>JAJGOT010000461.1:0-682500 GCA_022457155.1 Cladopsammia gracilis | reverse complement strand
CACATGATAATTTTTCCTATATTTTATGATGATATTTTTTTTATTTTTTGGCAATTATAAAATCCAAAAATCAAACTTCACAGCATATTTTCTCGCGTTTCCTTCGGTGTTAAAAAAATTTAACCGAAGGAAACTTGGAAAGATTAAATAACATTCTTGGATAATAATTGCTCGGCTTTCTTTAGTTGCTCTGTTGCCATGCAACCAACACTACCAAAACAGTGACAACTGATAAATAAGCATAAATGTGTTGGCAAATGTCGTGAGCTAAGAACTCATGATGATAGTTAGTGTAGAACTCATGAACTCTTAATAGTTAGTGTAGCTGCTTTTGGTTAAGCCCTTAGGAGCCACCTTAAAAGAAAAGAAAAAAATTACCAGTGCATGTCCTTCCATCCCCTATGAATCCTGCTTTGCACGAACATGTGTAGGATCCTAAGGTATTGTTGCATCCAGCGTTGACGTGGCAGCTGTGTGAGTTAGTAGAACACTCGTCTACATCTAACGTGCAATGAGAATTCGTGTAAGTATCACAGATGCTGGCTAATATTCTCTCTGTAGCCGTTAAACTCCCTCAGTTAAGATTGCTCGACAAATGAAACAGAACAGAACAGAACAGAACAATTAACGAAAGGCTGAAATACCAAAATCAATATCACAGTTGTGGGAGCAGGTCAACAAAGCAAATGAAACGGATGTGAAATGGGACACTATATACAATCAAAGGCTCCTAAGGGTGGATTTCCATTGTCGCGTAATTTTTACGTGCGTAAATAATAATAAGAGACGATGTATGAACTGCTCACGTAAACTTTTACGCAAGCTGTTCATACATCGTCTGTTATATTTACGCACGCAAAAATTACGCGACAGTGTAAATACACCCTAAGAGCCAACTGCTAACGCGTAACGCAATATTGCGGTAAGCTTATGTTTTCACACTGACACAGTTCAATATTTTTACTCGTGGCGAAGCACACGAGTTGTAAATCCGGCTTTGACTTTTCTTGTTTTTTTTTTTCGTGTCACATTAGCGCATGCAAGTTTATGCACGCATATTTAAGTCTATATCGACGACTAAATGGCTTTCGGCCATGAAATACATACTGGAAAATCTCTCCGTGCGTTGACTCGAGAAGCAAGATAAAGAACTACTGCGTACAATAGCCCTTATCGTAGATGAGTACGCCACGCCAACATATCAGCGGTTTCTCGCTTTCTTGACCCTATAGTCTCGTTTTGATGTTTACGAGAACCTCTGCGACGATGAGCGTAGACATCAAAACGAGACTATAGGGTCAAGAAAGCGAGAAACCGCTGATATGTTGGCGTGGCGTACTCATCTACGATAAGGGCCATTGCACACTTTCAAGACAATTCAAGGCGTTCATGGATGGATAGGACCGTTTGATATTGTGTTCGCCGCTTATTCCTGTGGGATTTTTGACCTGGCAAGTTCTGTGTTTTATATATTAAACTTGCCATTTGCTTAGCGATCGAGCTCCGGGTCGAGCTTAAGTGTCAGCTACTGAATCTAGTGAATGCAGTGTAGTCTTACTTTTAAACCGTGAAAAACGTGAAAGCATGATGAACGGGTTATCGGCAAGGGTGTTAAAATAAAATTCACTCTCTTACTCACTCACTCACTCACTCGCTCCTTCCATCACCTGTAAACTTAGTGAGCAAATGCTTTGTTACGAACATGTTTCGTAACAGGAATTCAACGTGAATCCAACGATAACAATAATTAATTTGATGTAAACGAATATAGACAACAATAAGCTTACAGATGTTTCGCATTTGGAGTTTTTAGTGCAACATTAAAATCGATCTAAAAGGATTTTGCAACCTAAACACGCGTTCTGATGCGTATCTAGTTTAAAATAATAAAATTTAGTTCCTAGGTAGTATGTGTTCTTGGACAGCGCAGTGGATTGAATTTGTGCATTAGTCCCGGATGGCCCGAGTTCAACTCTCCAAACAGTCCTTTTTTTTTTTTTTTTTCCTTTTTTTTTTAAACTGGACATTATGAAAGTAATGTACTTTTTTTCGTCAAAAATCCTTACGTTTAATTTTAAAATATATATATATATATATATATATATATATTATATATATATATATATATATATATATATATATCGAACCGTGTCAGTGTGAAAACGTAAGCTTACGGCAATATTGCGTTACGCGTTACGCGTTAGCATTTCTTCTTCTCGGGTTGGCTCTAAGGAGCCTTTGATTAGACATAATTTCAAGCTTATGTTTCTCCGTAAAAGCACTCAATTCACTCGGGAATCAATGCTGCAATGAGTTAAAGGCGCCACGAGTTCAAGCTGTGTACAGCTTCTTCTTTTAACATTAAACGTAAGGATTTTTGACAAACGCAAAAAAAAAATACGGTACATCACTTTCATAATGTTCAGTCTGAAGAAGAAAGAAAAGAATTTAAAAAAAAAGGAATCCCGAGCGAGATTTGAACCTCGGGCCTTTCGGCTGTCATTCCGCGCTAAGTCCACAGCCACTCCGACCTACCACCGAAATTTCACGCTTGTTGTGTTCTTCAGTGGTCGCAACTCCCAAAATATGCCGTGGTAGGTCGAGAAATTCATCCAGAGTCGAGTCCCAAAGTTGCTTCGTTTTGTGGCGGCCATTTTTCCAGTTCAACGATGAATGAGCCAAATTTGTAAACGAAGTACAACACCTAACTCGCTTCATTGAGAAAGTGGACTTTTAGCTGCCTTCACGCTTAATGATGCTCATCAGGCAGCTACTAAAGATGAAAAATGGCTGTAAACTTACCAAAAATCGCATACAAACCATATTTGATCTGTTCGTATCGCTTAACGAAGCAAAAACACTACGTCAGAATGACGTTTCTTGTAAACTCGAGCCTTCAGTGTTTTAGAACAGCAGCACTTTCCATGGTAACCCCAAATATGGAGTCACGAAATCCTATGGCTCGTTTATATGCAGAAAATCACTCAAAAACGTAAAACGTCACGGTCGTCAAAGGGTTAATCAAGAAAAATGGAGGTCACGTGACCAGGGTTTTTGACACCCCCCGGCGAAAGCTAGGGTCAGGGATAGTTCTTATCTGGGGTTAGGGTTAAGATTCTAGGGTTCGAACAATATTCTAGGGTAGAGTTAACTTAGCTCAGGGCCAGGCCTAACTTTGGGTTAGGTCCCAGGTTTAGGGTTGGCCAGGTCACGTGATAAGCGATGGTATCAAACTTGAGCACCCTAGATGAACTGACCCTCGACTACTAACTGTCACTAGCTGTTCTAACTCCACCTCTCTTGTCTCGTTTTGAAAATCACCACCCCCTGAAGTTGGCTTTCATGCAACTTTCACCTTTGCACTAATATTGGCCAGCAACTAGTACCCCCCCCCCCCCAGATCTTGATGCATATGCCTGTTGTCAAATAAAATAGTGATGACATGTTTCTAGTCTTAAGGGTTTTTTGTTTGAGTGGTTTAAGAATCAAAACTATTAATAGTAAGAAAAATATATTTTTTGCTTAACCCTTTGAGGACCGTCCCGGCCAAAATCGTTCCTAATGGAACGATAAGACTCCACTGCTTTAAAAAAAATTGCAACTTTCTCAATCGCGCGAACATTGCAGTTGTGTGCATTAACTAGAATGTCCTTCAAATTGAGACACCCAATAAACACAAAAAAGTCAGCGATTTTCGCAGAATTTCAGCGTTTGAATTTGGAGAAGAACAAAAATGACCGTTTTTAACGTCATAGAAAAACAACGAAAATCACGTTTTTGTCTTCAGTTTTTTTATTGAAATCGTCGTTGCAAACCCAAAAGTCAACATTCACAGCAAAATTCAGTCCTAGTCCTACCTTAGAAATGATTTTTTTTTTTGCTCTTATTCGTTGCCGGGCCGAGCTGCAGCCTCTCGTTCTAGTGCATCCTGGCCTTGCCTCGATTTTCAGCATCACGACCGCACTGCATGCTGGGAAATATCGAGAATTTTTGACAGGGTTCGTTCCGTCCCCCACATATTTCATATTTATACTAAGTCCACAGCCACTCCGACCTACCACCGAACTTTCACGCTTGTTGTGTTCTTCAGTGGTCGAAACTTCCAAAATATGCCGTGGTAGGTCGAGAAATTCATCCAGAGTCGAGTCCCAAAGCTGCTTCGTTTTGTGGCGGCCATTTTTCCAGTTCAACGATGAATGAGCCAAATTTGTAAACGAAGTACAACACCTAACTCGCTTCATCGAGAAAGTGGACTCTTAGCTGCCTTCACGCTTAATGATGCTCATCAGGCAGCTACTAAAGATGAAAAATGGCTGTAAACTTACCAAAAATCGCCTACAAACCATATTTGATCTGTTC
The DNA here is from genome assembly GCA_022457155.1 of Cladopsammia gracilis. Classification (NCBI taxonomy): domain Eukaryota; kingdom Metazoa; phylum Cnidaria; class Anthozoa; order Scleractinia; family Dendrophylliidae; genus Cladopsammia; species Cladopsammia gracilis. The sequence continues at coordinate 678,141 of JAJGOT010000461.1, read as the reverse complement.
ATATCGCTTAACGAAGCAAAAACACTACGTCAGAATGACGTTTCTTGTAAACTCGAGCCTTCAGTGTTTTAGAACAGCAGCACTTTCCATGGTAACCCCAAATATGGAGTCACGAAATCCTATGGCTCGTTTATATGCAGAAAATCACTCATAAACGTAAAAAGTCACGGTCGTCAAAGGGTTAAACGTATTGTTGTTTATATTCGTTTACAACAATTTAGTTATTGTTGTCGCTGGATTCACGTTATTCTTGTTACGAAACGCATTCGTAACAAAGCTTTACGTCACTAAGTTTACAGCTGATGGAAGGAGCGAGTGAGCGAGCGAGTATTCGTTTTCATATCTGTCTCCGTTTACCGGTAACCCGTTCATTACGCATGAGCGTCTTCACGGGTTAAAAACAACATATTCATGGCAGAAAGTGTCATTTTAATTTCTACTCCTTCTTTGCTAATTAGACCACGCAAACGCATATTTTCTCGCGTTTCCTTCGGTGTTAAAAAAAATTCACTGAAGGAAACTCGAAAAGATTAAAGAATTTTAAAAGTCGATTCTTACATAATATTTGCCATTCTTTAGATGCTCTGTTGCCATGCAACCACCACTACCAAAACAGTGACAACTGATAAATAAGCATAAATATGTGTTGGCAAATGTCGTGAGCTAAGAACTCATGATAGTTTGTGTAGCTGCTTTGATTTTACATTAGGAAGTCACCTTAAAAGAAAAGAAAAACAATTACCAGTGCATGTCCTTCCATCCCCTGTGAATCCTGCTTTGCACGAACATGTGTAGGATCCTAAGGTATTGTTGCATCCAGCATTCACGTCACAGCTGTGTGAATTGGTAGAACACTCGTCTACATCTAACGTGCAATGAGAATTCGGGTAAGTATCACAGATGCTGGCTTATATTCTTTCTGTAGCCGTTAAAGTCCTTCATTTAAGATTGCTCAACAAACAAAACAGAACAGAACAATTAACGAAAGGCTGAATAACCATAACCATGCCATAAAGTGTCATTTTAATTTCTACTTCATTTCTACTCCCGTCATCGGAAGCACATATTTTATTATTAAGTGGGCCGTTGAGATAATCGTTTCTTCAATAATATATAATTGGGTCGTAGAGCTACTGAGAATCACTGCAAATCGTTACACGTATCTTATTATTGAGTGGGCCGTTGCCATACATGGCAATGTGCTCACTTAACAAAATGTAAATGCTTTTCCTGGGTGACGTGACAATGTAATTTCATGCAATACGTCATCCAGTTTTCTCTCATTTCACACAGTGTATATTTATGTCACGCTAAGACATGTTTCTCTTTTAAAGTTCAATGTTTTGAAAACAAAATTTGCTTTATTTGAACAAGTCCGCCATCCACTAAGTATGGAAAATAGGACCAAGCGACCCACTTGTGAAGCAGTAACCGACTACTTGTTACATATTCTTGTAGTGAAACGTTGCGCAGGTGGAGATTGATTGGCCACATGCATCTGCGCAAGACCATTATCAGCCATTCCACAGTGGCCATAGAGAAGATTCCAACGGGATCTCTGGTTACGGCCTCAGTATAACTACGCAGAGGGAGGAATAAACCTGATTTCACGGCCAGCTACCAAAACGACAAATTGCATCTGTGCAAGACCATTATCAGCCATTCCACAAGTGGCCATAGAGAAGATTCCAACAGGTTGTCTGGGTACGGCCTCAGAATAACTACGCAGAGGGAGGAATGAACCTAATTTCACTGCCAACTACCTTTTCTTTTCTTTTGTCTCCCGGTGCAAGAGGAAAGAGGCCTGGGCGCAATTTTGTTCTTCACAAAAGAACTGGTGACGAGCTTTTGAGCGCGCGGTAACCTGGGAAATTGTCGAGAACATTTAAAACACGGTAACATGGAACATTATTTCAGGGAACAGAGGAACTCAGTAAAAATGAATTTTGGGAAACATTAGAATTTATTTTTGGGGAACAAGGGATAAATTGCTTTTTTTATAGGGAACAAGGGAACTGTACCCCCCCCCCCCCCTCTCTCCCTGGGAGGCCCCTCAGAAATGGTCTCACTCATGAAAAAATTTCCATTTTGTTAGCCTTTGCAGCCACATAGTTAATATGTTCATTAAACGAGAGAGAGTTATCAAGGACAAACACCGAGATACTTGAAAGATGTACAGAGCTTTACGGAAGCTCCATCAAGGGTAAGAGAAAAGCCCTCTGTGCCTCCAGACTGACTAAATCGTTGGCGAGTTCCAAATAGCAAGTATTCCGTTTTCTTCATATTCAGAAAAAGGTTGTTTTGTTTTAACCAGTGGGAGACAGCCGCGAAATCAAGAGACATTTTCATTTTAATCTCCGAAACTGAATTGGATGAGAGATAAATAACAGTATCATCAGCATACATCATCAGTTTAGAAAATTGTAGGCATGATGGGAGATCGTTACGGTACATTATAAAAAGTAGAGCGGGGCCTAAAACGCTTCCCTGTCGGTACACTGGTTTGGACTAGTTGAGGGTCGGATAATACACCATCGACGCCTACCACTTGGTTCCTGTTAGTCAAATAATTCCTAAACCAGCTTAAGGAATTATCCTTGATTCCGAATCTTTGTAATTTGTGTAAGAGGCCGTCATGGGTAGGGTATCAAAAGCCTTCTTCAAATCGATAAATAAAGCACCGGAGAGTTGTCCTCAGTTTTCCTTGGTCCATCGCTCTTAGTATATTGTCAGTAAAGTATGTGAAGGATAACTGAGTAGAGTGATTCCTACGAAAGCCAAATTGAAACTTTCTCAAGAGTTTGTTCTCTTCAAGGTAACTCTGTAGTTGTTGACAAACTGCACTTTCTAGAATTTTCGATATGATGGGGAGAACCGAAATAGGTCGATAGTTGTCGGGATTGTCCTCTGCGGCAGACTTATGAATTGGTGTAAGTCTAGCGCTCTTCCAGTCGTTTGGAAAACATGCAGACTTCAAGGATATATTAATTAGATATGTGATGGACTGAGAAGTTACAGGGGCACTGTTCTAATTAAAGAAAAAAAAGAAAAAAAATGAAAAGAAGCAAGCAGGTATCATGTTTATCCCGGATGCTTTGTTTGATTCAATTGAGCATAACTGACGATACGTAAACCGCTCTGTGATAAAGTTGAGGTCGAAAGTTTGATCGGTAAATGGAGTAAGTGCATCGTTATAAGTGACAGACGAGGAGGAGGTCTTATTCGTAGCCGGTTTGCTAACAATGGTGGTAAAAGTTGCCACTTATTGATTCACCATCGACTTTAAGTGACTGAAGTGGAGCGTCGTCAGCGTTCTTTTTCGGAAGTATCTTCTTGATGGTTTTCCAAACGCCCATTGGTTGGTATTTTATTAAGTGTTTTAACGGTCTTTTGGCCTTCTACTTTTTCTTTCATTAAAGCTGTGGGCCTGATAAATCGGTCTTTTTCTGCAGTGTCGGTAGCCATTCATAATTTACTTGGAATCATTTACACTTCCACTTCCACTTGACTTCTGACGCATACATTCCCAGCAACAAAAAATTGAAGAGTGTTTTCTACGACCTTGCTGTGGACAGATCATGTCAACAGTAGCCGTTAAAGTCCTTCATTTAAGATTGCTCAACAAACAAAACAGAACAGAACAACCAAAACAATGGCATAAAGTGTCATTTTAATTTCTACTTCTATTTTGCTAATTAGAATACAGAAACGTCATCGAGAGCTAATGGTTCAATGAATATTTTTCCTGGCTTTCTTACCACTACAGGTTTGTCCATCTCCTGTATAACCAGCTTTACATGCGCAGGTGTATGATCCTAAGGTATTCTGACAAGTGGCATTGACGTCACACGAATGGGAGTTAGTAGTACACTCGTCCAAGTCTGGTAAAAAGGAAAACAGTCAGTTTAAACCAAAAATGCTTACTGTAGAAACGACGAGAAAGAGACGAGATTTTTCAATAATACATAATTGGGTCGTAGATCTACTGAGAATCACTGCAAATCGTTGCACGTATTTATTATTAAATGGGCTGTTGCCATACATGGCAATGTGCTCACTTAACAAAATGTAAATGCTTTTCCTGGGTGACTTGACAACGTAATTTCATGCAATGCGTCATCCAGTTCTCTCTCATTTCACACCATATATACCTTATTACATGAAATTTTCGCGACACGTTAATTTCGCGAATTTCGCGATTTAAAAAAAATCACGAAATTAAAGTGACGCGAAAATTAAATGTCGCGAAAATAACATGATGCGAAAATTAAGTGACGCACATATTATGTCAAAAATTAAAAAACGACTTTATTACCATTACACACGTTTATAACAATCATTTTGAAGTATTCTGTGTTTATGTTCTGGTCCTTCAAGCATGAACTACAAACCGTGCCTTGTATACGCTGTGAGAACATCTTTCTTGTTACTGTTTACATAATCAGTTGCGTTTCTGTTTATTTGGACATTGTTGATTAAGTTGTTTGATCAAATTCAGGGACATGTTAAATAACATTGACAAAGAAATAAAATGTGTCTCACTCAAAAACGCGAAATTAAAATGAGTCAAAATGCACAATTTTCGCAAAATCGCGAAATTAAGGTGTCGCGAAATATGCGAACCTCAAAATCACGGTAGGGTCGTACTTCTCATAAACCTCTATTTTCATTGGCCGTTCTAAAACAGTACCTGCTATTGTTTATAGGGATAGGGGCATTGTTTAGGTCATTCATCTATTGTTTTGGTGAGCCAATAAAATAACTCGTTCAAAGGAGGTACGACATGACCCCAAAATCACGAAATTAAAGCGAAAATTTCATGTAATAAGGTATTTATGTCATGCTAAGACATGTTTCTCTTTTAAAGTTCAATGTTTTGAAAACAAAATTTGCTTTATGTGAACCGCCATACACTAAGTATGAAAACTGGGGCTAAGTGGCCCACTTGTGAAGCCGTAACCGACTACTTGTTACATATTCTTGTAGTGAAACGTTGCAGGTGGAGATTGATTGGCCACATGCATTTGCGCAAGACCATTGTCAGCCATTCCACAATTGGCCATAGAGAGGATTCCAACGGGTTCTTTGGATACGGCCTCAGTATAACTTCGCAGACGGAGGAATGAACCTGATTTCACTGCCATTTCACTTTGCTGTGGACAGATGATGTCAACTAATATGGCATATTCAATTTTCAAGTTCTGGGAAAATTTTTTTCCGTTCCACTTAAGGGAAAGGCATAATTTTAAAGTCGTACCGATAGAATCAGCCAAAAGAAATCGCGAGTATACTGGAAATGCTTATTACCTGTAAAACAAGTGAAGTTGTAGCAGTTATCACACGGTACATCATTCCAAGTGTACCCATGCTTGACGCCAAGAGTGTGCACACAGTCTTCGTTTTTCCAGTCGTTTGGTTGTTGCGGAGCCCAGTACCTAAAACTGCTAATTTTTTTGCTCGTCCACACGAAAGAGCCCTCCACACTTCGATCATTAAGTCCAATCCATGATCTTTCTCCGTTGTGCCTGTGCTGTACGTACACATTTTCTTCTTGACTGTGAATCGTCACCAGATTCGAGCTCATTGCAGTACAGTTTGATTCAGCGGTCAGCCATGTGGCGCATGCGTGACTCGTAAAGTAGCAGTAACCACCAAAGAAACTCCATCCTGGCTGGCATATATCTGTCGATGTAAAAAGAAAAGAATATAGTTACAGCCTTTTACGTTAGATTCAGCAAAGTTTCTAATTTAACGGGAGGATTCCTCCATTCATTCATTCCTCCATTCGTAACTGATTTTCAGGCTTCAAGATGTCTCAACAACGAATCAGGAAATTCAATGTCTGTGATAAACCACTACCGGCCCTGGCGGTGTAATGCTCAATAATCTAGTGTTTATGTTTAATAGTCAATCTGACATGTGCTAATTCCTCGCATTGCAGTGGCCCATTTCGAAAAATACCATAATAATCTTTTATGTGCCTCACCGGGGTGTAATTATTCATGTCTCCTTTGTTAGATTCAGAGTACATGCAGGAACGCTAGGACGTAGCATTGGCCGTTTTCACACTAGAGACGGACAAATCGTCTGGACAGACAAGTCGTCTCAGACGGACAAGTCGTCTTAGTGAGAAAACGGGACGAACAAAATTTTGGACGTAAAAGTCGTCTGATTTTGTCCGTCGATTTGGCCGTCTATTAAGACGATTTTTCCAGGACGATTTGTTCGTCTAGACGGATAAGTCGTCCAAAGTCCGACTTAAATTCGCACCAGACGAACGAATGGTTGTATCTCGGTCCCAGTACTCGCTAAGGGGGATGGAACTAGTAAAGGGAGTGATGGTTTATGGGAAAATCAAAATAGCGGATAGAAAGCAAGGTAACCAAGCCTGTTAGTGCCAGGCCCCTTGCTTTCAAAATCGTCTGTTTGTTCGTTCAGATATGAATTTACGATGACCAACACAAGGTGAGTTGTCCGTCTAGAATTCACATTACAACAACAAATAGTCGGACGACTTGTCCGTCCAGACGATTTGTTCGTCTTCTAGTGTGAAATGGGCCAATGTCTGTTCGTATACAAATGTGCACCGTATGCAAATTGCCAAGAAGTTGAAGCATAGCACGTGCAGTTCGTGCTGAAAACAAAAGAAATTGGAAAAATCAGGCTTACATCAAGCACCACCCAAACCTGCACTTTAAAGAATATTATGGTATTTTTCAAAGTGGCCTATTCCCAATACCTATAATTTCTTAGACTGTCAGTTAAATCTGTGTTAACACAGCTATGTACCACATAAAATGGTTATCACAAATTATACCATGTTAAAACTGCTTCATTACCTGACAAGACAGTGTATGATATCGAGAGCGGGTCATACTTTGACTCGTACAATTCCTTTAAACAAACTCGGGCTCCTGTCGTGTTGATGTACTGCAAAACAAAAAAGCGTGTAAATAATCATGGTTTGATTAAGAACATGGTTAGTCATAAGGTATACATGTAATACTCGTTATAATTATGCAAATGTGAATCACGGTAAAACAATGCCTCGTTAGCAACTGGCGAAACACAACATTTCCACAGGACATCGCCAGAAATAGCGGACATGTTCACCGCGCGTGCGCGAGTTTCAGTGGCAATATGGCCGCCAAACACTAGAAGGCTTTGTATGGCAGAAATAAAACAAAATCAAATTGGCTGGCTTTTAGCTTACCTGGAATATTTGCCGCATTCCGGGTACATTTATGAACATCTTTTCAATTGTTTTTGTAAGCTTGATTTCCCCCACAATTGTTACTGGCCCTGCTTTTCAACAAAACATATTTCCGAAGCTTCGCTCATACAATGCTCTCTATTTTAGAAGCCATTAATGCCGATTTTCACTCAAAACGGGATTTCGAGGCACCATAGTTCGTAAAGTGATGGGGGTAGCCAACTTGCCGCAATCGTCTGAGAAGAAGCACCGACTGAACTGAAGATCATCGCATTCTCACTTTCTACGATGGTTCCTTCGCCCTGCTTTTTGCTTTCAAAAATCGTTCAGAGCTGTAAAAATCATTTCCACCAACAGTCCACGCTAAAGTCTTGAAGTTCGCTGTCTTCGAACTGCGATATTTGGGCACAGAATGCTCCAAATTTTGCTGCAAATCCCTCATTCAAAAGCTAAAGTCTTGTTGTTTTCAACTGCGAGCGAATTATTTCGGTCAGTGGTTTCTATATGGGCCTGAATACGCTTTATTTAACACAACCATTTTTGTCGCACCGAAGCCGCACCAAACGAATTTGAGCCCGTAGGGTGGAACAGCGGTGTATACCAATGAAGCGACATCGCAGTGTAAGACGCACGAAAATTCGCTGCTCCAATGTCCCTGATTTCTGGCGATGGCACTAAACCATAAAAATTCGTGTGGGCTGGGATACTGCTGACACCCCTAATCTCAGCTGTTCCAGCTTGGCTTAGAAAGCTGGATCAATTTTTTTTACGCATACTTTATTTCATCTGAGTATGAATGTGTCTGTTATGCAAAAGAATACTATTCTCAGATTGCAGATTTAGTACCATGTATACAATTAAACTTCTCTTCTTGACTTGGTTACCTCTATAGTTTGATAGCTAAAACCGCTACCGATATTTGACCATCTTCGAATTTATTAAATTTAAGAATGGATAAAAATTATCAAATCAAGAAGAATTAAAGGTCAAGCAAAAGTGATAACTGATGACCAAAGGCAATTTCATTTGTTTTTAACAAAATGACAATTCTACCATGATCCATGATCCAACATGCAGACTGTGAACTTACCTCAACCCAAGCGGTTATGGAATTGTGCATGGGGTCCCGATTTCCGCCATTCGAGGTGTGATTCGCTGATACAAAAACGCTTGGGGCATTTTTATACACCTTAGTAAAGTAAATATCCTAAAAGAAACACAATTGATTGTTAAAAAATGGGCAGATGTTCCATTGATGAAGTTATTTTAAAACCATTCAAACTGCGATTTGACTTCAATAGAAAGACAAGAAATAGAAACTACTAACCTTGCAAAAGGCATTATTGTAATCCGCCGCAGGAGGTTGTGAGTTGGCAAAATAAACCGAAGCGTGTTCTGAAAACAGAGGCCTATGAAGAAACGAATATGCTAGCCAGCTCTACAAAAAAGATAAGAAAAACAAAAATCATGATTGTATAGTAGTATGAATTCAAATTTAACAATTTGCGCGATGTCCGCGGTTCACAATTCGCGTGATGTCTGTAGGGGGAGGGAGGCGGGGGTTCAAAATCATTGTTTGATTAAGTAATGATCCACATAAGAAGGATAGTGCTGAACGGCAATGCACGATGAAATGTCAACTTTTTTCATTGATACAACTAGTGATCTCATTGGCCTAGACTCAAAAACCGCTAAAAAAATAAGGTTCAAGGTGCATTAAGAGGGTCTCAATGGGGGTGTAGCAAACACGGTACACGGTTAAAAATTTCGCTATTTCACGGTGCACGCTTAATTTTTCTTCGGCACGGTTAACTAAGATTAGCATACACGTATTACTATTCAAAAATTCACAACAACAACAAATATTGTCCCCCTTTCTAAAGAGTGGCATTGATAATCGGGGGCACTGACGATACTGACCCCTGGAATAATGAAAAAGCAAATCTAGTCAGTCTAATCAGGTTCCAGGCACAAAAAAGTAGTAGAAATGCAATTTTTATAAAAAAAAAAACGTCTCCTGCAATGCATGTTGAAGGCCCCGAGAAAAACAGCCAAGGAAAACAACAAAAACATAATGTATTTTGGCAAAGTGGTGCTAAACAGTAAAAACGAATGTCAGAATTAAGACAATGAATTGTTTATTGTTCATGTTATTTTTTGAGCATCTGAGAGCTATTTGCTTTTTTTGATTGTTTCCATCATAGTTTAGCGGTCTCCCTCTACTAACTATGTTTGCATTATGAGTTTTAACTATGGGCACAACGAAATATGTACTTACATTTCTAACGGTGATTAAACATCAAACTTTGCCCAGGCCTTGACTTGTCTTCCCGATCTTGTTATTACTGGCTTGTTTGTTACATAATCAGGTTCGTCATCGGAAAACAAACTATCGTCTGAGTCCGTTTCATATTCCTCGCCGAAATCACAATTTGAGTTGGATACCTGAGTTGACTGAGTTGCGTGGACAACTTCGATGGTACAATCATCAACAAAGCTGATTAAAGATACGCCCTCGGGCACGGGTACATTCGGGCCTTCAGCATCTGTCTTATCTGGGAGATCTGCGCCTATTTCTTGATCACGTCTAAAGAATAATCTTGTTATAGAATCGGCTCGCTTTGTATAGACGGCAGGAGGCAAAGCTCCTGCTTTATCCTTTGTGGTCTCAGATCGGACAGTTCTTTGCCTCACAGGGCGAAAGTTGTCAACCCATCCCCGCATTGCATCTTCCTCCCTATTGGAGAGCGTCTTGGATGGGAGTGGCGACATAAACTTGATGTCACCGAGCAACATTCCTGTTTGGGGAACTGGATAATAGGACGCTGGATGGGTGAAGGAAGTACTTTGCCGCCCATTTAGAAACTCGTTTAAGAGATTCTTTTGCTATAGTGCCAAAGTCCATGGCGTACTGAAGAGTACTAAATGTCTCATTCTTAAAGTGTGACACTGCATGCAGATTTTCTACTTCAGTTGTTAACAATGTTTTGAAAACAACGTTGTACTTGAATTCTGGATTTACTTTTTCGAGATTTATCATAAGATTGGTCATACCTTTCAACAAAAGCTCAATTGAGGTCTGCGTTTTTTTGGAAACAGTTCCTTGAGGACCATTTGTCGACGCATCTTCCTTTAGTTGATTACTTTCCTTGACTTTGCGCACTGTCGATTGAACGTATTGGTGTACTTTACGTACATTCGACACCACCAATTCTGGAGTCATTTGCGCAGGAGTGCTTCCTTTACACGTAATTCCAAAACTGTCATAAAGAAGCCCCAAATGATAAAGAAAGGACAAAGTTCCACTCATGCTAACTACTAGTTTTACTTTTCCTGCTGCTGCGTCTGTGACAAATATAGTGTTCGAAATACAGCAAATACCATGAGCTTGTATAAAACTACAGCATCGTCCAGTACCATCATCCTGTGCATCACATCCGTCGCCAGCAAGATGTACAACTTCGTTGGTGTGCGGGTTAAATGACTTCACATCACGAGCACCGATGTCTGTGAAGACTAGCAGCTCATTAAATTTGGATACCCTCTTGATCTCCTTGCAACTTTCATCACCATTCTGGATAGCACATTCCATCAGGGTGGTTTCCATGCTAACAGAATATAGACCTCCTTGACATTTGTCGTTTTTTGATCCTGCAAAGTATACGTTTGATTCCAAGATTGTCATGGATTCCACACTTTCGATATGTGTAGGGTAATTTGAAAGTGTTCTCATTGACTTGCCCCTGATTGTTACACCATCTCTTTCGAGCGAAACTTGATGTATGACTCGTAGCCCATCATCGGCTACCAATAGCACATCATCGCTAGCCATACACAGGGCCGAGGGTTTTGACAGTTGCACGTCGACAATGTGTACCACGTTCTTTCTCACTTTCGATTCTAACTTTCGCAAATGCACAGAGAGGCGCTCACGTAACATCGGAACAGTTCCATTTGTTGACAAATTGTACCTGAGAAGTGCTTGCTCCAGGTCCGCACGCGAGCGTAATGAGCCAGGTTTAAGTTTAACGTTCCCCTCGAGGTCACAATATCTTACACATCCTGTTCCACGCTCTGCTACATACGCTACTCCGTTACGAAAGCATACGTCTCTTGCATCACGCATCCCAGTTTGTAACTCCGATACTTCAGCAGGCTGGTGAAGCCTGATTTTCAACAAACGCGAGGACGAAGAAGAGAAATCGTAATCAATGGTGAGAATGTTACCGATAGGACCTGGAGACAGAGCGACAGGATGCTTGCAAACGCCTTGCTGGTTTGAGGCCCAAAATCTGTACTTTTCAGGTACTATGGTGTGCACAACTAGCTCTACCTTTTGCAACACCTCTATTACTTCCGGTCTCGTTAAACGAATAATAGGGTCGATTGCCATCCTATCCTTGTTACGAACGCTTTCTAATGTTAATAGTTTCCTTAAATGCTTCCGGACAAAAACGTCTTTAGAATCTCTTAGAGTGCGGATGAGAACAAGGTTTGACATTTGACCGTCAAGATTAATAAACCAGTTACTCCAGCTGCATTTCATTGTCTTGCCAACATGTACAACATCAGGGAGAGGGACCAGAAGAAGGAGCTCGGGTGGAAGGGTGTTGTTTTCTGACATCTCCTGAATTTGCAGCAGGGCCTGCTTGTTGCACTCTTCGCAGTCAGTTACAACAGCAAGCACGGCGACTTTTTTGCATTGAACTGCATTCTCGAGGCACGAATCACAGCATCTTAAAGCTGGTACATAGGAAACATGGCCCTTTACTTTGCAATGTTCACAAACCGATTTAAGGTCAAGACATGTTGCACACGTACTGTTACACTTAGCAGTTTCATGAGTAACAATATGATTGTTCGAAGACTGTTTTGTTAAACAGCGCTCACACACTTGCACAGTTTTTGCCATCTCAAAAATCTGTGATAACATCTCTTCTCCTGTAACGGATTTTGGATGATAGTGGACCCCTACTGGCATAGTTGCAGAGTTATCTACAGACGTCATAAAAGTAACTTCAGCACTTGTGACAAGGTTCTACAGTAAAGGTTTGAAAAGCAGCACCCCGCGAAGCCATCTAGTAACACTAAAGTTTTATATCGAATACATATTGATTTAGCTTTTCACTTACCGTTCAATTCACTTTCACCAGTAAGTAATGATGGTAGTTCAAGTTTGTATTGCGGCAGGGTAGATATGTCAAAGTTCTCAACTTTTCCATCGCACTTGCTTATACGGTACAGCTTCAATGTGTATTGGCCCAGACCCAAGGTTCGCATCTTATCCTTGAGGCCCAAAAAATCAGAAAGATGCTTTTCGAAAGCATTTAACGACTCCTTGTGCTCGTCGCTTAACAGAATTCTGGACTTATATCTTTCGATTGGCTTTTCTTGCCCTTGACTAAAGACACTTACAATGGACTCATCGTCAAGACTTTCGACCGGGACGATCAGACAGACTCTAAAATCCACCAGCCATGTGCTTATCTTGAAAAATGACGTCATACACAATGTGCATTGTTATTTCGTGTTCTTTGGGATGCCTGTGGTGATTTTGTCTATATATCGAATAACTGTTTTTTCTGTCTGAGAAACAAACTAAAAATACCAAATAGACCACATACATAAAATAATTGTTCAGAGCTTAGGATAAGCTACAAACAACACGGTTATCTGAACAAAAATAATTCACGACACACGGTTAATTTTTTCCCTTTTTCACGACACACGGTTAATTTTTTGGATGTTTCACGCCACACGCTTACCAACCCCATTGAGACCCAATCGGACAACGTACAATTTTTCAAAGATATTGTATTTGGGGAACTTCATCAAAGAAGCAAAACTAGTAGCTATTGTCTTCGGCTATTCTGATTGGTTAAGCACAAACATTTCCTAAAATATATTAGACGCAAATGGATTTTCTGTATTTTTATAATGAAATATAACTATAAACCATCAGCCGCTCCTCTATTCTTGAAATCAAAGATATTCTATGTGGGAAAGGGCCAATGCTGCAGAACAATGAAGTTTACTATAGTTCTTATGTGAAGCATTACTTAATCTAAAATTTTCAAACTTTTAAAACTAGCGTCTTTTTCAAATACCGAACGACACAAACAGAGAATTAGCCGTGGTTCGAGAAATTGTAAGTTGAGTTTTTTCACTTTATGCATTTCTGTGTAAAAAAAAAAGCTCCTTTCGCAATCTTTCTAAAACCTTTCAAAATCCTTTTGCGCGAGAGTGAAAGTTAGGTTGCAAATTGAGAGCTCATCAACATAACAGACTGTAATACTTACAACATAGATATCTTCGTGAGAGCCTGCGTAATTTTGCAGTTCCCTCAAACACATTTTGAAGGACGATTGTGTGATGTCCTCTAACCAGATACTGGCAGCATCCCTCTTCAGTCCTGCATGGTGATGTGCTACGGTAACGAAAACTAACGGTTCCTTTGAAAACTTTCCCTGTTCCGAACGAAAAAAGTAAAAGTAATATTTTATAAACGAGTACGAGTGTGTCATCGAGTTTCCATAAAACAAACACAGTCACACAAAAAATAGAATTACGAGTGGAATGACGAGTGGATGACAAATAGTTTTACAAACAAAGAAGGATTATTTAAATTACCCCTCGAACAGTAAAGATTAGAATGATTACTTTTCCTATTCCAACAGTTCTTTGTTCACAGATTTTATTCGTTTAAAATGCAGTTATATCACCCCAGTTTGGACATCAGCTCCCTTGTTTCTGCTTATTCTAAATCCCACATTATTATGTGGTTATTTCTTCAACTGTCGATCGGTAGTTTTTTTTTTTTTTATCTACTTAAGCTTTATTTTTTTTTTATTTTGTTTTTATACAGACAACAATAACAACAGTCCTACTCAGCAAAATACACACATCCACGAACGCACGCACGCACACACCACACGCATACACATGTACACGCACACTCTTTCTACCACACCAACTATTTACAGTTATTACATTTTACAAAATACTAATAAGTACTTGCTGTACAATTTTACAATTTTATAAATTTCGACAAAACATGCAAATACAGATGGACAGATAAAGGTAAAAGGGGGCCTCACAAGGTGCTACATACTTAAAAAATTAGATGATATAATATTATGGTAGTTTAAAATTATGTTCTTGTGTTAGGAGCGTATCCCTTTTTTATGATGAAAAGAGTCTATTTCTTTCTTTAGCGATTCGACGCTCCATTTCAAAAACTGCTTTCACTTTTGCTAAAAATACAACTCTTGTTGGTATAATATTCTTAAGTTTACAGCTATAAATATACTGTTTCGAGAGCAAGATTAGGTGATTATAAAGGAGCCAATCTTTAAGTGGTCGAGTGACACCAAAAATAAAATCGATTTCAGAAATTGTATAGCTTTCAAAAAGGGGTTGTATTGAACGCCATAAATGTTGTACATAATAGCATTGAAAAAACAAATGAGGCGTGTTTTCCTCTGTTGTATGACAAAAGGTGCAGAGAGGAGACTCACTCTTCCTAATCTTAAAAATAAAGTCATTGAAGGGTAAAATTCTATTCAAAACTTTATATTGGAATTCACGCGATTTTGTATCAATAGCACATTCGAAAGCGATTGAGTAAATAGTTTCCCAATCGAAAGAGGGTTCATCGAAAGCATATTGATCTTCAAATTTTCTTTTCGCTGTAGGTGGCTTTGATATCTTTGAAATAAGGAGTTTGTAAATCTTCTTTGATGATAATAACTCTGCTTCTGAATAATCTACCGCATTAAAAGGTGTTGTCTTTAGTAGAACCTCACTTGCATTGTTAATCATGATCTTTTTCCACTCTGGCAATAGGAAATGATACAAGCCCTTCAAATAAAGTAAATCCACCATGTTAAGTTGCAATTCTGTTATGCGTGGTTCAATACAGACAAATTTAAATAAGTCTCCGATTTTATAGAATCCTTTAGAGAATAATCTTTGGTTATACACTGATTTGTCATTTACACAAACGTATCTATTATTCCAAATAATTTGGTTAGCTATCTCATCAAGAGAGGAGGATTACTGTTGTTCAAAAGGGCCCAAGCAATCAAACATTCTTTATAATATCTTGGCAATTCCAGAGGCAATTTCGAGAAGTTAAAATTGCAGAGAAATAACACTTTTCCTCCAACTGATCGGTAGTTTTCGCAATTCCTTGCGTACATACATTATTTGAGGCAAGCAAATAACATTTCATTCAAACAGTGGCGTGTTGTGCAAGCTGTAATATTATAAATTATTTATTGCTTCAAGAACAAATACAACGTTTAAGCGGGCCAGGCGAAGGAAGGTAAAATTGCCGGGATACACTGAACTATTTTAAGTGTAGTTTTTAATACTCTGGTGATTGAAGCCTTTAGTGAAATGAAATGACACATATTAGACAGCACTTTAGGAGGTTAACTGAGGAACGCTTAAAAATTAATGCCAGGTAGATAAAGAAGTCAGAAAGGAAAGAACATTACTCACCGAAGGAAAATTTACCGTCTCACAAGTCGTTCCAGTCCACCACTGTGATATGCGCATCTCACCAGCAACTCCACCCACTGGAGCTCCCTGATAAGCCATCCAGTCTACTGACACGTTAGCACTGGACTTACGCTCGTTGAAGCCTGCCGCCATCACGCACGCAGTGAATCGATCGTAACTCACATCTTCAATCCACGACACAGCGGCATCATGGACATAGGACTTATCACTGGTATCAATGTGATTGACAGTTATCTGCACATCGATGAGTTTGTCAGGATAGAAAACGAATGGTCGAGAACGAATTACTTCACAATGAGAGTATCCCAGGGATGGTATATGAGGCATGTGACGCCGACCGCGCTGAAAGGGAAACCCTATAAAATCGAATAAAACTCAAATGAGTACTGACCAGTGACCAGTATTAGCTCGCTACAATGTGAAATGCTTACACCTCATTGAAGAAACATTGTCGGGAAAATTAGCATAAATCATAAAGGCCACAATGGAATTATCAAGATCTTTCCTCCACAAAAGTTTTTTCAAGGATAATTTTCGACATACTTTGTTTAATAACGGACAAGTTATCTGTAAACACACCAAATTTTTTCAAAGTATACTATCAGACTTCACAATGCTAATTTGCTTACCTTCACAGCTCCCAGGATGTTGCACTGTGTAGTTCAATTGTAACAGACACATTTCTGTTCGAACAGACACTTGTTGTCATAAGTCGTTCCATTTGAGGAGCATATTGGTTCTTGGAAGGAAGGACAACTGTCCACGCACACACAACGAGCATCGTACGGTCCAAAGGCCTTACACAGACCGTGATAATCACAGATTACATCCAGACAGGGATCCAAATCTAAGATTGTGTTAAAAACAAAGGAAAGTACTTATATTTGTCTCAAAATGAATAAAATGCTCCCTTGAAGAGGAAAAGTTGAAGCTGTGTAGGGGGCGCTGTTGGGGCAGCGGGGGTTTGGGCGGGGGTCGTTTAGAAAGAAAGGTGTTGTTGCGGATCTGAAATACGTTGCGGACAAAAACTGTTCATCCCTTCATCGTCTGTATGTTCAATAGCGTTTTAGTTATAAAAACATTTGTTTCTCTCTCTACGACTTCTGGCACACTGTCCTGTATGGATTAACCGAGCGAAATATGAATACTAATATGAAGATTAATCTATGCTGCAAAAATCAAATCAACCATCAAATTAAGATTAGAAGTTATTTTGCTTTTGCCTCTTTTACCTACCTCCAATGACCAAATAATCGACTTCAATTGTGTCCTTATTGCTTGTGTCGTAGTTTCTGACACAAATCTCCGAGTCTGTTGTAGATGCGTGCTACAATTACAAAGTAAGTGTTCAAACTCGCGTTTCAAACATCAAATGTTTCATATTTAAACTAAAATAAAAAAGTTTGCCCATCAAATGTCCGAATCAAATTCCATCCATTTATAAGATCTCCTCAACCCTAAAAATAACCCAATGGGCCCTTTTAGGGAGAACTTTCAAAATTCGCAGTCGAAACCTATATTGGACTCTATGGGGTGTTTAAACGTTTTGTTCCTAATGACTACAAGTTTTCACTAGCAAACGTCTGTCAAATTTATGTGTAAATTATAATTTATGTGTAAATTACTATGAGGGATTTTGATTTACAAAGTTTCCTACAATATCTCCCCAGTCTCCCCACACTCCACCACGCAAAAATAATCGAATTCCAACAAAAAATACTCCTTTTAGCGAATATAGACCGTTGAATGTCCCATGAAGGAGGCCGGCTAAGAAGGTGGGAAAGTTCCTCTTACCTCAACCCAGGCGGTGACTGCGTTACATCCAGATCCAGACAAACGGGAACTGTTGTTGTAGTTACTGCGTTTTGGTGTCACCACTACCACGGGAGGAGCAAAGAATGGATCTGTGAAGTTGATTGTCTGCAAGATGAAAGGTATCACTTATTAAACCTGCCATTCTTAACGTATTATTTTCTGGCCAATTGGAGTGATTTCATATTAAGTCATTGTTACACAGTATATTTGTCGAATGTGTATGTGAAACAAGAAATTGACAACCACCCCCCTCCCCCAACAAACACACATACAAACACCATTTCAATTTTGTAAGCGAAAAGAGGGTTTGAGCAGCAGAGTCGAGGTGTCAGAGTTTTTCAAGACTATTAATTTCATTGCAAAAGGAAATCAAGCTGACTAAGAAATATCCTTGTAATCCAAATATTTAGACTCACCTGGCAGAGGGCATACTTGTCTTCTTGAGATGGCGAGTTGTTCGAAAACAAAACACTTTTGGTCAAAGTAAAGTTTTCAACTTTCAAGTTAGTATATGCCAACCAGTGCTGTAATAAATAACCAAAATAAATGAGAAAGTTAACTTTCTTTCATTATTTTCTGGTTTTCGCATGGGGTGTGATCACATCCCATCCCTAGTTATACCCCTAGAAATTTACGTTCTATATGGTTAGGCGATACATAAATATCTTGAACCAAGGCTATGTTGACCTTTTCTTTCAGCTGCTGGAAGGTCCAGCCTGCAAATAACACATAAATTTAAGTTCCACTGAATGACACCCTACCACCCTAAATAGCCGAATTGTTATCGCTCTTGTTGTTGTTGTTGTTGTTGTTGTTGTTGTTGTTGTTGTTTAGAAAGCTGTGATGTTAAAAGTGTCACGAGCGTGGGACAAAGAAAAAATTCCCGACTCCAACCTCTGGCCTTCCCTACACCAGTCGGATACGCTGAGCTACGAGAGACTATAGAGGTTTTGCACGGCAGCCATGTTGCATGGCAGGAACAATGAAAATGTTTTGCATTAGAAAGAACATTCTTTCCCATAGGGAAAAGAATCTATTGTTCCTGCCATGCAACATGGCTGCCGTGCAAAACCTCTATAGCGAGCTAGGCCATATACTAGGTTCATATATGACACGCTTCCTGTATATTGCAAGGAGTCAGACTAAGTCAGTAATGTCGAAAGCGTCATGTGCCGGATAAACAAAGAAAAATGGTAAAAAATGCTTTCTTTATTTATTTACCTTGTTTTTGTTGTTGTCGTTGTTGTTAAGATGAAACCATTTTGTTCATAAATATGAAAATAAAATTACTACAGCTTAGTGAAGTGGTTCCACAAACAACAAGTATTTGCTGACCAATATTTGGAGTTGTCTGATTTAAAAGCATTGTAGTTTTTATTCTTTTTGGTCTTTTTAAGGACCAATGTGTATTATAACTGTGCAGAAACGTTTTTTACAGAATAGAGAACAATATTGAATACTTTACTCACAATTTTTATGCTCTTATGCAGACCGTCGAAAATCTTGACTTCTCTGAGACAAATTTTGAAACTGTCCTCGGTCAAGTCCTCTACCCACGCCGCCATGGCGTCTTGAGGTCTCCCTGGAAACTGGTGACTGGGAGTCACAAGAACGGTTGGTGGAGACAAGAAACGCTGGAAAATAAATATAAACTATACTTTAGAGAAGAACGAAAGAAAAATATACTAAACACAATGAAAAAAATCCCAATTATTAAAATATGAACAAACATGAAAAACGAACGAAATGAATTGAAATAAGGGAAATTAATGGCTGGGTGCCTGCGTGGCTACGTGCCTGCGTGGTTGTGTGCCTGTGTGCTGCGTGGCTACCTGGTTGCGTGGCTGCGTGGCTGCGTGGTTGCGTGGCTGACAGGGCGGAAGAACGGAAAAAAAGATAACAGCAACAAATTAAAAAATTTCAATGTTTACTGCGCCTTTCAATAACATGCGGAATTTGAAATTCAAATTTCCACCAACGGTTGCCTTTTGCACTGCCGTCAATCATCTCAGCTTACCTCTCAGGAAACAGATCTTCACTTCAATGCGTTCAAAAGGTCACGTCCGTGCATTATGATTGGTAGATTTCGATCCATTTTGTTTGTTTCTTTTTTACATGGTCCGTTGGCTTTCGTATTAATCATGATTGACGGCAGGGAATAACGCAACCGTTGGTGGAGATTTGAATTTCAAATTCCGCATGTTATTGAAAGGCGCAGAAAGTATGAATAAAGGTATGAAATCTAACGAATAGAAATTGGGGAAATAGATGGCTACATTACTGCGTGGTTGCGTGGCTGTGTGACTGCGTTTCTGCGTGCCTGCGTGCCTGCGTGCCTGGCAAATTACTTTCGTTTAATTTGGCGGTACAATGCTTCATTACCAACTAAAGATAATGAAAACAATTTGGAATGGACAAAGTGTGCATAGACAAACTTATTAAATTGTTTTGCTTGAGGGCAATCAACGATGAAAGCAATAAGGATTCTTTACTTCAATTCGATAATCGTAAGGTTGCCACGCCTCAAACCTTTCATATGACCATAAGCATTTTATGAAAATGGACGTGGACTAACCTTTTGGAAGTCGATCCTTTTGCATTCTGTTCCAGTAGTCCAAGCGTCCAAGGAAGTGGTTCCTATTTGTGTTCCAGAAGGTGCAGCTTGAAGTGCAACCCAGTTGACCTCTGCAGTTTTATTTGAGCCGTCGCTATACTCAACAATACACGCTTTGAATTGATTTTTATCTTCTGACTCCACCCAAATAGCAGCACCGTTACCACGAGTTGGCTTCTTAACTGAGTGACCAAATGAAGCGAGAACTTTAATTTCCTGCCCCCCATAGAAAGGCTCTAGAAACGAAACATGGTTACAAGCGAAAAGCCCTGGGCTGGCCGTGGTCACATTGATTTTTCCAGCCTTGAAACTGGCTGCTGTGAAGGAAAGAGAAAACACACAAGCTCGATTAAAGATAACGACAATTCGTATTAACTAATTATCGAGGAACTGCAGGTGTAAAGGACGTTTCCAATGCCATTGAGAGTATTTTGTATGCTAATTTCCTCTTTCCGTATGCGCCCCACCAACAACTCGTTCGGTTATAAATATGACATTAACCGCATCACAAAACTAACGACATTTTAGAAAGTCCAATCTAAAAGCAAATTGCAAATTAATTGCTACTTCAATTTACCTTGACTTTCGTGGGTGAGCAGCTCGAAAGTAAAAAGTATTAACCAAAGGTGCAACGGAACACAACGCTCTCCAGACATCTTGCTTCAAATGAAGTAAAAACTTATCCGAGTTGAAGTTATATACATAAGTTTTGTACGTGATCGTGATGACATCAGTTTTATCTGCCTGGACATGCGTACGGACAATAAAATACATATTCCTAAAATGGAAGTAATTTATCTTGGGGCTTTTAAGCTCAAGAGCATGCAGGCAGCTGTGCAGGTCGTAGAAGGGGGGTCGTTTCTTCGTTAACCGGGAGGGGGGGCGTCATTTCGTCGTTAAGATATTTGACTACCATTTACTTCAAAATAACGTGACGAGCCTGCATAGACTTCCTATTGTGCTTTTGTGTTAGCTGACTCATTCTCAGTTTCAATAGTTTGCCTTCAAAGTTTGGCTATTATGTGCCTGTCTTTAAATGATTTTCCTCTTTTATATGATATAATAGGTGGTTTTTGAAAATGATTTTCAGCACTGGCTGATTTTTATAAAACTCATTTTCTGTATAAGTATTTTTTTGAGACTGTTCACTCCTGGGTGACATATCGTGACGAATGGTAATATTTGCTCGCGAGTCTTTTTCTCTTGTTAAGCGATGACGAAGTCATCGCATTATACACCTTATTCATAAATGGCGGCGATTTATTATTCTTTTGTATTTATTTTAATTAGCCTCACTAGCCTCATTTTAGAGTATAAGTTCTTTTGAATTTTGCACATGCTAACGCGGCTAGTGAAGCTAATTAAAATAAATACAAAAGAATAATAAATCGGCCGCCATTGCGCTTACCATTTGAATGGAATTTCCGGTTAGGATTTTCCGACAAATGGTACTGGACTTTCCTTACCGAAGGAAACGAAACAGGAATGACCTGTACCATTTGTATTTTACCGAATGCCGAGAGGCACTGGGGGTGAAAAACAAAACGACGGCGGGAAAAATTAACAGGCAAATACTTTTATAAGCTTACCCTAAAACGCGATTGCACGCTTTCAAGCCCTGCTACAAGTCTCCAATTTTACCAGAATAATCATTTATTTATTTACTTATTCGCTCAAGTTAACGCTAGAATTCCAGCTTTATTCTTTGATACGTACGACTACGTTTCAATTGTGCGAATCGCTCATGCAGCAAGCACGATTCGTAAAAGTTAAAGTAAAACAACTAACAGCAATCAAAAATGTCCATCTTTCTAACCTGTTAAATTTCACAATCATTCTGTAGAAAATCTGTCAATATAGCTGATGAAAAGTGGCAATTTTCATACGAATAAACTCGGAGTAAATTTCCTTCTTCAAAGTGATCCGCCATCTTCGAGCTTCCTTATTTCGCGAAGAAGCCTGGTACTAGTTGATGCAAACAAATGGTACAGAAAATTCCGGTCGTTCCGGTGAAAGCGAGAAAAAGGACATACCTTGAAAGGTATTACCTTTATTCCGAAAAAAATCCACCAGGATGAACCGGTCCATTTGAATTCTCCCCGGAATTACCGGTTTTTCCCACAGGGGGCCCACACAAACTGTGTGACCGTTCAAGTTCGTATTTTTAAATTTAGAGGGAATGTATGGGAATATCGAAAAGGTTCACTTATCGTAATATACTGCGATGAATATTTACATACAAGATCAAAATAAACGTATTTTTTCCTGAAATGTTGTGTGGTGTCATTCTTGTGCTGATTTGAAGGGTTTCGCAATTGCATCGGACGTTTGCGCTTAGGTAAACGTCCGATGCAAAACCCTTTCAAGAATGACACCACACAACATTTCAGGTAAAAATACGTTTATTTTGATCTTGTATGTAAATATTCATCGCAATAAATTACGATAAGTGAACCTTTTCGATATTCCCATACATTTCCTCTAAATTTAAAAATACGAACAACGGTCACACAGTTTGTGTGGGCGCCCTGTTGTTTTTCCATACAAATGGTAAGCGCTCAAGGTGTTGGTGTCCGGATTACACCCGACAAACATTGGGAACTAGCCTTGGAGGATAAGGTCACGTGACCACCTTGTCCCAGAGAGTTTGCTTTGTTCCGCCATTTTGTTTTGAGGTGTGTAGGAAATGTTTGTTTGTTTTCAAATTTTACACCGCGTGCTTTATTTGGGAATCTCGAAACGTCGAGTTGGACATCGAGTTCGAGTTCGAGTTCGAGTTCGACTTCGAGTTGGACTTCGAGTTAGACTTCGAGTTAAAAAAAATATAATACAAATATGTAAAAATATAATCGATAAAAATCGACATAAATTAACTTATTGTATCGAAAATCGATAAAAATCGATAAGTGTGAAAGTTGCGAGTAAGCAGTCTGAGCAGTCTTGCTTTAGCTTAAACATCTGCACATGGGGAGAAGAATATACTAGCATCCGTGAGATTTAAAAATAGCAACCATGCTGTAGATTATCTGTTGGATGCCAAATCAAACGCTATTACAAAACAACGGAGGTTTATCCTAGCTCCTTGAGACACACTCAGAGCTTTCAAGCCTCACGCATTGAGCGTGAGACTCACGCATACGAATCCAGTCTCACGCCCTCACGCTGAAACTAATATTTCTCACGCAGTTAAGGTTTCTGATTAAAACAGTTGATTTTGAGGTAGAAAATTGCTGCTTTAAATAAGTACCTGCGTGAATTAATTATATTTCTTGATATAATTAGTCCCTGTTTCCATTGTACTCGCTTCGAACTTTTTCCAACAGTGTAAAATTCTCGTAGAAAATCAGAAAACGGCAAACTGATCCTTACGATATCGACAATCTATTGTTTTTATTTTCATAATTTCAAACTCTTATTTTTAACGAACTTTTAGTTTTATCTTCATTTTTCTGTTATCCCCTGAAGAAGGTTTGTTTTCAAACCGATATATTGGGCAAATTTGTTTGAATATATATATATTTTGTTTTATTCTTTTGTTTACTCTCATCGCCTTGTCGTTTTCTGATTTTCAACAAGTAATTATTGTACTGATCCAGGTCTACAACTGGGAGATCCGGCACCTCTCAACGGTTTGTCGCTGTGGTCTTGCTGATATTTTATATTTTGAAATTCTCGCGCAGAGCCAGCGTTACACCGGTCAGTGGGTTTAATGAATATTGCATATACCGTGCTGACCGCCGGTAACGTAACAATGGCGGATAGCATACTATTCGCGACAGTCCCTTTCACGCTTGCTTAATAAGAGATGGAGATATGCGACCGTGCCCAGACGTCAAACGTTACAATGGCCTAACACCAAATAACCCGAGACATTTGCCAATACTCAAACCTAAAACCCCAAACCAGAAAATCCCATCCAACCACCCAAATCTAAAGGAGACATGGCGAGACAGCAACTCCGATGGTCCTGTAAAACGAAGGTCTTGTGCAGCATTCATGTTATAGGATGCGGTAGGAGCAAGCATGGCACCAACCAAAATGAGCCATAGCGTCTAGAGTGAAGGCTAAAGAAATAGCCACCCCGGCTCTAAAGCTGTGCAGAGTTTACCCTCGTAAATTTGAGCGTCTTGCAGATAGTAACGGAGGCGGGACTGTAATCCTGTAAAGTAGAGTTCGCAATCTTCTCAATACGCGTGGCAGAAAACATCTTGCATCCCGGCAAAGAACTCAAAAACTAAAAAACTCCTTTTGGGAAGTCGTTGATTAGCATAAGCGGAGGACGGCTTCTTACATGGCAAATATATACGATATAAAGGCTACCAGCCCTTGAGTGGTGAACAGGGCATATTGTTGGGGAAAACGCAAACGATTGTGCGCGGGAAACTCGCGAGAGACCCACCCAAGGGATGGCAACCTGAGCGTCAGTAATCCGACTAGGGCATAGACACCCTTTCAGGCTACCATGGGAAAAGGGGAGCGAAACAAATAGCGCGGCAGAAGGCGCGGAACAGGATAGGCGAACAGGGCAACCTGGGATATGAATTTTAGGCCTTCTAGAGGAGGACATAGAAGTGATGTGGACCTGCGTCTTTTTCCGGGAGCCTTTGCAAGTCAGAAAGCGACATATCCTAGGCGTGGCAGATAAAACATCTTGTCTCCCGGCCAAGAAATCAGAAAACTAGAAAACTCTTTTGGGGGTGTCTTTAAGCAGCATAAGCAGAGGACAAAGCAAAGCTCTGCAATTGAAAAGGACGGTTATGCTCTGTACATGACAAATATATATGATATGAAGGCTGCCAGCTCTTGAGTGGTGAACAGGATATAATGTCGAGGAAAACGTAAACGATTGTGCGCGGGAAACTTGCGAGAGAACCCAACCAAGGGATGGCAACCTGAGCGTCAGCAATCCGACTAGGGCATTAGACACCCTTTCAGGCTACCATGGGAAAATAAGGAATCGAGATAAATGGCGCGGGAGAGGGCGCGGAAGGAAACAAACTCCGCAAATGACATGGAAATAAAGAGTAAACGGAAAGGAATACGGATAACTACCCGAAGTATGTAAACTTCGAGTTTAACACCAAGATAAACACACAAACCATAAAATCCACTAATAAAGGCGGAACGCATAATAAAAGAGTGCTAAACCGGGTAGAACTGGCAACAATACTACAGAAAAGGAAACAATAGGATGCCAATGACATGAAAAATAACGAATCTGCAAAATTTAAAACATAAAAATAAATACAGGAACAAGCAGACCCAGGGTAATAAAAACCAACGTATACAAACTTCAACGGAACTGAGCGAAGCATGGCACAGACTGGATGTCTGTAAGGCAAAGTACTAATAACAAAAACTTGACAGATAAAGGCGTATAAACCTCGAAAGCACTACACAAACCAGATATTTGTGAGGCAAAGTACTCACATTAA
Organism: Cladopsammia gracilis; assembly: GCA_022457155.1. Classification (NCBI taxonomy): domain Eukaryota; kingdom Metazoa; phylum Cnidaria; class Anthozoa; order Scleractinia; family Dendrophylliidae; genus Cladopsammia; species Cladopsammia gracilis. The sequence continues at coordinate 652,538 of JAJGOT010000461.1, read as the reverse complement.
CAAAACGTGACAAACTAAAAAGGCGTACAAACGTCAAAGGCACTGCACAAACCCGATGTTTGTGAGGCAAAGTACGCATAATAAAGGCGTACAAAACTTCAAAGCACTGCACAAACCGAAGTTCGTGAGGCAAAGCACGCATAATAAAGGCGTACAAACTTCAAAGCACTGCACAAACCAATGTTCGTGAGGCAAAGTACGCATGACAAAACGTGGCAAATAAAGGCGTACAAACCCAAAAACACTGCACAAACCCGATGTTTGTGAGGCAAATTACGCATAACAAAACGTGACAAATAAAGGCGTACAAACTTCAAAAGCACTGCACAAACCCGATGTTTGTGAGGCAAAGTACGCATAATAAAGGCGTACAAAACTTCAAAGCACTGCACAAACCAATGTTCGTGAGGCAAAGTACGCATGACAAAACGTCACAAATAAAGGCGTACAAACTTCAAAAACACCTCACAAACCCGACGTTTGTGAGGCAAAATACGCATAACAAAACGTGACAAATATAGGCGTAAAACCTTCTACAGCACTGCACAGACCCGATGTTTGTGAGGCAAAGTACGCATAACAAAACGTGACAAATAAAGGCGTAGAAACTTCAAAAGCACTGCACAAACCAGGTGTTTGTGAGGCAAAGAACGCATTTAACAAAACGTCACAAACAAGCGTACAAACTAAAAAGGGACCCGAGGGAAAAGCACTGCACCAACCCAATGTTTGCGAGGCAAAGTACGCATAACAAAACTGGACAAATACAGGCGTACAAACTAAAATGGGAAATGAGGGAAAAGCACTGCATAAACCCGATGTTTATGAGGCAAAATACGCAAAAAATAAACGTACAAACATAATAAGCGTACAAACTGAAAGGGGGGACCGAGGGAAGAGTACTGCACAAACCCGGTGTTTGCGAAGCGAAGCACGCAAAGCTATAAATAGCTTAACAACCAAATATAACAGCGTATAAATTCCATAAAAGCTTATAAAGAAACGAGGCTAACGGATAAGGGACAAGGAGCAGGGTAGGGAGATAAAAACCGGCGAGCACGTGGAGCCGCGGGGGAACAAGCGATGAAACGGCTAAATAGCCGGACATATACTAAAGAAACGTTTACCAGTATAACGGTTCTGGTTAGCTGGGCCTGGTTGAGGCGCTTGAGCTGACTGAAGAAGCGCTTAAACTATCTGGAACTACCTCCGCCACGGGAGTTTGCTCGCCGGACATGGTGAGAACACGAAGGTAACAGCACCAAAGGATTCTTACTTGAACTGGACCGAAATTAGATGCACAGCTCTTATTTATACTCGCTCTGTAAGGGACTGGAGCGAATAGTCACTTTTAAAGGGTCACATTTCCACTCAGAATAAAGGAAAACGCATCTTAGCTACTTAAATTTTTCAAAATTTTCTGGGGAGGCATGCCCCCAGAACCCCCTAGGGAAGTGCCGTCGAAAAACTCACTCTTTCCCAACAAATCAACTTGAGAGCTCTGCACACTACTCAACTACAAAACTACCTGAGGAGCTAAAAATTATTGCAAGAATTCATATCCCACTGCAGTGGAATTGTAGACTACGGCCAGGGGGGGGGGGGGGTACTCCCATATATGAGCTATATAGGTATGTGCCGCTGTGAAAGGTATGGTTTTCAGGCAGTTTAGTCTGGGATTGGGTATAGTATTCAAAGATTTTTGGTCTAGAATATGGTATCATTTTACGCGAAACTGATCAGTTGCATGAAGAATTTCGTCTAGACAAGGTTTACTAGCAAATGGCATTTAAAAATCGGTACGTAAAATGGAAAATAGCGAGTCTGGAATAGGTCTAGGATAGGGTAGGGTTTTTCGGTGTTTAGTCTAGAATAGGGTTGCAAAATGCAGTTAAAATGGTCTAGTAGTAGTATAGGTTAACGGTCTCAGAGACCCAGCGGAACACCCCAACCAAAAAATTTTTAGCCTGCGGACAGGCTTCCAGTCGGACGGCGGGGTCATACGGAAAATAGCACCTCTCCGAGCCAGGAGCCTGTTCGCAGGCTAAAAAATTTGCAGAGAACCCCCCCCCCCCTCCCCCCCGGGGGGGGACTACGGCTTATTGAGACTTGGATCGTGATGGGAAACACTTTCTCACAAGTCTTGCACACCGTATACTTTAGACACTAAATCACGGCCTGAGATATCTAACGATCCTTGCATTTTCAAGGCGATAACAGACTTTAGCCGATCACTATTTATCTTGCAACAAAAGTAAGCCAAAGAAACCGCAATGCATGCCAATAGAGCTAACACGAAACAACGGCATAAAGAAATATAATAATTCTAACGGCTCTGTAAAACATGAAATCCTCCTATCAATTTGAGAGATAATCCGTCGAGATCAAAAGATCAATATCAACAAAGAGAACAAATTCATAACTGATCTAAAAGCGCATTTCTCTCTTAAGTTTTACTGGGAAAGCTTTATGCTTTCTTTATACTTTTTAGCGACGAGTGGTACTAGTCAGTTAGCCTGTCTTGGGGTTTACCTATTCCCCGGAATCCGGAATCCGGAATCCGGAATCTTGAGCGTGAAATCCTAAAAGCCGGAATGAACCAAAACATGAAAAATAAATAAATATCCGTTTAATACCCGTTTAATGTTTCGTACTTGACATCGCTTGGCGTAGTTTTAGTCTCTCGCGCTTCGCGCTCGCGCCCCAAAACCCGCTTGAGCGCCCCCAATAAAGACTGTTTTGCAGGCTATCCGATTCCTTACTTTACCTTTTTACGCCAAAATTTTGACTACAGCGTGACCTGATTGTATAACGCACGCTGTGGTCTAAACTGAGCAGTGCGTCATATCGCGCTTCGTTGTCAAGCACATTCACACTTTTCACAGGCTTAGCCAATCTATAAACAGGATAGATGAGAGTGAAATCGTGGCGGCACAAGCGGCCCGTTGAAACGAACTAGTCGCGATTTTAAATTTTCCATACCGTATTATGCAGTTTTGTATTCATACATTTTTACACATTTTTAAGAATTTCGCCGAGGCTATTTTGTGCAAGTGCAACCTCAATTTGACATTGAATTCGAGCCAATCAGAACAAACGGTTCTCACGGGAAGTTTTTGAAACGTCAGTGTTTATAATTTTTTTAGCTGCAGTATAAATTTAATTTGTCTCCCTTTATTGATGTTTCCTTTTTTATAACAAAAATGCAAATAATGTTTTCTGATTATTGTAAACAAAAATGTACTGTTGGGTCTGCTCACAAAATACCCTTTTCTCCACCTGATGGCTCAATTAGTTCTTATAAATTCTAAAACCTCATGCAAAATTACTCGCAATGCTGTGTGCATATATATAGTTATAATACTGTATTGGAAAATTTTAAATCGCGACTTCTTTGCAACGGGCCGCTTGTGCCGCCACGATTTCACTCTCATCTATCCTGTTTATAGATTGGCTAAGCCTGTGAAAAGTATGAATATGCTTGACAACAAAGCGCGATGTGTCGCACTTTACTCAGTTTAGACCACAGCGTGCGTTATACAATCAGGTCACGCTATAGTCAAAATTTTGGCGTAAAAAGGTAAAGTAAGGAATCGGAAAACTGCGCGACTGAAGACTAAAACTACGCCACGCGATGCCAAGTACGAAAAATTAAACGGGTATTTAACGGATATTTTTTATTTTTCATGTTTTGGTTCATCCCGGCTTTTCGGATTTCACGCTCAATATTCCGGATTCCGGGAATAGGTAAACCCCTTGAAGGCTTAAAACAATACAATGGTCACCCAACAGGAGTCGTGCAGGTCTGTCGACCCCATTTATTAGTAATAGATGGGATCAATTTATAACAAACGCAAGGCTTTGTTATTTTCCTACTAACTCGAAATCCAACTCGAAATCCAACTCGAAGTCCAACTCGAAATCCAACTCGAACTCCAACTCCAACTCCAACTCGGACTCCAACTCGAGGTATCATTACTCCCATTTCACTTTATTCCCATCGATGTACGTTTGCAGGAAAAGACTATTTTTTCTGCTTTATCGGTCAACAATGGAACATTTTTTGTTAGGTTCAGTGAGAGCAGTCAGTGTTACTTATTTTTCAGATGACCAGAGTTCCATGAACAACTTATATCTTGTAATCTGACATTTACTGAAAAAGAACATACACCCAATAGTACAAAGTCATGTGATAATAATATTACGTGTAAAATATGTGTCCCTTTGTCAGATGGAAATGAAAATCAGAAAGCTATATTAGATTCACAAATGGGGCTGGTGGCTGTGCAAGCTCTACCCAGGAAAACAAGAATTTTCTTTCTGTCTAAGTTTACCAGTTATTTCTTTCCTTTGGCTCTTTGTGCATGAATTTTTTTCGCTACTTTTGCCTTGCAGGAATATTTTTTTGGTAATTGCCTAACCTCCCCCGTAAAAATAGAAAGGTCCATCCCTAAATGTGACTCAGTAGCCACATGTAATAGTTTTTTCAATACATAAAATGAAATCTCTCAGCTCCCAAATTGAATTCTTCACCATCCATTGTATCTCTAAATGAAGCACTTTTATTCCTGTTTTAAGTCCCCATAAAGCCATTGTGGTTTTAAATTTTAGTATGACATTCACTTAAAAAAATGAATTGAATCTCAATGTACTTCATTTATTTTCTTTTTGAAGGTACTCTGTCACCTCCAATCAATGCATCTGCAAACATTTAGCACATCAACTTATGCTGGTAACAATGACGAAAAGTCTCAAGTGCTGAAGAAACTGGTGACCTGCTGTTCGTGCATTAATGAAACCACAAGTTGTCAAACTGCCAATAATCTCTGAAAACATGTTCAGAGCTGCCGAAGTCTTTTCACTGAATTTGTGAAGCACAAACATGGAAACAATTTCCAGTTGTTGTCATTTAGCAATTGTAACAGTTTAACCATGTACATTGTACAGTTCGAATTGTGCTTCTTTCATTAACACTTCACAGTAAGGCTGTAAGGAATCCGAAAAACAGCTATCCGGACAACAATGGACTGATTATCAATTGTAACTTGCAAATTGCACACAAGTTTGCACACAAGTGAAACTAACTCAGATGTAATTTTAATCTGAAATAAATTGAAAATGAAAATGTTACCTGGGCTTAACGGGTGTGTGACATATATTAAGCCTGATCAGCATAAAATTATACCAAAATAAATTCCAATCCATATCTGTCACATTAATTATTTTGTTTTCAAATATGAAGGAAAACGATGAATTGTTTTCATTTTGCGCACGACTTTGTGCAACATGGTTTAAATAAAATGTACAATTACCAATGCAGCAACCACAGTTATGTAATATATCTTCTCATGCATATCACGAGTATAGGCATCAGCCAGGACCTTAAAGGCCCAGTAATGACGATTACGCTCCGCGCGCCTCTGTTATTGTTATTTATTTGAACACGGGATCGAGACTTACATTGTTTTTATCACGCGATGCATAATAGTCATAGCGTGTTCCAGGCGTTCAGATAGTGGGAAAAGCGCGAATAGTTGGGGAAGGCGCGAAGAAAAGCGAGCGAAAAAATGCGGGGAGACGAGGGAACGCCTACTGGGTCTTCAACAGGAAGTTCTGGTACAAAAAGGGCTTAGCCCAGGGCCTGACCTGGCGATTCTCACCATCGGTTTTCAATCAAATACATAAGAATCAACAACTGACAAACATACGTTATTCCTTCGACCATAAGTACAAAAATTGAAAATGTTTGGAAAAAAGCCATTTTACAAATGAAAGTTCTATAACAAGTCTTTGGCTACTTCTGGTATTATATAATTTGCTAGGGCGATAATTCATTTATAGGACGCTCTGATCAACAGCATACACCGACTGAAAGACGCCGAAATTTGCATTTCACACCGACCCTTTTCTAGTGGAACTTCGCATTGCAATCGAGTGATTCACTGATTTTATCAGAGCACCCCAAACGCCAAGTTGAAACTCGTCATCGCTTCTGTACGCATTGCGTACCTATTTTTTCAATACCTTTTGTCTTCCGGCGAAGGTCACTTCGGATAATGATCTCTCAATTTAACTTTTTGGATAGCCACGCACTTCAAGACGTGTTCTAAATTGATTGAGAGATTCCTGGGAAGTTTTTTCCGAGGAATTTGTTCGTAGAAGTCTGATGGCTTCGCCTTTAATAAAACCTCTCTTGACACCTCCCCCTCCTGCCCATTATGTGTGTACTTAAGGGGAGGGTTTCACGGTTCGGCGCATGTGCAAGCTATGACGTAACGCATTTAATTTCATTGTTTAGACCAATCGGAAGCAAATAGATAAGTCTGGCTGGAAATTTGCCCGTGAAAATGTCGCGGTCAGTCAGCTGATTGAATGGATGATTATGCATACCTATGTGTGCCATGAAAGCCACCAGAGCGTAGAATAAATCCTTTGGGTCAAAGGTTTCATTCAGTGTTGACTTTGTCGGTGTTATTCGTTGAAATTTTCTGTAAATTTTGGTCATCCTTTGCTTTGTTTCGACTAATTATAGTGTGTGATTATTGAAGTAAATGCGAGTGGTTTTTTAACCAATAAACGAACCGTGAAACCATCCCTTTTAATATCTCAGTCGGCTTGTATTTAGTTTTTATATCAAGGATAGACGCGTGTTTGAATCGTTTTCCTTTATACACAACCGTGTTAAGGAATGCAATTTTCTTCTGTGAAATTTCATCTGTAAATTTTATTGTGAATCAGGGAATTTGTTTTCTTGTTCAAGAAATAGATATAATTCTTGTTTGTCAATGTCCCATAGACAGAAAACGTCATCGATGAAACGTACATTGTATCTGTTGTTTTTGTCCTTGGTGCAAATTTTATTTTCCTTTGTTTAAAACTCATTATCATACATTATCATACATTTCCATACCCAAAAACAAAGGAAAATAAAATTTGCACCAAGAACAAAATTGCACCACAACATATCCATACTGTTGGTTTTATTTTGCTTTTGCTCAGTATTTTTGTTTCAATGTTCGCCATGAAAATATTGGCAAATGCTACTGCCATTTTTGTACCCATGGCTGTCCCATGAATTTGGAGATAATTTTCTCCATTGAATTGGAACGAGTTCTCTTTGAGGATAAGGCTCAGCATTTCTTTAAGATAGTGGGACGGGATGGCAGGGTTGTTGTAAAATTGGTCGTATGCTCTGCAAAACAAGCTTGTACATCCATCAGAAACCAAAATTGTATCGTTTGATACTTTGGTTTGTTCTATGAAGTTAATAAAATGAGTGGTATCTTTAAGGTATGATTGCTGTTTTTGATTTTTGAGCAATAGGTTGGAGCAAACGGTCCACGAAAGATGACATTCACATCCAGAAATAATCGGTCTTCCAATCGGATTTGGTTTGTGGATTTTTGTGGGGTGCAGAATATTGGTATTCTAAGTGGATTAGGGGTTTATGAAAGCCATGTTTTTGTCATGTCATCGGTGTGTTTTCCTTGGTGAAGTTGAGAGGTTGATAATGGTCTCTTTTGTTTAGTTGGACTTGACGGCGGGATGGCGAAGGGGTCTAAACGAAACGGGCATTCAGTATTATTTCATGAAAACAATGTTAATGCGGCTACGGGGTGTTGACTGGTGAGAGAGAGTATAAGAGATCTATTGATGGTTTTAAAGGAGACTTAACGTTATTATGGGAACATTTACTCAGTTTATATTACAGTCATTCTTCTGTTTAAAAATCCCAAATTGTAAACTCAGTTGCAATCCCGCGAGTCAATTTTGATATTAACCGTGATAAATAGTTTAAGGAAATGACAGAAAAAGTCTAGAAATAGTTCATTTCCTTGCCCGTTTCCTTGCTTATTTCTTTACTCGTTTCCTTGTGCATTTGTAACTCCGTACCGTGAAGTTTAGGAAAGGCATATAATTTTCAGTGTTTTTTAATATAATTTCATTTTCAAAGAAATTGTTGATACGATTAATATAACTAATAAACAATAAAATTATATTGATGGAAAAATGTACATTTACAATAATCCTATTTAAACTTTGCATTCCTTTCCAGATTTATCCTAAACAAAATCTGCATTAATTTTGTATTTTACTATTTTCAGTTACCATGTTAGGAAGTTAAATTCATGTTATTTTGGCGTTTCGTAATTCTCGACGCACCTAAACGATTGTGCTAAATTACCCTGCGAGCAGAGCCCCTATAGTGCTAAATCAGCATGTTTAGTTCACGTTATAAATTTAGTAACCTTGACCGTGCTGATCATGAGATCAACACGGGTTGGCACATAGGAATTAAGTTTTGAGACAGCCTCCCTTGCTGTCCGCTAATATAGAGGGTGTCCGCTCAAAATAGGGCCGCTTAATACAAGTTTACCATCTTTAAAACCTATGGAAGAGGAAGGAAAGGGCTTAAACAAAAAAATAATTTTAAAGTAAAGCCCCTATTAGGGGGGGGGGGAGGAAGTTGACTGACTAGGAAGATAGTATAAGAGATCAAGGGATGTTTTTTTTAATTAAAGAAGACTTAACGTTATTACGGGAACATTTTTATTTAATATTCCAGTCATTCTCTTGTGTTTAAAAATCTCAAACTGTAAACTCAGTTGCAATAGTTCTTTTCCTTGCTCATTTGTTTTTTAGGCTCTGTTAAGTGACGTTTAGGATAAGCATATAATCTGTTTTAATCGTTTTCAAGGAAACGGTTGATATGAATAATAAAATAATCGACAGGTATCCATTCAAAAATGTACATTCATTCTATTTAAACTTCACAATTCTTTCCAGATTTATCATCATCAAATTCTACATTTGTTTACCATGTTAGGATTAAGTGAAATTCCTGTTATTTTGACGTTTCCGGCGGATTCTAAAAGCACTTAAATGATTGTGCTAAATCGGCATGTTTAGTTCACATTATAAATTCAGTAGTAACCTTGACCGTGCTGATCATGAGATCAACACAGGTGGGCACATTTCAGAACGTGCCAATAGGAATTAAGATTTGAGACAGCTTCTCTTGTTTAACCATAATATTGAGATTACCATCAAGTTTTCCTTTGTCCAGTTCAGTAGTATTAGATAAACAGAAGATGAGGTTTAGCTGTTACATTAAGGACAATCAACTATGTTATTCACCAGTTCTTTTTATCTTGTATACACAGTTGCAAAGCAAGACTAACATCGCTAAGGTTGTAGCTCTAGAAAAAAAGAACAAACCTAAGTAATGGATGGGCAAGGGATTCCTTCCGCCAACCACACCTTTTAAGGAAAGTCTTTCAAGTCGACTTAGCTATAACCCAGCTTTAGCGCAAAACGTCTCGCATAACTTGTAATTAGTTCAACTGGTACAAAGATCAATAAACGATTAACAATCCAGAGATTCCCGGTTTGCACTATCATCGCAACCACTTACGTTCAGCTTGTTACTTTTCATTATAGGTTTTTCATCATGCGCCCACAAAACAATTTCTTGCTGTTATAAAATCTTCCCATGTTTCCTTCTGTTATTTAAAGCTGGAAACTAAACTGATCGTGAAGACAGCAACAGAAAGATCCCTGACTTTGAAAGGTCATCAAATGGCAGCGTTGTTTAAGTTTTATTGTGTGGTGAATGCAGCTTATTTGCCAAGACCACTTCTATTGACTTCTAAAGAGAGTGATGGAGATATCTCAATTATCAGTGTAGGCAATTGTGACCCTAAATTGTTTTATTTTTAAACTTTTTAAGGTATTTTCTTAGTATTGCATTGCACATCACAGTACTACGCATAATTTCTTGCGTCATTAACCCGCGCAGTCCGAAGCAAGCAAGCAAGCTTTTGAGGATAAGTTGGCCAAATGAATAAGTGGTTGTTTTCTCCTCAAACGACCAAAGTGATCTCTCTTTTTTTATTACATTATTTTCCTGATAAAATGATCCTCTTTGACTCTGACTTCGTCGTGAAAAAAGAAAAAACACGTACTTACCAGTTTCCGCTCATTGGTATAAAATTATGACCATGTGATCATGTAGGCAAGGAACGTTTTGAGTCAGTGCCTTTCGAGGCTGAGTGCCATTGGTAGTGCTACTATGATATTAATTTTGCCTTCCCCCTTTCTCTTCATTTTTGGAAAGTACATGTGCTGAATACTTCCCATGCCAAATTTTAATTTCAAATTCCAATGAGAGGACCAGTGTGGATTTCAAGTTCAGGTTCAGCTTCGGTTTGTTGCCATTACTTGATTCAATGGCCAAAACGATTGGATGAGCATACATCAACAGAAAACACCACACAAGTCCTTTACTGTTGATAGCTTTTATTATAGAAACCCTTTTTAAAGAGCTATCTTCATAGCCAATCTACAAATAGCTTTTTGTTGCTACTTAAATTTATTTCGCATAACACCGAAAGAAAATATTTTCTGCCTTAAAAAAACCGTGAGAGAAGCAACGTCGACACTATTATGCCTGCTGCGCTAAGGCTCTCGTTGTCATTGGAGATCTACTGAAGTCCTACATTACCGTATAAGGAACATAGTACATTTTTCAAACTGTATATCTTCAGACAGAAGTACATGAAATTGAATACATGTTTGGTGTGATGTGAAAATTAAGTTGAAAATTCACTTTTGATACTGATTGCAAATATTTGTTGGTTAAAAAATGCAGTATTTAAAATGAGGCAGAAGCACCTTACAGACTCATTATCACTAAAGTTCGGAGAAATGTGCGACTGAAACAAAGTTTACGTGACACGGAACTGTCTTAAAAACCATTTGGACGAATCTTCATCTCAGACCTCTTGATGTAACGTGACATGGAGCTTGGCTTTACGTTCCATTTGATTCCTTGACCAAACACTCCATTTAGATTGGAATGGTGACAGTTATTGTACCACCAGGCGCCTTTATGAGCCTGGGCACAGTTGTTGCTGTAGTTATCATTATCACGATCCTTGGTGGTAAATGGTTGACCATTATGATAACTGAGAGAATCTCCAGTGGTGCCTATGTAAGAAAAGAAACAAATAAAATACTTCTTTTTCAAAAAAGTAAAGTGTTTTTATCTTCGTCGCCGGGCCATTCGAGGAAGGTGTTTGTTCATTAATACAACCAGCTATCAAACAAAATAATATTTGGACATTTCCATTTGTCATACAATTAACTTCAAGCACTTTTAAAGTCAAATGGACCGAAAGTCGATTCAGCTAATGTTAAAGTAGAATGCCAAAAAGCTAAAATGGAAAGTCGATTTAGCAAAGTGGAAAGTCCAATTCACAGTTTTTAAATACGAACTTTTCGCTTGTGAATATACGAGTTGTCACTTCTCACTTTCTACTTTGACCAACCCCAAACCCCCCTCACCCCCCCCCCCCCCCCTTACCCCCAACTCCACTCCACTCCTCCACTCCCCACTCCCTAATAGAAATACATTTACTGAAATCGTGAGTTAAGGAGGCTCGTACCCATTTCTCAAGTCCACACCCTTTCAATTTTAATGAGCCATATCTTTTGTTGTAGTGCATAAAAAGACAAGCCACTTTGCATGCAAACACACAATACATAGAACTTTATGGGAGTATAGGATTTGTTTACATCGGTGCTTCCATGGCAACGGAATGGTAATCCTCTGAAATTCACAAGTTGCGGAGTTTCTCTAGATCAAGAGAAATTTTTGTTAAACCCGCTAGTGGACTTATTGATTAGACAATGGGATTCAACTGGACAAAGTTTGAATGTATGAGAGCGTTTTCGAAATTTTTAGGGATGAAGTTTTGGGGATTATAAATACAGTGAAAAACATACTATCGACATAATTGGCTAATATCTAAAGAAAATGATGCGCGATGGGGATGCAGTTTCATCTCATAGTAGTTTGATTCCATTTGAAATGGTGTGTGAAAAAGTGAGGGGGTTGCTTTGGCCGATTGCGAGAAAGAAGGATTTGATTAGCGTGCGTTCAGCTGCTCTTGTTGCCATTTTTGTATGTAATTTGGTCTACGCCTACAAATGTGATGATAATTTGGAAACCGCGAGATAAATTTTTTTAAAAATTTGACAATCTCGAGATTGGTCATCAATTTATATGGCCTGCAAGTTTCAAGAACATTGAAGACATGCAAGGCAATAAAATAGGGCCTCCAATGTACCAATTTTTCCCGCAGAGTTTGTGTTTACAAGTGAGCGTTCTCATTATTCACGGTTATTGTTTTCAAGTTTCATATGCACGTGCAAAACTTTACAAAAAAATTTATTTGCATCGAACAGAACGCTCGATTGCTTTCCGAAGAATTTTCCGAAACATGCTTTGCATGTTCAGAGCAGCTGAACATGTTCAGAGCAGCTGAACTCACGCTAATCAAATCCTTCTTTCTTGCAATCGGCCAAAGCAACCCCCTCACTTTTTCACACACCATTTCAAATGGAATCAAAATACTATGAGATGAAACTGCATCCCCATCGCGCATCATTTTCTTTAGATATTAGCCAATTATGTCGATAGTATGTTTTTCACTGTATTTATAATCCCCAAAACTTCATCCCTAAAAATTTCGAAAACGCTCTCATACATTTCTTTCAAACTTTGTCCAGTTGAAGCCCATTGTCTAATCAATAAGTCCACTAGCGGGTTTTACAAAAATTTCTCTTGATCTAGAGAAACTCCGCAACTTGTGAATTTCAGAGGATCACCATTCCGTTGCCATGGAAGCACCGATGTAAACAAATCCTATACTCCCATAAAGTTCAATGTATTGTGTGTTTGCATGCAAAGTGGCTTGTCTTTTTACGCACTACAACAAAAGATATGGCCCATTAAAATTGAAAGGGTGAGGGCTTGAGAAATGGGTACGAGCCTCCTTAAATCCTTTGTTGTTCGTTCAGTTGTGTAGGCAATTGTTGTTTCGTTTGATAACTCTGAAACTCGGCCTTTGAAATAACACGTGTTTTCACGGTTACATGTATTGCCTCGTTTAGATTTATTAAACCAGAGTTGTAAATGGATTACAGCCATCTTGTATGAGCGTTTTGTCGAGCCTAGAAATAATACCTTATTACATGAAATTTTGGCGACACTTTAATTTAGCGATTTTGAAAAATCCATATTTAGCGGCACTTTAATTTAGCGATTTTTCGTAAATTTTGGAAAATAAGTCACTTAATTTACGCGATTTTACGAACTGAAACTTTGGCGAATTGTGAATTGTGTCAAGCTTTTCATTTAGTCTAGGATTCCACAGCTCTTTATAAACGTCGAATCCGCGGAGTCCATACGGGAACGCAAAATTTAATACTAGCGAAGAATCCATTTCAGTTGTCAAGCTGAAATGACTGATATGTGCACGAGACATCCGATACACGTCATAATCGACCGTAAAACAGCATGATTGTGCGAAACTGACCAGATGGCGGAATTTCATATTGTACTCACTTTAATTTAGCGACGATTTAAATTTAGCGACACTTAATTTTGATGCATTTTAATTTAGCGATTTTTAGAAAAATCGCTAAATTCGCTAAATTTAAGTGTCGCCAAAATTTCATGTAATAAGGTATTACAAAAAGCATAACATGGTGTCAGAAATCGACTCAGAATGAATCAGCTCCCACCGCCGAAACTGCTCACATTCGAAGGAAATGTTGCAGAAAACTGGAGACGTTGGATTCAGCAATTTAGGCTTAATCTCAACGCGACGGGCTTCGACAAGAAAACACAACAAGTTCAATGTTCGACTTCGCTAACAGTTGCCGGAGGGGAGGCGTTGGAAATCTTCAATACTTTCGGTCTCAGTGACAAAGATAAGGTGAAGACAGAAGTTGTAATTAGCAAGTTCGAAGAATATTATACGCCGAAGAAGAATGTCACTTTCGAGCGTCATATGTTTAACACGAGGGCACAAGGAGCGAGCGAAGAAATCGACGCGTACGTGACGGAATTGCGCAAGCTTGCAAGAAACGGCAAGTTTGGAGAATTACACGATTCTTTAATTCGTGATCGTATTGTGTATGGTATCAGATGAAACGAAGTCAGGAAACGTTTTTTACGAGTAAAAGGTTTAGACTTAGAGCGAGCAGTCGAAATGTGCAAGTCATCTGAAATTACTGACAATCAGTTAAAAAAGATTGTTGTGGATCAGGATGACCGTGACGTGCACGGTGTAAATACCGAATAAAAAAACACCAGGAAAACTGGACGGAGCCAAAGGAAAGCGTACGAAACAAACAAAAAAAAGCTTTTCAATTGTGGAAGATGTGCACAAGAGCACCAGCCTCGAAAATGCCCTGCCTATGGTCAGATTTGCCACAAATGCAAACAAAGGAATCATGAAAAAGAAAGAAGAAAATGTGCCATTCCAAGACAAAGAACAGCTCAAAAGAAGTAAGTGAATGTAGATTACATGATTCAGACACAGATGAATTCTTTATTGAGGTCTTGGGAAGCAAACCACCCACACAGAAAGATTGGATGCAAAGTGTAGTGATCAACAAACTCCAGGTCAATATGAAATTAGACACTGGTGCTCAATGCAATGTTTTGCCGTACTCGCTGCGCTGTAAACTGACATGCGGGAAAATGAAGAACTCTAACACCAAACATGTGTCGTATACTGGCCAAAAGATACCAGTAATGGGTAAAGCTGCTCTCCAGGTGAAACTCAGAGGGAAGTCCCACCCTGTGGAATTTCAGGTTATTGACAAAACAGCCACCTCAGTAATTGGTCTTCAAACCTGTGAGGAGTTAATCTAGTCAAGAGAGTCAGTTCAGTTGATACCCAAAGAGATGAAAACATGTCCAGTGACAGTAACAACCAAGATGCTAATGAAATTCTTAAGAAGTATGAGGATGTATTTGCTGGTAATGGATGTTTGGAAGGTTGATCACACCGTAAACCCAGTGGTACATCCACCTCGTAAAATACCCTTCACTCAGAAAGAGAAAGTCAAGGAAGAACTTGACCGCATGGAAAATCTTGGTGTCATCCGCAAAGCCAATAGACGAACTGAATAGGTTAGTTCTTTAATAGTGGTGCAGAAACCAAATGGAAAAGTGCGACTGTGTTTAGATCCTCGGGATTTAAATAAAACTATCCAGAGAGAGCATTATCCCATGAAAACAGTGAATTGAGTGATACCAAAGTTTTTAGTGTTCTTGACGCTACGCCAGGGTTTTGGTACATCAAGCTTGACGAGGCCAGTACGCAGCTGTTAACATTCAACAAACCATTTGGTCGATATCAGTACCTTAGGATGCCGTTTGGTATCAACTCAGCCCCTGACGGGTTTTTCAAAAGAAAATGACCCAAGCCTTTGAGGACCTGAAGGGAGTTAAGAAAATTGCTGATGATATTCTTATCTGGGGGAAAGATGAAGCAGAGCACAACCACCGTTTAGAGCAAGTGTTAGAACAGTCAAAGAAAGTTGGATTGGAGCTCAATCGAACCAAAATGAAGATTTTGACCACTGAGGTCCCATACATTAGCCATGTGCTGACATCAAACGGATTGAAAGCAGATACTAACAAGGTGCGTGCAGTAGAGGGAATGCCATCTCCAAAAGACAAGCCTGCACTCTTAAGATTCCTTGGAATGGTGAATTACATGAGTAAATTCATACCTAACCTGGCGGACCTAACTCAGCCACTAAGAGAACTACTGCACAAGAAAGTGGAGTGGCATTGGTCAGAAAGGCAAGAGAAAGCATTCAAAGCTGTCAAAGAAAAGCTTACAAGTGGTGCAACACTCCAGTATTATGATGTTGAAAAGCCCACCACAGTCTCAGTAGATGCATCATCCCATGGCCTCGGGGCATGCCTATTGCAAGAAGGTCGACCGGTGTGCTACGCATCCAGATCACTTAATTCTGCGGAAAGAAATAACGCGCAAGTAGAAGAGAAACTATTGGCAATTGTGTATGGATGTACTAAATTTCACCAGTATGTTTATGGTAAGAAAGAAAAAGTTCAGACCGACCACAAGCCCTTAGAAGCCTTGTTCCGAAAACCTTTATTTCAAGCACCGCAGAGATTGCAACGAATGTTTTGGCCGGGAATGAACCAACAGATAGCGGACATTTTATCCAAGTGCAATACCTGTAACATGTACAGAAAGACAAGCAAGAGAACCACTCAAGAGCCATGAGGTACCTAGCAGGCCGTGGCAAAATTAGCAGTCGACCTGTTTGAACGTTACAGGCAAAAATATGTGGTTATGGTCGATTACTTCTCCAAGTTCTTTGAGATATCACACTTGTCTAACAGTAAAAGCAAGACAGTTATCAACCACATCAAACCTCACTTGGCTAGGTATGGAATATCTGAGAACATAGTAAGTGACAATGGCCAGTTTTTAGCAGCCATGAGTTTGAAGAGTTTACAAAGGAATATTGTTTCAAGCATGTTACTTCATCACCTAGATACCTACAAAGTAATGGCCTCGCAGAACGAGGTGTTCAACAGCAAGAACATTTTTAAAAAGGCAAAGGTTGAAGGAAAGGATGTTCATCTTGCTTTGCTCGATTACCGAAATATTCCCATCGATGAAATTGACCTGTCACCAGCACAGATGCTCATGGGACGCCGTACTACAACCCAACTTCCAACCGCGCCTGCATTACTTGAACCCTACTATCCGACTGAAAACATCAAGAAAGGTCTCCGCCGCGCAGAGAAACAGCAGCAGTACTACAATCAGCATGCAAAAGTCCTGCAACCACTGAATACAGGAGACACTGTGCAAATCAGAAAGCCAGGGCAGAAAATTTGGACACCTGCTGTAGTTACCAAGGTAGCCGAAACGCCAAGATTATATGTGTTCAGTCAGAGAGTACATGTTACAGAAGAAACAGTCGTTATCTGATTAAGACAGCTGAAGCAACGAATCAGCAACAGCGACTTGGAGATTCCAAAACCAACCCCACAAGTCCAGTCCGTGATCCTGTGAACTCTGAACTGGTTTCAATATGGGGTTGCCAGACTGTGTTGCAAGTCGTGAACATTAATAGAGTTCTAGTTAGAAAAATGATTTCATAAATTTCATTTCTTTTCGTTTAAAAAAAGGGAGATGTTGTGATATTCAGTTACCACGTGCTTTCACGGTTACATGTATTGCCTCGTTTGGATGTATTAAACCAGAGTTGTAAATGGAGTACAGCTATCTTGTATGTGTGTTTTGTCGAGCCTAGAAATAATATTACAAAAAGCATAACAGTCTCGTCGCGCGGATTTCGCGTGTGACCTTTGAGATAACTGATATTTTTGTCCTTCGGAAAAAAAAATGCCCTGCATTTTACAAACACATCAGTATCATCAGAATTTAACTTACCCGAAAAACTTCCCAAACTCAGCTGGTATTTAGAACTCTCGCTTGCTATATCGAATGAGCTGTATTCTGCAAATGAAGTTTTATTATTGATATCTTCTAAGTCGATGCGAAGCTTGTCCCTGCTGTTTGCAGTAAGGCGATGAATTTTCTCCAGCCCAAGCCAAAACTCGCTGTTGAGATTACCAAATCCCTTTTTGTATTCATCCCATCCCCGATAGAAATCAACAGAGCCGTCCTGTCTTTTTTGGAACACCGTCCATCCTCCACCGGCTGTTTTCTGATCACAGAACACCTGAAATGTGCCCAAACCATCCGGATCGATTTTGTACACTCCACTGTTCCTTTGACCGGACTGGTAGACTTCAGCGCAGTTCTTGTAAACTGAAAATTTGACAAAAGTAATTATTAAACTTTCTCCTCTACTATATCAAATTTTACAATAACTGTGTGAATTCCCGCGCGCTGATTGGCTCATTTCTATGGTCGATGAGAGTATAGACCATGAAAATGACGTAACAGGTAACGCAACGCGGTGAGTTTTGTCAAACTTTTGGCGCTACGGGTTCTTCAAACAGTGAAAAATGCACTTAAAACTGGAATTCTTCAATGAAAAGAATGCTCTCTCGTCAGTTAAATTTAATTTACAATCAGCTAAACTTGCCTGGAATTAAGTGCGAAGCAAAAAGGACAAAAAAACTTGTAGTTTCACGGGAAAATCCACGGAATCAGTCGCCGGCGCCCGAAAGCCGTAGAACTAAAACTGAGCCGAAAACAACTTGGAGCAGAGATTCATCTGATTATTCGAAGATATTTCAAATTTGAAAACGGTAAGCTTTGTAAACTGTGCCTAGTAATTTTATATTTGACTTTGTGTGAGGTTATTGTGCTCTATTTTGCGATTATTGCCGAGCGCGGTTCTCTACTGAAAATTTGCCGAAGAACGGCTCTTTGTTTTGCTGTGTTCAAATTTATATTAAAAGATTCTAGCGATGATTTAAGCTGAAGAGAATTTTTGTGTGAGCCTTTTTCGTTACATAATTTATTCACATAAAAATTTAAGGCTTTAATTATTCCCCACGCAAAAACATTTTGCAGCAGTTTGTCAGTGTTACGTTGTTTATCTTGATTTTCTAAAATGATTACCGCAAACTCGTTCGCTCGGCGCTCGCAGTTATTCAAGTTTGTTATTGTAAAAAACAAATCGACCGCATTTTTCCATGGTCTATACTCTCATCAACCATAGAAATGACGCCATAAAATGTTCAAAACTTGGCAGTGAAACCACTCGCCTAACGGCTCGTGGTTCCATTTGAGTTTTGAACTTTTTATGACGTCATTTCTATGGTCGATGAGAGTATAGACCATGGAAAAATGCGGTCGATTTGTTAAATATATTGCTACCAAACATACCGGCTGAGTGCAAGCAGGTCCATATCTCTTCATTAGTTGAAAGATGAAGGCTTTAAGTATGCCCGGAATTTAATACTGATTCTAATTATCGCTGCTAAAATATAAAGCTTGAAAAACTCAGAAATACAGAATCGTTTTCAAGTTCAGTGACAAAGGGCTCAATGAAGATGTGTCAGTGATTGAGATGATGACTTATTACTTTTAAAGCTTTCATTGGAAGTTAAAATCACTAGACCGAGCACTACATTTATCTCTCAAAAAAACAACTCTTGCTTATGCTTTCTATGCGGATTAACAAGTCCGTGGTTTTACTTCTTTTTTTTTCTTGCCAAACAATAAAACGAAATTGCCTAACAAATTACTTCCGCCTAGTGGTTTAGAAATCAGCGATTCAAATGTCGTAAAATGGACTTATAAACACGTCAGCTTATATAAGCGGTATGAAAAGCGTTTCTGAATTAGCGCATAAAAAACAAATTCGGTCAACAAACGTGAAAAAAAATGCTGTGTATGGCCGAGGTTCCTAGTACCTGTTGTCCACAAGTGCAGTTATATTTTGAACAGATCGTTAGAATCTGACAAAAAAGTCCAATGAGATTGAATTGCAAGACGTTTCTATCACACCTTTTATCAACATTTACTTGCATTATAATTTGAACAATATTCTTAGAGGACGTCACAGTAAAGTAAAGTGGGAGGAGGGGAGGACTTATATCTAGGGGTCTAATTATATCCAGGGGGCTTATATCCAGGGGGCTTATATCAGGGGGCTTATATCCAGGGGTGCTAATATCAGGGGGGGGCTTATATCCAGAGGGTGCTTATATCCAGGGGGCTTATATCCAGGGGGGCTTATAACCAGGGGGGCTTATATCCAGAAGGGCTTGTATCCAGGGGGGCTTATATCCAGAGGGGTTTATATCCAGGGAGGCTTATATCCAAGAGGGCTTATCTCCAGGGGGGGCTTATATCCAGGGGGGTTACATCCTGGAGGGGTATAAACAGGGGGGCTTATATGCAGGGGTCTTTAATCCTGGGGGGCTTATATCCAGACGGGCTTATATCCAGGAGGGCATATATCCAAGAGGCTTATATCCAAGGGGAGGACTTATATCCAGGGGGGCTTATATCCAGTAGGCTTATATACAGGGGTGGCTTATACCCAGGGGTAGGGCTTATATCCAGGGGAGGGCTTATCTCCAGAGGGACTCTTATAAACTTTTATAGTAAACCACTTGGCGCAATACTTCAGTCATTTTGTTTCATTGAAGATAATGCGTAGCGGCGCGGAAATTACACGAGAAGAGAAATTTCATATTTTCGAGCAGCCATGTATTATTTTGTTTGATATATAAAGTGTTTGCACACGACGTCATAAAAATTAAAAAAATTAAAGTATACATCCTACAAAGCTGTGTCTAACATGGTATGTGGATATCAATGTTATAATCGTTCACAAAACGTTTCAGATTTTAACGATGTTTCGTTTTCAATTTATAAAGGTGGTAAATGTGTCACGCAATTCGTCACGCTATTTCAGATAAGCCGTGAAAATAAACAAAATTGAACTAGTTAAAAGTTATTAATGAATTATAGATGCTTATACGCCGATTTCATTCCTCTTATAGTGAATACGATATTTTGTGATGAGATTTTTGGTGTTATTAAGACTAAATTTTTGGCCGCCATGTTACCAAGATGGCCGCTCCATACATCATCTTACTAAAAATGTCTATACTCATTCGCCTATAACTCTTGAATGAAATGCTCTTGCTCTTCAAAATTTTGCCCAGATGTGTAGTTTTAAACTCTCTACAATTCTATAAACAGTTTAGAATCGAAAACTGCTTCTGAATTTTGATATGACGTCAGTGAAAACACTCTATAAACGACGCTTACGAAGTTTTAAGCAATTTTCCGAAAAAAATTTTCTGAAGATTTTCGAAGGTTGCACGAATTTTTCCTCAAATTTTTCCGAAAATGTTTCGATTGTAGACCAACATATTTTACGTGTGACAAATAAAGATATATATGTTAGAAGATCTTTGCAATTTTGGAAGTGACTTTGGTTTAACTAGACTCTAACTAACAGGTCCCAATGATTGCTTATTAATTACATCCAACTTGACTGCAATTTCTACCATCTCCCGTAGAAGGGTAATCACAAGAACAACTAAAGGACCCTGGTGTGTTTGTACATGAAGCCCGTGAACTGTGGCAGTTGTGAATACCGCTGGCACACTCATCAATATCTATGGAAAGTAAAATAAAAGGTAATTAATGTTTATGTTTATGTAAATGTTTAATGTTCACTGATTTATTAGCTTGGCCAGACTGTGAACAACCAGTTTGGCCAACCAGGCGGCGATAAATCATAGATCATAGATCTTCTCTTGGTGTGCCTTTGTGTGTTCTTATGTATGTTTATATAACAAACAGAAAGACAGTTTACCAGTGCATGTCCTTCCATCCCCTGTGAATCCTGCTTTGCACGAACATGTGTAGGATCCTAAGGTATTGTTGCAGGCAGCATTCACGTCACAGCTGTGTGAGTTGGTAGAACATTCGTCTGCATCTAAGAACGTGTAATAAGATTTTGTGTAACTATCACAGATGCTAGCTGATATTCTTTCTTTAGCCTTGGCTAATCAATAGTGTACTTTTTTTAATAACGAACCAAATAAAACAGTGAAATAACTAAGTTGTTTAAGGTGTATTTGATTCGAGGTGTAGCGTACAGGTGCAGTTACAGTTGAAATTTGGTACTTAAAAAAGTTTTTAAAAAAGCTATCCCTTTATCTAACATTGCTCGGTAAAAAAAAGAACGAAAGGCTGAATTGTCGAGAACAACATGAGAGCAACGAGAGCTAGTACACTGATTAAACAAATTGAACAAGCAAGCGGCTAAACAGCGAAAAGCTCTCTGAAAGAACTACGATAAAATTTATAATTAAATCATTAATAAATTTGGACACAAATAAGCGCTAAAGAAATCATTACCTGTAATCTATCTGGCTTTTGAAGCGCCGTGCTCTCCAAAATGCAAATTTACAATTGGCTCGTTTTTCTTCTTGTTGTTTTGACATTCTCACCATCCGCTTAAGAGCTCGCGTCTAAAGGCCATGCATTTCAGTCCAAAGTCAATCCTAATAATTGCATAAGTTCTACTCTCCTCAGTTAACAACAGATATTGTATTACACAGAGAGTCTATTCCAGTTCATAAGTTATTTTTCCACCGAGTTTGATAAAACTTGCACATATAGCAGCCCGCTGCTAACAGATACAAACTTGCTCATTTTAGCTCCTACAGCCGTAATGGTGACATCTTTCTCGATCTTTCGTTTCTTTTTTGCTTCATACAATATTTAAGACCATTTTCAATGACATTTAATGAGGACAAACATTGCAGTTAACTTAAGGCTTTTAAACCTTAAGTTAACATCAAAAGTTAGCCATTAAAGGATATTGATATCATACATATACACATAGAAGATAAAATTGACGATAATTTCACATCGGCAGAGTTTCCACAATGGGAGAAATCCTTGTATTTGGTTTATATAATAATTTATCGTCTTTTTCAATGCGTTCGTGTGAATCCTCTGAATTTAATTAAGAACTATCCCAGCGCAATACATTTGGCGCAATACATTAGTTATTTTGTTACTTACCTTTTTCACAATGATTTCCAATGAATCCCGCACGACAGTCGCATACATAAGTATTTTCCTTGTACAGTGTGCGACATTTTCCGTCATTTTGACATGGAAAGCTCTCACATGGGCTCTGGAAAGAAATATAGAAAATATTTTAAAATTTGTGCATTCTCGCGTCATTTTTCCATAAGAGGAAAGGCGGATAGGAAAATATCCTGTAGTTTGCTCTAATCAACCATGCCTGTTTCATGACTTTAAGGCACCCAAATTTACATTTCGCGTTCAAAAGATGTCAAATGAAGGAAGCGCCAACCCTTTTAAAGTGAAACTTTGTGTTTGAAAAAGTAATTAAGTGTTACAAAGTGTTCAGCAACAAATGCTCCCGAGTAAGAGATCGATCACTTCGTTATCTATAATTTAAGTTCATCAAAAGGAGGACTACTTTATAAAAGCCTGTAAGGGTTTCTATAGTCTTTCTTCCAAATGTATTTTAAATATTTAACATTGTATAAATATATGTAAATTTGAAGGCACAGTTACCTATTCGTTTCTTTAAAAATTGTATGTGACCAGATAAATGTCCATTCCTTTCTATTTTTCTAGAAAGAGTAGTTTTTTCACTTACAATGTAAACCACATTCTGTGTTTTAATTTCTTGTTTATTATGCAGTTTAATGTGGTCAAGACTCGTCTTATGCTTTACATTTTATAAAAGGTGGATTTAACTTTTAAATCTGTGGATTATTACTCAGTTGCTTTCCGTGACATTCAAATAAGTCCGTTTGAGCAGTAGCCTTAACGTTTGAGTTTTTTGGACAACTTAAAATTCACATCAAGCATACTATATATCCAACATTTTGTAACATGAAACTGTAAGAAACTTTCCCTGCATGTAAACAGCATGGAAATTATTGGGAATTAAAAGATTAGTTGAAAATACACTCAACTCAACATACCGTGATAGCATAGTGATGGAATTCCTGACTCTGCACAAAATTACTGGAGTTATAGTACTTGTCTGTAGCCAGTAGATGGCAAACGCGATTGTTGGGATTGATGGACGACACAGTAGCAATATTAAATGAGAAACACCCCATGGTGACGATACACTCAAAGGCGCACTCGACAAAATCCTCAACGTAGATGGAGGCCAAAACTTGGGACACATTCAGCGTGTGGTTTAAAAACTCCTTAAAGTTGCCATAATTGATGACTTCGAACTCACCTCCTTTCACCTGTTTAATAGTTAAAAAGAACGCGTTTGTTTACCAGAAAGCGATTTAGAGCTAAATTTTTCGCTCTCTAGAAAGTGATGCAAGGAAGACAAAAATACAGCCTTAATTGATACACGCTTTCTTTTTAAATAAGAACCCTTCTTATTTGAATGTTGAGGCTGATATTGGCCAGAATTTTAAGAAAGTGCTAAGAACATAACCAAGCTAAAATTTAGTTAAGAACGTTTTTATTTATATACCATGTTAACAATGAGCTAAAAAATGTACACAAGTCTTTTTCCATTTTATATTTATTTAGCACGCATGTCTAATAATTGTTAAATTTTTATAACTTCGCCTGTATTTCTATCTTCTTGTTCAGAGCTATGATTTACTGAAATACTGCACCATTTATCCTAAGAACCTGCTAAGAACGTTTGCACGCCCAAATCGACCCCCAAAAAACAAGAACGTCCAGCTCAGCCTCAGCCCAAAAATTAGACGTTGTTATATATATAAAAAAAAGAATGTAACAAAAATAGTTGCATGTACTGGACTGCAGGCTTTATGAAGATTAAACCTCTACGGTGGGATTTACCTTAAATATGACCATGTTTACAGTTTAAACAATAAAGCCTGGATTGCGTCTATTGCGATGTTGGATAAGATATTTTACAGACAGTGTTCCAGAGATTTATCGGTGATTGAAGTAAGAAGATTGAAAAGTGCTTATATACCCAAACGGCTGAGGCTTCATAGCACAACAGTTTGTAAGCGCATCCCAAAAGGTAGAATACCGTTTACTTCCGTCAGTCAAATGGGTTCAAATACTGCAAACAAAAATCACAGACTGGGATGATTATTTGCCGACTAGCTATAAAACACTGACCTCAGTTTGCTGCCGAGACACCTTAACTAACGCTGCAAAGCCAAGAGCAATCCAAACTGCCACTATCTTCAACTGCATTGTTCTTCTAAGAGAACGGTTCCTCCTTGATTTGCGTGCACTCTACGTGCGAAACTGGCAATCTCGATAAACAAGATAAACTATATATGGATGCTATGTGTTATTGAAATCTTTTACTACAACAAAATAAATAATTAATAGCATAAACAGCAAATAGTCATGCAAATGCTTAGTAAAACAAAATTGCTCCAAATAAAGTATTTTCAAAGGTTATCTACTAAAGTGCCCTTATCTAATAAAAAATAATTTAACTGTGGCTTCTTAGTTTAATGGAGGAGTACGTAGCAGCAGTGGCAGTATTTACCCACCGGGCAAATATTTATGATATCACCTGTTGTGACAGAGTACACAGAGTACCTTCAGATCGATCATTTTCCTCAAATTTTCATTTTTTGGTTCAGTACTAAAAAGGGTACTAAAGAATATTTCACATTGACGAGAAAATGATGGTACAACGTTTTGACCGGAAGTTTAAGTTTCTCCTTTGATTGACGGCCATGTGACATATATGCAGTCAACCGATAGGATTGAGTGCATACACGCACTTACAAAGTGTATAAGATGAGTGAAACTTGATCCTCGCAGCGTTCTATCAACTTAAGCAGTTAAAAAAAAAGCAACCTGAAAAAAATTCAGGCTTGAAATGGATTCGAACCCATGACCTTGCTACCAAGCCATATTGATAGATAGTCAATTGTGAGTTCGTGATATACCCGATGATGGTGAAATACATGGATATGAATACATGAAAATCGCATACGTGAACTGCGGATGAAATATGAGTCATATGTTTGCTATGTTTTATTGAAATCTTACCACAACAGAATAAATAATTACTAGCATAGAAAATAAAAACTCTTGCAAAGAGTTATTCAAATGTTTAGTACAATAAAATTACTCGAAATAAAGTATTTTCAAACTAAAAAAAATATCTACTAAGGTGTCCTTATATAATAAAAAAATACTTTAACGGTGGCTTCTCAGTCTAATGAAGGAGTACGTAGCAGCAGCAGCAGCAGCAGCAGTGGCAGTATTTACCATCTGGGCAAATATTTATTATATCACCTGTTATGACGTCGGCATTCCACACAGCTTTTGCGCCCCTTCTCCAATTTTTCCTGAGGAGAAGGGGCGGCTGTACACAGGCAAGACTGTCTTTAAAGGTAAACTAAATTGGACAGCATTGCAATTCTATACTAAATAACTATAATCGTCGAGGAACATAAATTGTTTTTCATGTTTCAAATATCGTCATTATGATTGTGCTTTTAGTAAACACTCCCAGGTTTCCGTATATAATAATATACATGAAAAAAAATACTGAATTCTGATTGGCTAAAAGCAGTGCAGTTCAAGTGTAACACCAGTGCGAACAGTGTAACACAAAATTACAAATAAAATAATTGATACAAAAGTGTTTTGCAAAAAGAAATTGCTAAAAAAAATTTGCGAAAAAAAATTGATGCAAATTTTTTCATGTATAAGTAAAGCAGCTCGTGCAATTTGAGCTTTTTGAAAAACTCCTCGTGCAAATTAAACCCAAATGAACTCGAAACCGTATGATTACCTATACAAACTTGTCGTGAATTATAAAAGAACAATGGTATGACACGTGTATATTGGTTAACGGTGTTATCGTTTGAAAACAAAATGACTCAGCTGAATTAAAAAATTTTCCCTTTATTGCGGTCACAACTAATGGGGATATGCAGCGAGGGATTGACAGTGTTTGTAGGGAAAATATTGCCGGTGCTGACGGATTGTATTATGCACTTTTTTCCGTTCGCCATTTTCCTTCGTTTCGCCGGCTACCTCATAAATAACATAGTTATCAAATATTTATAAACGCACACGTCAAGGTTAGAAAGTACCTCCATATATGCAATTTTGAAGGCAAGGAAACCACGTAACAAAACAGAAGCACCGGATCCAAATTGAGGATCTAATCAGCTATAAATAATAGCAATAAACGAAAAAAAAGCAAGGCTGATTCGACAGTGAAGGAATACAATGAAATTTATCCAATATTTCGAAAGGCATGGCCTTTCTTCTTCAGGGTATTACAAATAATGACTATGGGTAAGGGACCATTCATTATTTATGTCATGGAGTGGGCTGGCAAGAATGATGGGGGGGGGGGGGGGGGCACGACAAACAGTCAGAGGAGGGTCATGAGGAAATCTGCATACAAAGAGGGGGGCTATATTATTTTTTATTTTTGTTTTACATTCAAACAAATGCGTTCAGTGATCAGCTCTCGGCTCTAATGGTACATGGATGCGAACCTCTGAAAGGCTAACAGTTCATACATCGCAGTTCAAAGCTAATACAAAAACAGTCACGGTATCGAGAAAATGATGTCCCACATATTACGTCCAGAACGAGTTTGGCGAGGTAACTGTACCACTGGTACCAGGTCTTCCTCACTGGCTTCGATCTCTGAGGACTCCGCACTACTTTAATATGCAACAACAAGGTCATCCTTTGTCAGAATCACTGACTCATTGATCAGAGGGGCCTGATCGCAGGTTACCTCACTTCTGGGTCTTGCCTGGAGATGTGTGCATTGATTTCTTCACCTTGTTTGTTAGAAGCACGAGCGATGATCCGTCGGATTTTATCATTCTTCTTGCCTTTTAGTAAAAGTTAAAAATAAATTAAATACTTTTCTAGCTCTTGGACTTTTAGCTGCTGGATTTCCCCAGTGCGACATAAAGTGTCCCAGTTATATTCCTCGAACCGTTTTTGTCGTCTCGTTTCTTCAGATTCCTGAAGACTCAAGGATGAGATTTCGTCCTCTGAAAGTCATCGAACCGTTTATGATATTCCCAATGATTGTAGAGCCATCTACAACAGCATCTTCTATTGCTGAATTTGTCCTTTCGGCTTCATTCTTCTGTCTAATTATCCTCAAGCTGTAAACTCCGCATTGTAAATTGGCGTAGAAATAATGGCAAATTCCAGGGTTGACGTCATCTAATTTGTAAATTCAAATCTCTGTAACTAACAAACGCGACGTTCACAACAAGAAATATTTTACCATTCAACTATTCAATGTACATAGAGTTGATTCTTTAAATAACTTTTTAGGGGTGATAGGCACTTTAATTAAGAGATTTACCTCTCATATATGCTGATCGAAAGTCTTCTTTAAAATAGTTCCCAGTTTTCCATCAGTGACAAGTACTTTTTACAGGTTACGCAATGGCTGATGGTGTGTTGTAACAAATGACAATATTTTATCGCAGTATTTTTCTTCTGTTGAAATAACTCCTGTCTTCCGTCAAATCCAACTGCAGTCTGATAATGATTTCAGTCTCTGTAAGGTTATGCGCATAATCGTATCACTGCGGGTGAATAAACATGCGCTTTTTAGGCGCAATTGGAGAAACTCTCTTCAGATGTTGTTTTCGATGCCAGTTCATTTGCATGGCTTTGCCTTTGGATAAAACCTCTTTTACTGAGTGTATTGGAACGAGGTCGGCTAGTTTGTTTACATTGTTGTTGTTAAAAGGCAATGTTTCTTGTTTTGTGGTTTTTTTTTTTTGGCTCTCGGCCGCCTACTTCAATTTTATCATGGTCCAAATCCATCCCCAAAGATTCACCGTCGCTTTAAGATGAGGACGGCAGTTTTTCTTGTTTTGCTTGGTCTTTCTTTTTTACATGCTGTAAATTCCTGTGATCAGCCACTCCACTTTAAAATGTGCTTCGCAACCCCTGTTTAAAATCTTAACTCCTCAGTATTCATTAGTTGTTTGTCCTTTTTTTGCAACAAAGACAATTTAGTCCAATAAACTGGGGTGTAATGCACACTGAATGAGATACTTCAGTGTCAGTTTGAACATTATTGGTACAAATTAACCCTTCGATTTTATTTCGATTGTATTAGAAAGGAAGCTCAAAATTAAATTTAACATGCACCAAATTTCGTTTTGAAAATATTTTAAAACTACGAGAAAGCACTGTTCTGTCGTTTTTTTTTTTTGTTTTTTTTTTTATTGACATGAACAGATTCCAATACACTTGCCCATAAGTCTACTTATGAGAGCTACGTCTCTCTAATAACAGCTTTCATTTGAATGATCACACTTTAATTAGGCAGTTTTATCTGCAAACTAACTAAAAACCAGCTGTACATCATATTAAACAGCACCTTAGGGAAGTACTGCTCAATGGCTTTCATTTGAATGTCGCCATACTTTAGGATTTCTACAGACTTTACTGTTATAGCGACCTTACATGACAATATTTTATAGAATATGTTTCTAAAAACTAAGCATACAGCAGAAAACACCACACAAGTACTTTACTGTTAATAGTTTTTATTATAGCAACCCTTTTTAAAGAGCTCAGTATCTTCATAGCCAATCTACAAATAGCTTTTTGTTAACACTTGAATATATTTCGCATAAAACCGAAAGACAATATTTCCAGCCAACTGTGAGAGCAGCAATGTCGACGCCATCGTGCTTGGTGCGCTTAGGCTCTCGTTGTCATTGGAGATCTACTGAAGTCCTACATTACCGTATAAGTACGTAGCGCATTTTGAAAACTGTATATCTCCAGACTGAAGTACATTACATGAAATTTAAGCGTTTGGTAAATGATGTGCAAAGAGTTGAAAATTCACTTTTGATATTAATTGCAAATATTTGCTGGTTAAAAAAATTCAGTATTTAAAATGAGGCAGGAGCACCTTACAGACTCATTATCACTGAAGTTCAGAGAAATGTGCGACTAAAACAACGTGACACAGAACTGCCTTAAAAACCATTTGGGCGAATCTTCATCTCAGACCTCTTGATGACGCTTGACATGGAGCTTGGCTTAATGTTCCATTTGATTCCTTCAACTTTTGTACGGCCAAACACACCATTCAGATTGGAAAGGTAACAGTCATTGTACCACCAGGCGCCTTTATAAGCCTGGGCACAGTTTTCATACGTGCGTTTATCATTATCACGATCCTTGGTGGTAAATGATGAACCATTATGATAACTGCCAAGAGAATCTCCACTGGTGCCTGAGAAAAGAAACAAATAAAATACTTCTTTTTTTAAAGAGTAAAATGTTTATACCTTCCTCGCCGCGGCAATCGAGGAAGGTGTTCGTTCAGTAATAAAACCAGCTATCAAACGAAATCACATTTGGACATTTTTATTCATACAACTTCAAGCACTTTTAAAGTCAAATGGACCGAAAATCGATTTTGCAAATGTTAAAGTAGAATATCAAAAAGTCAAAATGAAAAGTCGATTTAGCAAAGTGGTAAGTGAAGTCCAATTTACAGTTTTTAAAAACGTACATTTCACTTGAAAATATACGAGTTCTCACTTTCCGACTTTGAACACCCCCCACCTCCCACCCCCACCCCCCTTCCCCCACCCCCGTACTCCACCCCTCCTCCCAAATGGGAATACATTTGTGGACATCGTGAGAAAAATCCTTCATTGTTCGTTCAATTGTGTAGGCAATTGTTGTTTCTTTTGATAACTCTGAAACTCGGCCTTTGGCTCGTTGCGCGGATTTCGCGTGTGACCTTTCAGATAGCTGATATTTTTGTCCATCGAAAATAAAAGCCCTGCATTTTACAAACACACTAGTATCTGCAGAAGTTACACGATGGTCGGTTGCTAGGGCTTTTCCTCCCGCAAAGTTCTAAATCTCGTTTTTTGGTTCACAGAGGAGTAGTTTATATTCTAAATGAAGCAAAACATTAGAGCATCTTAATTGGAGAAAATTTTTCTTTAAATTTTTACCATTGTGAAGGCTTTTTTGGCTTTTCTTGAAATTATGACGTCATAAGTGCCACCTATTTTTAGTAACAACATTAAAAATTTGAAAAGCAGTGTTCAAAACTTTACAGACATTTTTGCGACAGAAAAAAAGTATTTTTAGTGAAAACCCTATCTCAATCGGATAAAAAGGCGTAAGGTTACAGCTAATTAAAGAATTCAAATTTCCCGCCAAATGACCATATATGGTCAAACTTTAGGGGTATTTAAACGCGAAAACAATGAATGTAGTCGCAACAGAGGAAAGACAAAGTTGAATAAAATCAAAATTGTAGTTTTTTGAGTTTAAGATGTGTGGTACTATGACGCGTATTTCATCACGAATTACGTCATTATGACGTCACATTGACGTAATTCGTGACGAAACCCGTATCATAGACCACACATCTTAAACTCAAAAAACTACAATTTTGATTTTATGCAACTTTGTCTTTTCTCCGTTGCGACTACATTCATTGTTTTCGCGTTTAAATACCCCTAAAGTTTGACCATATATGGTCATTTGGCGGGAAATTTGAATTTCCCTAATTAGCTGTAACTTTACGCCATTTTATCCGATTGAGATGGGGTTTTCACCAGAAATCATAGAATTTTATAATGAAAACTAATACAATACTTTCCACACTTTTTTCCTGAATTTTAATTCTGATGCCAAATTTGGACATCATTTATGACGTCACAATAGCAGTCAAATGGGATGAAATAATTACCAACTGATAGGTAATTTATCTACCTATGTTCCTTCCAAGTTTCGTTAGATTCGATGCATTCTACTTTTGTCTATAGCCTAAAACTCTCAGTTTTGAGAGGTGCGGGAGGAAAAGCCCTAGCAACCGACCACCGTGTTAACTTACCCGTAAAACTTCCCAAACTCAGCTGGTATTTGGAACTCTCTCGCTTGCCACAGCAAATGAGCTGTATTCTGCAAATGAAGCTTGAATATTGGTGTCTTCCAAGTCGACGCGAAGCTTGTCTCTGCTGCTTGCAGTCAGGCGATGAATCTTGTCCAGACCGAGCCAAAACTCGCCGTTCAGATTACCGAAGCCCCGTTTGTAGTCATCCCATCCCCGGTAAAAATCAACGGAGCCGTCGTGTCTTTTTTGGAACACCGTCCAACCTCCACCGGCTGTTTTCTGATCACAGAACACTTGAAATTCACCAAAACCATCAGGATCGATTTTGTACACTCCACTGATCTTGTAACCGGACTGGTAAACATCAGCGCAGTTCTTGTAAACTGAAAATTTCACAAGATAGTGTTAAACTCGATCTCCTTTCCCGTTTCTTCCACCGTTAGTGTATTTTGCCTGAAGGTTAAACACATTTTAACAAAATACATTTAACTGGCTGCAACTACTGAACAAACACTGAATTGAATCAAGAGCAAATTCTGACTGAAACTATCAATGCTAACTTACTTTACGAACTCAGTAAAGCTATTTCGAATCAGTATTTCTGAAATCAGAACACTTCAAAATCTTACATGCATCCTTTTCTTTTCCCCAATCGGAACAACAAAGTTTTCCAATGGTAGTAGTATAGTATTCCTATTTCGGCATATACTCGGAATATTTAGTGACAAAAATTGTGTTTATACTTATTCTTTTTCTTAAGATGTTTTCCAAACAATAGCTGTTGTCAGAACCGTGATATAGTTTAAATTTTTTTGAAACGGCGAAGCATTTCAGACGTTAAAAACGCCCATTTGTTTAGAAAATCAGGATGTAATTTTTCCAACACGCGCCGCTTTTATCATGAGTGCGGTCGAGCGAGAATTAAACTTTCCGAATTTTAGGTTAGCCATTCTACTAGTAGAATATTGTTACAAACCTTTGCTACAAAGAACACGAGTTACATTTCCTCTCAGCGCTCTGATTTCTTGTTTCATCTCGTCCAGTCGTTTTCGATTTTCTCGCAATTTGGTCCGGAAAAATAGAGATTATTGTTCACATAACTCCGAGCTTTCTCTTTATCGTTGTTTGTTTTCGCAGGTTTCACCGTTGAGTTTGCAAGTGCCGAAACAAAGAAAGTGGACAAAATAACTTCGAAGAAATATTTCATCGTGCACTTACTTTTGCATAAAGTTTGCTCTGAATCTGTAGCACAAAAGATTTAGATAACGAATGTTTCCCCTACGAATGTAAGAGGGTGTCATTGGGGCCTATAAGAAACCGCAAAAACCGCTCAAAATTTCCGTGAAAACCGAAAAACCGCAATAAAAATAGATCAAAACCGAAAAACCGCCGAACATAATAATCAAAATAGCAAGTTCACAAACCTTAAATACAACTACAGTCGAACATGTATATAACGGCCCTGTATTAAGCGGCCACCCTCTCAAAGCGATTTCTATAACACTGGACGAAAAAATGGATTAACATGGGTGGCAAAACAGTAGTAAACATGTAGTAAAGATGACATTTGCACAACTTTGCTCATCTTTGCAGGAAATCAAAACTTGATGTTTGCACTTTATTTGCAAAGAAAGCAAAGCTGGTAAATTCCACATTTTCTTTATGTTTGCTTGGCATGGCAAAGATGAGCAAATATGAAATTTGCTTGGGGTAGCAAAGATATAGTAAATTTTTGCGCAGATGCATATTTACACCACATTTGCACACAATTTGCACGTGAGCAAAGATGTATGTTTACGTTCACTTTACACCAAGTGCAAATTTGGGTCAAATTTAGAGGCCCAAATTTGCTACATATTTGCTCAATGTGCAAACTTGAGTAAATCCATTTTTTCGTCCAGTGTAAGCTCATCTAGGCAAAATTTATATTGCCCTTGGCGCATCACGTGAGCCTACACAGGTTGATCGAAGTTAAATAAAGGTCTAGAAACTAGGAGACGAAAAACCAAAACTGAAAAACCGCTTTTTTTATTTATAAAAATCGAAAACCGGATGTTTAAAAAGGGAAAATAACGAAAACCACAACGGATACAAAAACCGAAAAAACGGATATTTTGAGTGCTAAAACCGAAAAACCGATCTCAAAAATGACCAAAACCGAAAACCCCAATGCCCACCTCTTGTAAGATTGTTTATGTGGTCTTCGAAACGAGATCTTTCTCGTCTTCCTACTGACACTGTATAAACCCCGTCTTTTTTAAGGTTTCTTTTATTGATAGCTATAATTACCAATCATATAGCTCCAAATTTCACGGAAAGTGAATACAATTACCTTCCGTGACATTCATAATTATTTTGTAGTTTTATTAACGTTTATGGGGAAGTATTTAAAAAAGCAAATTCTTTGAGTGTAGTGTTGGAGAAAATAAGAAGACAGTTGTTTAAGGTGGCTGAACACAGTTTGCGCGCGCTCTTCGATTTCAGCTGCTTACGATTCTATTCAGCGATCATTTTATTTTGCTCAGCGTGGATCGCGAAAGTGTTGTTTTTCGTCTTAAAATCAAACAATTTGTTGTTCGTAAAAATGTTTGTTCAATCAATAGATAATTATTAGAACCATTGAAGAAATACACTGCCGTTTTGGTCGTTTTTGTCTTTGGATCGAGAACCCAGTTTTAGCGACTTTCCTTGGAAACGTACTGATTTCTACGGAACCACTCGTTAGAATTTCACGAAATTTGGCATGCCATCAAAAATTTGAAATCTAACAAAGGAGATTTTTACAAAACGCAAACATATTAAACCACAAATTACGGAAGATCCCTCTGTCAAAATTACATGAGACCAATGTTAACACGCGAATATTTTTACGAGTTTACTGAAGACAAATGATGGACAAAATCTAACGACAAGATTTTCTGAAAATAAACGAAACCAAATATTGCAGGCTGATTTACAATCCACTATGTTGCCATGGCAACACCCTAAA
Source organism: Cladopsammia gracilis (assembly GCA_022457155.1). Lineage (NCBI taxonomy): Eukaryota > Metazoa > Cnidaria > Anthozoa > Scleractinia > Dendrophylliidae > Cladopsammia > Cladopsammia gracilis. The sequence continues at coordinate 618,352 of JAJGOT010000461.1, read as the reverse complement.
AGCTCAACAAAAATATCAAAATATACCGCTTGTTGCTTAATCGTATGCCTCACCAATTTTGGACCACCAGACGTTAGTGGTTTTAAAATGACAATGAATGACGCATAGGTACAGTGAAACTGTGTTCAGCCACCTTAACACGCCGCAGTACGGAATTTGTAAACTGGTGATAGCCTCAACTTGAATCGCTTTTTGTTGACGTTGAATTGGTTCAGTTCAATCTATAGATTCGACGTAATCACTATTTCTTTTTCATTGGTAAATGCCCGAGCATTTGATTATATTAAGTCTATAAATATGAATATATGAAAATCATATATTTGAACTGCGAATAAACATGAGTGAAATTTGTGATCCTCACAATGTGCTCTCAACTTAAGCAGTTAAAAAAAGCAACCTGAAAAAGTTCAGGCTTGAACGGGATTCGAACCCATTCGAACCCATCAGAGCACATTGCGAGGATCACATATTTCATTACAAGTTTTAGCTATTAAACTGAGGTTAATGAGCTCCAAAGTCTCTGTTGCAACAGTCCATAGGTCATTGCCTGCCTGGAGTAATTGTACTTTTACTAAGTTAAATTGTAGGTCAAAGTTCCAGTGATTTCCCACTCATGCTGTCACGTAATTCTGCCATGCTGTTTTCAGTCACTGGTGCAATAGTCTAGGTCTATGGTCTATAATGCAAGATTCCTGTAGGTAATTGCTAGCGTGAAGTAATATTACTTTCATAGTTCTAACATTGTACGACCAAGCTCCCAGTAATTTCCCTCTCATGTTGTCATGTGATTATAGCATGCCGTTCGGACACCAGGTAGCTATTGTACACGAACCACCCCACATTTGAGTTTCACTCTTCTAGCTGGTATTGTGTCCGTACTGTGCTACCTCCCTCCCACCCAACATTGGTAGCTTTGTCATCTCTTAGGTCCTTACTTACTGTAAATGCAATTCCTGTGGTGAATGCATGAGAGCAGTATTTATAATCCTTTAGCACTGTAATTTAAAATAGTTTGCCCTTAGCTCATAAATCATTGGTGGCAGGGAAGTGCACCCTTGGCTGCATTTTACCTCACAGTAAGTTCTATAGCCATCCTTGGAAATAGGTCTGGATCTCCCACTCCAAGGTGGTACCACTGTACCATCTGACCTATTCTCCTCCCAAAAGGGCACCCCTCTTCTGGTCCCCCTATGTTACACTCTAACATAAGCCCAATCCCTAGATACCGCTACTTCTGGGGGGGTCCCCTCTAGAGACACCGCTACTCTAGTGGGGAGGAGTCCCCTAGTGACACCGCTATTCTAGGGGACATAGTCTCTGCCTTTCGTGCCACCCTAGTCTTGCCACAAAGCTGGTATCCTTGTCGTTGCTTTTACATAACTACGTATTTGGGATGGGACCTCTATCGCCTTTTCAATGCTAAATTTAGTATCATCTCAGTATCTAAAGTGTATCGCACATCAGGGTCTCATTAACTCATGTTTATACGCAGTTCAAATATATGATTTTCATATATTTATATTTATATACACCTAATTGAAGAAATGCTGACCCGCGAATGGCACAAACCATGAACGATGAGACCAAATGGAATTCTGGGTAGGCAGCATTGGCAAGCTTAGTAATATTCTATTTCTTGATAATCAAGATGTTTTCTTTGTTTGAGACATTTTAGAGCATGATTTATGCATCGTGTGTTAATATAATGTGTATTTTGTCACAGACAAAAATTAATTTATCCAACTTCCCAGTAAACCTTTGGGTCGCATCGTTCATGGTTTATATTTTTCAGCCGACAATCATCGGGTATATTACGAGGCTCGCAACTGACCATTTATCCATGTGGCTTGATAGCTAAGAGGATAGAGCATTGCACTGGTATCGCAAGGGTTCGGCCGGGATGTCTTTAGCAATGAACTTTAGCGAGCGGATTAATATTAGCCTGCTTCCAACTGCCGAGTAAGTAATAATTTCTACAAGCTCTCAACCACCGGAGTAAGAATTAGTGTATGTTTTCTCCTAAACGCGCACGGTGATCTATTTTTTTTAACATCAATTTCTTGATAAAATGACCCTCCTTGACTTTGACTTCGTCGTGAAAAAGAAAAAACGTGTACTTACAAAGTTTCGCATTGGTATAAAATTATGACCATGAGATCATGCAAGCAAGGAACGCAAGGATTGCGCATCACTACTACGCATAATTTCTTGCTTCATTAGCTCGCGCAGTCCGAAGCAAGTGAGTTTCTTTTGAGGATAAGTTGGCCAAATGAATTATTTTTTTTTCTCCTAAACGAGCAAGTTTTCAAGTACATAATACATCGAGCAAGTACATAGTTTTCCTGATAAAACGATCTTCTTTGACTTCGTCGTAAAACATGAAAAATTATGACCATGTGATCATGCACGCAAGGAACGTTTTAATCGAGTTAGTGCCTTTCGAGGCTGAGTGCCATTGGTAGTGCTACTATGATCTTTCTTTTGCATCCCCCCTTTCTCTTCATTTTTGGAAAGCACAAGTGCTGAATACTTCCCATGCCAAATTTTAATGTCAAATTCCAATAGGAGAACCACTTATTTCAAACGTTAAGTTCAGCTTTAATTCGGTTTGCCGCCATTAGTTGATTCAATGGCCAAAACGATTGGATGAGCAATCATACAGCAGAAATCACCACACAAGTTCTTTACTCTTAATAGCTTTTATTACAGCAACCCCTTTTTAAGAGCTATATATCTTCATAACGAATCTACAAATAGCTTTTTGCCTTACCAAACCAAACACTATTTTAAAACTGTTTTTAATGTATTTTGAAAAGCTATTTTTAATCTATTTTTGAAAAATATATGAAAAATATGTATTTGAATCATGTTTTTTAAGTAAGTTTTTGGCTATTTTTTTCGATGCTTAAACCTGTTTAAAACAATATTGAAATATATTTTTAAAACCTTTTTAAAGTGTAGTATTGATGAATTCGGATCCACAGAAACGTCTTAAAATATATTTCAAATACGTTTTAACACCTTCAAAAATAGTGGAAAATTAGCATCAAAACAGTTTACAAATTTTTGAAAAAAACGCGTTATAAATTCTCAAACTATTTGCAAACTGTTTGAAAAGCTATTTTGAATGTATTTGTATTCAAAATACGTTTAAAATTCGTGCTTAAAATATAGTTTTGAAGTAGTTTTTGACTTATTTTGACGATGTTTAAACCTGTTTAACCCTTTAAGCCCTAATATATCAAAATTTAAATTCTCATTTCTAGTCCTATACATTTCCTATAGAAGTAGTGGGGAGAAAATGTTTGGATATCAAGATAACTCATCTTGTGTGATCATGTCTTTAATTCTCATGACCTTTTTGATTGATAAGGTATTGATATTACAAGGAGAAATTTGATGCTGATCACACTCTTAGGGCTTAAAGGGTTAAAACAATATTGTAACGTATTTTGAAACAGTGAAAAATTAGCATCAAAACAGTTTACAAATTAAAAAAAACACGCCTTATAAATTCTCAAACTATTTGCAAACTGTTTGGAAAGCTATTTTGAATGTATTTGTACAACCCGCCTAGATTAGCTATGCTATAAGCGGGTTTGTAGATATTTAAATTTTATTTCTTTAAATTTAGATCAATTAATTAATGTTACAGTGTTGGAAACCAATAAACCAACCAAACCAACCAACCAAAACATTCAAAGTACGTTTAAAATTCGCGCTTAAAATATAGATTTTAAGTAGTTTTTGACTTATTTTAACGATGTTTAAACCTGTTTAAAACACTATTGTAATATATTTTGAAACGCCTCTATATGTTGTGAATGGAGAAAATGGGTGATGTTTCAAAATATATTATAAATAGTATTTGAATCGGGTTTATGAGCCTTTCAAACTACCTGAAAATACACTGAACATAGATTTTAAAATATTTTAAAAACAACATGGAGTAGCATTTGCAATAAATGGTTTATTTATAATTATGTCGGTCAAAATACAATAAAAATTTATTTAAAATACTTTCTAAATTCCTTACAAATAATTTTAAAACACGGTTCAAACCCTATAACAATATATAAATATACAAGTGGAATTTACTAATTCTTTCTTAATGTAAAAAAAAATCAATAAAACAAATGACAACTGTATGCATGTAATTTGCTGACCCCTAAAAGGGTCAAAATTTGAGTATTTAAAAGTCAAAATTTAAGTATAAAATATTATTTTGGTCCTCTAAAAATTAATATACTGATAATTTATATTAATATACCGATTATTTATATCAACATGAAAACCAAATCTGTGAACTTATTACTGGTCTAAATTCTTGATTATGCAATAATTCTTCACAATCATGACCATTCAATTTGATTCACGAAACCTATTCCTTCATTCTAGATTTCGATTTTTGTTCAATACGAAAATTACGATGCTTGAAGATGTTTTTTGGCACCTTGATAAATATGCTTTGTGTTTAAGTAGTCAAGTATTAAAATATACATCATGTATTTTTTTGTGGAAATGAAAGTTACTGTGTACCTCTCAGATGAAATCCAAATATTAAATAAAAACCGAGCACATACTCAGAATCACATTCAAGTTTAGTTGCAAACAACCTACACTCGCGAATCCACATGTATCATTCAGATATTTTGTGTGGTAAGAAGTAAGGAACATTTGCATAGTGAAATCAAAATATTTGAATTTGTAATGCAATAATTTAGTGCAAGTTCAATTGACCATTTTCCAGAATAAGTATAAACAGAATAGTCTCTGAGAATTGGTTGTTCAGGCACTTGCTTTGCAAATCTGTTAAAACATGTTTACATGTACATGTATTATACGACATTAGCGGAAGTTAAGTGTTCTAGTGGCAACCAAATCTCAAAGAATGTGATATTTTGTGACCATTCTGCATATTCCTACTCCGGAATCAGTCAATCGGACATACCCTTATCCTTGTGAATCAGCCCTGTTATGCATCCTGTACCTGCTGGGCCTTTTTTCCCTTCATTTGCACATACGTTTCTGCAGAGAAACAATAACAGAATGTACTTATTAATCAAAATTAATTGAAACAAAAAGAATGCACAACAATAAACAATATTGTGGGTTATTTTGAATTCAAAACATCAGTGGCGTTTCAAAAAAGCCTGATAAAATAACTTAAAATTCAAAATATCAAAAATTATGAAGATATTTTAAATTTTGCGATGCAAATGAAATTTAAGCTGAAAAATATAAATCTGGTTTTGTTTACAAAAGATCGCTTTCCTGACCAATTCTTGAATGACAAACACAAGAAAAAGGACAACAAATTCAAACAGTCGAAAGTTTTATTCAAATATCTATCAGATTACTCTCAAAAGCAAAACGCATTACATTATAACGCATCTAGGAAATTGTCCACACAAGCGAATTTCTTGTACTGATCACTGAGGAATGTGGCCGAGCTTTCTAAATATTTCATAAAACTATTGATAACAAAGAAACAATCAATGAAATGTTTCTTAGGGCCTAGTCGCACTACACTCAAAAAACAAAAATTAGCCCGTGCAAAATGACATAAAAACAAACACATTCTACAAAAAGCGTGTCCCACCGGAGCGGTTTCTTTTGTTTTCCTCGATTTTTGCACGGGCTAATTTTTGTTTTTGACTGTAGTGCGACCTGGCCCTTACAAAGTAAATCCACATTTTAAAATGTAATTTCCTGTACGAAGTGTACCGTAGTCTTCCAAGAATGCATGAAAATTCTTAGTAACGTCTGCCGCTTCGAGTGTGATGCGAACGGAAACACAAACGGAAAGCCAAGAAGATATTCGAATTGACGAGCTGTGTTCCTGTTGTTTTGAGATAAGTGATACTTTTTTTCGGAAATGAAGACTAGTTTTAGATTGCGTACTTACGGTGCAGGTTCGATCAAAACCCAATTGACTTTCAACGTTTTTAATACAGTATTGCCTAGAAGTTGAGTGGGCGAAGACACGTCTTGCACAGATACCTGACTTCGGGCCCGCCTGACAAATTCACTTCAAACGGCAATTCATTGATTAAATGAAGACATTCTTCTCCGCTCTTTGATCTCCCATGTAGTTGATGAGATTTACACATAACACACAACAGAAATCTGTGGTGGATATATTCTTCCCGTGATCCTGAAACAGCATACGCGCGTGATCCACACGTGCCTCGAGGGAAATTTGTTTCAACCAATCAGAAGCACTACCGAGATCTGGGTAGCGAGTACGTCGCGCGTACGCGTGTTTGACTCTCATTACTCAGACGTCAGTTTCGCGGAGGCCCCAGTGGTGGCGCCGCGAAATGACGTCCGTTTTCTCAGGCTACACTGAAACTAGGTCACTGAAAGTAGTTTTGCCTCAAACTATACCGACAGTTCTATGCTACTTGCTTTTGAAGGGTAATGTCAGTACTTCCAAAATTCATCAATTCTCCCTTAGCTTTGTGTTACCCGAAAGAATCGAATAAGGCCCTGTTTACATGGAGGCAGGGTGCCCCAGGTAAGTGGGCTACCCGGCTAGGAGGGTTAAAACGTAACCCGCCTTTACATGCAACTCACCTAAGCGGGATAGTCAGTGGGCTATCTTTTGAGCGGCCACTAAGCACAACAAACAAGACGGCGGACAAAAGTAACGTTTTGGCGGCAAGTTTAATTTTTTTATCATTCGTTCTGCAAGCGGCTGCTTTTCTGTGTCTGGGGCTATTATTTTGCACACTACTAATTCATTCTGTTCAGCAGATATCACTGGTAAGGGATAACGATGAAACAATTTCCCAGGATGGTAATTTTATGCCGCCATTTTTTCGCGGTCTTCTCACCTCGGCTAGCCGGGTAACCCGGCATGAACCGTTTACATGGCAAAAAGATGGCCTTCCTAGAAGGGTGCCTCGGGAAGGTGGGTTACCTTTTCTAACATGAACACGCTTCAATGCATTTTCTAAAGAAACATGAAAAGTTGGCTCTCATAGAGTAGCTCGGTTAGCCGGGGCACCCTCCCTCCATGAGAACAGGCCCTAAGTGTCTGGGCACTTATGCAGAAGTCAATGTTAACCCTCACCCCACACCGGGACCAGGTGGGGATTAGTGGGACGAATCGAAGTAGGGAATTTGACATAAAAAACATCCCGAGGGTGTCGGGGATTGGGCACTTATAGTTTTTATCGGTCCCCTGGGTACGTGTAATGGGGAGGGGATTTGTACTGAGCCTACCTTTGTGAAGTCAGCGGTTTTTCATCCCAAGAGGTAGTACTTCATGTATGGGCACACAAAGTTAAGAGCTTTGGAGAGGTCAAAGGAGAGGTCAAAGCAGCCCCGTAGGGAACGGGGGTGCGACGGATGCGCCCGCACCTCTCCACAGGCTCCGGAGGTCCACGTTTTTGTTGACGAACGATTTAAAACAAAGTGAATTGATAAAAAAAAATAGTATTGTTCTAGTCTAATTCACTGATTGTGTAAAAAAAATGAAATAAATAAGCAAAAATATATATATTCCACGTTTGATTAGCAGCCGGCAACGGAGATTTTAACAATTTGGTCAATTTCAACGTTTTTTTCGGCAATGTCTAGACATGTCTCGGAAAAATTGTCTCTGATTGCATGTTACATGCAGCACGAAACAATTGTTTGGCAGTTGTGCAGAAAACTTTACACCCTGCTAAAGATTTGCTGTACCATCGCAACCACTAGCTGCAAATGCAAAAGAAGTACAAGTGCTCTTAGATAGCGACACACTTTTAACAGAGCCAGCATGACACAAGAGAGGCTGTCTTCACTGGCCCTTATGCACATCCTCTATCTAACAGGCATTGATCTAGAAGAAGTATAGTTGATCTGTTTGCTAAGAAGCACCCAAGGAGGCTTGAGCTTGGCACGCTACTGAAAGATCATGATGATCAGCAGCAAACCTAGTGAATCATACGGATTTACAACTTTATTTCTATTTTTTTATTTCAAATAGTGACATGGACATTGTTATTCTCTAAAATTGTAAAATACATACATAAAGTAGTCTCAAAAAAAATTTAAAAAAATCTCAAAAAAATCAATTTTGAAGTTCAAAAATTTGAGAAATATCCACGTTTTTATGTTCGCTTTTAGCTGCCTATTTTCATATCATGCTGTCTTCAAAACGCATGAAATGCAGTCTCAGACAGCCTAATTTTCAAAATTTTCCGGGGGGGGGCATGCCCCCGGACCACCCTAGGGACTCGCGCCTCCGGCTCTCGTTTCGTCCGTCTTCTCATTGGATCGCAAAAACAACTCCCCCAGGTGGTAGGTGGATGATGTCGCCTGGCTCAGGGGAATTTGTCAACATTCGACCGAGGCTGTTTTCAAATCCCCAGGTGGTCCCGGGGTGGGGGGGGGGGATGGAGGTTAACATTGACTCCTGCATTACATGTATTCCAATTTGGAAGCTCAAGAATTAGGTTGCTTACTTAATTTTTTTGAGATGGGAATTTTATGTTATACACTTACAATCATGTGGAGGAGCATGAACATTAGTTGGTTGCACTTTTAAGACTCAGATCTAAGATGCCTATATCTGTGATGGACAACACTTTCTCACAAGTCTTGCACACCACAGTCTTTGGACATTAAATCACGGCCTGAGAAATGTAACGACCCTAGCACTTTCAAAGCGATAACAAACTTTAGCCGATAAGTATTTATTGTGCAACAAAAGTGAGCCAAAGACACCGCAATATTTGCCAATAGAGCTACATGTAGCACCGAACACCGGCATAAAGAAAGAAAATAATTCTAATGACACTCTGGACAGCATGAAATCCTCCTATCAATTTGAGAGATGATCCGCCAAGATCAAAAGGCCAAGATCAAAAGGTCAATATCATCGAAGAAACAAAATGTACTATACTACAGTAAATTCTCTCTGAAATCTTACTGGGAAAGCTTTATGCTTTAGGCTTTTTAAATACTTTATTGTAACGAGTGGGAGTCGTGTTTAGCCTGTCTATTATTATACTACTATCTATGATTTTTTGACAGTGCTCGATCATCGTGCTGCAATGCATGAGGTTACATCTGCAGGCCCGTAGCAGGGGGAGGGGCCTGGAGGCCCGGGCCCCCCCCCCCCCCCCCCCCCCCCCAGAAATTCTGGAAACTATTTACTGCAACCAATGGTCTTCTAGGAAAACCCGAAACAAACAAAATGGATCGAACACTTAACTTACTACAGCTACTACACTTACCATTAGGACTTCAACACGGACAAAGTGTGTAATTCATTATGAATTCAGTAATTATTCCTCACATGCGCAGTTTCGAGCTAATACTACCGCGGGAATCTTGGAACTAACTAGTATCTTAGCAACCAAATGCAGACTTCCAGTTTCTTTCCGTCGATCAAAACCTGTTTTGAATCAGCGAAACGATAATGGATTTCGAAAACTTTGAACGTGGCTGTAAAGCAGAACCGATCGATGATTATGGAGTTTGGTGTGTCTGCACCATTGTTTCTTCAACCAGAGAGGCAGTGATAGTTTCATTTGATGGCTGGAGTTCCGAGTGGAATCGAAGGATCGAAGATGAGCGCAAGATTCGCAAAAAAAGGATAGCAGTAAAAGATGGCGTCAAAAGAAAACGCTCAACCCTTTCGAGCAAAAATATTGAATGAAGCTTATTTATAGTTCCTGCTCCAGTGATAAATAAATTATATCTCTTGAGTAAACGCCATGGTTTATCTGTAGTTACCCGTCATAAATTCCTGAAATTTATTCAAATAATAAACACAAACATTGTTTGACTGAAAAGACAATACGCATCACTGATCGCTTGATCGATCATGGCCGGGCCCGGCTCTGGATCCCAAAACGAAATAAAACCAGTCGATTTACACCACTCGCATGGAATTGTCTAAATGTTAAATCGAATATATTTCGCTTTGAAATGGGAAACTTTCGTGCAAGAACGGCTCGCTCTCTACTTGTAAACAAAGAGCTCAAATTACGGCAAGACCTTAAAATTTGCATAAAAACCTACACGAACGAGATGTGATCAGATTTCTCTGAATTGCGAAGATTACAACATCCATCTTTTGACCTCTGAATGAAAAGAATTGTATTGAAAATATTGCAGTGGCTATTCGTACGGCACCCGTACGCGGACTTCCATTTGATATTCATACGGGAGTATTCTTTGACGCGAAAAATGACTAAGTGTCACGAAATGAGTCGCTCGCTCGCGTGAGTAATCGGTCTGAGCCAAATCAACATCGCTTACCAGAAGCGCTTCGTAAAGCTAAACGAACATTTAATATTGTGGACCAACAAAAGTGAAGAATAACATCGAAAATTGTCGAAAGTTTTGGACTCCCGTACAAATAGCAAATCGAAGTCCGTGTACGGGTGCCGTACGAATAGCCACTGCGTAAAAATATATGTGAGCTTCAGATTATCGAAACTTCGAGAAACCGGTTTTCACTTTACGTCCAGCATTTGAGACTCCCAATGGGACGTGACGTAAAAAACGTCAACCGTTACTAGGAAACAAGGCTCATACATATGCACGAACCCCACTCAAGTGGGGTTCGCATAATTACACACTTTGTCCGTGTTGAAGTCGTCATGCTACGTTTACTACAGTTACTACAGCTACTACACTTACTACAGATACTACACTTACTACATTTACTACAGTTACTACACTTACACTGTAATTTTCAAGGAGTTATTTTAACTCCAAAAGTGGAGTAAAAATTTTAGGTTCAGGATAATCCCTTTTTTGGGGTCATTTTAACTCCAACCACTAATGGAGTTAATTTAACTCTACTATACAGCAAGGTAACTGCTTTTGGGGGGAAATAACTCTTTTTTGGAGTTGAAATAACTCCGAAAAAATTAACTCCAGTGCAAGGAGTTAATTTAACTTCACTTTAGGAGTTATTTTAACTCTTTGAAAAATACTGTGTACTACAGCTGCTACACTTACTAATAGATACTACAGTTACTACACTTACTACACTTACTGCAGTTACTACACTTACTACAGTTACTACACTTACTACAGATACTACAGTTACTACAGCTACTACAGTTAATACAGCTACTTCAGTTACTACAGATACTACACTTACTACACTTACTGTGATAAACGAACCTGTGACTGTCGAAAGAAGTCAACCCAGTGACTGTGTTCCAGATGAAGCACCTGTAACAGTGTCTCAACTGCCAAACCAACCAAAAAAGTCTCCACCAAGACCTTCGGTAATGATCCAAAGAAGAGGTCATTTCAACCTGTGTGGTTTGGGTGATTCAAGTGGTTACACTACGACCAGGGAAGAGACGCGACGTTTTATCATATCTGCTTAAAACCACTTCAACACAACATGCTGACCTCCGCAAACGCTGATCCAACATTTACATTGGATGGCTTTAGCAACTGGAAAAATGCAACTGATAAGAAGCGAGGATTTCAAAAGCACGAAATGTCACATTCACATTTGGAAGCAGTGGAAAGATTTGTTACTGCACCTGCAACACGGTCCGAGAAATTGGGAAACTGGTTAAAAAGCCACCACAACGAAATACAACGTTAGACAAAATCAGAGCCGAAACAAAGAACGAATCACGAAGTGTGCATGCATTTTGCCCAACAAGATGGACTGTACGTGGGAAAGCAGTTAGCCTCGGTGATTAATAATCATTCCGAAGTCATGGAACTTTAATTTGGGACTGATCACTAACGGTATCAAAAGATATGGAAATGAAAGCGAGAATTCGAGGTGTTCAAAGTATGATGACAACTTTCAGTTTTTACTTTAGCTGTTCCCCGGCTTTAGGGGAGCGACTTCTGAAACAAACTGACAATCTGAGTCGCGTTGGCAGGATTCATCCACTTCAGCAGCTCAAGGGAACAGACGTACCCAGGATGTGATGGAAACTTTATCAAAATATAGAAGTAATACTTCATTTGATCTGTTTTGGGCTCGAATTTTGCAGCGCAAAACCACTGAAGTTCAGGACACTGAAGACCCGAAGCTACCCAGGAAGCGCAAAGCTCTAGTGAGGCAAGAGATTGGAGAGCAGAATACACATTACTTTCCCCAAACCCCCAAAGATCATCACAAACAAATCTATTTTGCTGCAATAGATAATACAACTCAATGCATCTCTTCACGCTTTCACCAAGCGGATTTCAAAATCTACCAGAACGTCCAGGAGCTCCTTTTGAAGTCGTTTGCTGGTGAGGCATGGGATGACGAGTTCACTCAAGTGGTCAACACGTATGGTGAACATTTGGATCATTTCAAGTTAGAAGGGCAGCTACTACTCTTACCCACAACTGCAGAGTCTATGGGATTTGACACGTCTCGTTTCGTTGATGTTGAAACCTTCTTCCAATCTCTCGATGGCTCCCGCAAATTACTCAGTTTTAAGTGAAGTTTGAACGCTGGGAAGGTTGCTTCTTGTGATGCCGGCAACAAATGCCGTCAGTGGAAGATCATTTTCTGCTTTGAAGCGAGTCAAAACTTATTTACAATCAACAACCGGCGATTCCAGACTTAACCATTTGATGCTACTTCATGTGCACAAGGACAGGACAGACTCTATCAGCCTCATAGACGCTCATAGGTCTTTGGCAAATTTACTGCCAATAATATTGCAGGAAAGTTGTCCTTGGTCTCGAGTTCCGTCCAAACATTATGAATCGGCGGTGGGAGGTAAGCAGGAGGGGTGGGGGGAGGCCCGGGGGGTGTCTGGTTGGGATCCCTGCACCACTCGCTCGGGCCCCCCACCCCCCCCCCTCCCCCCTCACTAATTTATGGCTTGCTACGGGCCTGATCTGAATGCATGTGGCACAACACTTCTACATGTACATGAGGATCACATGCTTGTTGTAGGAAGATGCATAAACTAAGTTTTTTCTTGTCCCCCAAAGACAAACATTAGTTGACTGTGGCACCTGGGTCGGTAGTGTAGCAGCTCTCAGAAACCTCTATTTTCATTGTTTGTTCTATTGTTCTCTCGAAGGGTATCGAACCAATAGTGTGAGACCTTACGAGAGCTGCTACATCGCCTACCTGGGTACTGCTAGAGCATTGCCATGAGGTATGTTATGTACATCAGGGTTCGTACTCCTTTCAGATTTTGAAATTCCATGACTTTCCATGACCTTTTCAAATTTGTCATGACCAAGAGTTCAACAGTTGTTTTAAAACTTTTATCAAAACGATCATTTTTTTTTTTAATTTTTCATCTTGCCTTATTACTCCCACAACATATGCTGCCTTAGTGATTTTGTACCACGAACATAATTTTCCATGACTTTCCATGAACCACACTTAAATTCCATGACTTTCCAGACCTGGAAATTAAATTATACAATTCCATGAATTTCCAGGATGGACTCCAGGGGAATTTAAATGAGTTGAGGTATTTGAGGATTTACTCGAGTGAATTAAAAGTGTCTATATACATGTACATGCACTATATTTAGATACAAACAACAAAGAGCAGGGTTTGCACTATCAATAGTCAGGTTAATGATAGTGCAATGCAATCCTTTCCTTCCCACCTGAAAATGCAACTGAATAGCTACGACCGGTAACCAGTTAATCATCACCACAGTAAGGAGGTACTTATCAAAAAATAGTATATGTACATGTACAATCAACCAAGGAAATCTCTTTTCACATGCCTACAGTACATGTATTTTCTTGTTCAAGTAGAGTCAAGAGCTCCTGTAAACCAACTCAAGAATAGGAAATGCCCTATATGTACATGTACATACAAGTATTGCTGGCTTGTGTTCGAGAGACCATCATTGACAAGAAAAAGTGTCAAATAGAAATTTTGAATGTAAAGTAGCCATGTACTTATTGATTTGATTGAGGAGACACTCAAGTATAGTTTGTAAAAACTTGATTATACTGTACATGTACATGTATTTATTAACACTTTTGATAAGATTGTCAACTTCATCTATTTTTTGATGCAGTTCATGAAACACAATGTTTTCACTGTATGTTTAAATTATAAACATGTCTCTATATCTTTTAAATACTATTTTTTTAACCTACATCAACATGTAGGATACACAAAACATTATTTCAATCTTCTAGAATTTTTACATACCACAATCACAAATTACAGGTAACAACTATTGAGCTGAGAAGACTCTCACGAGGTATACTAAATTACAAATCATATCTACATTACAAGATATAAATAACATACATGTACTTTGTTAACATGAGACCTACATGTGTACAGATGGCATTTAGATAACACTGATGTTTTGTCCTCCAACTGATGGTATTCTAATGGTGCACCAAGCAGATCAGGGGTGGGAAAATCAAATGCCTTTCTCTTCAGATGAGAAGGGATGGCAGCGATTAGTTGAAAATAATGCAAATACACTGTAGTTCAATTTTAATTTTGAATTTATTTTGTAAGTCTGAGCATCAGAAATTTCCCTTCTTAATTTAACAAATCACTTACAGTGTATAAAATAAATTCCCTTGTCAAATCAGTGTTTCCACATTTTTTTCAATAGTTATTTTCCTTTTATTCCAAAGAATGAGGTCATTTTGTTGTCTTTTGAAAAATTAGTCAATTCTTAGAAGTACAAATGTAGTCTAGTAATACAGTAAACACCCGCATATAAGAACACATGGATTAAGAACATCAGGCTGAAATTTTGCAAATAAAGCACCATTTTTATAAGAACAAAATCAGCCTGGAAATATAAAATGTTCTTATAAAATGGATAAGACATTAAAACAATTTCAGATCATACAGAAGGCCTGCTGCCAAATAACTACTGTTTTGAGCTTTTTTTTCCCTTCAAATGATCTAGTTACTTGTAGGGAGACATACAGTACTGTGCTACATTTTCTTTTCCATTAAATATGCTAATTTAATCTCAAGCATTTTTTTGCATTGTTACAGTTCTGAATTCCAACAACAAAGTTTAAGAACAATTTAAGAACACCTTCAGGCTGATTTTTCACTAAGCACCCGATAAATAAGAACCTGATCAGCCTAACCTCCAAAATCATGTGTTCTTATATGCGGGTGTTTACTGTATGTGATAAAATGTAGGGAAATTTTTATCAAGATTTGCCGTATTGTAATTACATTTACATGTAGTCACTACCTACACATGTAAGAAGAAAGAGTAAGCCCCCATATGTATCACAATAGTAATTTGGTATGGCTTTCCATTTGTCGTTGGAATTGCTGGGCAGTCTACTGTATCTATCCAAGCTAAATAAAGAGATTACACCATACATGTACATGTACATGTAGTTCTAAAGTTTATGAAATTAAGGTGTTTCCCTCCAGTTTCCGTGTAGCCGCACCGACCGTTTTTGAGCGGCCGTTTAACTAACTTTCCTTTATTAAATTAGAATGAAACTTACACAAAATATTGTACAAAGTTTGAAGTTTATAAGAGTGTAACAATTTTAAAAATCAGATTTAAATTGCGGAGATAAACGAGAAACATTGAAATCGCTTGAGTCTAAATTCCGAGCGATTGCGATGGCATCTAGAAAAATCAAAACTATTACGATAAACTATGACATATGGCAAACAAAATATCTAAAAATTAGAAAATTTTGTCAAGCCGATTTTGAGTAAATCAGAAAAACATTTCGAACTTGTGATTTTGCATGTGTATGAGCACATCTACAAATTCCTCAATAACGCCTCAAAAAGCTTAATTTCTCAATCTCAAATTTACGCCAAAATGCGTGTTTAGAGTATGAGATGAAACTGTGAAAGTTTGAAAGCGTTTCTCGTTTTAGTTTTGGAGATTCGATTTTCTGCAGGAAACCGTAGTTTTTTGACTGAGTCCTTGATATTGTAGTTTTAGCACTTTTCTACATATTTCAAAAACTGCGAGATAGATTTTTTTTTAAACTTTAATGGTCATTTCTTTAAAATATGAACAACATTGTCTCAAAGTTTCATCTTGATTGAAACATTGCAACATGGTCAAATAAAATAACAAGAGGCTCCTAGCAGCCTATACTCATGCGCATGCGTAAGTAAGTTAAGAAGATGATAGGAAGATAAGAAGATGAGAATAAGATGATGAGAAGATGTCCGACATGGCGAAGAGTACTCTTTTCATTCAGTCATCGTTCCTGCAAACCACTTTGTTTACTATTGATTGTTTTGGAAATGAAGGCTGTACCACAATGAAGGGAATGATTCTTATATGTCTTATATATACCAAACATGAACATTGTAATGTAAGTAGGGTTGTAGGAGACGCTGTCGTGACACTTGAGTAACGCTCTTTTACCGGAAGTGAGAGTAGCCGGAAGTCACTAAACAGGAAGTGTTGTGGCAAAGCTATGAACCGGAAGTGTACAATTTAAAATATGCGTGCATAAATTTGCATGCAAAATCGTGACACAAAAAAAAATAATAATAAAAACAAGAAAAACGGAGCCGAAACCTTACCTCATGCCGCTACGCGCATGAGTAATAAAGTTCACCTAAAATGTGATTGAGACTTTGTGCTTTGATTGCACGGTTGAAGGCGCACGTCGCAAAGACGCTTTAATTGATTCAGGTGAAGTGTAACGCATTTCTGCGTGTTGATAATTATGCAAATCGCAATGACTTCTTTCTTTTCCCTACAATTCAAAATGTCGAGAGAGTCCAGTGCACGTCAAATGCGAATAAAAAAACCTGCTTACAAATAAACTTCCCACTGAAATTCGTGGGAATGATAAAAATAACGTGGAACACAGCCCCTAATGTTACTCCGCAAAACATGATGGTCACGCAGAAATGCGTTGCGCTTCACCTGAATTAATTAATTAAAGCGTCTTTGTGCGCCTTCAACCGTGCAATCAAAGCACAAAGTCTCAATCGCGTTTTGGGTGAACTTTATTATTTTATTTGACCATGTTGCAATGTTTCAATCAAGATGAAACTTTGAGACAATGTTGTTCATATTTTAAAGAAATGACCATAATAGTTTAAAAAAATATATATCTCGCGGTTTTTGAAATATGTAGAAAAGTGCTAAAACTACAATATCAAGGACTCAGTCAAAAAAACTACGGTTTCCTACAGAAAATCGAATCTCCAAAACTAAAACGAGAAACGCTTTCAAACTTTCACAGTTTCATCTCATACACTAAACACGCATTTTGGCGTAAATTTGAGATTGAGAAATTAAACTTTTAGAGGCGTAATTGAGGAATTTGTAGATGTGCTCATACGCATGCAAAATCACAAGTTCGAAATGTTTTTCTGATTTACTCAAAATCGGCTTGACAAAATTTTCTAATTTTTAGATATTTTGTTTGCCATATGTCATAGTTTATCGTAATAGTTTTGATTTTTCTAGATGCCATCGCAATCGCTCGGAATGTAGACTCAAGCGATTTCAATGTTTCTCGTTTATCTCCGCAATTTCAAATCTGATTTTTAAAATTGTTACACTCTTATAAACTTCAAACTTTGTACAATATTTTGTGTAAGTTTCATTCTAATTCAGTAAAGGAAAGTTAGTTAAACGGCCCCTCAAAAACAGTCGGTGCGGCTACACGGAAACTGGAGGGAAACACCTTAAGGTCATCTTTTGACAAAGGCTGGCAGACATAATTCATGATATGATTAAGATTTATGTGATGTTTTACGCAGTTCAGTAACAAGGATAATTATATTTTCGCTTGAGGAACAGATCCATTGACAACATATGAAAGTTGACCTTTACGCATAAGGCGGTGTCACCACAATAAATAACTTTAATGACAAAACTCGCTACTGGTTTTAATCTCGAGTTGAAAAAGACTTATAATTCTCTCCACTAGAATTTGAACTCGGGAGCTACATGTAGGAGCCTTCGTTATGGCTCAGCAAAAGCACACTACAGTGTAGTTGCTTGCGCCACAAGGTCACAAATAATCTGCAAGGTTTAATTTGTATAATGAAATTATTTCAACTGTGTCCAGTACATACATGTAAAGTTACAATGTACATTTTTGCCTTGTTTACACTCGAGGGTTTTACTGCGGTATTGGATTTTACATGTACTTACAATGTACATAGGTAAATTTTTCATGAGTGTAAACGGCAACTAATACCGCAGTAAATGGCGCCAAAGACAATAGAAATTTGACCAAGGTAAATGTTGTAATTCTGCTGTAATCAGGCATGGTTTCTACTAAAGGTCAGTAACCGAGGTCAAAATGACAGATACATCCGCTTGGGGTGGCATACATTGTACTATTGAGGCCCTGTTAGGGTTTTAGGATTATGGATTATTAGGGGTTTTTAGAGAAGGGATACGGATTATTGGCCACTAGATTTAAGGATTACGGATTATTTGCGTTCTCATTTTAAAATTACGGATTATTAACGGTCATTATCACAAAGATTGCTTTTTACATAATCAAAGGGCTCTTAAAGCCATCTCGTTAATGCGAGAGAATGTAAGGTTAATAAACAACAACAACAACAACAACAACAACAAGAATTGGAAAAGTTGGGTGCCTTTGATAGGTAAATGTAGTAAAGACGTGATAGGTAATATGTGTAAAGCTGCTAAATGGTTTATTGAAGTTGAAAGATTGAAAATACCTGTAGGTCTAATCGTAGAGTTAGACATTGCAGTCATAGAGGACTTAAGGGCTCTTTTAGGAGCCACCAAATCAATAAAAGTCATGAGCAACAAAATAATCACGAGTATGAATGTAAATAATTTTCATGTTAATTTAGCGTATTTGTTCAAAATAGTCTTCATTTTACAGCTGAGGGGAAACTTCAACTTGATTATATTAAGCGAATGAGCCGAGGCCAATTTGGTTGCTACGGGGGAAAATTATGAGGAGGGATGGGGGTGGCAAAACTACTTAGATTCAATCTATCTTTAGAGAGCCCTTTTACTTAGTTAATTTTCTATGTTTTGTATCAGTCACAGTATTTTAGTAGCAATGACTTGTATGGCATTACAATGGCGATTTTCTTATCAATCGAAATTTGGGAAAGATGTACGAAGGTTAAAAAATATTTACTATCTTTATTTATTGATATTTAAACAAAACTAAAACATATTGTAACGATTTTCATTTGGGATTAAAATTGATTTACTAGCAATGTTTTTTAAACAGCCAATTTATATGTGCAGTGTATATGTGGATGTATGAGACAAAACAAGAACTTTGTGCATGTGAATAAGTTCAGTAAAAAGACTTCAGTAAAAAAGGAATGTTTTATCTAAATACTTCACTAAGGTAGACTATTGTAAAAAAGACAAATGAAAATATTTTACTTGTCGCTTTTTCCGTCAACTAAAAAATTGTGTACCTTCGGGCAGAATGGTGTCTCTTGTAGGAATAGAGCTGGTGATTAGATTTCGTTTCCTTTTATAGCTGAAGCTGTTTTCAAAACATCTCGGCTTAAAGAAGCCTTGGTAAAAACGACAAGCGACCTGGCCCCGAAAATTGCCGACATGAGACGTTCTGAGCAGCGAGAAGCGGCTCGATTCCGCTTCAAAAATACGACAAATTACGACAGCGACTTTAGAAGGTTGTGCAATTTACCAATAAAAATTAAACATTATTGACCATATCGTTCATATCAACACCCGACGGCCAACGGTCTGTTTTAATGATCAATTTGTTATTGAAACGTCTACCAACCTCGTTCCCAAGGCCCCTATCTTCCTCTCTCTTGGATCGGACGTGCAGTTAGAGTACACCCTAGACTCCCGGTATACACATACATATCCGTGACCTTTGATTTTTGATTTTTTGGCGCAAATTGGTTTTAACAAGCTTAACAATTTTCCTTCGAGCATTTTTATTTTAAAAAGAGACTTTTCTTTTGATCTTGATGAAAAATTGCACGTTATCAAATAAAGACAAATAAGTGACAGGTCACGCGTGTGGTTTCCGTTCGAATTACACGCACCGGCTCCCCCGACAGTGTCAATTTGCGCGAGGGCAAAAGTAACGACCCTCCCCTCGGGTGAATGTCATTTTGTCTCTGTGACGCGGTCGCTAAGCTTTAGTATTCGAATTTCGTGGTACAGCCGTTTGGATCGCGGACAATGGCGAAGCGAAGATGGTCAGAATCGCTCCAAAACGGAGCCCTTTTAGAGCCCGTGAAAGGGAATTTGGAAGCTAGCACGAATCGCACGGGTAGACATTTAACCGGCGGCCTCGCTGGTGGCAATTCGGGGAGCTTGAGTTGAATTGTTTAGAATTTATTGGCTTTCGCGTGGCGAGGGTTCGCTCAGAGGTCTCCAGCCTTCCCTTCTTTTATAGTGGATAGTGGGGCGAGTGACAAAAGTTGTAAAAATGCATTTAAACCGGTCAGGATACATCAAGAGACAATAAAGTAAAGGTGAGAAGACTTTAGTGTGTAATATTTTCGATTTTTCTATCGCTTATCAATTCCGTGACAAATCGTATTATTACCTAGTATATTTCATTACTGTGTACTGGATATCACGATTGGTCTGCCTGTGGGATCATCCAATTTAAATCTTTGATGTGTGCCACAACGCATCGGATAAATGTTTACGCTTATCCGCGTTTGTAGATCTTTATATATAAGATATAAACATCTAAGAATTTTACGGAGATTTTAAAGAAGAAAAGAACTGATCCATGACCTATGGTCGCTACAATGTCTGTCATTGATCGATCAGAGTCCGTTCACGCATATTCATTGCTATTTTAAGACTTAAATTCAGTCAGGAAGTCAAGACAAAAAAGTGCATATCCTTAGAATTCCTCTATTCCTCAAAGAAAGAATTAAGCAAATATATATTTTTCCAACGTTAATTTCATTTTTAAGACAGTTTTGAGATTCGCTCTTTCCTGTTCTTTATAATCTTCCGGAAACCGGACATTCCACAAAGATAACAAGGTATCGCAGAACATTCATAATCCATCGGATCAACAAAAGCATTAAAGAAACTTTTGATAACTTAGACGTCAGATGTGGGTGGGCTGAAATATCTGTTTTCCGCTTAGTTGACAATGCTTGTTAAAGGAAATATTTCACGCAGTTGTATGTTGTTATCGATATCGATGTGAAATGTTTTGGAAAGTGAAGCGGACATTGATTTTTCTTTTGTGGAGAGTTGAAAAAGAAATGGCTGCATAAGTTAATGTTATACATGAATGGGTTATTTGCGAATATATAGTAGTTCTGCCTTTTTTTATTCGAAAGTCGAGAGTTTTCTATTTCCGGTATCATGTGTTTAGTGACTATTAGAGATTAAATGGGTCTGCTTTAAACCTCAAAATATAGTGTTGACAGTGTCTTCTTAACGACCCCCGGGGTCACGACCGCAGTAAAATTTCGTAAAATATTCTATTAAGATCCAAATCTTATGCGATAGTCATATATTGGAATAGTGGGATCTTACAATTGTTTTTTAATAGCTCCTCAGAGTTTATTCCGCGTGTAAGTGTAATGTGTTTCTCGGAGCTAGGCAGTATCTCCATTGTTAGAAGTATAGCATCATTACATCCGGTTTGAAATATTTGAATCTCCAGCATGATAGCTGTACACTCTTTATCAAGTTTCCCGGAAAGTGACATCATGAAACTTAGCGCCCCAATTTCTCAAATTATAAAATTTGTACTAAAGTAATCAAACATGCGGGATTCCTGACCGCAGTATTTTTCAAAACCTTTTTCTGATCCGAGATACAGGCAAAGTTGTCCGTTGTTGTATTATTATGCAGTATTACTTTATTTTGTATTAAATTTTCCACCGCAGAAATATACTCGCGCAGAAAAAAAATTACTTGTTTTAATGATGTATATCGGCTTAACAAGAACTTTTCAACAGTGAATATATTGCTATCATAACTCCGAGGCGACCGGCACAACAGTCATCTGTATTCCCGATTCAACTCCACACACGTCCTCAAAAGAACCAGAGACTGTTATCATAATACTGATACATTTTTACAACAACGTACAATAATTCACTAACTAGTTTTCTCGTTGTTTATGTTCATATTGGCGCCAGAACAGCAACCAAATAACTTGGAGAACTATACAAACCTCCGGTCAGGAAGTAAAATTGTTTAATACCGATGCCTTGGATTTTATTTATACTTGACCAGAAATCCGCAAACATTTCCTCCCAGCAGAAATTTTAGCTGTCCCGACGCGCAAAAATTTCCTCCCGCAAAACAAATTCAGTCGGACAATCCGCAAACTTTCCTTGTGCACGGTAGCTAAACCAATAAAACTATGACGTCTTTCCCATACTATTGCATACAAACGCAAAGTTCATGCTATTTTGCTCTGCCATATCGCTCATATTAAAACACAAACTTTCCCGTCCAATTTAACTTTCTTAAAACGTCTCCATTCGTAAAAATAGACCGTGAAATTCTCAAACTACGTTTCCCAAGAAAACGCATTTGACCTATTTTTACCATTCTCGAAAGCAGCTTGAATGGCTTTACGACAAATGATTGAAAATTTTAAATAGTGATACGTAGCGTGAGATATCGAAACTAAGAACTTTAATATCTTTGCGGTGACGTAATGTGAAATATGACAAGTTCTGACATCCCAATACCCTAGGGAAATTAACAATAGGACCGGGGGTGTTCCTCAAATATTTTAGTGACGGTATGTGACGCCCTTCTTGAAATCCTAACCGCTTTAACCAACCATATCCTCAATGCCCTAATATAGCTTCTATGAAGAAGAAAGAAGAAACCCCCCAGGACAAAAGTCCACAAAAATTTGTTAACAGCTTTTGCCCCTTTTTTCGTGGTAATTCCGAAATCTCGCTTAATGCGCATGCGCATTAACGAGATAAAAAGGGATAAAAGGTCATAAAGAGAGGTAACAGTCATTCAGAGAATGACAAATATTTATCTCCAGTGGCCCCTCCGGTGCTCCTAGTCAAAATTCCGAGCCCGCGATGCCTCGCGGTAGTAGTCGCCAGTTGCTAAATCTTCTGGGTAATATACTCAAGAACTCACTGTGGATGATCAAAGGTCAACAAAAGACTTGCAAAAAATGACATCTCTCACATCGCTGTTGCACCCGCTAAATGGGCCACTCCTCGATGTTTGAAAATTATGCCGAGCAGAATGGTTTAACCGTTCTCAACAAAAAATATGCGTTGCTACTAAAGAGGTAGCAACTAGCAAATATAAACCCGGCAACTGATGAGGTTCGAGAGGAGAACCAAAACCATGGTCTTGCCTGAATGAAATAGTGGCATAAACGAAGCAGTCGCTAGACTTAAAATTGCCAACGGAGGTTTTAGTATAAACAGCGAGCTCAGTGAGGCCCTGTTAGGGTTTTAGGATTATGGATTATTGGGGGTTTTTAAAGATGGGATACGGATTATTGGCCACTAAATTTAAGGATTACGGATTATTTGCGTCCTCATTTTAAAATTACGGATTATTATCGATCATTGTCACATAGATTGCTTTTTACATAAAAAAGGATAAAAGGTCATAAAGAGAGGTAAAAGTCATACAGAGAACGACAAATATTTATCTCCAGTGGCCTCTCCGGTGCTCCTAGTCAAAATTCCGAGCCGCGATGCCCTGCGGTAGTAGTCGCCAGTCGCTAAGTCTTCTGCGTAATATACTCAAGGTGGCGGGTAGTTGAGAACTCACTGTAGGTGATCAAAGGTCAACAAAAGACTCGCTTAAAAAAAATGGCATCTCTCACATCGCTGTTGCATCCGCTAAATGAGCCACTCCTCGAAGTTACTGAGGCAATTTGTAAGCTTGAAAATTATGCCGAGCAGAATGGTTTAACCGTTCTCAACTAAAATATGTGTCGCTATTGAAAGGTAGCAACTAGCAAATATAAACCCGGCAACCGATGAGGTTCGAGAGGAGAACCGAAACCATGGTGTTGCCTGAATGAAATAGTGGCATAAACGAAGCAGTCATTAGACTGTTAAAATTGCCAATGGAGGTTTTAGTATAAACAGCGAGCTCCACGCAGCTATAAAGCGTAGCAAATGGAAGCTAAAATTACAGCCTTGACTGAGACAAACTTCAGCTCTCTACAAGTTGAATAGCTTATTAAGCTACAACTCTCTCTGCAATAAAGCTTGGATCCTGAAAATTAAAATCCTGCGAAGACAAAACTAAAATAGCTGGGTCCGGCGTGACATTAATAGCAGGAAAGATATTCACGGCCAACAGATCATTTCAGATCCTGTCATGTCAGAGAGAATCAGTCAGTTAGAGAAATTCAAACCTTTCCTACATAAAAATCTACATGCCAATATTCATTGGCAAAAGCAACACACCAACCCCCAGGCAAAAAAAAAGGATGCTAAAATGAGGTCAAAAGGCTTCAAAATCACGGGAACCACAACCGACAGACTTGACCTCTAATCCGTTGCATGCACGCGGCTTTTGAAAGGTTTTAAAACTCAGTCTACACTAAAACCCTCCTTAACAAACGGCTAAATATAGAATAAACTTTTTTAAATGTTATTTTAAAGTGCCAAAGTTTTTGAATAAGTTCCAAACGTTTCGGGCTTTACCCTTCTTCAGTGGAAATATGTTCGTTGAGAAATACGCCACGACATCTAAAGTTTAAAATGATTGTCTTTTGCATGCGCGCGCGACCTTCAGAAGAAACGAAAGTCAGAATTTAGGCAGCGCGGTTGACAGGTACCAAGTTGGAAAATAAGGCGCATCTCCTGCCGTTTCCTTTGCTTGTTTCCGCCGCAGATCTTGACACCGCAAACCTGCACGTCATCCACAGAGTGTCCATTGGAACTGAAGTGCTCTGCGACTGGAAAACCGGGTGCACTCTTGGTAATACTCCTGAGATGTTCGCCAAACCGTTCCCTAAGAGTGCGCCCAGTTTTGCCGATGTTAATGGAAGGGCAGCGATGGCAGGAGATGCAGTGTATAAGGCCAGATGACAGACAGGTAAAGGACCCTCTGATGGTGAAGGAGCCTTTTGGAGCCAGTAGAGTAGTGTTATTTGAGATGTGGTCACAGGTACGGCAGCGGGGGTTGTCGACAAGGAGCAGAACCTGCGGGCGAAGTAGTTTGATTTGTGTCAGACGTGTGGACCAAGACGTTTCGTAGGTTTTGATCTCGGCGATAAGCGATCATTGGTGGCTGAGGAAATGTTTCCTTGGTTCCAGGGTCGTTCGATATGATGCTGAAGTTGTTGAGCAAAATCTGTTTGATTCTGTTGTTCAGAGGATGGTAAGTAAGAACCAAAGGGATTCTGCTCTCCTTTTCATCGGCCACGGTGTTCCGTTTGAGGGCGTCGGTCTGTGTGACATGTCGGATTTCCTCAAGATCATGTTGGAAAGTGTGTGCATTGTAACCACGCCTTTCAAAGAAAAGGGCCATTTCGTGTGCTCTTGCTAGAAAGTCGGCGTCGTCAGAGCAGAGGCGTCGAAGGCGTAAGAGCTGACTGTGAGGTAGGCTTTCTTTGCAGTGTCGAGGATGTAATGACTGGTGGTGAGATAACTGTGGGTATCTGTGAGCTTGTAGTAGATGGAAGTAGAGATTCGATTGCCAGAAATGCGTAAATTGATATCAAGGAAAGGCAGTTTGGTTTCAGAGATAGAATGTGTCAATTGAAATGCAGGGTGAAAGTTGGAAACAAAATCAATGTATTGATTTTGATTTTGTTTCCAACTTTCACCCTGCACTTCAATTCACACATTAGTCCTTATTAGGACTCGTCAACATGGCATAGCTGTCGATGATCTTTTGTGAGACCCTGCCTGGCTATGCCATGCTGACGAGTCCTAACTAGGACGAAACAGCTGTCCATGGCTGCAACTGCCAGGGTGATATGGCTGTGCGTATGCGTAAGGTACTGGCCAGACCGCGGGGTTGGTGTTCGAGTGTGTCACTTGCTTTTTTCGTATTTATGCTTGATATACAGCACGTAAATCAATTCACGTGACACAAAAGGGTAATTAGGGGCTGCTATAAATTGATTGTTTTAGAATTTTATTTTAGGGATATTTTTTTTTTACAATAATGACCAAAACCGAAAACCCCAATGCCCACCTCTTGTAAGATTGTTTATGTGGTCTTCGAAACGAGATCTTTCTCGTCTTCCTACTGACACTGTATAAACCCCGTCTTTTTTAAGGTTTCTTTTATTGATAGCTATAATTACCAATCATATAGCTCCAAATTTCACGGAAAGTGAATACAATTACCTTCCGTGACATTCATAATTATTTTGTAGTTTTATTAACGTTTATGGGGAAGTATTTAAAAAAGCAAATTCTTTGAGTGTAGTGTTGGAGAAAATAAGAAGACAGTTGTTTAAGGTGGCTGAACACAGTTTGCGCGCGCTCTTCGATTTCAGCTGCTTACGATTCTATTCAGCGATCATTTTATTTTGCTCAGCGTGGATCGCGAAAGTGTTGTTTTTCGTCTTAAAATCAAACAATTTGTTGTTCGTAAAAATGTTTGTTCAATCAATAGATAATTATTAGAACCATTGAAGAAATACACTGCCGTTTTGGTCGTTTTTGTCTTTGGATCGAGAACCCAGTTTTAGCGACTTTCCTTGGAAACGTACTGATTTCTACGGAACCACTCGTTAGAATTTCACGAAATTTGGCATGCCATCAAAAATTTGAAATCTAACAAAGGAGATTTTTACAAAACGCAAACATATTAAACCACAAATTACGGAAGATCCCTCTGTCAAAATTACATGAGACCAATGTTAACACGCGAATATTTTTACGAGTTTACTGAAGACAAATGATGGACAAAATCTAACGACAAGATTTTCTGAAAATAAACGAAACCAAATATTGCAGGCTGATTTACAATCCACTATGTTGCCATGGCAACACCCTAAAAGCTCAACAAAAATATCAAAATATACCGCTTGTTGCTTAATCGTATGCCTCACCAATTTTGGACCACCAGACGTTAGTGGTTTTAAAATGACAATGAATGACGCATAGGTACAGTGAAACTGTGTTCAGCCACCTTAACACGCCGCAGTACGGAATTTGTAAACTGGTGATAGCCTCAACTTGAATCGCTTTTTGTTGACGTTGAATTGGTTCAGTTCAATCTATAGATTCGACGTAATCACTATTTCTTTTTCATTGGTAAATGCCCGAGCATTTGATTATATTAAGTCTATAAATATGAATATATGAAAATCATATATTTGAACTGCGAATAAACATGAGTGAAATTTGTGATCCTCACAATGTGCTCTCAACTTAAGCAGTTAAAAAAAGCAACCTGAAAAAGTTCAGGCTTGAACGGGATTCGAACCCATTCGAACCCATCAGAGCACATTGCGAGGATCACATATTTCATTACAAGTTTTAGCTATTAAACTGAGGTTAATGAGCTCCAAAGTCTCTGTTGCAACAGTCCATAGGTCATTGCCTGCCTGGAGTAATTGTACTTTTACTAAGTTAAATTGTAGGTCAAAGTTCCAGTGATTTCCCACTCATGCTGTCACGTAATTCTGCCATGCTGTTTTCAGTCACTGGTGCAATAGTCTAGGTCTATGGTCTATAATGCAAGATTCCTGTAGGTAATTGCTAGCGTGAAGTAATATTACTTTCATAGTTCTAACATTGTACGACCAAGCTCCCAGTAATTTCCCTCTCATGTTGTCATGTGATTATAGCATGCCGTTCGGACACCAGGTAGCTATTGTACACGAACCACCCCACATTTGAGTTTCACTCTTCTAGCTGGTATTGTGTCCGTACTGTGCTACCTCCCTCCCACCCAACATTGGTAGCTTTGTCATCTCTTAGGTCCTTACTTACTGTAAATGCAATTCCTGTGGTGAATGCATGAGAGCAGTATTTATAATCCTTTAGCACTGTAATTTAAAATAGTTTGCCCTTAGCTCATAAATCATTGGTGGCAGGGAAGTGCACCCTTGGCTGCATTTTACCTCACAGTAAGTTCTATAGCCATCCTTGGAAATAGGTCTGGATCTCCCACTCCAAGGTGGTACCACTGTACCATCTGACCTATTCTCCTCCCAAAAGGGCACCCCTCTTCTGGTCCCCCTATGTTACACTCTAACATAAGCCCAATCCCTAGATACCGCTACTTCTGGGGGGGTCCCCTCTAGAGACACCGCTACTCTAGTGGGGAGGAGTCCCCTAGTGACACCGCTATTCTAGGGGACATAGTCTCTGCCTTTCGTGCCACCCTAGTCTTGCCACAAAGCTGGTATCCTTGTCGTTGCTTTTACATAACTACGTATTTGGGATGGGACCTCTATCGCCTTTTCAATGCTAAATTTAGTATCATCTCAGTATCTAAAGTGTATCGCACATCAGGGTCTCATTAACTCATGTTTATACGCAGTTCAAATATATGATTTTCATATATTTATATTTATATACACCTAATTGAAGAAATGCTGACCCGCGAATGGCACAAACCATGAACGATGAGACCAAATGGAATTCTGGGTAGGCAGCATTGGCAAGCTTAGTAATATTCTATTTCTTGATAATCAAGATGTTTTCTTTGTTTGAGACATTTTAGAGCATGATTTATGCATCGTGTGTTAATATAATGTGTATTTTGTCACAGACAAAAATTAATTTATCCAACTTCCCAGTAAACCTTTGGGTCGCATCGTTCATGGTTTATATTTTTCAGCCGACAATCATCGGGTATATTACGAGGCTCGCAACTGACCATTTATCCATGTGGCTTGATAGCTAAGAGGATAGAGCATTGCACTGGTATCGCAAGGGTTCGGCCGGGATGTCTTTAGCAATGAACTTTAGCGAGCGGATTAATATTAGCCTGCTTCCAACTGCCGAGTAAGTAATAATTTCTACAAGCTCTCAACCACCGGAGTAAGAATTAGTGTATGTTTTCTCCTAAACGCGCACGGTGATCTATTTTTTTTAACATCAATTTCTTGATAAAATGACCCTCCTTGACTTTGACTTCGTCGTGAAAAAGAAAAAACGTGTACTTACAAAGTTTCGCATTGGTATAAAATTATGACCATGAGATCATGCAAGCAAGGAACGCAAGGATTGCGCATCACTACTACGCATAATTTCTTG
Source organism: Cladopsammia gracilis (assembly GCA_022457155.1). Classification (NCBI taxonomy): domain Eukaryota; kingdom Metazoa; phylum Cnidaria; class Anthozoa; order Scleractinia; family Dendrophylliidae; genus Cladopsammia; species Cladopsammia gracilis. The sequence goes on along the minus strand of JAJGOT010000461.1, from coordinate 589,319 downwards.
CTTCATTAGCTCGCGCAGTCCGAAGCAAGTGAGTTTCTTTTGAGGATAAGTTGGCCAAATGAATTATTTTTTTTTCTCCTAAACGAGCAAGTTTTCAAGTACATAATACATCGAGCAAGTACATAGTTTTCCTGATAAAACGATCTTCTTTGACTTCGTCGTAAAACATGAAAAATTATGACCATGTGATCATGCACGCAAGGAACGTTTTAATCGAGTTAGTGCCTTTCGAGGCTGAGTGCCATTGGTAGTGCTACTATGATCTTTCTTTTGCATCCCCCCTTTCTCTTCATTTTTGGAAAGCACAAGTGCTGAATACTTCCCATGCCAAATTTTAATGTCAAATTCCAATAGGAGAACCACTTATTTCAAACGTTAAGTTCAGCTTTAATTCGGTTTGCCGCCATTAGTTGATTCAATGGCCAAAACGATTGGATGAGCAATCATACAGCAGAAATCACCACACAAGTTCTTTACTCTTAATAGCTTTTATTACAGCAACCCCTTTTTAAGAGCTATATATCTTCATAACGAATCTACAAATAGCTTTTTGCCTTACCAAACCAAACACTATTTTAAAACTGTTTTTAATGTATTTTGAAAAGCTATTTTTAATCTATTTTTGAAAAATATATGAAAAATATGTATTTGAATCATGTTTTTTAAGTAAGTTTTTGGCTATTTTTTTCGATGCTTAAACCTGTTTAAAACAATATTGAAATATATTTTTAAAACCTTTTTAAAGTGTAGTATTGATGAATTCGGATCCACAGAAACGTCTTAAAATATATTTCAAATACGTTTTAACACCTTCAAAAATAGTGGAAAATTAGCATCAAAACAGTTTACAAATTTTTGAAAAAACGCGTTATAAATTCTCAAACTATTTGCAAACTGTTTGAAAAGCTATTTTGAATGTATTTGTATTCAAAATACGTTTAAAATTCGTGCTTAAAATATAGTTTTGAAGTAGTTTTTGACTTATTTTGACGATGTTTAAACCTGTTTAACCCTTTAAGCCCTAATATATCAAAATTTAAATTCTCATTTCTAGTCCTATACATTTCCTATAGAAGTAGTGGGGAGAAAATGTTTGGATATCAAGATAACTCATCTTGTGTGATCATGTCTTTAATTCTCATGACCTTTTTGATTGATAAGGTATTGATATTACAAGGAGAAATTTGATGCTGATCACACTCTTAGGGCTTAAAGGGTTAAAACAATATTGTAACGTATTTTGAAACAGTGAAAAATTAGCATCAAAACAGTTTACAAATTAAAAAAAACACGCCTTATAAATTCTCAAACTATTTGCAAACTGTTTGGAAAGCTATTTTGAATGTATTTGTACAACCCGCCTAGATTAGCTATGCTATAAGCGGGTTTGTAGATATTTAAATTTTATTTCTTTAAATTTAGATCAATTAATTAATGTTACAGTGTTGGAAACCAATAAACCAACCAAACCAACCAACCAAAACATTCAAAGTACGTTTAAAATTCGCGCTTAAAATATAGATTTTAAGTAGTTTTTGACTTATTTTAACGATGTTTAAACCTGTTTAAAACACTATTGTAATATATTTTGAAACGCCTCTATATGTTGTGAATGGAGAAAATGGGTGATGTTTCAAAATATATTATAAATAGTATTTGAATCGGGTTTATGAGCCTTTCAAACTACCTGAAAATACACTGAACATAGATTTTAAAATATTTTAAAAACAACATGGAGTAGCATTTGCAATAAATGGTTTATTTATAATTATGTCGGTCAAAATACAATAAAAATTTATTTAAAATACTTTCTAAATTCCTTACAAATAATTTTAAAACACGGTTCAAACCCTATAACAATATATAAATATACAAGTGGAATTTACTAATTCTTTCTTAATGTAAAAAAAAATCAATAAAACAAATGACAACTGTATGCATGTAATTTGCTGACCCCTAAAAGGGTCAAAATTTGAGTATTTAAAAGTCAAAATTTAAGTATAAAATATTATTTTGGTCCTCTAAAAATTAATATACTGATAATTTATATTAATATACCGATTATTTATATCAACATGAAAACCAAATCTGTGAACTTATTACTGGTCTAAATTCTTGATTATGCAATAATTCTTCACAATCATGACCATTCAATTTGATTCACGAAACCTATTCCTTCATTCTAGATTTCGATTTTTGTTCAATACGAAAATTACGATGCTTGAAGATGTTTTTTGGCACCTTGATAAATATGCTTTGTGTTTAAGTAGTCAAGTATTAAAATATACATCATGTATTTTTTTGTGGAAATGAAAGTTACTGTGTACCTCTCAGATGAAATCCAAATATTAAATAAAAACCGAGCACATACTCAGAATCACATTCAAGTTTAGTTGCAAACAACCTACACTCGCGAATCCACATGTATCATTCAGATATTTTGTGTGGTAAGAAGTAAGGAACATTTGCATAGTGAAATCAAAATATTTGAATTTGTAATGCAATAATTTAGTGCAAGTTCAATTGACCATTTTCCAGAATAAGTATAAACAGAATAGTCTCTGAGAATTGGTTGTTCAGGCACTTGCTTTGCAAATCTGTTAAAACATGTTTACATGTACATGTATTATACGACATTAGCGGAAGTTAAGTGTTCTAGTGGCAACCAAATCTCAAAGAATGTGATATTTTGTGACCATTCTGCATATTCCTACTCCGGAATCAGTCAATCGGACATACCCTTATCCTTGTGAATCAGCCCTGTTATGCATCCTGTACCTGCTGGGCCTTTTTTCCCTTCATTTGCACATACGTTTCTGCAGAGAAACAATAACAGAATGTACTTATTAATCAAAATTAATTGAAACAAAAAGAATGCACAACAATAAACAATATTGTGGGTTATTTTGAATTCAAAACATCAGTGGCGTTTCAAAAAAGCCTGATAAAATAACTTAAAATTCAAAATATCAAAAATTATGAAGATATTTTAAATTTTGCGATGCAAATGAAATTTAAGCTGAAAAATATAAATCTGGTTTTGTTTACAAAAGATCGCTTTCCTGACCAATTCTTGAATGACAAACACAAGAAAAAGGACAACAAATTCAAACAGTCGAAAGTTTTATTCAAATATCTATCAGATTACTCTCAAAAGCAAAACGCATTACATTATAACGCATCTAGGAAATTGTCCACACAAGCGAATTTCTTGTACTGATCACTGAGGAATGTGGCCGAGCTTTCTAAATATTTCATAAAACTATTGATAACAAAGAAACAATCAATGAAATGTTTCTTAGGGCCTAGTCGCACTACACTCAAAAAACAAAAATTAGCCCGTGCAAAATGACATAAAAACAAACACATTCTACAAAAAGCGTGTCCCACCGGAGCGGTTTCTTTTGTTTTCCTCGATTTTTGCACGGGCTAATTTTTGTTTTTGACTGTAGTGCGACCTGGCCCTTACAAAGTAAATCCACATTTTAAAATGTAATTTCCTGTACGAAGTGTACCGTAGTCTTCCAAGAATGCATGAAAATTCTTAGTAACGTCTGCCGCTTCGAGTGTGATGCGAACGGAAACACAAACGGAAAGCCAAGAAGATATTCGAATTGACGAGCTGTGTTCCTGTTGTTTTGAGATAAGTGATACTTTTTTTCGGAAATGAAGACTAGTTTTAGATTGCGTACTTACGGTGCAGGTTCGATCAAAACCCAATTGACTTTCAACGTTTTTAATACAGTATTGCCTAGAAGTTGAGTGGGCGAAGACACGTCTTGCACAGATACCTGACTTCGGGCCCGCCTGACAAATTCACTTCAAACGGCAATTCATTGATTAAATGAAGACATTCTTCTCCGCTCTTTGATCTCCCATGTAGTTGATGAGATTTACACATAACACACAACAGAAATCTGTGGTGGATATATTCTTCCCGTGATCCTGAAACAGCATACGCGCGTGATCCACACGTGCCTCGAGGGAAATTTGTTTCAACCAATCAGAAGCACTACCGAGATCTGGGTAGCGAGTACGTCGCGCGTACGCGTGTTTGACTCTCATTACTCAGACGTCAGTTTCGCGGAGGCCCCAGTGGTGGCGCCGCGAAATGACGTCCGTTTTCTCAGGCTACACTGAAACTAGGTCACTGAAAGTAGTTTTGCCTCAAACTATACCGACAGTTCTATGCTACTTGCTTTTGAAGGGTAATGTCAGTACTTCCAAAATTCATCAATTCTCCCTTAGCTTTGTGTTACCCGAAAGAATCGAATAAGGCCCTGTTTACATGGAGGCAGGGTGCCCCAGGTAAGTGGGCTACCCGGCTAGGAGGGTTAAAACGTAACCCGCCTTTACATGCAACTCACCTAAGCGGGATAGTCAGTGGGCTATCTTTTGAGCGGCCACTAAGCACAACAAACAAGACGGCGGACAAAAGTAACGTTTTGGCGGCAAGTTTAATTTTTTTATCATTCGTTCTGCAAGCGGCTGCTTTTCTGTGTCTGGGGCTATTATTTTGCACACTACTAATTCATTCTGTTCAGCAGATATCACTGGTAAGGGATAACGATGAAACAATTTCCCAGGATGGTAATTTTATGCCGCCATTTTTTCGCGGTCTTCTCACCTCGGCTAGCCGGGTAACCCGGCATGAACCGTTTACATGGCAAAAAGATGGCCTTCCTAGAAGGGTGCCTCGGGAAGGTGGGTTACCTTTTCTAACATGAACACGCTTCAATGCATTTTCTAAAGAAACATGAAAAGTTGGCTCTCATAGAGTAGCTCGGTTAGCCGGGGCACCCTCCCTCCATGAGAACAGGCCCTAAGTGTCTGGGCACTTATGCAGAAGTCAATGTTAACCCTCACCCCACACCGGGACCAGGTGGGGATTAGTGGGACGAATCGAAGTAGGGAATTTGACATAAAAAACATCCCGAGGGTGTCGGGGATTGGGCACTTATAGTTTTTATCGGTCCCCTGGGTACGTGTAATGGGGAGGGGATTTGTACTGAGCCTACCTTTGTGAAGTCAGCGGTTTTTCATCCCAAGAGGTAGTACTTCATGTATGGGCACACAAAGTTAAGAGCTTTGGAGAGGTCAAAGGAGAGGTCAAAGCAGCCCCGTAGGGAACGGGGGTGCGACGGATGCGCCCGCACCTCTCCACAGGCTCCGGAGGTCCACGTTTTTGTTGACGAACGATTTAAAACAAAGTGAATTGATAAAAAAAAATAGTATTGTTCTAGTCTAATTCACTGATTGTGTAAAAAAAATGAAATAAATAAGCAAAAATATATATATTCCACGTTTGATTAGCAGCCGGCAACGGAGATTTTAACAATTTGGTCAATTTCAACGTTTTTTTCGGCAATGTCTAGACATGTCTCGGAAAAATTGTCTCTGATTGCATGTTACATGCAGCACGAAACAATTGTTTGGCAGTTGTGCAGAAAACTTTACACCCTGCTAAAGATTTGCTGTACCATCGCAACCACTAGCTGCAAATGCAAAAGAAGTACAAGTGCTCTTAGATAGCGACACACTTTTAACAGAGCCAGCATGACACAAGAGAGGCTGTCTTCACTGGCCCTTATGCACATCCTCTATCTAACAGGCATTGATCTAGAAGAAGTATAGTTGATCTGTTTGCTAAGAAGCACCCAAGGAGGCTTGAGCTTGGCACGCTACTGAAAGATCATGATGATCAGCAGCAAACCTAGTGAATCATACGGATTTACAACTTTATTTCTATTTTTTTATTTCAAATAGTGACATGGACATTGTTATTCTCTAAAATTGTAAAATACATACATAAAGTAGTCTCAAAAAAAATTTAAAAAAATCTCAAAAAAATCAATTTTGAAGTTCAAAAATTTGAGAAATATCCACGTTTTTATGTTCGCTTTTAGCTGCCTATTTTCATATCATGCTGTCTTCAAAACGCATGAAATGCAGTCTCAGACAGCCTAATTTTCAAAATTTTCCGGGGGGGGCATGCCCCCGGACCACCCTAGGGACTCGCGCCTCCGGCTCTCGTTTCGTCCGTCTTCTCATTGGATCGCAAAAACAACTCCCCCAGGTGGTAGGTGGATGATGTCGCCTGGCTCAGGGGAATTTGTCAACATTCGACCGAGGCTGTTTTCAAATCCCCAGGTGGTCCCGGGGTGGGGGGGGGGGATGGAGGTTAACATTGACTCCTGCATTACATGTATTCCAATTTGGAAGCTCAAGAATTAGGTTGCTTACTTAATTTTTTTGAGATGGGAATTTTATGTTATACACTTACAATCATGTGGAGGAGCATGAACATTAGTTGGTTGCACTTTTAAGACTCAGATCTAAGATGCCTATATCTGTGATGGACAACACTTTCTCACAAGTCTTGCACACCACAGTCTTTGGACATTAAATCACGGCCTGAGAAATGTAACGACCCTAGCACTTTCAAAGCGATAACAAACTTTAGCCGATAAGTATTTATTGTGCAACAAAAGTGAGCCAAAGACACCGCAATATTTGCCAATAGAGCTACATGTAGCACCGAACACCGGCATAAAGAAAGAAAATAATTCTAATGACACTCTGGACAGCATGAAATCCTCCTATCAATTTGAGAGATGATCCGCCAAGATCAAAAGGCCAAGATCAAAAGGTCAATATCATCGAAGAAACAAAATGTACTATACTACAGTAAATTCTCTCTGAAATCTTACTGGGAAAGCTTTATGCTTTAGGCTTTTTAAATACTTTATTGTAACGAGTGGGAGTCGTGTTTAGCCTGTCTATTATTATACTACTATCTATGATTTTTTGACAGTGCTCGATCATCGTGCTGCAATGCATGAGGTTACATCTGCAGGCCCGTAGCAGGGGGAGGGGCCTGGAGGCCCGGGCCCCCCCCCCCCCCCCCCCCCCCAGAAATTCTGGAAACTATTTACTGCAACCAATGGTCTTCTAGGAAAACCCGAAACAAACAAAATGGATCGAACACTTAACTTACTACAGCTACTACACTTACCATTAGGACTTCAACACGGACAAAGTGTGTAATTCATTATGAATTCAGTAATTATTCCTCACATGCGCAGTTTCGAGCTAATACTACCGCGGGAATCTTGGAACTAACTAGTATCTTAGCAACCAAATGCAGACTTCCAGTTTCTTTCCGTCGATCAAAACCTGTTTTGAATCAGCGAAACGATAATGGATTTCGAAAACTTTGAACGTGGCTGTAAAGCAGAACCGATCGATGATTATGGAGTTTGGTGTGTCTGCACCATTGTTTCTTCAACCAGAGAGGCAGTGATAGTTTCATTTGATGGCTGGAGTTCCGAGTGGAATCGAAGGATCGAAGATGAGCGCAAGATTCGCAAAAAAAGGATAGCAGTAAAAGATGGCGTCAAAAGAAAACGCTCAACCCTTTCGAGCAAAAATATTGAATGAAGCTTATTTATAGTTCCTGCTCCAGTGATAAATAAATTATATCTCTTGAGTAAACGCCATGGTTTATCTGTAGTTACCCGTCATAAATTCCTGAAATTTATTCAAATAATAAACACAAACATTGTTTGACTGAAAAGACAATACGCATCACTGATCGCTTGATCGATCATGGCCGGGCCCGGCTCTGGATCCCAAAACGAAATAAAACCAGTCGATTTACACCACTCGCATGGAATTGTCTAAATGTTAAATCGAATATATTTCGCTTTGAAATGGGAAACTTTCGTGCAAGAACGGCTCGCTCTCTACTTGTAAACAAAGAGCTCAAATTACGGCAAGACCTTAAAATTTGCATAAAAAACCTACACGAACGAGATGTGATCAGATTTCTCTGAATTGCGAAGATTACAACATCCATCTTTTGACCTCTGAATGAAAAGAATTGTATTGAAAATATTGCAGTGGCTATTCGTACGGCACCCGTACGCGGACTTCCATTTGATATTCATACGGGAGTATTCTTTGACGCGAAAAATGACTAAGTGTCACGAAATGAGTCGCTCGCTCGCGTGAGTAATCGGTCTGAGCCAAATCAACATCGCTTACCAGAAGCGCTTCGTAAAGCTAAACGAACATTTAATATTGTGGACCAACAAAAGTGAAGAATAACATCGAAAATTGTCGAAAGTTTTGGACTCCCGTACAAATAGCAAATCGAAGTCCGTGTACGGGTGCCGTACGAATAGCCACTGCGTAAAAATATATGTGAGCTTCAGATTATCGAAACTTCGAGAAACCGGTTTTTCACTTTACGTCCAGCATTTGAGACTCCCAATGGGACGTGACGTAAAAAACGTCAACCGTTACTAGGAAACAAGGCTCATACATATGCACGAACCCCACTCAAGTGGGGTTCGCATAATTACACACTTTGTCCGTGTTGAAGTCGTCATGCTACGTTTACTACAGTTACTACAGCTACTACACTTACTACAGATACTACACTTACTACATTTACTACAGTTACTACACTTACACTGTAATTTTCAAGGAGTTATTTTAACTCCAAAAGTGGAGTAAAAATTTTAGGTTCAGGATAATCCCTTTTTTGGGGTCATTTTAACTCCAACCACTAATGGAGTTAATTTAACTCTACTATACAGCAAGGTAACTGCTTTTGGGGGGAAATAACTCTTTTTTGGAGTTGAAATAACTCCGAAAAAATTAACTCCAGTGCAAGGAGTTAATTTAACTTCACTTTAGGAGTTATTTTAACTCTTTGAAAAATACTGTGTACTACAGCTGCTACACTTACTAATAGATACTACAGTTACTACACTTACTACACTTACTGCAGTTACTACACTTACTACAGTTACTACACTTACTACAGATACTACAGTTACTACAGCTACTACAGTTAATACAGCTACTTCAGTTACTACAGATACTACACTTACTACACTTACTGTGATAAACGAACCTGTGACTGTCGAAAGAAGTCAACCCAGTGACTGTGTTCCAGATGAAGCACCTGTAACAGTGTCTCAACTGCCAAACCAACCAAAAAAGTCTCCACCAAGACCTTCGGTAATGATCCAAAGAAGAGGTCATTTCAACCTGTGTGGTTTGGGTGATTCAAGTGGTTACACTACGACCAGGGAAGAGACGCGACGTTTTATCATATCTGCTTAAAACCACTTCAACACAACATGCTGACCTCCGCAAACGCTGATCCAACATTTACATTGGATGGCTTTAGCAACTGGAAAAATGCAACTGATAAGAAGCGAGGATTTCAAAAGCACGAAATGTCACATTCACATTTGGAAGCAGTGGAAAGATTTGTTACTGCACCTGCAACACGGTCCGAGAAATTGGGAAACTGGTTAAAAAGCCACCACAACGAAATACAACGTTAGACAAAATCAGAGCCGAAACAAAGAACGAATCACGAAGTGTGCATGCATTTTGCCCAACAAGATGGACTGTACGTGGGAAAGCAGTTAGCCTCGGTGATTAATAATCATTCCGAAGTCATGGAACTTTAATTTGGGACTGATCACTAACGGTATCAAAAGATATGGAAATGAAAGCGAGAATTCGAGGTGTTCAAAGTATGATGACAACTTTCAGTTTTTACTTTAGCTGTTCCCCGGCTTTAGGGGAGCGACTTCTGAAACAAACTGACAATCTGAGTCGCGTTGGCAGGATTCATCCACTTCAGCAGCTCAAGGGAACAGACGTACCCAGGATGTGATGGAAACTTTATCAAAATATAGAAGTAATACTTCATTTGATCTGTTTTGGGCTCGAATTTTGCAGCGCAAAACCACTGAAGTTCAGGACACTGAAGACCCGAAGCTACCCAGGAAGCGCAAAGCTCTAGTGAGGCAAGAGATTGGAGAGCAGAATACACATTACTTTCCCCAAACCCCCAAAGATCATCACAAACAAATCTATTTTGCTGCAATAGATAATACAACTCAATGCATCTCTTCACGCTTTCACCAAGCGGATTTCAAAATCTACCAGAACGTCCAGGAGCTCCTTTTGAAGTCGTTTGCTGGTGAGGCATGGGATGACGAGTTCACTCAAGTGGTCAACACGTATGGTGAACATTTGGATCATTTCAAGTTAGAAGGGCAGCTACTACTCTTACCCACAACTGCAGAGTCTATGGGATTTGACACGTCTCGTTTCGTTGATGTTGAAACCTTCTTCCAATCTCTCGATGGCTCCCGCAAATTACTCAGTTTTAAGTGAAGTTTGAACGCTGGGAAGGTTGCTTCTTGTGATGCCGGCAACAAATGCCGTCAGTGGAAGATCATTTTCTGCTTTGAAGCGAGTCAAAACTTATTTACAATCAACAACCGGCGATTCCAGACTTAACCATTTGATGCTACTTCATGTGCACAAGGACAGGACAGACTCTATCAGCCTCATAGACGCTCATAGGTCTTTGGCAAATTTACTGCCAATAATATTGCAGGAAAGTTGTCCTTGGTCTCGAGTTCCGTCCAAACATTATGAATCGGCGGTGGGAGGTAAGCAGGAGGGGTGGGGGGAGGCCCGGGGGGTGTCTGGTTGGGATCCCTGCACCACTCGCTCGGGCCCCCCACCCCCCCCCCTCCCCCCTCACTAATTTATGGCTTGCTACGGGCCTGATCTGAATGCATGTGGCACAACACTTCTACATGTACATGAGGATCACATGCTTGTTGTAGGAAGATGCATAAACTAAGTTTTTTCTTGTCCCCCAAAGACAAACATTAGTTGACTGTGGCACCTGGGTCGGTAGTGTAGCAGCTCTCAGAAACCTCTATTTTCATTGTTTGTTCTATTGTTCTCTCGAAGGGTATCGAACCAATAGTGTGAGACCTTACGAGAGCTGCTACATCGCCTACCTGGGTACTGCTAGAGCATTGCCATGAGGTATGTTATGTACATCAGGGTTCGTACTCCTTTCAGATTTTGAAATTCCATGACTTTCCATGACCTTTTCAAATTTGTCATGACCAAGAGTTCAACAGTTGTTTTAAAACTTTTATCAAAACGATCATTTTTTTTTTTAATTTTTCATCTTGCCTTATTACTCCCACAACATATGCTGCCTTAGTGATTTTGTACCACGAACATAATTTTCCATGACTTTCCATGAACCACACTTAAATTCCATGACTTTCCAGACCTGGAAATTAAATTATACAATTCCATGAATTTCCAGGATGGACTCCAGGGGAATTTAAATGAGTTGAGGTATTTGAGGATTTACTCGAGTGAATTAAAAGTGTCTATATACATGTACATGCACTATATTTAGATACAAACAACAAAGAGCAGGGTTTGCACTATCAATAGTCAGGTTAATGATAGTGCAATGCAATCCTTTCCTTCCCACCTGAAAATGCAACTGAATAGCTACGACCGGTAACCAGTTAATCATCACCACAGTAAGGAGGTACTTATCAAAAAATAGTATATGTACATGTACAATCAACCAAGGAAATCTCTTTTCACATGCCTACAGTACATGTATTTTCTTGTTCAAGTAGAGTCAAGAGCTCCTGTAAACCAACTCAAGAATAGGAAATGCCCTATATGTACATGTACATACAAGTATTGCTGGCTTGTGTTCGAGAGACCATCATTGACAAGAAAAAGTGTCAAATAGAAATTTTGAATGTAAAGTAGCCATGTACTTATTGATTTGATTGAGGAGACACTCAAGTATAGTTTGTAAAAACTTGATTATACTGTACATGTACATGTATTTATTAACACTTTTGATAAGATTGTCAACTTCATCTATTTTTTGATGCAGTTCATGAAACACAATGTTTTCACTGTATGTTTAAATTATAAACATGTCTCTATATCTTTTAAATACTATTTTTTTAACCTACATCAACATGTAGGATACACAAAACATTATTTCAATCTTCTAGAATTTTTACATACCACAATCACAAATTACAGGTAACAACTATTGAGCTGAGAAGACTCTCACGAGGTATACTAAATTACAAATCATATCTACATTACAAGATATAAATAACATACATGTACTTTGTTAACATGAGACCTACATGTGTACAGATGGCATTTAGATAACACTGATGTTTTGTCCTCCAACTGATGGTATTCTAATGGTGCACCAAGCAGATCAGGGGTGGGAAAATCAAATGCCTTTCTCTTCAGATGAGAAGGGATGGCAGCGATTAGTTGAAAATAATGCAAATACACTGTAGTTCAATTTTAATTTTGAATTTATTTTGTAAGTCTGAGCATCAGAAATTTCCCTTCTTAATTTAACAAATCACTTACAGTGTATAAAATAAATTCCCTTGTCAAATCAGTGTTTCCACATTTTTTTCAATAGTTATTTTCCTTTTATTCCAAAGAATGAGGTCATTTTGTTGTCTTTTGAAAAATTAGTCAATTCTTAGAAGTACAAATGTAGTCTAGTAATACAGTAAACACCCGCATATAAGAACACATGGATTAAGAACATCAGGCTGAAATTTTGCAAATAAAGCACCATTTTTATAAGAACAAAATCAGCCTGGAAATATAAAATGTTCTTATAAAATGGATAAGACATTAAAACAATTTCAGATCATACAGAAGGCCTGCTGCCAAATAACTACTGTTTTGAGCTTTTTTTCCCTTCAAATGATCTAGTTACTTGTAGGGAGACATACAGTACTGTGCTACATTTTCTTTTCCATTAAATATGCTAATTTAATCTCAAGCATTTTTTTGCATTGTTACAGTTCTGAATTCCAACAACAAAGTTTAAGAACAATTTAAGAACACCTTCAGGCTGATTTTTCACTAAGCACCCGATAAATAAGAACCTGATCAGCCTAACCTCCAAAATCATGTGTTCTTATATGCGGGTGTTTACTGTATGTGATAAAATGTAGGGAAATTTTTATCAAGATTTGCCGTATTGTAATTACATTTACATGTAGTCACTACCTACACATGTAAGAAGAAAGAGTAAGCCCCCATATGTATCACAATAGTAATTTGGTATGGCTTTCCATTTGTCGTTGGAATTGCTGGGCAGTCTACTGTATCTATCCAAGCTAAATAAAGAGATTACACCATACATGTACATGTACATGTAGTTCTAAAGTTTATGAAATTAAGGTGTTTCCCTCCAGTTTCCGTGTAGCCGCACCGACCGTTTTTGAGCGGCCGTTTAACTAACTTTCCTTTATTAAATTAGAATGAAACTTACACAAAATATTGTACAAAGTTTGAAGTTTATAAGAGTGTAACAATTTTAAAAATCAGATTTAAATTGCGGAGATAAACGAGAAACATTGAAATCGCTTGAGTCTAAATTCCGAGCGATTGCGATGGCATCTAGAAAAATCAAAACTATTACGATAAACTATGACATATGGCAAACAAAATATCTAAAAATTAGAAAATTTTGTCAAGCCGATTTTGAGTAAATCAGAAAAACATTTCGAACTTGTGATTTTGCATGTGTATGAGCACATCTACAAATTCCTCAATAACGCCTCAAAAAGCTTAATTTCTCAATCTCAAATTTACGCCAAAATGCGTGTTTAGAGTATGAGATGAAACTGTGAAAGTTTGAAAGCGTTTCTCGTTTTAGTTTTGGAGATTCGATTTTCTGCAGGAAACCGTAGTTTTTTGACTGAGTCCTTGATATTGTAGTTTTAGCACTTTTCTACATATTTCAAAAACTGCGAGATAGATTTTTTTTTAAACTTTAATGGTCATTTCTTTAAAATATGAACAACATTGTCTCAAAGTTTCATCTTGATTGAAACATTGCAACATGGTCAAATAAAATAACAAGAGGCTCCTAGCAGCCTATACTCATGCGCATGCGTAAGTAAGTTAAGAAGATGATAGGAAGATAAGAAGATGAGAATAAGATGATGAGAAGATGTCCGACATGGCGAAGAGTACTCTTTTCATTCAGTCATCGTTCCTGCAAACCACTTTGTTTACTATTGATTGTTTTGGAAATGAAGGCTGTACCACAATGAAGGGAATGATTCTTATATGTCTTATATATACCAAACATGAACATTGTAATGTAAGTAGGGTTGTAGGAGACGCTGTCGTGACACTTGAGTAACGCTCTTTTACCGGAAGTGAGAGTAGCCGGAAGTCACTAAACAGGAAGTGTTGTGGCAAAGCTATGAACCGGAAGTGTACAATTTAAAATATGCGTGCATAAATTTGCATGCAAAATCGTGACACAAAAAAAAATAATAATAAAAACAAGAAAAACGGAGCCGAAACCTTACCTCATGCCGCTACGCGCATGAGTAATAAAGTTCACCTAAAATGTGATTGAGACTTTGTGCTTTGATTGCACGGTTGAAGGCGCACGTCGCAAAGACGCTTTAATTGATTCAGGTGAAGTGTAACGCATTTCTGCGTGTTGATAATTATGCAAATCGCAATGACTTCTTTCTTTTCCCTACAATTCAAAATGTCGAGAGAGTCCAGTGCACGTCAAATGCGAATAAAAAAACCTGCTTACAAATAAACTTCCCACTGAAATTCGTGGGAATGATAAAAATAACGTGGAACACAGCCCCTAATGTTACTCCGCAAAACATGATGGTCACGCAGAAATGCGTTGCGCTTCACCTGAATTAATTAATTAAAGCGTCTTTGTGCGCCTTCAACCGTGCAATCAAAGCACAAAGTCTCAATCGCGTTTTGGGTGAACTTTATTATTTTATTTGACCATGTTGCAATGTTTCAATCAAGATGAAACTTTGAGACAATGTTGTTCATATTTTAAAGAAATGACCATAATAGTTTAAAAAAATATATATCTCGCGGTTTTTGAAATATGTAGAAAAGTGCTAAAACTACAATATCAAGGACTCAGTCAAAAAAACTACGGTTTCCTACAGAAAATCGAATCTCCAAAACTAAAACGAGAAACGCTTTCAAACTTTCACAGTTTCATCTCATACACTAAACACGCATTTTGGCGTAAATTTGAGATTGAGAAATTAAACTTTTAGAGGCGTAATTGAGGAATTTGTAGATGTGCTCATACGCATGCAAAATCACAAGTTCGAAATGTTTTTCTGATTTACTCAAAATCGGCTTGACAAAATTTTCTAATTTTTAGATATTTTGTTTGCCATATGTCATAGTTTATCGTAATAGTTTTGATTTTTCTAGATGCCATCGCAATCGCTCGGAATGTAGACTCAAGCGATTTCAATGTTTCTCGTTTATCTCCGCAATTTCAAATCTGATTTTTAAAATTGTTACACTCTTATAAACTTCAAACTTTGTACAATATTTTGTGTAAGTTTCATTCTAATTCAGTAAAGGAAAGTTAGTTAAACGGCCCCTCAAAAACAGTCGGTGCGGCTACACGGAAACTGGAGGGAAACACCTTAAGGTCATCTTTTGACAAAGGCTGGCAGACATAATTCATGATATGATTAAGATTTATGTGATGTTTTACGCAGTTCAGTAACAAGGATAATTATATTTTCGCTTGAGGAACAGATCCATTGACAACATATGAAAGTTGACCTTTACGCATAAGGCGGTGTCACCACAATAAATAACTTTAATGACAAAACTCGCTACTGGTTTTAATCTCGAGTTGAAAAAGACTTATAATTCTCTCCACTAGAATTTGAACTCGGGAGCTACATGTAGGAGCCTTCGTTATGGCTCAGCAAAAGCACACTACAGTGTAGTTGCTTGCGCCACAAGGTCACAAATAATCTGCAAGGTTTAATTTGTATAATGAAATTATTTCAACTGTGTCCAGTACATACATGTAAAGTTACAATGTACATTTTTGCCTTGTTTACACTCGAGGGTTTTACTGCGGTATTGGATTTTACATGTACTTACAATGTACATAGGTAAATTTTTCATGAGTGTAAACGGCAACTAATACCGCAGTAAATGGCGCCAAAGACAATAGAAATTTGACCAAGGTAAATGTTGTAATTCTGCTGTAATCAGGCATGGTTTCTACTAAAGGTCAGTAACCGAGGTCAAAATGACAGATACATCCGCTTGGGGTGGCATACATTGTACTATTGAGGCCCTGTTAGGGTTTTAGGATTATGGATTATTAGGGGTTTTTAGAGAAGGGATACGGATTATTGGCCACTAGATTTAAGGATTACGGATTATTTGCGTTCTCATTTTAAAATTACGGATTATTAACGGTCATTATCACAAAGATTGCTTTTTACATAATCAAAGGGCTCTTAAAGCCATCTCGTTAATGCGAGAGAATGTAAGGTTAATAAACAACAACAACAACAACAACAACAACAAGAATTGGAAAAGTTGGGTGCCTTTGATAGGTAAATGTAGTAAAGACGTGATAGGTAATATGTGTAAAGCTGCTAAATGGTTTATTGAAGTTGAAAGATTGAAAATACCTGTAGGTCTAATCGTAGAGTTAGACATTGCAGTCATAGAGGACTTAAGGGCTCTTTTAGGAGCCACCAAATCAATAAAAGTCATGAGCAACAAAATAATCACGAGTATGAATGTAAATAATTTTCATGTTAATTTAGCGTATTTGTTCAAAATAGTCTTCATTTTACAGCTGAGGGGAAACTTCAACTTGATTATATTAAGCGAATGAGCCGAGGCCAATTTGGTTGCTACGGGGGAAAATTATGAGGAGGGATGGGGGTGGCAAAACTACTTAGATTCAATCTATCTTTAGAGAGCCCTTTTACTTAGTTAATTTTCTATGTTTTGTATCAGTCACAGTATTTTAGTAGCAATGACTTGTATGGCATTACAATGGCGATTTTCTTATCAATCGAAATTTGGGAAAGATGTACGAAGGTTAAAAAATATTTACTATCTTTATTTATTGATATTTAAACAAAACTAAAACATATTGTAACGATTTTCATTTGGGATTAAAATTGATTTACTAGCAATGTTTTTAAACAGCCAATTTATATGTGCAGTGTATATGTGGATGTATGAGACAAAACAAGAACTTTGTGCATGTGAATAAGTTCAGTAAAAAGACTTCAGTAAAAAAGGAATGTTTTATCTAAATACTTCACTAAGGTAGACTATTGTAAAAAAGGCAAATGAAAATATTTTACTTGTCGCTTTTTCCGTCAACTAAAAAATTGTGTACCTTCGGGCAGAATGGTGTCTCTTGTAGGAATAGAGCTGGTGATTAGATTTCGTTTCCTTTTATAGCTGAAGCTGTTTTCAAAACATCTCGGCTTAAAGAAGCCTTGGTAAAAACGACAAGCGACCTGGCCCCGAAAATTGCCGACATGAGACGTTCTGAGCAGCGAGAAGCGGCTCGATTCCGCTTCAAAAATACGACAAATTACGACAGCGACTTTAGAAGGTTGTGCAATTTACCAATAAAAATTAAACATTATTGACCATATCGTTCATATCAACACCCGACGGCCAACGGTCTGTTTTAATGATCAATTTGTTATTGAAACGTCTACCAACCTCGTTCCCAAGGCCCCTATCTTCCTCTCTCTTGGATCGGACGTGCAGTTAGAGTACACCCTAGACTCCCGGTATACACATACATATCCGTGACCTTTGATTTTTGATTTTTTGGCGCAAATTGGTTTTAACAAGCTTAACAATTTTCCTTCGAGCATTTTTATTTTAAAAAGAGACTTTTCTTTTGATCTTGATGAAAAATTGCACGTTATCAAATAAAGACAAATAAGTGACAGGTCACGCGTGTGGTTTCCGTTCGAATTACACGCACCGGCTCCCCCGACAGTGTCAATTTGCGCGAGGGCAAAAGTAACGACCCTCCCCTCGGGTGAATGTCATTTTGTCTCTGTGACGCGGTCGCTAAGCTTTAGTATTCGAATTTCGTGGTACAGCCGTTTGGATCGCGGACAATGGCGAAGCGAAGATGGTCAGAATCGCTCCAAAACGGAGCCCTTTTAGAGCCCGTGAAAGGGAATTTGGAAGCTAGCACGAATCGCACGGGTAGACATTTAACCGGCGGCCTCGCTGGTGGCAATTCGGGGAGCTTGAGTTGAATTGTTTAGAATTTATTGGCTTTCGCGTGGCGAGGGTTCGCTCAGAGGTCTCCAGCCTTCCCTTCTTTTATAGTGGATAGTGGGGCGAGTGACAAAAGTTGTAAAAATGCATTTAAACCGGTCAGGATACATCAAGAGACAATAAAGTAAAGGTGAGAAGACTTTAGTGTGTAATATTTTCGATTTTTCTATCGCTTATCAATTCCGTGACAAATCGTATTATTACCTAGTATATTTCATTACTGTGTACTGGATATCACGATTGGTCTGCCTGTGGGATCATCCAATTTAAATCTTTGATGTGTGCCACAACGCATCGGATAAATGTTTACGCTTATCCGCGTTTGTAGATCTTTATATATAAGATATAAACATCTAAGAATTTTACGGAGATTTTAAAGAAGAAAAGAACTGATCCATGACCTATGGTCGCTACAATGTCTGTCATTGATCGATCAGAGTCCGTTCACGCATATTCATTGCTATTTTAAGACTTAAATTCAGTCAGGAAGTCAAGACAAAAAAGTGCATATCCTTAGAATTCCTCTATTCCTCAAAGAAAGAATTAAGCAAATATATATTTTTCCAACGTTAATTTCATTTTTAAGACAGTTTTGAGATTCGCTCTTTCCTGTTCTTTATAATCTTCCGGAAACCGGACATTCCACAAAGATAACAAGGTATCGCAGAACATTCATAATCCATCGGATCAACAAAAGCATTAAAGAAACTTTTGATAACTTAGACGTCAGATGTGGGTGGGCTGAAATATCTGTTTTCCGCTTAGTTGACAATGCTTGTTAAAGGAAATATTTCACGCAGTTGTATGTTGTTATCGATATCGATGTGAAATGTTTTGGAAAGTGAAGCGGACATTGATTTTTCTTTTGTGGAGAGTTGAAAAAGAAATGGCTGCATAAGTTAATGTTATACATGAATGGGTTATTTGCGAATATATAGTAGTTCTGCCTTTTTTTATTCGAAAGTCGAGAGTTTTCTATTTCCGGTATCATGTGTTTAGTGACTATTAGAGATTAAATGGGTCTGCTTTAAACCTCAAAATATAGTGTTGACAGTGTCTTCTTAACGACCCCCGGGGTCACGACCGCAGTAAAATTTCGTAAAATATTCTATTAAGATCCAAATCTTATGCGATAGTCATATATTGGAATAGTGGGATCTTACAATTGTTTTTTAATAGCTCCTCAGAGTTTATTCCGCGTGTAAGTGTAATGTGTTTCTCGGAGCTAGGCAGTATCTCCATTGTTAGAAGTATAGCATCATTACATCCGGTTTGAAATATTTGAATCTCCAGCATGATAGCTGTACACTCTTTATCAAGTTTCCCGGAAAGTGACATCATGAAACTTAGCGCCCCAATTTCTCAAATTATAAAATTTGTACTAAAGTAATCAAACATGCGGGATTCCTGACCGCAGTATTTTTCAAAACCTTTTTCTGATCCGAGATACAGGCAAAGTTGTCCGTTGTTGTATTATTATGCAGTATTACTTTATTTTGTATTAAATTTTCCACCGCAGAAATATACTCGCGCAGAAAAAAAATTACTTGTTTTAATGATGTATATCGGCTTAACAAGAACTTTTCAACAGTGAATATATTGCTATCATAACTCCGAGGCGACCGGCACAACAGTCATCTGTATTCCCGATTCAACTCCACACACGTCCTCAAAAGAACCAGAGACTGTTATCATAATACTGATACATTTTTACAACAACGTACAATAATTCACTAACTAGTTTTCTCGTTGTTTATGTTCATATTGGCGCCAGAACAGCAACCAAATAACTTGGAGAACTATACAAACCTCCGGTCAGGAAGTAAAATTGTTTAATACCGATGCCTTGGATTTTATTTATACTTGACCAGAAATCCGCAAACATTTCCTCCCAGCAGAAATTTTAGCTGTCCCGACGCGCAAAAATTTCCTCCCGCAAAACAAATTCAGTCGGACAATCCGCAAACTTTCCTTGTGCACGGTAGCTAAACCAATAAAACTATGACGTCTTTCCCATACTATTGCATACAAACGCAAAGTTCATGCTATTTTGCTCTGCCATATCGCTCATATTAAAACACAAACTTTCCCGTCCAATTTAACTTTCTTAAAACGTCTCCATTCGTAAAAATAGACCGTGAAATTCTCAAACTACGTTTCCCAAGAAAACGCATTTGACCTATTTTTACCATTCTCGAAAGCAGCTTGAATGGCTTTACGACAAATGATTGAAAATTTTAAATAGTGATACGTAGCGTGAGATATCGAAACTAAGAACTTTAATATCTTTGCGGTGACGTAATGTGAAATATGACAAGTTCTGACATCCCAATACCCTAGGGAAATTAACAATAGGACCGGGGGTGTTCCTCAAATATTTTAGTGACGGTATGTGACGCCCTTCTTGAAATCCTAACCGCTTTAACCAACCATATCCTCAATGCCCTAATATAGCTTCTATGAAGAAGAAAGAAGAAACCCCCCAGGACAAAAGTCCACAAAAATTTGTTAACAGCTTTTGCCCCTTTTTTCGTGGTAATTCCGAAATCTCGCTTAATGCGCATGCGCATTAACGAGATAAAAAGGGATAAAAGGTCATAAAGAGAGGTAACAGTCATTCAGAGAATGACAAATATTTATCTCCAGTGGCCCCTCCGGTGCTCCTAGTCAAAATTCCGAGCCCGCGATGCCTCGCGGTAGTAGTCGCCAGTTGCTAAATCTTCTGGGTAATATACTCAAGAACTCACTGTGGATGATCAAAGGTCAACAAAAGACTTGCAAAAAATGACATCTCTCACATCGCTGTTGCACCCGCTAAATGGGCCACTCCTCGATGTTTGAAAATTATGCCGAGCAGAATGGTTTAACCGTTCTCAACAAAAAATATGCGTTGCTACTAAAGAGGTAGCAACTAGCAAATATAAACCCGGCAACTGATGAGGTTCGAGAGGAGAACCAAAACCATGGTCTTGCCTGAATGAAATAGTGGCATAAACGAAGCAGTCGCTAGACTTAAAATTGCCAACGGAGGTTTTAGTATAAACAGCGAGCTCAGTGAGGCCCTGTTAGGGTTTTAGGATTATGGATTATTGGGGGTTTTTAAAGATGGGATACGGATTATTGGCCACTAAATTTAAGGATTACGGATTATTTGCGTCCTCATTTTAAAATTACGGATTATTATCGATCATTGTCACATAGATTGCTTTTTACATAAAAAAGGATAAAAGGTCATAAAGAGAGGTAAAAGTCATACAGAGAACGACAAATATTTATCTCCAGTGGCCTCTCCGGTGCTCCTAGTCAAAATTCCGAGCCGCGATGCCCTGCGGTAGTAGTCGCCAGTCGCTAAGTCTTCTGCGTAATATACTCAAGGTGGCGGGTAGTTGAGAACTCACTGTAGGTGATCAAAGGTCAACAAAAGACTCGCTTAAAAAAAATGGCATCTCTCACATCGCTGTTGCATCCGCTAAATGAGCCACTCCTCGAAGTTACTGAGGCAATTTGTAAGCTTGAAAATTATGCCGAGCAGAATGGTTTAACCGTTCTCAACTAAAATATGTGTCGCTATTGAAAGGTAGCAACTAGCAAATATAAACCCGGCAACCGATGAGGTTCGAGAGGAGAACCGAAACCATGGTGTTGCCTGAATGAAATAGTGGCATAAACGAAGCAGTCATTAGACTGTTAAAATTGCCAATGGAGGTTTTAGTATAAACAGCGAGCTCCACGCAGCTATAAAGCGTAGCAAATGGAAGCTAAAATTACAGCCTTGACTGAGACAAACTTCAGCTCTCTACAAGTTGAATAGCTTATTAAGCTACAACTCTCTCTGCAATAAAGCTTGGATCCTGAAAATTAAAATCCTGCGAAGACAAAACTAAAATAGCTGGGTCCGGCGTGACATTAATAGCAGGAAAGATATTCACGGCCAACAGATCATTTCAGATCCTGTCATGTCAGAGAGAATCAGTCAGTTAGAGAAATTCAAACCTTTCCTACATAAAAATCTACATGCCAATATTCATTGGCAAAAGCAACACACCAACCCCCAGGCAAAAAAAAAGGATGCTAAAATGAGGTCAAAAGGCTTCAAAATCACGGGAACCACAACCGACAGACTTGACCTCTAATCCGTTGCATGCACGCGGCTTTTGAAAGGTTTTAAAACTCAGTCTACACTAAAACCCTCCTTAACAAACGGCTAAATATAGAATAAACTTTTTTAAATGTTATTTTAAAGTGCCAAAGTTTTTGAATAAGTTCCAAACGTTTCGGGCTTTACCCTTCTTCAGTGGAAATATGTTCGTTGAGAAATACGCCACGACATCTAAAGTTTAAAATGATTGTCTTTTGCATGCGCGCGCGACCTTCAGAAGAAACGAAAGTCAGAATTTAGGCAGCGCGGTTGACAGGTACCAAGTTGGAAAATAAGGCGCATCTCCTGCCGTTTCCTTTGCTTGTTTCCGCCGCAGATCTTGACACCGCAAACCTGCACGTCATCCACAGAGTGTCCATTGGAACTGAAGTGCTCTGCGACTGGAAAACCGGGTGCACTCTTGGTAATACTCCTGAGATGTTCGCCAAACCGTTCCCTAAGAGTGCGCCCAGTTTTGCCGATGTTAATGGAAGGGCAGCGATGGCAGGAGATGCAGTGTATAAGGCCAGATGACAGACAGGTAAAGGACCCTCTGATGGTGAAGGAGCCTTTTGGAGCCAGTAGAGTAGTGTTATTTGAGATGTGGTCACAGGTACGGCAGCGGGGGTTGTCGACAAGGAGCAGAACCTGCGGGCGAAGTAGTTTGATTTGTGTCAGACGTGTGGACCAAGACGTTTCGTAGGTTTTGATCTCGGCGATAAGCGATCATTGGTGGCTGAGGAAATGTTTCCTTGGTTCCAGGGTCGTTCGATATGATGCTGAAGTTGTTGAGCAAAATCTGTTTGATTCTGTTGTTCAGAGGATGGTAAGTAAGAACCAAAGGGATTCTGCTCTCCTTTTCATCGGCCACGGTGTTCCGTTTGAGGGCGTCGGTCTGTGTGACATGTCGGATTTCCTCAAGATCATGTTGGAAAGTGTGTGCATTGTAACCACGCCTTTCAAAGAAAAGGGCCATTTCGTGTGCTCTTGCTAGAAAGTCGGCGTCGTCAGAGCAGAGGCGTCGAAGGCGTAAGAGCTGACTGTGAGGTAGGCTTTCTTTGCAGTGTCGAGGATGTAATGACTGGTGGTGAGATAACTGTGGGTATCTGTGAGCTTGTAGTAGATGGAAGTAGAGATTCGATTGCCAGAAATGCGTAAATTGATATCAAGGAAAGGCAGTTTGGTTTCAGAGATAGAATGTGTCAATTGAAATGCAGGGTGAAAGTTGGAAACAAAATCAATGTATTGATTTTGATTTTGTTTCCAACTTTCACCCTGCACTTCAATTCACACATTAGTCCTTATTAGGACTCGTCAACATGGCATAGCTGTCGATGATCTTTTGTGAGACCCTGCCTGGCTATGCCATGCTGACGAGTCCTAACTAGGACGAAACAGCTGTCCATGGCTGCAACTGCCAGGGTGATATGGCTGTGCGTATGCGTAAGGTACTGGCCAGACCGCGGGGTTGGTGTTCGAGTGTGTCACTTGCTTTTTTCGTATTTATGCTTGATATACAGCACGTAAATCAATTCACGTGACACAAAAGGGTAATTAGGGGCTGCTATAAATTGATTGTTTTAGAATTTTATTTTAGGGATATTTTTTTTTTACAATATTGGGATACGGATTATTTCCAAAATTTATCCAGGATTATGGATTATTCAGACCCCCCCCCCCCCCCCCCAACAGGGCCTCCTCAGTCCACGCAGCTATAAACTGAGCAAATGGAAGCTAAAGTTACAGCTTTGACTGAGACAAACTTCAACTCTCTACAAGTTGAGTAGCTTATTAAGCTACAACTTTTTTTGGGGGGAGACGCAAGCTCTACAGGTTTTTTTTCTCAGATCTTCCTTATAAATGGGTGCAAGCTCCAAGTTTATTTATTATTGGCCAAATCCAATTTTGGTATTAAACGCTGGAGAGGAGATTTAAGTCTGTACAGTTTTACGGAGTAAAACCGGATTCATAACTAATGTCAGACTGTCCGACCTTTGCATGAAAAATGGGGAGAAATGAGAATTGAGATGGAGTGGTCGAGCGCCGAAGTCTCGAGCCGCTAGGGGGTCTGGGGGCATTGCCCCACCAGAAAATTTTGAAATCTTGATGCTCTGAAACTCCATTTCTAGTGTTCTGAGACAACAATTTCTGTCAAAAATGTTTGGCAAATTGATGTGTCTCCTCGTCGCTTTGCGTCTCTTTGTATGGCTCCACATACAAGTACTCGATTTCATTTTATATTTCTTGCTGTTTCTTCAGTTTGTCTGGATATCAGAGTTAAGTATACGCAATTATGTCTTTTCGTGTAGTAAGTATTATGAGAATTTGACGAAAATGACAGAACAGAAGTCAAAATTGGGAGGTTCCTATCCCCAGCGATCGCATATTGGTCGGGATTCGGGATTTTCAAGCAAAATCGGGGTAACCTCGACGAAATTGGGACGGTTGGACAGTCTGTGATGTATTTAAAAAAATACTTGTGTTCAATCCTGGACATAACTGTAGTAGAGCAGGTTACATACTCCATGATGTTTACAGTGTTTTCAAATATGTACATAAACAAGGTTTTGGTTATATTAAGATATTGGCACATGTACCAGATAGACCTTTGAGGCACGTAATTTTTGACAGCATTTAACTCAACATGAAGTTGCTTTTTGATGAATTTTATTACCAGAGAGCATGTCATACGCTCATATGTTCCAGTAAACAAATATATACATTCCAGTTAGCTTGCAAGATTTTATTTTTTTATGGTAAACTGCTTGCAGGAATTTTTTTTGAGACAATTCTCCTTTGCTGAATTTTTTTTTGGTAATTGTCACCCCCCCCCCCCCCCCCCCAGATTTCTAATGGTCCGCCCCTTAGTCTCTCAACATTGAGTTTGGCGGTATTCAACCAATTAATAGTTTGCGTCCAGAAATTCTGACTAATATGACAATGTATGAACACATGTAGATGCTCGAGGGATTCTTCGAAAACCCCGCAAAAAGAACATTGGAGGGTCTCTGATAGTTTCATGTTATATACTTTAGCAAGGTGTTAGTATAAATTATACGGTTAAGTAAATTGAACTGAAAGATTCTTGTTCTTGTGTCTAAAGTCACTTTTTGTGGTATTAGATAGATCTCTTTCCAGTCAAAACTATAATCACTACATGTATATAAAGTTTCATATTTCCGTCTCACTGTTGGTGGAACGTGAATTTGATGTACGAATGTCCAATATACTCTTCTGTTAGTTAGTTCATTGATGTTGATATCTACATCATTTAAATGAAGGGTAAAATTTGAGGAATCTAGATTCGTCTCTCTATAATCGAGGTTATTCGAAATGCATGGATATAGCAGAGTCCGCCATGATTTCAGGATTGATCTGGATAGACCAGACAACAGAAGATAGTTATTCAGATCGAGGCATTTTGCTTCAAAAAAGGTCCAAGGTTTTAATTCCCCTTTAAGGGTTTGAACAATTCCCTTCGTTAAGAATTGTGGTTTATCGATGCGTAAATATTGATTATTCCACAGAATTTGATTACTGACGTGTTTGCACGAGGAAATAACTTTGGGTATTAGATCGACCTAAGCTTTCAAGAACTCAAAGTAAAATTTAGGAAGATGTTTTGGCAGATCTGTGGGGTAGTTGCAGTAAAGAAGAAATTTATCGCCATAATCTTTAAGCAAGTGTGAGAGAATAGTTTTCCATGGACTGTTATAATCGTCAAGGTACCTTTTGAGACACAGACAATGCGCTGTGCTTTCACTGCAGATTCGACATGAGGCATTTTCAGACCACCGTCTTTATATTCACCAATAAAGGCCAATACGGGCCAACCGTTTAAAAGTTATACATACCGGTAACAGAGTTCACGGTTTTGAAGAAATTGCTGTCTAAATTCTCGATACATAACTTTGGCATGGCAATCGTTTTTATGATTTGAATTTTTCCCCAAATTGTAAGATTTTTCCATTGCGATCCAGTAAGGTTTTTATCTCGTTAATGCGCATGCGCATTAAGCGAGATTTCGGAGTCGAGTACGAAAAAAGGGGCAAAAGTTGTTAACAAAATTTTGTGGACTTTTGTCCGGGGGGGTTTCTTGTCCCTTCTTTATAGAAGCTATATTAGGGCATTGAGGATATGGTTGGTTAAACCGGTTAGGATTTCAAGAAGGGCGTCACATACTGCCAGTAAAATGTTTGGGGAGCACCCCCGGACCTATTGTTAATTTCCCTAGGGTATTGGGATGTCAGAACTTGTCATGAACTTGTCATATCTCACATTACGTTACCGCAAAGGTATTAGTCCTTCTTAAATTTCGATATCTCACGTTACCTATCAGTTTCAATCATTTGTCGTAAAGCCATTGAAGCTGCTTTAGAAGGGATGCGTTTTCTTGGGAAACGCAGTTTGAGAATTTAACGGTGTATTTTTACGAATGGAGACGTTTTAAGAAAGTTAAATGGGACAGGAAAGTTTGTGTTTTAATATGAACGATATGGCAGAGCAAAATAGCATGAACTTTGCGTTTTTTGAGGAGCACCCCCGGACCTATTGTTAATTTCCCTAGGGTATTGGGATGTCATGAACTTGTCATAATTATCTCACGCTACGTCACCACAAAGGTATTACAGTTCTTATTTAGTTTCGATATCTCACGTTACCTACGGTATCAATAATCTTTCAAATTTCAAATCATTGCCATTAATAGATTTAGGTACATGGTAGAATGTATTGACGGTGATAAAAATTGCGCTTTGATTATGCAATAGTATGCAAGGGACCTCGTGATTTTGCAGACTTAGTCAAACTATTTCTTGTTTGCTGCAATTCTCTCTACAGTTCTATTCGTATACAAGTAAAATTTTGTTGTTGACAAAGCAAGCATTTTAACAACCATTTTATAAGCGATCTGAGCGTTTCAATTCAAGACAGACATTGGAACTTATTATTACGGACTTAATTGAGAAGATATTATTTGAGTGCCAATACGAAGAAAATATCAAGAAGTGGTTAGGATTTTATCGCATACACCGCCACTAAAATTTTTGTGGAGTACTCCCGGACCTATGTTAATTTCCCTAGGGAATTGGCATGTCATAATTTTTTTTTAAGTTTTGATATATAGCGTTACATATCAATCTTTTAAATTTGTTTTTTACGTAGATGTGTCCGAGACGGCATTGATCTTCAAAGGTTCAAGAAATTTGTGTTTTTCTTGTCAATCATATGTCGTAAAGCCATTAGTGCTCATTTAGAAGGGTAAAAAAGGTCAAATGTTCTTGGGAAACGCAGTTTGACTGAAAATTTCACGGTGTATTTTTAAAATGAATGGAGACGTTCTGAGGAAGTTAAATGGCAAGGGAGCAAAAACAATAATTACTAAGTTCAATTTATGAAATGAATGGCTTTGAGTTCTCATAGTATGTTATCATTTGATGAACTTTTGATATTAAATTACCGATCACGCGAACGAAATCATTGCCATTATTAGATTTAGGTACATGGTAGAATGTATTGACGGTGATAAAAATTGCGCTTTGATTATGCAATAGCGTGCAAGGGATCTCGTGATTTTGCTGAACAAACTAATTGTGCAAATGTAGAAGTTATTGTTTGCTGCAATTCTTTCTACAGTTCTATTCGTGTACAAGTAAAAGTTTGTTGTTCTGAATTGAATGACAAAGCAAGCATTTTAACAACCATTTTATAAGCGATTTCAGCGTTTCGATTCAAGACATACATTGGCATTATACGGACTTACTTGAGAAGATATTAGGGCCATTTATACGGGAGAAAATAAGACGCGTCTTATCTAAGACGCGACTTAAATAAGATGCGAAGTGTACCATTTATACGTTTGCGTCCAACATAAGACGCGAAGATCACGTATAAATAGTTCGCGTCTTATTTTTGATACGGCGCACTTGTTGTTCACGTCTTATTTAGAACACGAAAGCATTTATACGAGGAAGTTCACGTCTTATTTAAGACGCGGACAAAATAAGAACAGCTGAAAACCCTGTTCTAAGATAACACGCGTCTTATTTAAGTCGCGTCTAAAATAAGACACGAATGCTTTTTTTGTACTGTTTATACGATCGGTTCGCGTCTTATTTAAGTCGCGTCTTAGATAAGACGCGTCTTATTTTCTGTCGTATAAATGGCCCTATTATTTGAGTGCCAATACTACTCAAGTAAAAACCATTTGATTAACGTTTTTTCACCTTTTTTCCGGATCCACGGTTGTGGCGTGCAGGAAAGACAGAAACATTTCCAGTGAAGATCACAAGAAAAGACAGAAAAGTCAGAAATATATAGCACTGCGACAGCTTGAGACTCAGTTGAAGTAAAAAGTAGTGAAAATTGCTTTTCAGTGTTTCCCTGGCTTTGACAGCTTTCGTAATAAAGTTTCCTTTTTATCATTGTGGAATGTCCGGTTTCCGGAAGATTAGAAAGAACGGGAGAGAGCGAATCTTAAAAATGAAATTAAAGTTGGAAAAATAAATATTTGCTCAATTCTTTCTTTGAGGAATAGAGTAATTCTAAGGATATGCACTTTTTGTCCTGACTTCCTGACTGAATTTAAGTCTCAAAATAGCAATGAACAATGCGCTATATATGATAAACGATTATACGTGAATGGACTCTGACCGATCAATGACAGACGAGTAGCACGCAACATTTTAGAATCACCATAGGTGCCATAGGTCATGATCAGTAATCAGTTCTTTTCTTCTTCAAAATCTCCGTAAAATTCTAAGATGTTTATGTCTTATATATAAAGATCTACAAACGCGGATAAACGTAAACAGTTTTCCGATGCGTTGTGGCACACATCAAAGATTAAGATAGGATGATCCTAGCTTGTTTTTGAACCGGTTCTGCTTGACATTTCTGACAGTCCTCAGAGAATTAATTCTGTATGGCGATGATCCGCAATTTGCACCTACAGTTTCATAGTTGAGACTAGTTGAACCTCTCAAACTCCCCGTAATCTCGAACTCAAATCCATTTCCTTTCGGTGACCTTCGATTTTCTTTTATGTCATATACTATACGAGTCTAATGAGAGTGCGAGATGTCAGGAGTTCAACTGTATTTTCGAGGTCTTCAGTGCATGTGATTTCAGAGTAATTTTCTGAACTTACAATCATGGGTGGCCAACGACCACTGATGTATAAATCTTCAAGGTTACCTTCATCATATTCCTTCCCAAAAAGTCATAAAATACCATAAAAAGAATTCACTTACCTTTTGCATCCTTCCGAGGCTTTTGAGTCTTATGAGCCTTGTGTGATTTGTGTCGACTTCTGCTTTTTTTTTTTACTTTTTTGGTTTCCTGTTTTCCTCCTTGTGTTTTACCATGCGGGAAGAGTTACTTATTGACTGTTATTTGACGATATAAGATCACCAGAGATCTGTACAACTCTGCAATTGATCCCGGCACCGCAAATGATCCCGGACCGTAAATGATCCCCAAATTGGACCGCAAATGATCCTGGACCGCAAATGATCCCCAAATTGGACCGCAAATGATCCCCATAGAGGACCGCAAATGATCCCGCTCATAAATAATAATGGAATGGTGTGGATTTTTTTTACTAGAGCTGTGCATATACATCTAGTTTATGCCTAAGCCTGGATTTCTTACTGTCGCGTATTTTTTACGTGCGTAAATATAATAAGAAATGATGTATGAACAGCTTGTGCAAAAGTTTACGCGAGTTGTTCATACATCATCTCTTATTTTTATTTACGCTCGTAAAAATTACGCGACATTGGAAATGCACCTTAAAATTAAAAAA
This sequence comes from Cladopsammia gracilis, assembly GCA_022457155.1. NCBI lineage: Eukaryota > Metazoa > Cnidaria > Anthozoa > Scleractinia > Dendrophylliidae > Cladopsammia > Cladopsammia gracilis. The sequence goes on along the minus strand of JAJGOT010000461.1, from coordinate 559,368 downwards.
AAATAAAAATTATAATATCATATGTATACAGACTTATACATATTTTTAAAAAGAGTAACTATTTAATCTAAGAATATGAATTAATAAAACACGCGTTAGGTCGTCTAAAAAGTTAAAGAGCCCAGTGTCTGTTATAAAGAAGTCAGTAACGCAGGACTTACTAGAGTGATTTAGCAACAGGACGCCTGGCTCAAGACGCGGTATTTTGACCGTGATTGAGGACGGGAGTACTGGGGATGAACGTGTGAAGCGGCCGTGATTTAGCAAGCGCGGGAAAATCAAGACGCAGAACTCCATCATGGCGAATGGAGGTCTTCGCAGCGTGAGAGAAGCTTTACTTCTCGCATATAGTAGCAATATTATTGATGCTACAGAGTTTGCTGTGTTGTATGAGGAAAATTCTTCAAGAGAGTTATTTCCTTACTGGAAATTCGAAAAATTTAATTTTGATGACTGGGACGACACCGAGTGCAGAACGGAGTTGCGCTTCAACAAAGCAGACATCTTCTCGCTGTTGGAAGTTTTAGGATTTCCAGACAAGTTTGTGTGTTCTCAAAGAACCATTTGTCCAAGGCTTGAAGGACTTTGTATCCTGTTAAAAAGGCTTGCTTATCCATGCCGATACTCTGACATGGTTTCGCGGTTCGGAAGGAATCCGACTGAATTGTGTCTAATATTCAATACAGTTTTAGACTTTGTTTACACTTCACATCGCCATCTTCTTCAGTCTTGGAATCAGCCATTTCTTCTCCCCCAAGTCCTAGAGCGCTATGCTCAAACAATCCACGACCGGGGTGCTCCTTTAAGGAACTGCTTTGGTTTCGTTGATGGGACGCTTTGTAAAATTGCGAGGCCTCAGAATAATCAAAGAATTGTTTACAATGGCCACAAACGAGCACACGGAATAAAATTTCAAAGCGTTGTAACTCCAAATGGACTTATCGCCAATTTAGCCGGACCATTTGAAGGACGAAGGCACGATAGCACCATGTTGCACGAGTCAGGGATGCTAAGGGAACTGCAAAGAGTTGCTTGGGCTAATGGCGAGCCTTTATGTTTATACGGAGACCCAGCATATCCGCTCGGAATTCACTTGCAAGCCCCATTTAGAGATGCACACCTCACCCCTCAGATGCAAAGATTCAACGAGGCTATGAGTGCAGTAAGGGTGTCGGTGGAGTGGATGTTTGGAACTATCACAAACTACTGTGACAAATTTGTTGACTTTAAGAAGCAATTGAAAATAGGCATGAGTCCTGTAGGGAAAATGTACTTGGTGTGTGGAATTCTCCAGAATGCTCACACTTGTTTGTATGGAAATTTAGTTTCAGAGTATTTCAATTTTGATCCGCCAAGTCTTCAGGACTATTTCTGGTAAATTAAACTGACAGAGAGAACATTGTTATCATGTAACACAGGCTGCCATTTTATTCAGTTTTTGACAAGCATCTGTCTAATTACAGTTCAATGTATTATGAATCAGCTAGAAAAAAGGTAAAATGACAGAGAACATTTTTTCTTTTATCAACAAAGTCCATGGGCAACAAATCAAACTGTCTAACTTGTACTTTTCTGTTTAAAAAGCAAAAGTAATCGACACTAATTTTCTTCCTAGCATATTTGTCAAACAGGCATATGCTGAGAGCTAGGAAAGCTATCAACAAGAAGAAAAATATGCCATCATAATAAAGGCAAATTTGTGTGAAAAAATATGACTTTTAAATGTCTTACAATCAAGCCTTCAAACTAACGCAACAATATTTTGCCAGAAAATCGACGACAATTCATTTGTTATCAGCTTTGTAAACATTTGAAAACATCAGCTGAAACTGCTGTTGTTGCTGTTGCATCATTGCCATAAGTTGTTGTTGAATCATGTTTTGTTGTTGTTGCTGTTGTTGTTGGCTTTCTATCTGCATTTGTAGCTGTTGGCGTAGTAGAGCCATCTGCTCGTTCCTTTCTTTTCTTTCAATTTCTTTCTCTTGCTTCTGTTCTTCGATCTCTCTCTCTTTCATTTTGGCATCGATTTCTGTTTTCTCTTTTAACCAAGACATCGTGTCAACTCCAGATCTTCTCTTTGTCTTCTTTTCTTTCACTTCCTCGTCTGTGTCAGCCAGCCTCTTTTTACTTTCACCCATGGTCTCCATTGCCTTTTTTCTGATCTCCACTGCTTTTTGCCGATCAGCGTTGGCATTCGCTTTAGCGCTCTCTGCTTCAGCCTCCGTTTTCTTGTCACATTCGTCGCTCAAAGAAATCATGTCCTCGATTAACAGTTCAAACTCAGTGAGTTCCTCTCCACCGAGACCTGAGCCCTTCAGTTCACGAGACGTCTTGGACTTGTATCGCCTCGAGAGAAGCGTGAATCTGTCTCTTACGCCCCTAGTAGCGATTAGTAGCGATCACTTGCCATACGGCCCCACGCTCTCTGCTACCAGCTTTATAATTGAAGATCCCTGTCCACCCATTTCTTTTAGAAGCAAGACGTCCTTTTCCTCTGTCCAATTCATCGAAGATCTAAAATTCAATAACACGAGAATAGGGTTTAACTTAATTATAGCTTGAGACTAAGTTCGAGAATTAAGCTTAAATTATAGGTAAAATAATACAAACAAATGATGAACTCAATCAAAATAATTTTTATCCTAACTCGACCTTTTGTTCAAAAATGAAACAAGTGTTACCCTTGCACTTATAGAAAAATTTACCGAAAGTTTTCAACTCTTAAATTGTACGAAACTCTAAGAAGTTCATACCATGTTCATTTGTTTGTGTGTATATACTTAAAAGGCGAAAGTGCCAAGTGGTTAAAAAAAAAAAACAATTTGCAGCTTCAAAGCTTTCGTGTACGTTAAATAATTTCCAAATCGTATGAATGAACAAACTTCGTACAAAACGACTTACACTTACTTTTTAGTTCCTTCAGCCATTGCTCTTCACCTAAAGTGGATTCGAAAATATAAACACTGATAAAAATTCGCATCGAGGTAAACATTTCGGAGGATGGCAAAGAAGCGAAATGTGGTCAATTTTTCGTCATGTTCTTAATATGAATACAACATGTGTTGCTTCAGCAAAGACTAAGGTACAACACAGAACGAAATTTAAGCCTATCAAGTGAAATAAAAAGTATTTTACCTCTTGTTTTCTTCACGTCTTCGCAAGGACGCCAAAACAGTCAATCTCACGTCCTCAACACGACGTCGGCTTGAAGACGCGCGCCAAATATGCTAGTTCCCAGTCCTATTCCGCGAGCGCGACGTCCTGACTTGAGTTCGCGTCCTGTTGCTAAAACAGCCTACTTATCACCAGCCCTCCAACGCCAAAAGATGGCAATTGTTTATTCCATGCGATGAATGACCAAATAATTTGCCTGGGGATGGTATCAAAGAGCGTCTCAGAATTACGCTCTAGCCTGGTTAATTATCTCAGACTAAACCCAACCACACCAGACGGAGCTCATTTCAGAGATTTTGTCAATCATGGCGCATGGAAGACCTATCTACGAAGAATGGCAAAGAATGGATAGTGGGGGACTGGATTGCATTGTTGGGACTGATCAACATGTTAAATATCCCGGTGGCGATAGTCTCAAGTTTAGGAGAGGCAGGATTAAAAGTCATTCATTCAGCTGGGTATGAAGATGACGACAACGATAAAAGCAACGGAGGTATGGCGTTACTTAGCCATGAAGTTGAGCTACACTATCACAGTCTGGAACCAATAGACCTTTCCGCTTCTAAGAGTCCGCGACGTTCCAGTATGCAACCGAACAGTTAAAAAACAAGTACGGCGAGGGAAAAGTTTATACGGAGGAGATTTGTCCAGTAACTGTGGAAAAATGTTTCAATGTTACACCCAAGGCGTCTTTGACAGTGGTGGAGTATTGCAGGTCTATTCCAATGACTGTTTTTTTTTGTGATGTTTGCTTAATGCATGAACTTTTTTTGAGCCTAGTAGGTGAACATAAAGGGGACGAGCAGACCTGGAAGAAAACTAATTAGCCTGTAACATTGCGTTATGTTCCTGGTAATGTTTTTTCCTTTGAAATACCAAATGTATGGTTTGACTAAATGAATGTCCAGTTTATAAGTAAGGATATGCGACGTATGTTGCGTGGGCATCAATAGAATCTGCTCACAATTTTATGATTTCAAATAAAACGAATTACGTTTTTGTTGATTGAGAGTGAATCCAATAGTGTCGTAACGAAATTCTTTAGCTGTTTAAAAACATTGCCAGTAAATCAATTTGAATCCTAAATGAAAATCGTTGCAATATGTTTTAGTTCTGTTTAAATATCAATAAATAAAGATAGTAAATTTTTTTAACCTTCGTTCATCTTTCGATTGATAAGAAAATTGCCATTGTAATGCCATACAAGTCATTGCTCATGACTTTTATTGATTTGGTGGCTTCTAAAAGAGCCCTTAAGTCCTCTATGACTGCAATGTCTAACTCCATGATTAGACCTACAGGTATTTTCAATCTTTTTCTCAATGTTCTCTATCCTGCCAATACCCATATCCAGTTGACTGGTGCGACTCGCATTTTGTCCTTCTGCTATACTGAATAAATACAGGCAGCAAGTCGCCTCGTCTTACCCCATGCACCCGATGTAGCCACAAAGCCATTGTATACTACATCTGTATGCTATACCTCGTATAAAAACGAAACAGATAATTCGTAAACAAGTTATCAGATTATATATATGACGCAACTGTCAGAAACAAAACACGCGCGAAGACATACAGGTCAAACCCATTCGTGTCCATTCAGAAGTGTTGCTACTTTACCCGCTAAAAATTAACATCAACTTCAATAGACCATTTAGCAACTTTACACATATTACCTATCACATCTTGACTATATTTACCTATCAAAGGCACCCGACTTTTCCAATTCTTCTTGTTTTTTTTTATTACCTTACGTTCTCTCGCATTAACGAGATGGCTTTAAGAGCCCTTTGATCTTTAATGACTTTAACATTGAGTCGAAATTTATAGTTTTTGCTTTAGGTGAAGGTTGTACGTGAAGTAGACACCCAAGATCTTCATAGGTTCGTTTACCTTTCTTATGGACAAGTTTAGCATACAATTGTGGCTACTTTCTTCCCAACATTTATGGCGAAAACAACACACCAACCGCCAGGCAAAAAAAGGACGCTAAAATGAGGTCAAAATCCCGGGGGGGGGGGGGGGGTACTCAACAAAGTTTTGTACGGGGATGCTCCGCCCCGTGGTCCAAACCCTTACCCTTTCACATACCGTTTTTGACAGAAAAGGTACCCCTTTCATATACCTTTCATTGAAAATGGCACCCCTTTCACATACCTTTCATTGAAAATGGTACCCCTTTCATATAGCCTTTACGTGCGTCTGTTTGATATATTTTGAAAGGCCCTTTTTATAATACAGTACTTAAATTGCAGTTTTCCCTAACTATTTTATTCTTCAACGGCGAGTTTTCGCTACCCTTTCCTATTCTTCGTGAAATCCCTACCCTTTCGTATACTTCAACTCGTGAAATCCTTACCCTTTCATATACCTCCAGCCTCCCCCTTTCGGGCGGAGCATCCCCGTATAGCCCATTATAGGGAGTACCCCCCTCCCCGGGGTCAAAATCTACAAGCGCAACACCACGGGAAACCACAACCGACAGACTTGACCTCCAGTCCGTTGCATGCAGGCGGCTTTTGAAAGGTTTTAAAACTCAGTCTAAGCTAAAATCCTTAACAAACGGCTAAATATAGAATACCCGTTCAAAATATATAGAAGGAGCAAATGGCATTAAAAACACGAGGTAAGAGTCGTGCAGGCCTGATAACCCCATTTTACACTCAAATGGTCATAAATACACCTGTTCAAAGATCACAGCTTACATTTAAGTTACACCGCCCCAATGTTTCATTAGGATTGCGGAAATGCAACCCTTGACATGCCTGATATACAGTACGTAAGTCAATTCACGTGACACAAAAGGGTTATTAGCGGCTGCTATAAATATATTGTTTTAGAATTTTATTTTAGGGATATCTTTTTTTACAAAATTGGGATACGGATTATTTCCAAAATTTATCCAGGATTATGGATTATTCAGACCCCCCCCCCCCCCCCCCCCCCCCCCTAACAGGGCCTCACTATTTCACTTCCCACGGTGTTCAGATCACTTTATTTGACTACATGTTCACAGCTTTTTAGCTGTGGCACAAAATAATCCTTCACAATACAATCCTGGTAAAGCTTTTGATCCTTATGGCAGACAATCTGAAAGGTAAACTTGGCCATGGCCATGCATGTCTAGCACGCCTTGTATTTCATAATGCAATTTGAGTTAAAACTATTCATTTTCACTTTAATTTCTTGAGGTGCTGTAGCAGTTAATCTCGAGGCTACTGTTTGCCGCTCAAGAACTTGAAAATAAAAGGCAACGAACACGAAAGCCACCGCTTCACTTCTAAGAGCAGGCATGTTTTTAGAAATTCCAGCCAATTCAATTTGTTGCACTGGTGATTCGAGTACTAGCATTGCATGATGGCAGTCTAACTTAAGTTATTTGAGCCAGTTTAACCACTGTACGAATGTGTTAAGGTACATGTAAAGTAACTTAACCTCAGTAAATTGAAAGCTTGGTAAACGTTTAAGTGTAAACACAACATTTTGTCAAGTAAATTGTTCACAAAGATAAAATGTTTTTACTTGCTTTTAAATCTGAAACATCAGTAGTCCAACAAAAAATATCCATAATACACGCACACAAACCATTATTTATAGCAGATTATAGCAGTGAATACTAGGGTGCGTTCCTTTGGGATGATCCGTATCCGGATCACCGATCCAAGATCACTTGGATCATGAGGCATCAAAGGAACCGACGAATCCACTCTGGACAAGGATTCATCAGTTCCTTTGATGCAGCATGATCCGAGTGATCTTGGATCAGTGATTCGGATCCAGATCATTCCAAAGGAACGCACCCCTAGATTAAAAGCAAGGGTTTACTACAAGCTTACAGGTATGACACAACTCGCAAAATGAAGCAAGGCTACAGATAATCTTTCATGTACAAGCTTCGATCTATTAAAGTCTCAGCGTTTATATATTACGATTGTATGTTAAACGTAAATTCTGGAGCTCATACATGTAATCTGTATCATGACCAGTTAATCTCAAAGCAAAAACCGAAATGTTTCAACTTACATGTAAGCTTAAATTGTACCAAGACAAATATCGAATGCAGTCTCATTTTATAATGTCGTCTAGAGTGTACATCATAACATGTACTATCGAGGACCGATCGAGGTTAATATATTTTGAATTTCGAGAACGAATTGTGCTGTTTCACCCCAACAAACTAAAGCACCGGCTACACGTTCTAACATTGTCATATAACATTTGTTGGTCTAACAATGTTAGAATGTGTAGCCGGCATGTTAGATGACGTTTGTCTGACATTTTTTGTTAGAAGAAAGTTTCGATTTCAATCAAACATTCGTCTAACAAAAAATGTTAGTCAATCATCATCTAACATGCCGGCTACACGTTCTAACATTGTTAGTCCAACAAATGTTATATGACAATGTTAGAACGTGTTGCCGGGGCTTAAATAATATTAACACTAAACCATTTGCTTACCGTACGCAGAGCCTTCGTTCGATTATTAAACGAAATACACTGTAACCGCATTCCGGAATAAGAATAAACACTACAGCGCTTTCTTTATAGTTTGTTGAGACACACTTGCACTATACACATGTAAATCTGGCAAAACATGGTTATCATACGACAGCTTTCATGTTCTTTAATATTCCGGAATACGTACAATCGAACGGCCGTTGACAAACAATCGAACGCCACCTCAAAGCTTCGTACATGACTAAAAAGATTAAAAAAAAAGATTGTACTCACATTTGAAACGTCCCGATGTAGCCTGTCGTCTCAGATATTCATCTCTTCTGCTGATAAATTGTCGATAAGCCCATTCTTGGATAAAAACAACGTCCACAAAATCAAAATCTCCAAACGGTTGCTATTCTTGCTTTTTACGTGACGTCACAGATTATGCAAATTTGGTGATCCGCCATGTTGGTGTCCCTCGAAGCGTGTTATCACATGTAAATTAGAGGGAAATATAGGCCATTTCTAGATTATTTACTTATAATCTCGCGACCTCTCAATGGATTCTGCACTCGAACACGACTCGGAAAAACTCAGCAAAGCTATCCCAGTGCTTTCTGATTACGTGAAAGGGATGGGAACTCGAGTTAAAGAGCGATATTTAGCGAAAATATCTGTTATCGGAGTCGACCCGGCCAGCATCCCGAAAGAGCAGTTTAACGGGGAATGTCTACCTCCCATAGAAGTTTCGGATTTGCTTGGATATTTGGTTTTGGAAACGAGCCATTATACGAGAAAAGAATTCAAGGCCCACAAAAGTTTGAACGCCTATAATCAAATGGTTTCGGGGTTCGTTCAATCGGTAAGAGGAAAGCTGATTCGCGATAAATACTACGTCGTGATCGGCAAAGTTCGACACTCACAGGCTATGAACGAACTTCCTGTTGATATCTGGATCGAAATTGAGACAGATGGGACGATCCTCTCCGCACATTGCCTTGGATGTTAGGCTGGCCTAGGAGAAACATGCACTCATGTCGCAAGCGTGATGTTTTATATTGAGGCATGAACTCGAATTCATGGAAAGCTAGCATGTACCGGCGTAAAATGTACATGGCTTTTGCCTACTTATGTCAGTGAAGTGAATTGCGCGCCGGTGCAAGACATCGATTTCAGCTCAGCCAAGAAGCTCAAGAAAAACCTAGATGTGAAAATAGATGCCTTAACCCCAGACTGCAATGCGGACTTAAATAGTGACCGATCGGCTCTATTTGATAAGGATGATGAATTTGAAAAATGTCGCCCCACAACAGAGGAACTGTCTACGTTCTATGCGAAGCTAAATCAGTGTAGCGTTAAGCCTGTAGCACTGAGTTTGCAGGATGATTACGCAGGCCAGTTTGTAGTAGGAAGTAGAGCTGTTCCTGTGATTACAGACTTATATGAGACTCAAAACTCCAATCTAAACTATCCTGACTTGCTGAGGAAATGCTTAGCCGTGAAACGTGAAATAACTGAGGAGAACATTGCGCTAGTAGAAAAAGACACGCGCTCTCAGGCGAAATGTTCGAGTTTCTATCGACATCGGCTAGGCAGGATTGGGGCCTCTATGAGTGGTGCTGCCTCAAAGTGCAATTTGGCAAAGCCTCCGCAGTCAACAATAACAACTATTTGTTACCCACATTTGTTCAAGGTAAATACAAAGGCAATCAATCATGGTTGCAAGTATGAAGATATTGCAATTAAGGCATGTGCTGAAATGATGTCAACCAAGCATGTTAATTTCAAGGTTGAGAAGTGTGGACTTTTTATCAACTCACAGAATCCCTTCCTCCATGCCTCACCTGACTTTTTGAGTTCATGTGATTGTTGTGGATTGGGCTGCGGGGAGGTCAAATGTCCAATATCTATCCAAGACTGTGATTTTGATAAGTATGCCCTTAAGAAGTCCTCGTGCTTGGAAAAGGTAGATGGCAATTTCAAGCTCATCAGAAGCCACAACTATTATTATCAGGTACAACAACAACTGTTTACTCTCAAAGATAGGAAACACTGTGATTTTGTTGTTTGTGCCTTTGACAATGTGAATAACAGGGTAGTAATAGTAACAGAGTTTCTCCCTGATAAGCAGCACCACCACACCGTCCTTCCTAGGCTAGATACCTTTTGGAGGCTATGCATCCTCCCTGAGATACTAGAACGTTGGTATACAAGGAGGTGTAATGCTTCAGATGTCAAGCCTGTTGTGGATGCAATCTGCTTTTGTCGTAAACCAGCAGGTAATGATGTGATCACCTGCAGTAATGTGGAATGTCCCTACGCACAATTTCACACCTCCTGTTTGTCTCTTTGTGCAGCTGCAATACCAAAGTTATGGTACTGTCCACACTGTTGTCGGTTGCCCCAGTTCAAGCGAAAGAGAAAGCAGCAACCAAAACAACCTCCAGCCTGTCAAGCTGCTCTCCAACTAAATGCGACCTGTACATGCAAATCAAAGGCAGCACCTTCTGACAAGTTGTTAGAGTGTCATGACAGGGATTGCACAAATGGGAAATTTTTCCACCTCAACTGTGTTGGTTTTAAGAGAATGCCAAACAATGCCAACACAACCTGGTGCTGCAAAGTCTGTAAGAAAACTCCCTCCCCTGTTGTTCCAACTACACCTCCTACCACTTCTACTTCTTCACAAGGATTAGCCATGGCAGCTAACTCTGGGAGTGATTCCAGTAGTGACAGCGAAGCTGAAGATTCAGTAGATGCTGATGTTACGGTAACCAATGTTGCTAAATGCGACATTAACAAGCAAACTCCTCTTGCAAATCTTACAACATCTGACTACCAAATTATTTTAAACCAAACTGGCTGGCTCACTTGTGACATTGTACACAAAGCTCAGGTACTGCTGCACGAGGAAAATCAGTCAATTGAAGGCTTTCAACGCCCAACTTTAGGGCCTGTTCGTAATTTTGATGTAGTGTCTGGTGAATTTATACAGATTTTACATACAGGTTCTGCTCACTGGGTGTGTGTCAGTAATATTGGCTGCCAACCCTTTGATGTAAATTTATATGACAGTCTCTATCAAGATGTCATTTGCCAGGAAGTGGCAGATCAAACGAATGATCTTCTAGGTGGTCGTTTGAATTCACTCAATTATGCACCAGTTCAACAGCAAAATAATGGTAATGACTGTGGTATTTTTGCCATTGCTTTTGCCTGCTATCTTGTTAATGGCAGAGACCCTAAGCAGGTAACCTTTGATCCCTCAAGAATGCGTTCACATTTGGCTGAATGTCTGAGAAATGGGAAGATGAGCAGTTTCCCAGTATTTTAGTAGTAACATGGGCAAACCTAGTGCAATACTTGCCTGTTTATTAGGATGCAAGAATTCAAAGGAACAAATTAAACATAGATCTAAGGGCTGGATGACCATATCTTTTGTTGTAAATAGGCCCAATAGAATTTGAGATTCTACATAATATAATTATCACAGGAAAAAAAGGTGATTGCTAAAGTGGTATATTAATTGGTAAATATTTGGTATTAATTCAATTTTTACAAGGATAGACTAATGAAATCATTGGCCTATTTATTGGGAAGATGGAATCAATGCCAAATTTGAATAATGGGATATTGTCTGGTGGTGGTCTAACTGACATTAAGAAAATTAAATACCAATATTTACCAATGACATATCACTTGGGAAAAAAAATAGTTCTTTTTCTGTTTGCATTAAAACATTAAAGGGGGTGCTTGTCCCATCCATAATTGCGCTATAAATTAGCCCCAAGTGCTATGCCTTTAGGGTGTTCAAATTATTTCATATTCCTAAGGGGGGCTTGTGCTAGGGGATTTATTGATACTGACAGAACTTCATTGTTTCACTCACAGTGCTGTCAAGAGTTACTAGATCCAAGATGTCTGTCATTTTTATGGGAGTCCCCCTCGGGCAAATTAAATTGAAGCTTAGCCAGGTGTCCAAGATGGTTAGTAAAGGAAAGAAAATAACATTATGTTCAGTCAAGATACTTTGTCAAGTCAATATACTGCATTATGCTATTAAATGGTACACTTAACCAGTTATATTATGCCTTCATTTTTGACCTATTGTGCATTTGTGCATAGAAGGGGGGCATTTTGATAACAGAGCTGATGAAGAACGTCTTCAAGAGAAAGAGGGAAAACAACAAAAAATACATATTTCAACTGAAAGAAGTTTATTACAAAGTTAGGCTCAGGTTCCTGGAAACTAGGATCACACATGCATGTTGTTCAACAGACATTCTATTTGGTTCCATTATTTCTGAACCATCATTAGAAAAAAAATACCTAGTCAAATGGGACTATAGGAGGGCATAAGTTAACAAGTGCTGAACACACCCTCAAAATTCGGTCAATTGAAGGAACTTAAAAGTCTAGTGTTCCACGGTGATTACTGGAGAGAAAATCTGTTGGAAGTATGCCTTCTAGGATGGTGTATTTGCGGCGGAGCAGCCCTATTACCCTCTCAACGTGGATACGCACGTTGGCGATGCCTCTGGTCTCCTCAACATCGATAGGATCCAACTGTTTCAACCCTTTGGTGAAGACAGGGATCACTAGCTTAGCATGCTTCAGACCGACACTTTCAGAAATGGTGAAACCCCTGTCGGCCATAACTAAATCTCCAGGCAGTAACTTCTCCAAGAAACCACAGTTCTCAGTTAGATGTTTGTCTGATGTGCGACCTCCCCATGCCTTAGACACATAACAAATTGTCCCTTGAGGTGTAATACCAATTAGTATTTTGATGGTATTATGATGTTTATACGAAGAAAATGTTTGAGCTCTTGCAAGCAGATTAGAAGGCTTTTCGATGAACACCTCAAAACAGTCAATGACTACTGTCACCTTGTTTCCAAAGGAATATTTGAAACACATACGCATAGTGTGCCACAGCTGGTGCCTCTCTGGGCAGTACACGAGTGGAGAGAGCCTGGCATCCATAATCTGAATCCAGGAAGAAAAAATCCTTGAAGCTGTACTAACAGAAATAGAAAAACGGCAGGCCAAGTCTTGAAATGGGACATTAAGCCGTAGCTTCATCAGAACAATTATAAACTCTTGAAATTTATCAAGAGTAAGGCTTTTCCTGTTCACGGAAGGTGCGACATGTTCAAATGTTTTCATCAGCACTTCGATGGACGGCAGCCCCGTATAAAATCGCACTTTGTCGTCGGTATCGAAGAAATTTCTTCCAGGTGCCTTATAGCCACAAGGTCTTTCAAATAAATACTCAAACTCTTCAGTTTGAGTCCCTTCACTGGCAGCAGTTGGTGCCACTTCGGGCTCTGTTTGTGTGGAGGAATGTGCGAACTCTTTAGTTTCGCACTTCGCTCCCTGCCCATCGTAAAAGTTATCTGTATCCATTCCATCAGTTAGCTGTTCCTCTGTAGTTTGTGATGTACTAGCCCCAGATTCAAAGTCTAAATCACAGATGCGATCACCGCTTTGTTCTAGAAGTTTTCTCTTCTTTGTAGCTTCCTGCTCTTGTTGTTCAATGGCGGCCTTCCGTCTCCTTTCAACTCTCTCAGATCTTTCTACAGAAGCTTTAAAGTCCTTTGGACGTCGATATTCTTTCTTTCCTAAATTTAGGGAAGGTACCCAGTCTGGATTGAACTGATCGAAGTCCTTCGCTGGCTGTCCTTGGTGAAAATGACGACCGCAAACTCTTTCTGTCTCGAGGATATTCTTCTCTGCAGTGTCGCCACGACTTACTGCACTGATCCACCTTTCCCTACGCTTTCTAGTCAGTTCCTCGTTCTCTTCGCCTTGGTCAGTGATGATTTCGGGTATCCGAAAGAATCCAAGACCTTTATGTTTGCCACTTTTGGATCCACATCCCCAAACAATGCATAAAACCATAGTTAACTCTCCTACATTTCCTCACACTAGCTTCTCTTTTCGATCACTTTGTTTACTGTCGAGGGACACCAACATGGCGGCTAGCAACCGTTGTCAAGCAAAAGGTCACGTGGGTGAAAAGCAAGAATAATGGCCGCGCACAAAATTAAAACAACTTTTTGTTTCTGCTCACGTGATATGTGACGCACGCAAGAAAGAGAGGACACTGGGAACGAGATTATCGCGAGAGCACTCAAACTGAGCGGGAATTTCACAAGGCTTCCAGACTGAATTCTTTCGTCGTTCTTCAAGTGAAAAAGTGCAGGATTCCGTGATAAGAGGGCGCTCATAAAACAGATATAAGGTATGGCTTTTAATTCTTAAGAAGAAACTTACTGTAATCATCATTCGTGTATAACTTAATGTTTCCTTTGCGGAACGCTCCATAAATTGTCTGTTTACAAAATAATGTGTGCTCTCACATAAAGCTTACATGTAAGCTAAATGTATACGAGCGATAAGCCTCGCTATTTAAACACAAGCTTTATAGAGCAAAATAGAATACAACATACGCTGAGGTCACTCGGGTATTTGCATTTCGAAGAATAATAACAATAACATTGCCGTATCGATCGTCATAACATTTATGCTTCGATCTACAACGCGTTCGGACATATCAATATCATTACTGAATGCAGTGTTAATCGAGGAATTATACCATGGTTTGATTTAACAGCGAGCTACTGCGTTAATACCTTTTCAGAAAATGAATATGTCGGGATAAGCGTAAAATAAAAATGTATTTTGACGCTCCATTCGATATCGCCTTATTCCCGGCCCGCAAGTCGGCGTTCGGTTTCACGTGTGAGGTTGATAATTAATTTCAGCCTCCTTATGATCCTGTAGTAAAGGATCGAATCCGGGGGGGGGAGCTACGGGTATGTGTCTATAAAAGCCTTTAAAAAACTCATTAATAATTCATGAGCATATCAGCCAATCACACGACGCAAATCGATCACGTGTATGACCCTTTATACCTGGTAATCTACGGTCATTTTGAAAAGCCTGGTGGCGGCTTTGATTTCAGTCACAGGGGAGTTCGGGGCTGAATGGGCAAACAATGCAATTATCGCTGAATTTTTAATGAGAATGATTTTAAAATGACCGTGATATTTATATTAAGATCACACGTAATCTTTATATAAAGATTACTGATATGGGTAGTAATTGTTCAGGATTCTTAGTGCAACAAATGGTGACTTTAATATTTTTGTGCAGTACTGTTTTACGAAATCTGGTCTTTCACCATTCTATTTGGAATCTTCTCAACAAAAACAGTTTAACAAGTGAGCCGTTATTTGAATGACACCAGCGCCCTCGTGTAAATTGCCAGGTAAGCGACTGGTTCGCAGATGCAAGCTGCTTATTTCTACTCGTTCTCTACCTCTGAAAAAAAAATTGTCTGCCGTTTCATCTATCGTACCTGACAACTTTAGTATAGTATTTTTCAGTAAATGTTTTCCCTCAGAACTATAAAATTCCAAAACTTTCGACAGGAGCCGAGAAGCAATGGTCACTTCGTCGAAGACGTGGCACATGTGTTGTATGCTAATCAGTCTAGTCTACTTGTTTTTCTCGTATGCTAATTTCCTCTTTGCACAAAAGCGCAATTGTTTTAATTCCGAAGGGACACGCTTTTGAAAGAATGTTTTTGAAGCCGTTCAAAAAACTCGCAGCACGTGTATTATCAGGTGTAAAAACTCTCGGCTTCGCCTCGAGTTTTTAAACCTGATAATACACTACTGCTCGTTTTTTAAACTATACATAAAACGTTAATTTTCATTGCTGCTGCAATTAAAAAGAAAACCGATATAGCTCTTATTTTTTTCTGTGAGTTTGTCACAAATACGTTTAAAACAGTTTTACTGACTCATGGAGGGGGAGGTGAACTTGAAATATATTTTGTGTAACATACCTGTAACAAAGTGCTTTTCTCTCAAAATACTAAGAAAATAGTCTGTTTAAAGTCTGTTTGGAAACAGCTCCTGGTTTTAGTATTTTAAAATCGCCTTTCAAATAGCTCTGACTTACGAATTCAACTTCAAACATGTTTTAAATAGACTATTTATGAAATGAGCTATTTAAAAGCGTAGTAATGAATGTCCATTTCAAATAGTATTTAAACATCATATTTAAAACGTATTTTTATTTTTTACTTGTTACAACTACATTATAAATCCACAACATTTTATGATTCTTTTCCAAACAGTGTTCAAATAGTCTATTTAAAACAATTTAGAGTAACACTTCGGCAGTCATGTTGTCAAAATAGTGTTCAAATACTCTATTTGAAATGTAGTTTTGGCGACATGGAAAAACCTATCCGGTTTATTAAATAGCATTTAAATATACCTCAAATACATTTCAAACTCTTACCACTATTTTTTAGAATTTTTGTTAAAATATAATAAAAATACACCATGATGAGCTCAAAATATAGTTAAAATCGTTCAAATACATTAAAAGTACCTTTAAAATCACTTTTAAAATAAACTTATTACCACTTGCATTTCGCATAAAACCGAAACATAATATTTCCTGCCTTAAAAGTACTGTGAGAGCACCAGTGTCGACACTATTATGCTACAACAGGTGCGCTAACTAAGGCTCTCGTTGTCATTGGAGATCTACTAAAGTCCTACATTACCGTATACGTACGTAGCGCATTTTCCAAACTGTATATCTTCAAAATGAAGTACATGACATTTTAAGTGTTTGATAAATGGTGTGCGAAGAGTTAAAAATTTACTTTTGATGTTTAATTGTAAATATCTGCTGGTTAAAAAATGCAGTATTTAAAATGAGGCAAGAATCGTTATCACTAAAGTTCGGAGAAATGTGCGACTGAAACAAAGTATACGTGACACAAAACTGTCCTAAAAACCACTTGAACGAATCTTCATCTCAGACCTCTTGATGACGTCTGACATGGAGCTTGGCCTTTGGGTCCATTTCATTCCTTCATTGTTTGTACGGCCAAACACACCATTCAGATTGGAATGGGAACAGTATTTGTACCACCAGGCGCCTCTTAGAATCTGGGCACAGTTGCGGCGAAAGTTATCATTATCACGATCCTTGGTGGTAAATGATTGACCATTATGATAACTGAGAGAATCTCCACTGGTGCCTAAGAAAAGAAACAAATAAAACACTTATTTTTTAAAAAATAAGTATCCAAAGAGGGATACATTTGTCGAAATCGTGAGTAAAATCCTTCATTGTTTCATTGTTCGTTCAACTCTGTAGGCAATTGTTGTTTCGTTGATAACTCTGAAACTCGGTCTTTGTCTTGTTGCGCGGATTTCGCATGTGACCTTTGAAATAACTGATATGTTTATTTTTCGGGAAAAAATGGCCCGCATTTTACAAACACACTAGTATCAACAGAAGTTAACTTACCCGAAAAATTTCGCAAACTCAGCTGATATTTTGAACTCTCGCTTGCTACATCGAATGAGCTGTATTCTGCAAATGAAGTTTTATTATTGATATCTTCCAAGTCGACGCGAAGCTTGTCACTGCTGTTTGCAGTTAGACGATGAATTTTCTCCAGCCCGAGCCAAAACTCGCCGTTCAGATTACCAAACCCCTTTTTGTATTCATCCCATCCCCGGTAGAAATCAACAGAGCCGTCCTGTCTTTTTTGGAACACCGTCCAACCTCCACCGGCTGTTTTCTGATCACAGGACACCTGAAATGTGCCTAAACCATCCGGATCGATTTGGTACACTCCACTGTTCCTTTGACCGGACTGGTAGACTTCAGCGCAGTTCTTGTAAACTGAAAATTTGACAAAAGTAATTATTAAAATAAACGTTCTCCTCCGCTATATCAAAATATATTTCTACTTAACATACCGGCTGATTGAAAA
The DNA here is from genome assembly GCA_022457155.1 of Cladopsammia gracilis. Taxonomy (NCBI): domain Eukaryota; kingdom Metazoa; phylum Cnidaria; class Anthozoa; order Scleractinia; family Dendrophylliidae; genus Cladopsammia; species Cladopsammia gracilis. Next base: position 541,938 of record JAJGOT010000461.1, on the reverse strand, counting down.
CAGGTCCATCATTAGTTGAAAGATGAAGGCTTTAATTATGCCCGGAATTTAATAGTGATTCAAATGATCGCTGCTAAAGTATAAAGCTTGAATGACTCAGAAATACAAAATCTTTTTCAAGGTCAGTGACAAATAAAAGGCTCTAATGAAGATGTTCCAGTGATTGCGATAATGACTATTACTTGTAAAGCTTTCATTGGAAGTTAAAATCACTAGACCTAGCGCTACATTTTTCTCTTAAAAAAAACAACTCTTGCTTACGCTTTCTATGCGGGTTAACAAGTTTGTGATTTCACTTGTTTTTTTCCTCTTGCCAAACAATAAAAGGAAATTGCCTAACAGATTACGCCCTCCTATATGGTTTAGAAATCAGCGATTCAAATGTCGTAAAGTGGGCTTATAAGCACGTAAGCTTATAAAAGGGGTATGAAAAGCGTTTCTGAATTAGCTCCATAAGAAAACAAATTCGGTCAACAAACGTAAAAAAAATGCTACGCATGGCCGAGGTTCCTAGTACCTGTTGTCCACAAGTGCAGTTATATTTTGAACAGATTGTTATAATCTGACAAAAAATGTTTAATGCCGGATTGAATTGTAAGAAGTTCCTCATATCGCACCTTTTATTAACATTTACTTGCATTATAATTTGACAGGAGCTTAGGGGTAATAAGCTCCTGAATTTTTACAATATTCTTAGAGGACATCACAGTAAAGAAAAGTGGAAGGACTTATATCCAGGGGGCTTATATCCAGAAGGGCTTACATCCAGGGCGGCTCATATCCAGGGGGCTTATATCCATCCAGGCTTATATTCAGGGGGCTTATATCCATCCAGGGGAGGGCTTATATCTAGGGGGCTTATATCCAGGGGGTTTATATCTAGGGGGCTTATATCCAAGGGGTCTTATATCCAGGGGGGCTTATATCCAGGAGCAGGGTTAAATTCAGGGGGGCTTATATCCAGTGTAGTGCATGCTTTTCCAACCGAGCCAACCAGGCGATGATAAATCATAGATCATAGATCTTCCCGATCCCTTGGTGAGGGCTTATATCTAGGGGGCTTATATCCAGGGAGGCTTATATCCAGGGGGTTTATATCTAGTGGGCTTATATCCAAGGGGTCTTATATCCAGGGGGGCTTATATCCAGGGGGGCTTATATCCAGGAGGAGGCTTATATTCAGGGGGGCTTATATCCAGTGTAGTGCATGCTCTTCCAACCGAGCCAACCATGCGATGATAAATCATAGATCATAGATTTTCCCGATCCCTTGGTGTGCCTTTGTGCTTTCTTATGTATGTTTATATAACAAACAGAAAGACACTTTACCAGCGCATGTCCTTCCATCCCCTGTGAATCCTGCTTTGCACGAACATGTGTAGGATCCTAAGGTATTGTTGCATGTAGCATTCACGTCACAGCTGTGTGTGTTGGTAGAACACTCATCTACATCTAAGAACGTGTAATAACATTTCGTGTAAGTTTCACAGATTCTAGCTGATATTCTTTCTTTAGCCTTGGCTAATCAACAGCGTATTTAACATGTTAAATTTTTTAATAACGAACCTAATAAAACGGTGAAATAACTAAGTTGTTTAAGGTGTATTTGATTCGAGGTGTAACGTACAGGTGCAGTTACAGTTGAAATTTGGTACTTAAAAAAGTTTTAAAAAAGTTATCACCTTATCTAACATTGCTCGGTAAAAAAAGAACGAAAGGCTGAATTGTCAAGAACAACATGAGAGCAACGAGAGCTAGTACACTGACGTCACTGATTAAACAAACTGAACAAGCAAGCGGCTAAACAGAACGAAAAGCTCTCTGAAAGATCTACGACGCTGAAATCTTACAAAAATCATAAATATATTTGAACACAAATAAGCGCTAAAGAAATCATTACTTGCACTCTATCTGGCTTTTGAAGCACCAAGCTTTCCCAAAAGCAAATTTACAACTCTAACCTAATTGACTCGTTTCTTTCATCGGCTTAAGAGGTCGCGTCTAAAGGCCATGCATTTCAGTCCAAAATCAATCTAAATAATCACATAAGCTCTACGCTAAAAAGCGGTTTGTGGAGATAGGTTGAAGGACACCTGCGAGGTAAGAGGCAAGATTGTAATTATACGTGTTGTTGTCCTTTTCGTCCGATTGTTTCATCCATCAAAATGTATAATTACAATTAAGCTCTACTCAAGCTCTACTCTCCTCAATTAACAACAGATATTGCATTACACAGGTACAAACTTGCTCATTTTAGCTCCTACAGCCGTAATGGTGGGATCTTTCAGTTCTATTTCGCTTCATACAATATTAACCCTTTCACTACTGAGATTTTTTACGTTTTTCAGAGATTTTCTGCATACACACGCCCCATAGGATTTCGTGACTCCATATTTAAAGTTACCATGGAAAGTGCTGCTGTTCTAAAACACTGAAGGCTCGAGTTTACTGGAAAAGTCATTGTGACGTTGTCATTTTGCTTCGTTGGATTGCAATAAAGACTGAAATATGCTGTATCTGCGATTTTTGGTAAGTTCACAGCCATTTTTCATCTTTAGTAGCTGCCTAATGAGCATCATTAAGCTTGAAGGTAGTTCAGAGTCCACTTTCTCAATGAAGCCAGTTAGGTGTTGTACTTCGTTTACGAATTTGGCTCGTTGCTCGTTGAACTGGAAAAATGGCCGCCACGAAACGAAGTTAAGCCTTCGGACTCGACTCTGGATGAATTTCACGACCTACCACGGCATATTTTGGAAGTTGCGACCACTGAAGAACACAACAAGCGCGATATTTCAGTGATAGGTCGGAGTGGCTGTGGACTTAGTATAAATGTGAAATATGTGGGGGAAGGAACGAAAAGTCTCGCCATTTCCCAGCATGCAGTGCGGTCGTGATGTTGAAAATCGAGGCTAGGCCAGTATGCACTAGAACGAGAGGCTGTAGCTCTGCCCGGGCAACGAATAAGAACAAAAAAATCACTTCTAAGGTGGAACTAGGACTGAATTTTGCTGTGAATGTTGACTTTTGGGTTTGCAACGATGATTTCAATAAAAAAAAACGGAAGGCAAAACGTGATGTTTGTTGCTTTTCTATGGCGTTAAAAACGGTCATTTTTGTTCTTGTCCAAATTCAAAGGCTGATATTCTGCAAAAATGGCTGACTTTTTTGTGTTTATTGGATATCTCAATTTGAGGGACTATCTAGTCAATGCTCACAACTGATAGTTAAGGCAGTGTTCGTGCGATTGAAAAAGTTGCAATTTTTTAAAGCAGTGGGGTCTTGTATGGCCGCTTAAGCTTTTGACCGCTTCAGTAGTGAAAGGGCTAAGAACCATTTTCAATGACATTTAATAAGGACAAACATTGCAGTTAACGTAAGGATATTGATATCATCGCTATTTAAATACATAAAAGACAAAAATTGATGATATTTTCGCATGGGCAGAGTTTCCACAATGGGATAAATCCTTGTGTGTAGTTTGTATAATAATTTGCCGTCCTTTTTAATGCATTCTAATGAATCCTCTGAATGTAATTAACATATAGATTAACTATCCCAGCGCACTGGTTGACTCCAGATAGCAATGCCTTCACTGACCTAGTAAATTGGCGCAATACATTTATTTTGTTACTTACCTTTTTCACAATGATTTCCAATGAATCCCGCACGACAGTCGCATACATAAGTATTTTCCTTGTACAGTGTGCGACATTTTCCGTCATTTTGACATGGAAAGCTCTCACATGGGCTCTGGAAAGAAATATAGAAAATATTTTAAAGTTTGTGGGCAGTCCTTCATTTTATATTTTTGGACTCTTGCGTCATTGTTCCATAAGAGGAAAGGAGGATAAGGAAATATGCTGTACAAAAGTAGTTTGCCCCAATCAACCATGTTTCATGACTTAAAGACACCGAAATTTGCATTTCGCGTTCAAAAGACGTCAAATGAAGGAAGCGCGAGCCCTTTTAAAGTGGAACTTTGTGTTTGAAAAAATTCAGCAATATTGCTCGCGAGTAAGGGATCGATCACTTCGTTAATTCTTAATATCTATAATTTAAGTTCAACAAAAGGAGGACTACTTTGTAAAAGCCCGTAAGGGTTTCTATAGACTTTCTTCCAAATTTATTTTAAATATCTAATATTGTATAAATATATGTAAATTTGAAGGCACAGTTTCGTATTCGTTTCTTTGAAAACTATGTGTGACCAGATAAATGTCCATTCCTTTCTATTTTTCTAGAAAGAGTAGTTTTTTCACTTACAATGTAAACCACATTCTGTGTTTTAATTTCTTGTTTATTATGTAGTTTAATGTGGTCAAGACTCGTATTATGCTTTACATTTTATAAAAGGTGGATTTAACTTTTAAATCTGTGGATTATTACTCAGTTGCTTTCCGTGACATTCCGAATAAGTCCGTTTGAGCAGTAGCCTTAACGTTTGAGTTTTTTGGACAATTTAAAATTCACAACAAGCATACTATCCATTTGTAACATGAAACTGTAAGAAACATCCCTGCATGTAAACGCCATGGAAAATATTGGGAATTAAAAGATTAGTTGAAAAATACACTCAACTCAACATACCGTGATAGCATAGTGATGGAATTCCTGACTCTGCACAAAATTACTGGAGTTATAGTACTTGTCTGTAGCCAGTAGATGGCAAACGCGATTGTTGGGATTGATGGACGACACAGTAGCAATGTTAAATGAGAAACACCCCATGGTGACGATACACTCAAAGGCGCACTCGACAAAATCCTCAACGTAGATGGAGGCCAAAACTTGAGAGACATTCAGTGTGTGGTTTAAAAACTCCTTAAAGTTGCCATAATTGATGACTTCGTACTCGCCTCCTTTTACCTGTTTAATAGTTAAAAAGAACGCGTTTGTTTACCAGAAAGCGATTTAGAGCTAAATTTTTCCCTTTCCAGAAAGTGATGCAAGGAAAACAAAAATACAGCCGTGATACACGCTTTCTTTTTAAATAAGAACCCTTCTTATATGAACGTTGAGGCTGATGTTGGCCAGAATTTTAAGAACGTGCTAAGAACATAACGAAGCTAAAATTAAAGTTAAGAACGTTTCTATTTACCATGTTAACAATGAGCTAAAAAATGTATACAAGTCTTTTTTCATTTTATATTAGCAAGCATGTCTAATAATTGTCAAATTTGTATAACTTCGCCTATATTTCTATCTTCTTGTTCAGAGCTATGATTTACTGAAATACTGCACCATTTATCCTAAGAACCTGCTATGAACGTTTGCAGGCTCAAATCGCCAAGAACAAGCAAGAACATCAAGTTCCAGCTCAGCCTCAGCCCAAAAATTAGACGTTGTTATATATAAAAAAAGAGTGTAACAAAAATAGTTGCATGTACTGGACTGCAGGCTTTATGAAGATTAAACCTCTACGGTGGAATTGAACTTAAATATGACCATGTTTACAGTTTAAACAATAAGGCCTGGATTGCGTCCACCCAACAAGGAACGGATGTTGGATGAGATATTTTACAGACAGCGTTCCAGAGATTTATCGGTGATTGAAGTAAGAAGATTAAAAAGTGCTTATATACCCAAACGGCTGAGGTTTCATAGCATAACAGTTTGTAAGCGCATTCCAAAAGGTAGAATCCCGTTTTCTTCCGTCAGGCAAGTGGGTTCAAATACTGCTAACAAAAATCACAGACTGGCATGATTATTTGCCGACTAGCTATAAAACACTGACCTCAATTTGCTGCCGAGACACCTTAACTAACGCTGCAAAGCCAAGAGCGATCCAAACTGCCACTATCTTCAACTGCATTATTCTTCTAAGAGAACGGTTCCTCCTTGATTCGCGTGCACTCTGCGTGCAAAACTGGCAATTTCGATAAACAAGTTAAACTATATATGTATGCCATTTGTTATTGAAATCTTACTACAACAAAATAAATAATTAATAGCATAAAAAATAAACAGTCATACAAATGCTTTATAGTACAACAAAATTACTCGAAATAAAGTATATTCAAACTAAAAAAAAGGTTATCTACTAAAGTGCCCTTATCTTACAAAAACAATTTAACGGTGGCTTCTCAGTTTAATTGAGGAGTAAGTAGCAGCAGTGGTAGTATTTACCAACTGGGCAAATATTTATTATATCACCTGTTGTGACAGAGTAGACAGAGTACCTTCAGATCGATCATTATTTTTCTTCAAATTTTCATTTTTTTTGTTCAGTACTAAAAAGGGTACTAAAAAAATTTCATATTGACAAGATAACAACGGTACAACGTTTTGACCGGAAATTAAAGTTTCTCCTTTGATTGACGGCCATGTGACATATATGCAGTCAACCGATAGGATTGAGTGCATGCACGCACTTACAAAGTGTATAAGATGGGTGAAACTTGATCCTCGCAGCGTTCTATCAACTTAAGCAGTTGGAAAAACAACCTGAAAAAAATTCAGGCTGGAAAGGGATTCGAACCCATGACCTTGCTACCAAGCCATATTGATAGATAGTCAATTGTGAGTTCGTGATGTACTCGATGATGGTGAAATACATGGATATGAATATATGAAAATCGCATATGTGCACTGCGGATGAAATATGAGTGATATGTTTGCTATGTTTTATTGAAATCTTACCACAACAATAAATAATTACTAGCATAGAAAATAAAAAGTCGTGCAAATAGTTATTCAAAAGTTTAGTACAATAAAATTACTCGAAATAAAGTATTTTCAAACTAAAAAAATATCTACTAAGGTGTCCTTATATAATAAAAAAAATACTTTAACGGTGGCTTCTCAGTCTAATGGAGGAGTACGTAGCAGCAGCAGCAGCAGCAGCAGTGGCAGTATTTACCATCCGGGCAAATATTTATTATATCACCTGTTATGACGTCAGCATTCCACACAGCTTTTGCGCCCCTTCTCCAATTTTTCCTGAGGAGAAGGGGCGGCTGTACACAGGCAAGACTGTCTTTAAAGGTAAACTAAATTCGACAGTATTGCAATTCTCGAACATTTTACCTAAAATAACTATAATCGTCGAGGAACATAAATTGTTTTTCATGTTTCAAATATCGTCATTATGATTGTGCTTTTAGTAAACACTCCCAGGTTTCCGTATATAATAATATACATGAAAAAAATACTCAATTCTGATTGGCTAAAAGCAGTGCAGTTCAAGTGTAACACCAGTGCGAAAAGTGTAACACAAAATTACAAATAAAAAAAAATTGACGCAAAGTGTTTTGCAAAAAAAAAATTTTGCTAAAAAATAATTTGCGAAAAAAAATTGATGCAATGTTTTTCATGTATAAGTAAAGCGGCTCGTGCAATTTGAGCTTTTTGAAAAACTCCTCGTGCAAATTAATCCCAATTGAACTTGAAACCGTATGATTACCTATACTAACGTGTCGTGAATTATAAAAGAACAATGGTATGACACGTGTATATTGGTTAACGGTGTTATCGTTTGAAAACAAAATGACTCAGCTGAATTAATTTTTATTCCCTTTATTGCGGTCACAACTAATGGGGATATTGAGCAAAGGATTGACAGTGTTTGTGGGGAAAATATTGCCGGTGCTGACGGATTGTATTATGCACTTTTTTTCCGTTCGCTGTTTTCCTTCGTTTCGCCGGCTACCTTATAAATAACATAGTTATCAAATATTTATAAACGCACACGTCAAGGTTACAAAGTACCTTCATATATGCAATTTTGAAGGCAAGGACCAACGTAACAAAACAGAAGCACCGGATCCAAATTGAGGATCTAATCTGCTATAAATAATAGCAAATGACTAAGGGTAAGGGACCATTCATTATTTATGTCATGGGGTGGGCTGGCAAGAATGATGGGGGGGAGGGCACGACAAATTCAGGACAGTCAGAGGGGGGGTTCATGAGGAAATCTGCATACAAAGAGGGGGGCTATCTTATTTTTTATTTTTGTTTTACTTTCAAACAAATGCGTTCAGTGGTCAGCTCTCGGCTCTAATGGTACATGGTTGCGAACCTCTGAAAGGCTAACAGTTCATACATCACAGTTCAAAGCTAATGCAAAAAACAGTCACAGTATCGAGAAAATGATGTCCCACGTATTACGTCCAGAACGAGTTTGGCGAGGTAACTGTACAACTGGTACCAGGTCTTCCTCACTGGTTTCGATCTCTGAGGACTCCGCACTACTGTAATATGCAACAACAAGGTCATCCTCGCTGTCAAGTTCTATGCAGAATCACTAGACTCATTGTCTGATATCCTCACTTCTAAGCTGCGATCAGAAGGGCCTGATCGCAGGTTACCTCACTTCTGGGTCTTGCCTGGAGATGTGTGCATTGATTTCTTCACCTTGTTTGTTAGAAGCACGAGCGACGATCCGTCGGATTTTATCATTCTTCTTGCCTTTTAGTAAAAGTTACAAATAAATTAAATACTTTTCTAGCTCTTGGACTTTTAGCTGCTGGATTTCACCAGTACGACATGGAGTGTCCCAGTTATATTCCTCGAACCGTTTTTGTCCAGTCTCTGTTGCCGTTTTCTAATCTGTCCTTTGCACGAAGGTTCTTTGTCCTTTCAATTGTAGTGAGATGAAGGTGATCTTTAACTAATTCCAGTTTTCCACGATAAATTTGTTAGAAAACGATAATATTGCTTCTTCATCATTAAGTTTTAAAGTTCCGTTGTCAAACACTTTTTTGTTCAGGAGAGCGCGAATCATCACCTTCAATTCACCCCTGCAAGACTCAAACACATCTTTGTAATAATAGTCCGGCAATGTGGTCGCATCTGGAACTGGCCATGGGATGCGACTCATCGGGGGACTAATCCACCCGCCTGACTTGCATTCTGGACAGGGCTGCCCATCGGGGGAAGTCTTAGAGCAGTCACCTTAAAGAAATTCCGTGTAGAGCTCTCCTCGCTGGTAGTGCGCTTCACGGAAATCAATAATATTTTCAGGATGTATGATGAACCCGGTACGTCTTTTTTTTTTTGCTCAACGTTCTTTGACGAATTCTCTTTCAGGAGTTCTTGATCGAAAAACAAACCGTCTTCTGATTTTTCAGAAACAAGACACTTGATGTGTTCTGAATGGACTGGCGCGTCGTCGATCCTTACGGCCACTTCATTAGCCACTTTCCAGGCACTTTTTCGCATTCGCTCCTCTTCCCTTTCTTCAGATTCCTGAAGACTGAAGGATGAGATTTCGTCCTCTGAAAGTCCATCGAACCGTTTGTGATATTCCCAGTTGATTGTAGAGCCATCTACAACAGCATCCCCTATTGCTGAATTTTTCCTTTCGGCTCCATTCTGTCTGCTATCGCCAGCGGCGCGATGACCCCGAAGGCGATAATCAGATGAATATATACGAGCCAACTCCGCATGTCTGAAACTTACTTCAAAGTTACTCACTCCTATGCTGGGTCCAGCATCTGTAAATTCTTCCCAGCGAGGCTTAACCAGAGGCAGGTGCATTGATTTAATCAAGTCCAACAACTCCGTACAATTCATCCATGATACACCTGCTGAATTTTTGTGTTTGTTCAGCAGCAGAGTAGCCTCTTCTTTTGCCGTAGCTAAGGAATGGTAAATGTCTTCGATATTCCATGCCTCTCTTTCTCCATGTCTGACATTTGCCTCAAAGTCTGCCTCAGCCTGCCTTATCGATTCTGCGTAAGGGATGATTTAGACGCTTCTCCTGGTATTCCTTATATCAGCAAGATCATCAAGCTAGATTCCAAGGAGGGAGCTGATCGGTGCATTACGAAAGAAATGTTGCAGTTAAAGGAATTAGAGAAGTTAAGACAACACAGGCATAAGGCTGCATTAACCAACCCGCTTCAGACTGAAAATTGGCACAAGGATGCAAGGAAGTGTATACAATTTAAGTTAACAGAGCGGCTTTAGAAATGGGAACAAAGGGAAAAGAGGGAGCAGAGGGAGAAGATGAAGAAGAGGGAGCAGAGGAAAAACAGGAAGGAAAGGGAGCAGAGGAAGGAGAGGGAGTAGGAGTGTGACGAAGGAGAGGGAGCAGGAGTGTGACGAAGGAGAGGGAGCAGGAGTGTGACGAAGGAGAGGGAGCAGAGGAAGGAGAGGGAGTAGGAGTGTGACGAAGGAGAGGGAGCAGAGGAAGGAGAGGGAGTAGGAGTGTGACGAAGGAGAGGGAGCAGAGAAAGGAGAGGGAGCAGGAGTGTGACGAAGGAGAGGGAGCAGGAGTGTGACGAAGGCGAGGGAGCAGAGTATATCCCTGAAGATGAAGAGGATTTAATCTAGTGATACAGACTTACAAACACTTAATAATATTAGCTTGCATTTTGTATCTTTGTTCTCACATACAGATTTTGAGATTGATTAGAGTATATCCCTGAAGATGAAAAGGATATTTAATTTTAATGATGCAGACTTTCAAACAATTAATAATATCAGCTTGCATTTTGTATCTTTGTATATACAGATTTTGAGATTGATCGCCTCTTTTTCTTTCTTTTTTTCCTTTTTATTTATTTATTTATTTTTTTTTTTGAGGGGGTATCTATTTTTTAAAAGTACATGCAGAGGGGTCATGTCTTTTTTGCTTTTACTTGGAAGGGGTCAAAACGTTTTGTTTTGCTTTCTGATGGATCTTGCCAGCCCACCCTCTGGCATAAATAATGAATGGTCCCTAACTAGGACGTTACAATTTAAATTTAAGTATAGCGGGCAATATGATGCTATAATAACATATAATACAATGGAAAAGTAACCGTTGAAGATATAAAGCTTAAAAAACCAAAACCGTTACAAAAGAGATTTGAAATGAAAATAGAAGAACATGTAACATATAAATAGAAGTAGTTATAAACGGAAATAATGGCATTACATTTCATCTTTTTTATTCATTCCTTGAGGTTCAAGAGTGTTACCTCTATCGATGAGATATGCTTCTCTTGCTTTTCGTACAGCGTCACGATTAGAATGAATAAGTTCGAGTGGAATGAGTATTATGTCTTTAGCAGAATGGTCGCTAGTGAGGAAATGTTCTGATACTGTAATGGGCTTAGATATGTTAGATATGTTGTCATGTTGGGTTGTCAACTGTTCTGCGGTGTTCGTTAAAACGGTCCTTAAGTCGTCGTTTGGTTTCACCAATGTACTGTTTGTGGCAACGATTGCATTGTATCATGTAGATGACGTTTTTAGAGTTGCAGTCGATATGTTGAGTGATGAGTCTATAGAATTAAATGTATAGGTTGTTTGCCCGTCAGATATGTAGGAACATGTTAAACAGTTTTTTCCACATGGATATGAACCCAGAGGTAGATGGGTTTGTGTGAGGCTGCGTAGTTTGGCTTTGACTAGGAAATTACTAAGGTTGTTACTACGTCTAAAAGCTACGATAGGGGCAGCTTTGAAGACATTATAACAACGAGGGGATGAGGCTAGGATGTTGAAGTGCTTGTGAATAATGGATGAGATGGAACGAAGGGCTGGGTTATAAGGGATGACAAAGGGGACACGTTCTGGTTGGTCGAGTGTGGAACTGTCCTTAGGTCTAAGTGCCTCGGTTCGCGTGATGTTGTGTATGCGTCGTATTTCCTGTTTGATGAAATGACGATTGTAACCCCGTTTGGTAAGATATGTAGTGAGTTGATCAGTACGTAGTTTGAAGGTATCGTCAGTGAAGCAAATGCGGCGCAGTCTGAGGGCTAAGCTAAAAGGAATAGCACGTTTGGTATGTATAGGGTGACATGAAGAATGTGATAAGTACTGATGTTTGTCAGTAGGTTTGGTGTAAAGGTCAGTAGTAATTTTGCCGTTGACAAGAGAAACGTTGACATCTAAAAAGGGTAAAGATGCGAGGGAACAATTGCATGTGAATTTGAAGCTTTATTATATCTTCAACGGTTACGTTTTCCATTGTATTCTATGTTATCATAGCATCATATTGCACGCTATACTTAAATTTAAATTGTAACGTCCTAGTTACCCATAGTCATTATTTGTAATACCCTGAAGAAGAAAGGCCGTGCCTCTCGAAAAATTGGATAAATTTCATTATATTCCTTCACTGTCGAATCAGCCTTGCTTTTTTTTCGTTTATTACCTTCATATAGACTATTTCGTAAGATAAGATAAGATAAGATAAGAACTTTATTAACGTGTCAAAATCGCTAGCGTACAATGTACACTAATTGGGGACACCTAACTACACTGTAACTACAATAATAATCTAATAATTAATAAAATATAAAATGTATATACATATATAAATATAGAAAAAGTATAATATATATAGATAGGCCAACCCTAACAGCGTAGCACTTTGAACAAGCTTAACTAAGGTGAAACTTAACTAAGGTGAAAGGTTGGAAGCACAAGAATTAAGATTGGCGAACGGGCTATTTTCAATTTTAGCAATTCTCAAAAACAGTATTACCCGACCGTCTGCACAGTACATTTAGACCGTACAAAAGTTCACAAAAACAACTTTTCTCTGTCTAGAATAACTAGTACGACTACTTTCCGAATAAAATACAGTTTTTGTTTGTCAAAAATTGCCCGAGAAACTGATTTGGAAATCAAAATTGCAAAAATACACAAACATATTTGCATAAGGCGACGGGAGTGAAGACAGAAAATCTAAGTCTTGTTTTGTTTACATAAAATAGCTTTTTAATCTATGTAATGAATGAACAAAGACATAAAAACGGACAACACAATCTTCTTTCGAAAAATTTTATTCAAATCTCCATTAATTTATGTTTAAAAGCAGAACACGTACCATTTATGAAGGCAGAGCTGTCCTCGTTGAAATTCAAGATAACAACACGACTTAATTTGAACGTTTCATAAACATGTACCCAAACCTTAAGAGAACACAAAGGAAAAGTCAATCAAAAATTGATATCAACATAAATTCCCATCGAAAAGTGTGATTTATTTTACCTTTAAAGCACTAGACTGCTTGGAAATTCGTTAAAACTCCGCTTCTTCGGTTCTGAAATCCGTAATGAAAACAAGGCATCTCCCCGCATTGCTCCTGCATTGATAATAGAGTATGAAGTTCCTCGAAGCAAGATTTTATCCCTGAAAGCTCTTCTTTTTCCACTAAAACGGCTTCTGAGTATTCCTTAATTAGTATCCCTGTCTTGAGTAGCAAACCGCGAAAAAAATCCAGAGAAATAACGACTTTACTGCTCCGCCTAACACTGCGAAAGATCCAACTTTTTTAAAACTTTAAAAAGTGTTTACCGAGCTGACGGCTGTGGCGTTATACGCGCATGTTTTGCGACGTCGTACGCGCCCGCGAGCTTGCTAGCCTTGCGCGACACACATGTTGCAGACACGCGCCCGCGAAACATTCCGCTAGTCATGACCATGAAAAATGCGGGCATCGATTCTATGAGAATGGGGCTGCGCAGCCTGGCCTTCGGCCAGGCCAGTGCTCCGCTATAAATATAAAAGATCGATTGTCAGTTATTGCATAAAAAAACAGTCTTTACAAGTATTATCTAGCAGGTTTGTGAAGTCAACCAATTTAATGCGCTTTTTAAAAGTATCTAATGATTCAGATGATCTAACATATTTGTCGAGTTTAGACCAGATAACAGGGCCAAGTAAACATTCAACATTTAATCAGTTTGTTCCGAATAAAGGTCTAAGAATGATCTTTAATCTTAAAAAAAGTATTGAAAAATATTTAATATATTGATGGGAAAATGAAGGTAACAACATTTTGACCGAAAATTAAAGTTTCTCCTTTGATTGACAGCCATTTGTCATATATACAGCCAGCCAAGAGGTTTGAGTGCATACACGCACGTACAAAGTGTATTAGGTTTCACTTCCATATTCGCTGTACTTGTACAAGGCACGTACGTTTCCGATTTCGCAAGATCCAGAACAATGTAAGACCATAAAATGACCAAATGTTTCATCCGTAACCAAACTATGGCGGATTCCTCTCGCAAACTTAATGCGCATGTGTGGTGCTTATCGGTTACTATGAGTGAGGATCGCTGGCTCACAATGTTATACATTTTCTCGACACTACTGTTATCTCCAGGAAACGGGTGGCGTGGCTTTAATTCCATGGCATTAGATGATATTTGGTTTACTTTGTGTCGTATATCAATGAAAACAACAACTTCGTGCTACATTTAGAACATTCAAGACCAAGCGCTGCTGTCATGGTGCGAATTCTTGTAAACTTTTGTTCACGTTTTTTAGCTGTTTTTCTTAATTAGAAATGTACATTCTGAGTTGCAAAGACCACGTAAAAAAAGTAAATGTATGCTTTATAGGATACTACGTAGTTATTGACTAAGTGGGAGGGCCGGATGGGAGATGAACATGACCGAGAGCCAAATATTTTCCCACCCGGCCGAACCTAACTTAGTCAATAAGTATTTTATCATACGACCAATTTGGGGAGACAAAATTACTTGAAATTTTAACGCGCGAGGCCGTCCGCTTTTGTGGTAGGGCCGTACGGCGTACGGCCTTTATACGGGAATTTCATCAATGTTTTTGCAAAGAAAAGGTTCACAGGGCCGTACGGGTCATATGATAAGCAGTAAATATTCATGTTACAGGAGGCAGATCTCGCTGCGGGTTCTTCGCAAATCGATATGTAATGTGGATACGCGATTGTATTTGACTCGGGCGTTCGCCAGTTCGTGAAATGTGAAAATGTATTTCTCGACATTATTGGAATTGGAGGCAAAGATTTCATTAGTTCACGCGCTTTTTTAGGCGCAATTGGAGAGATTCTCTTCAAATGTTGTTTTCGATGCCAGTTCATTCTCATAAGTCTCGTGGCTTCGCCTTTGGATTAAACCTCTTTTGGTGAATGTATTGGAACAAAGTCGGCTAGTTTGTTTACATTGTTGTTGTTAATAAACAATGTTTCTTGTTTTGTGTGGTTTTTTTTTTTTTTGCTCTCCGCCTACTACAATTTTATCATAGTCCAAATCCGTCCCCAAAGATTCACCATCGCTTTCAGATGAAATTGGCAGTTTTTCTTGTTTTGCTTTGTTTTGTTTTTTTACATGCTGTAAATTTCGGTGATCAGCCTCTCCACTTTAAAGGGTGCTTCGCAGCCCCTGATTATCTTAACCCCTCAGTATTCATTAGTTGTTTGTCTTGTTCTGCAACTACAAAGACAATCCAATTCAATAAACTGGGGTGTAATGCACACTGATACTTCAGTGTCAGTTTGAACATTATTGGTACAAATTAGCCCTTCGATTTGTATTTCGATTGTTTAGAAGGCAAGCTCAAAATTACAAATTAACATGAACCAAATTTCGTTTTGTTTAATACTACGAGAAAGCACTGCTCCGTCGTTTTTTATGATTTACAAGAACAAAAGGCATTCACAGATTTCAATAGACTTGCCCACAAGTCGACTTATGAGAGCAACGAAGTCACTCTTATCAATAGCATCCATTTGAATGATTACACTTTAGGATTTTATCCCACGGACTAACTAAAACCAAGCTGTACATCACATTAAACAGCACCTCAGGAAAGCACTGCTCGATGGCTTTCATTTGAATGTCATGCTTTAGGATTTTATCTACAGACTTTACTGTTATAGTGACCTTACATGACAATGTTTTGTATAACATGTTTCTAAACACTGAGCATACACACAGCAGAAAACACCACACAAGTCCTTTACTGTTAATTAATTTTATTATAGCAACCCTTTTTAAAGAGCTATCTTCATAGCCAATCTACAAATAGCTTTTTGTTACCACTTGAATTTATTTCGCATAAAACCGAAAGACAAATATGTCAAATGTTTCTTGCCTTAAAAAAAACTGTGAGAGCAGCAATGTCGACATTATTACGCTATGTGCGCTAAGGCTCTCGTTGACATTGGAAATCAGTCTACTGAAGTCCTACATTATCGTATACGTACGTAGCGCATTTTTCTACTGTATATCTCCACACTGAAGAACATGAAACTTAAGTGTTTGGTAAATGATGTGCTAAGAATTGAAAATTCACTTTTGATATTAATTGTAAATATTTGCTGGTTAAAAGAATGCAGTATTTAAAATGAGGCAGGAGCACCTTAGACTCATTTTCACTAAAGTTCGGAGAAATTTGCGACTGAAACAAAGTATACGTGACACAGAACTGTCTTAAAAACCATTTGGGCGAATCTTCATCTCAGACCTCTTGATGACGTCTGACATGGAGCTGGGCCTTTGGGTCCATCTCATTTCTTGATTATCAAACAAACCATTCAGATCGGATTGGTAACACGAGTTGTACCACCAGCCGCTTTTATAAAACTGGCCACAGTTGCCGCCATAGTTATCATTATCCCGATCCTTGGTGGTAAATGATTGACCATTATGATAACTGAGAGAATCTCCACTGGTGCCTAAGGAAAGAAACAAATAAAACACTTCTTTTTTAAAAAAGTTAAATGTTTTTATCTCTGTCGCCGGGGCACTCTAGGAAGGTGTTTGTTCAGTAATAATTATAACCAGCTATCAAACAAAATCATATTTGGACATTTTCATTAGTCATATAACTTAAAGCAGTTTTGAAGTCAAATGGACCGAAAGTCGATTTTGGCAAATGTTAAAGTAGAATGTCCAAAAGTCAAAATGGAAAGTCGATTTAGCAAAGTGGAAAGTAAAGTCAAGTAAATTGGACTTTACTTTAAAGGAACTTTGGGATTTTTATGAATACGATAAATTGACGAAAGCAAATTAAAATGCCTTGTCCATACAGCGAAGGCAAACATTTATGGTGCTAACATCCACCACCACTCATCGCACTAACAATCACGATCAGTCCGATCGTGGACTGATCGTGAGTAAAATTTTTTATTGTTCGTTTGAAGGCCCATGTTCACCCAATCTGCTTTGCGCGACCGGGCTGATTTTCGCACAGACGGAATATCGAAAAATCGACGTGCCAGCCAATCATAACGCTACATTGAACAATTGATCTGTTTCAAAACAAAAACACAAGCGCGCAAAGCAGATTGCATGAACATGGGCCTTTAAGTAACAATCCGTGTAAGAAGTAGGCAATTCTCTATTGTTCCGATGCTTTCCCCACATAAGAATGTCTAGATTTTCGTACTGAGAATATGTCAACCTATGGACAACATGGTTTTGAAATAAAATTTACTGAAACTTTCTTTTAAAGCGATGTTTCTTTTGTGTTACAAGATTTCATCCAATCGTGAGGCTCCAAAACAATGGCCAAGAAAGACTTCTAATTTTCCATGTTCCCCACATAGAATTTTTGTTGCATTAAAAATCACAGTAGTTTTCACTAAAAGGGAATCAATTAGTAAACTAGAGATAAATAAATGCGCTGCCTGATGAAGTTGTGGTAGGTTTTCATGTTTTAGCCAATGAGGTGGACGGTTTCAACAATAGCACAATTCACACCTTTCTGCATTCCGTGCATTTGGGTTGCCTACTTCTTACACGGACTGTTACTTAATTGTGTAGGCAATTGTTGTTTCGTTTGATAACTCTGAAAGTCAGCCTTACCATCGTCGCGCGGATTTCGCGTGTGACCTATGAAATAACTGATATTTTATTTCCTTCGAAAAGAAATGCCGTGCATTTTATAAACACACTGTTATTGAACAGGAATTAACTTACCTGAAAAACTTCCCAAACTCAGCTTGTATTTGAAACTCTCGCTTGCCACATCAAATGTGCTGTATTCTGCATATGAAGTTTTACTATTGATATCTTCCAAGTCGACGCGAAGCTTGTCACTACTGCTTGCAGTCAAGCGATGGATTTTCTCCAGCCCGAGCCAAAACTCGCCGTTCAGATTACCGAAGCCCCGTTTGTAGTCATCCCATCCCCGATTAAAATCAACAGAGCCGTCCTGTCTTTTTTGGAACACCGTCCAACCTCCACCGGCTGTTTTCTGATCACAGAACACTTGAAATTCGCCAAAACCATCCGGATCGATTTTGTACACTCCACTGTTCCTATTACCGGACCGGTAAACTTCAGCGCAGTTCTTGTAAACTGAAAATTTGGCAAACATAATAGTTAAAATTACTCTCCGGTATGTTGAAATGTACATTATTTTTGCAGATAAAGATGGGTGCAAACCAGGAAATAGGCAAAAAATATAGTATATATATATATATATATATTTTTTATATATATATTGAAAAAATCTGTCTAAGAATTATCAATGCTAAAATGTAATACAGTCTTTACGGACACCCGCTTAATACGGACGCCACATCGTTACAGACTTAATAATATACATGAAAAAAATACTCAATTCTGATTGGCTAATTATATATCTATATATATACTAGTAGTAATCATAGATTATAGTGCGTCTCCTTATACCGTAGCACCTCGTCTTGACCTACGTAGTACCTCAGTTTCAACCACTGTTGAAAGGGGCTATGTCACGAGATACGTCATGCAGGCAAAAATGTCGGGCCGACGTCAAACAAATTCACGCTATCGCCGTGGAATCGGGCAAAATCCTTCAATTCTGCCGTGCTGTGTACTCCGAAAGGTCTCAGATTTTTCCGACATAAATAGTATATTTGTCTTGATTTCATTTCAGTTTATATTTCTCCGATTCTGAAATGATAGGCCTCAGTACTTGGTGTGATATCCGCAAGGATTTTACCGAAAAAAATGAATAAATAAATGTAGATATCTCAATGTCTGGAAGTTGCCCGATATATGCATCCAGCATATGTTTAATCAAAATGGCGCCGATTTAGTACCGACACTTTCCTCGATTCGTTCCGCCTAGACGACGCGCTAAGCATGCTGGATACTATTGTGACGTTTCAAGATGGCGCAGATTTGGTATCGACACTTTTCTCGATTCGTTTCGCCTAGCCGACAAGATTAGGAAGCGTCTCCTTCGTCGACGCAATAAAAGCAGTGCAGTTCAAGTGGAACACCAGTGTAAATTACGAATAAGAAAAATTGATGCAAAAATGTTTTGCAAATTAAACAAATTTTCCAAAAAAATGTTTTTGCAAAAAAAATTGATGCAAATTTTTTCATGTATGATTATTAATAAGTAAAAGCGGCTCGTGCAATTTGGGCTTTTTGAAAAACTCACTCGTGCAAATTAATCCTAAATTGGACTCGGATGATTACCTATACGAAACAATCTCATACAAAGTTAACTTCGTTAATACGAACAATTTGGATAATTCATTACGCATTACCCATTTCTCAAATGCGTAAGCATATACTAAACTTATAGCTAGATATATGCTTTTGTCTAGTCATAATTATTTAGTTTCTTGGTGGGGTTACTGAGATGCGATACTGAGATGCGATAATTTTTTCCGTAAGAACAATGGCGTACATTATCTCTTGTCGTCGCTGCCCTCTTCTAAACATCGGGGAAACTGGTCGAAGTCTTCGTAAACGCTTCGGCGAACAACTAAGAAGCGTTCAAATGAACACTCCTGGTCTACCTGTGGCCGAACATTTCAATACTGACGGCCATACTTTAGATGACATCTTCATCAGGGGTTGGCGACTTTGCCGAGGCTCCAGTCGCCATAGGAAGCACCTCGAAATGGAAAACATTTTTAGGCTCGGCACCATGCAACCTTTGGGCCTTAACGATGCTTTCCATTTCTTGTAAACTGCGCGCGTACGCCTTTTCTCATGTGCACGCGCTCATTTCAAATTTTAAGATTCTACTACTTAGTTCTCGCTTGAACATTTAACGGTCCAATGATGAAGGGCTATGCCTTTTTCATTTATTTTTTTCACGTTTTTAACACATTTTATTTTTAATTTTTATTTATTTTTACTATGATGTTTTTTCACGTTATTAATACATTTTATTTTAAACAAGTGTCACGCATCATCTGGAGAACATTCACGTTTACTCTTATTTCTTATTAGACAAGGACCTGGGTTCTAGTGACGTCTTCACTTGTTTCACAGTGGAGTTTTGGCAACTGGTGGAAGGATTCTTTCGATTAAATATGTTTGAAAGCGACACGTATTTTAGTCCCAGGTTCGTCCCCTTCTCCACCAGGTTTTGTTGTGATCGAACACACGAATGACGTCACAAATATATTGCTTGTCCCTTTTTGGCTGCGCTTAAAATGCCGCAAATTTCAGATCTCGGCTGGAGTTTTCAAACCGCTAAAAATAGTGAATTCTCTTCGCGCAAAAGAGGAAAACGACTGAAAATGAAATAAAGGTGATATAAACAACGTAAAACCCTAAAACAAAACGATAGTGAAATTTCACTTCATGTGCACTTTTAATTACGTTATTCATAAGAACCCCGCTTAATACGGACATCCCATTAATACGGACAGTTTCCGCAGTCTATTCCGTGTCCATATTAAAGGGGTTTGACTGTAGAAAAACTCAGGAAAGCGGCATCTCTTCAGTGACACCCAACGAATTGTTTCACAAAATAGCTGTCCGGAATGCTCATACCGCCCTTAGACTGCTAGCAGTCCCTCTCTGGATTGTTGAGCGCGGAGAGCAAACACGCGATCGGCGATCCGAGCAGCGAGCGAGCGAAAGTAATGCGAACGTTCGCTCGCTCCAGTCTCGCCGAGCTTGTTCTCGTGATTAGCTCGCCCGCTCGATTAACTGAAAAGGGACAGCTAGCAGTCTGATTTGCGCCTAGACTGCCAGCAGTCCCTCTTGATAGTCGAGCAGGCGAGCAAATACGGGATCGGCGACCCGAGCTCGCTCCAGTCTCACCGAGCTTGTTTTCGTGATTAGCTCGCCCGCTCGATTGACTGAAAAGGCACAGCTAGCAGTCTAATACCGCCCTCAGATTTTCGAATTACAATTAGATGAAAAGTTAATATTCTCTAACCGGAAATGTTAACTGATGTTTTCGATCCTAATAAAAACTACGCCTGACGTTTTGGAGAGGATGAAAAATGCTATTTTTGTTCTCAGAAAGTCCAGCTAAAAATTACGGAAGGTAAATAGCTGCCTTAAAAAAAATTAAAACGTTTTAACTGCAATACCGTGAACGATCTTTTGCACCACATTGGATCAATGCAATCAGTGATAAGCAAAAACAGACCACTGCAAGTTAAGGACCAATCAAACAATGCGAAAAGGCATACAAAATCAATATACGTCAGCTAACTTTTTCGAAGAAAAGGATATCGTTCCTAAAACTTTCGGCCTGTTGGATTTTCAGATATAAGGCATCCGAACAGTTCTAAAATTGGTAGGTGACACAAATATCCCTTTAAACGGCGTTAAATTATCGAAAGAAAGATAGACTTTACTTTCTTGCGGGGGGGGGGGGGGTGGGGGGGGGCGGGTACTCCCTATAATGGGCTATACTGGGATCCTCCGCCCGAAAGGGATAACTTTTCATGCTGGAGGTATATGAAAGGGTCGGGGTTTCACTAGTTGAAGTATATGAAAGGGTAGGAATTTCACGAAGAATAGGAAAGGGTAGCGAAAACACGAGTTGAAGTATAAAAAAGGTAGGGAAAACTGCCAATATATCAAACAGACGCACGTAAAGGCTATATAAAAGGGACCATTTTCAATGAAAGGTATATGAAAGGGGTACCTTTTCTGTCAAAAACGGTATATGAAAGGGTAAGGGTTTGGACCTCAAGGCGGAGCATCCCCGTACATAACTTTGTTGAGTATCCCTCCCGGACTTTCTTGGTGAACTTAGTTCGTTAGTTTGAATCAAATCAACGCTCACTGGAATCGCTTAATGCATCTAAACAAAGACTGATAATATTTTGGATCGGCAAGGATAAGTGATTACATGGAAATTTGTACGAATAGCAAATTGAAGTCCAGGTACGAGTGGAAATAAAATAAGCTTTTGTCTTTAATATCTCAAATGATTGTTCTTTCGGGCTATTTACCACTGTGAGACCATTCAGACAACAATAATCGTCTCAGTTAAAAAAAAAGCATATATATATATATATATATATATATATATATATATATATATATATATATATATATATGTATATATATATATATATGTTTATGGAGGAAAGAAACAAATAAACTACGCTTTCATCCCGACAAGCCTGTTTCGCCCACTCATCAGGGGATTCAATAAGAATATTCCTTACCGTCGCTTCTTATATACAAAATAATTTACATAATAACAATAACAAATCTATGCGGCGCGAAGTTTAATAGTTCAGCTGTTGCGTAGAAGGGCTTTGTTTCTATGGCGGCAAGAAGACACGAGTTCATTACGTTTGTTAAGTGTAGAAAATTTCGGTCGGCAAATGATTAGAAATTTTTCCTTTAGGCAGAGGTTGCATCTTTTGCTTGAGCTGTTGTACGGTGAATGCGAAGACAGGATGCGCCATGAAATATAGTGTTCGATGTTGTTGTCTTTGAGAGTCCAGATGTACTTGCTTAGTTCAGTTGAGTTTCTGTGTTTAGAGTGGCGGAATGATGCGGTGTGGTTTCGGTATCTTGTTTTGAAGTCGTTTTCCGTGAGTCCGATGTATGTTTCTGTTGTGTTGTTGTCGTTGCGCGTGACTGTAGCTTGGTAGATGACTGATGATTGTAGGCAGTTTCCGTCGAGTGGGCATGTGTTCTTTTGTCGGCAGTTGCATGTCTTCTTGTCTTGAGTGGTATTAGAGTTAGCTGTGGCGGCGTCGTTGGCTTGCGTGGATGACTTTAGAATCTGCTTATTATGGTTATCAGTTATCTGTTTGGCGTTATTCATGCAGCTGTAACTTATTTTTATGGTGTTGCGGTTGAAGATTTTTCGGAGCTTGTGATCTTTAGGGAAGTGCTTGTCTATTAGGGCGAGGAACTTGTATCCGATGTTGGTGCTGGTGTTTTTGCTAAATGGAGGGTTATACCAGATGATGTTGTTGCGTTGTCTGTTTTTCCGTCTGTTTGTTGTTGGAGGTTCATACTGTAGCGTGTATTGGTAGCCGCTTTCGTCGAGTGCTTTCTGGTATGGAGGGACGGCTTTGTCAAAGGATGCTTTGTCGGAAGATAGGGATGAAAGGCGTTTGTTGATGCCGGCGGGAATGTTCTTTGCAGTGATGGGCGGGTGATTGCTCTCGCGGTGGATGTATTGAAGTTTAGTGTTCGGTTTAGTGAAGGGCTGATAGGTGCTTTGGTTGAGGTTAAATGTGACGTCTAGGAAGTTAATGATTTGTTTGTTAGCTTCTATGGTAATGCGTAGTCCGTTATTATTAAAGATGCGGCATATTTCTTTTTTGGTGTTCTCTGTGTCTCTGGGTGAAGCGTTAGTAATGGCTAGTCCGTCGTCTCGGTAAAGTCCTACGTTAATATTTAGGTGCTGGAGTTGAGATAGGAGGAAGCTTCCCACGAGTTCGCATGTTTCGGCGCCGTCGAAGCTTCCCATGGTGACGTCGAATGTCGTGTTGCCTTTCTTTTGCCAGGGTTGGTTCTTGTGGATTAAGATGGAGCTTTTAGCGTGGATTATGATGTTTCTTTCGTCGGCGGTGATGTTATCGTAGTTAGAGGCGAAGTCGAGTGCTTTGTTAAGGAGGTCTTGGCTGATGGAGGGGTAGAACTCTTCAATGTCGAAGCAGATGAAGCTGGAGCGTTGTTGGTTTTGAACAGATTTGAACCAGTTAATTACGGATGCGGTGTTTTTCCATTCACACAAGCCATCCATAAACAAAACAAAGACATCGCGACAAAACTAGGAATCGACGACAGAGTGGACGCTACAGCCAACAAAGACGCATTCATAACACTTAAAGACCACAAGCCAAACTTCGCAAACAAACCGACCTGCAGACTAATCAACCCCACGAAATCCGAGATAGGCAAAGTCAGCAAAGACATCCTCGACCGTATTAACAGCAACATCACAAAAACATGCAACTTCAACCAATGGAAAAACACCGCATCCGTAATTAACTGGTTCAAATCTGTTCAAAACCAACAACGCTCCAGCTTCATCTGCTTCGACATTGAAGAGTTCTACCCCTCCATCAGCCAAGACCTCCTTAACAAAGCACTCGACTTCGCCTCTAACTACGATAACATCACCGCCGACGAAAGAAACATCATAATCCACGCTAAAAGCTCCATCCTAATCCACAAGAACCAACCCTGGCAAAAGAAAGGCAACACGACATTCGACGTCACCATGGGAAGCTTCGACGGCGCCGAAACATGCGAACTCGTGTGAAGCTTCCTCCTATCTCAACTCCAGCACCTAAATATTAACGTAGGACTTTACCGAGACGACGGACTAGCCATTACTAACGCTTCACCCAGAGACACAGAGAACACCAAGAAAGAAATATGCCGCATCTTTAATAATAACGGACTACGCATTACCATAGAAGCTAACAAACAAATCATTAACTTCCTAGACGTCACATTTAACCTCAACCAAAGCACCTATCAGCCCTTCACTAAACCGAACACTAAACTTCAATACGTCCACCGCGAGAGCAATCACCCGCCCATCACTGCAAAGAACATTCCCGCCGGCATCAACAAACGCCTTTCATCCCTATCTTCCGACAAAGCATCCTTTGACAAAGCCGTCCCTCCATACCAGAAAGCACTCGACGAAAGCGGCTACCAATACACGCTACAGTATGAACCTCCAACAACAAACAGACGGAAAAACAGACAACGCAACAACATCATCTGGTATAACCCTCCATTTAGCAAAAACACCAGCACCAACATCGGATACAAGTTCCTCGCCCTAATAGACAAGCACTTCCCTAAAGATCACAAGCTCCGAAAAATCTTCAACCGCAACACCATAAAAATAAGTTACAGCTGCATGAATAACGCCAAACAGATAACTGATAACCATAATAAGCAGATTCTAAAGTCATCCACGCAAGCCAACGACGCCGCCACAGCTAACTCTAATACCACTCAAGACAAGAAGACATGCAACTGCCGACAAAAGAACACATGCCCACTCGACGGAAACTGCCTACAATCATCAGTCATCTACCAAGCTACAGTCACGCGCAACGACAACAACACAACAGAAACATACATCGGACTCACGGAAAACGACTTCAAAACAAGATACCGAAACCACACCGCATCATTCCGCCACTCTAAACACAGAAACTCAACTGAACTAAGCAAGTACATCTGGACTCTCAAAGACAACAACATCGAACACTATATTTCATGGCGCATCCTGTCTTCGCATTCACCGTACAACAGCTCAAGCAAAAGATGCAACCTCTGCCTAAAGGAAAAATTTCTAATCATTTGCCGACCGAAACTTTCTACACTTAACAAACGTAATGAACTCGTGTCTTCTTGCCGCCATAGAAACAAAGCCCTTCTACGCAACAGCTGAACTATTAAACTTCGCGCCGCATAGATTTGTTATTGTTATTATGTAAATTATTTTGTATATAAGAAGCGACGGTAAGGAATATTCTTATTGAATCCCCTGATGAGTGGGCAACCACGAAACAGGCTTGTCGGGATGAAAGCGTAGTTTATTTGTTTCTTTCCTCCATAAACATATACTTCGCTCTACATTAATGTATTGAGCACTGTTTTACGAATATCCAGTTCTACACTTTATATATATATATATATATATATATATATATATATATATATATATATATATATATATTTAAATTGACTGGAACTTTACTCGTGGCTCGAACTTGATTCGGGCTCCAACTAGAGCCGGCACTCCAATCTAGCAAAGAGCTAAAAGCGGAGATCGATTATCAGTCACATCACACATTTTATGTGGCCAAAAGTCGAACTGATCTCAACTGATGCATGCCAAGTGCTGTGGCGACAAACAAGACGGGGAAGGGTCGATACCGTCCTCTAGATTAACTTCGCAAAGGTTCATCAATTTTCTACAACAGAGCACCGCGGCTTGAGATCTAGCGTTCAAGGCTAAAAAGCAGACACGGACAGCTGTTTCGCCCTTATTGGTTCGTAGCTAAACCACAAGAACACTCAGTGATACTTCACCTTACTCCTATCCCATATAAATATCTGTTGCTAGTCCGTCCAGAAGAGAGCAGAAAGAGCGGAGATCAATTATCAAGAACGCCACACATGGAAGAATTTTTGGTTGTTCATCCCTCATCAGAATTCAAAGATCTTAGCTTGGCGTGCATGAAACACCCTTCAGTTTAAATAATAGCGGAGCACTTGCCAGGCCGAAGGCCTGGCTGCGCAGCTCCATACTCATAGAACCTACGCCGTGATTTTTCATGGTCATGGCTAGCGGAATGTTTCGCGGGCGCGTGTCCGTCCGTCCGCCCGCCGGCCGCCCGCCGTGTTGGAACAATACCGGGATCTTGAAAGCAAGGCTTTGTTTTTTTCGCGGCCACACAGCCGTGAGCTCGGTAAACACTTTAGTTGTTTTCTTGTGCCTGGCGGAGAATTAAACTCGTTATTTTCTTGCATTTTTTCGCGGTTTGCTACTCAAGACAGGGATACTAATTAAGGTATACTCAGAAACCGCTTTAGTGGAAAAAGACGAGCTTTCAGGGATAAAATCTTGCTTCGAGGAACTTCATGTATTACATTTTTATCAATGCGGGAGATGATTTCAGAACCAGAAGCGGAGATTTGAATTTCCAAGCAAGCGATTAACTTAAAGGTAAAACAGATTACAGTTTTCGATGAGAATTTATGTTGATATCAATCTGTGAGTGACTTGTTATTAGTGTTATTGTTAGTTTTGGCGAATTGATTTTAAAACGTGCCTATCTCTTGAATTTCATCGAAGGAAGCTTGAACTCGATGAGCTATAATTAAATGGTACGCGTTTTGCTTTTAAACTTAAACTAATGGAGATTTGAATAAATTTTTTCGAAAGAAGATTGTGTTGTCCATTTTTATGTGTTTGTTCATTCATTAGATAGATTGAAAAGCGATTTTATGTAAACAAAACAAGACTTGATTATATAGTACAGTTCTATCTTCACTCGCATCGCCTTTTGCAAATATGTTTGTGTATTTTTGCAATTTTTGATTTTCAAATCAGTTTCTCGGGCAATTTTTGACAAACATAAACTGCATTTTATTCGGAAACTAGTGGTACTATTTATTCTAGACAGAAAAAAGTTGTTTTTGTGAACTTTTGTACGGTCTATAAAAATGTGCTGTGCAGACGGTCGCGTAATACTGTTTTTGAGAATTGCTAAAATTGAAAATAGCCCGTTCGTCAATCTTAATTCTTGTGCTTCCAACCTTTCACCTTAGTTAAGTTTCACCTTAGTTAAGCTTGTTCAAAGTGCGACGCTGTTAGGCTTGGGCTATCTATATATATTAGGCGAGTTTTAGTTGTTTTGCACGCGCTCACATGATGGTTTTTCCGATATTTTATGACGATATTTTTTATTTTTTGGCAATTATAAAACCCAAAAATCAAACTTCACCGCATATTTTCTCGCGTTTTCTTCGGTGTTAAAAAAATTTAACCGACGGAAACTTCGAAAGATTAAACAACTTTAAAAGTCAATTCTTGGATAATAGTTGCCCGACATTCTTTAGATGCTCTGTTACCATGCAACCACCACTACCAAAACAGTGACAACTGATAAATAAGCATAAATATGTGTTGGCAAATGTCGTGAGCTAAGAACTCATGATAGTTAGCGTAGAACTCATGAACTCTTAATAGTTAGTGTAACTGCTTTTGGCTAAGCCCTTGGGAGCCATCTTAAAAGAAAAGAAAAAAAATTACCAGTGCATGCCCTTCCATCTCCTGCGAATCCTGCTTTGCACAAACATGTGTAGGATCCTAGGGTATTGTTGCATCCAGCGTTGACGTCACAGCTTTGTGAGTTGGTAGAACACTCGTCTACATCTGACATGCAATGAGAATTCGTGTAAGTATCACAGATACTGGCAAATATTCTCTCTGTAGCCGTTAAACTCCCTCAGTTAAGATTGCTCGACAAATGAAACAGAACAGAACAGAACAATTAACGAAAGGCTGAAATACCAAAACCAATATCACAGTTGTGGGAGCAGGTCGTCAAAGCAAATGAAACGTATGTGAAATGGGACACTATATACAATCAAAGGCTCCTAAGGGTGGATTTCCACTGTCGCGTAATTTTTACGTGCGTAAATAAACATAAGAGACGATGTATGAACAGCTCGCGTAAACTTTTACGCAAGCTGTTCATACATCGTCTCTTATATTTACGCACGTAAAAATTACGCGACAGTGTAAATTCACCCTAAGAGCCAACCCGTGAATAAGAAATGCTAACGCCTAACGCAATATTGCGGTAAGCTTATGTTTTCACACTGACACAGTGCAATATTATTTTAACATTAAACGTAAGGATTTTTGACAAAGGCAAAAAAAATACGGTACATCACTTTCATAATGTTCAGTCCGAAGAAGAAAGAAAAGAATTAAAAAAAAGGAATCCCGAGCGAGATTTGAACCTCGGGCCTTTCGGCTGTCATTCCGCGCTTTAACCCATTGACTCCTGAGAATTTTTACGTTTTTGAGTGATTTTCTGCATATAAACGAGCCAAAGGATTTCATGACTCCATATTTGAGGTGACCATCGAAAGTACCGCTGTTCTAAAACACTGAAGGCTTGAGTTTACTGGAAACGTGATTGTGACGTTGTCATTTTGCTTCGTTGAATTGCAATAAAGGTTGAAATATGGTGTATCTGCGATTTTTGGTAAGTTCACAGCCATTTTGCATCTTTAGCTACATGGTGAGCATCATTAAGCTTGAAGGTAGTTCAGAGTCCACTTTCTCAATGAAGCGAGTTAGGTGTTGTACTTCGATTACGAATTTGGCTCGTTGAACAGGAAAAATGGCCGCCACGAAACGAAGTAGCCTTGGGCTCGACTCTGGATGAATTTCTCGACCTACCACGGCATATTTTGGAAGTACGTTGCGACCACTGAAGAACACAACAAGCGAGAAATTTCGGTGGTAGGTCGGAGTGACTGCGGACTTAGTATAAATATGAAATGTGTGGGGAAAGGAACGGACGCTGTCAAAAATTTGTAGCTATTTTCCAGCATGCAGTGCGGTGGTGATGTTGAAAATCGAGGCAAGGTCAGTATGCACTAGAACGAGAGGCTGTAGCTCGGCCCGAGCAACGAATAAGAGCAAAAAAATTCGCTGCTAAGCTAGGACTAGGTCTGAATTTTGCCGTGAATGTTGACTTTTGGGTTTGCCTATGGCAAGCCGTTTGTAGCAAAATTCAATCCTAGATATATATGTTCAATCCTTTAAATAAAGGATTCAATGCAATCTTTAAATTTTATATTTAATGCAATACCACGAATATTGATTCAATTCAATCCTTAAATTTATATGCAATCCAATACCGCATATATTGATTCAATCCAATAACACGAATATTGATTCAATCCAATCCTTAAATTTATATGCAATCCGAAAATATATGTCCAATACTGCATATATTGATTCAATCCAATAACACGAATATTGATTCAATCCAATGCTTAAATTTATATGCAATCCGAAAATATATGTCCAATACCACGAATATTGATTCAATCCAATAACACGAATATTGGTTCAATCCAATCCTTAAATTTATATGCAATCCGAAAATATATGTTCAATCTTCCTGGGACGAGCGCGGCCATATAGAACCAGGGGAACCTGTGCAAGTTATAGAACAAAACATGGCGGCAGAGTGGGAAGAAGAATTTGACATAGAAGTTGAGTTTCCGAAGTTTCTAGGAGAAGTTGTGGATAGAACCGAGATAATACTTGAGAACTTTGATACAGAAGCTGCAGAAATGCAGGCCGAAGTTCTTAATCAAACAATTAGCCCGCTTTATAGGTCGATGAAAGAGTGCTGCAACCTTGACACGAGGGACAAGGAAAATCTCGGATTCCATCGCTGAGGCCTTAGTAGATGTGCTTAGTGTGCTTCGTCGCCGGACTATCACTCCGTCTACTGTGGCTGCGGATTCAGTTACGATAGATAGGGAAAAAGTAAAAAATCCCGTAAGACCATCTAACAAATTCCTGTTGAGATGCTAGAAGAACTGCGAGGACTGGGCTTGTGTTTCGTGTACCGGGATCACCAATTTGTTAATGATTAAGGTTCACCCCAAATACACCATATATGTTTCATGTACAGCACAGTGGAACAGTGGAACAGTGGTACTATAGTGTGGTGGAACAGTGGAACAGTGGAATAGTGGCACAGTGATAATATAGTGTGGTGGAACAGTGGCACAGTGTTACTATAGTGTAGTGAAACAGTGTCACAGTTACACTGAAGTGTGGTGGAACAGTGGAACAGTGGCACAGTAATAGTATAATGTGGTGGAACAGTGGAACAGTGGCACAGTGATAATATAATGTGGTGGAACAGTGGAACAGTGGCACAATGATACTATAGTGTAGTGGAACAGTGGAACAGTGGAACAGTGTCACGGTGTAAAAGAGCCATTCCTTGTGTCAGAAAATATCTTACATGCTTAAGAAATCAGCTAAAAAGCCTACAAAGAAACACAACTTTTATCAGATCGAAAATATTCCATTACTATTGGCTTAACTAAACAAGCCAATGAAAAGATAGAACATTTGATCCTCCCCAAGCGCTTATAAGTCGCTAACATTCTACAACGTCAAATCATTCTACGAGACCTGTCTACATGGGAGCAACTGATGAGGTTCACCAAAGAACCGAAACTCGAGTCTTGCTTAAAGAATATCTAAAAGAAACCACTTGCATCTGTAAGAATTACTAAACAGCTATCGTGCTGGAGATTCACATATTTCAAACCGGATGCGATGACGCGATGCTTCTGACAATGGAGATACTACCTAGCTCCGAGAAATACATAAAAATAAACTCCGAGGAGCTAAAAACAATTGCAAGATGCCACTATTCCAATATAGACCGTTACTATCGCATAAGACTTCGATCTTAGAATCTTCTAGTCGTGATGAAGAAACACTACATCGCAAGTTATGCTAACCGCAGACTTGCGCTCACATTAAATCACGTACTATAATAATAATATGAATAATAATATGCATTTATATATTTATATAGCGTACTAAGAAAAGAACTGATCTTAAGCAGCGAATAATTCCTATAAGCGGCCACTACTGATCTTGCAACTCTTTCAAATTGAGCCAAAGAAACTCTACTGTTACGTTAAGAGCTAGCAACAATGAAATGACGGCGTAACTAAATATTCTAAACGGCTCTGGAAAACGTAAATTCCTCCTGTCAGTATCACAGCGAGAGCTTTTTTTCCTAAGATCCCAAAAAGGACAACATTTAGAACAACAGGCCTGTTATATCTTTATTTTGATCTGAACGGAAAAATCTCTCAGACACGTACTTGGGGTAGACTTATTCTAAAGCTGGGCTAAAATGCTTTTAGCGACAAGCAGGATTTGTGCTAGGCCTGTCACCTTTTACAATAACATTACTTATTGGGGTCCGGTTGTTCGAAAGCCGATTAACGCCAACCCAGGTTTAAACTTAACCGACGATTTAATTTCTTTTGTTAGAAAAGTTTTGAAAAGCTATTTTAAAGCTACACGCAGAGACAAGACAAAGTCAAAACTAAATGGCAAAAATACTTTGGAAAAATCTCAATGGATTGGTTATTTAATTAAATTCAAAATTGACGACTGATAACCCTGGGTTAGGTTAATCGTGGTTTAACCAACCCGGCCCAGGTTACATATGAAGGCCCGATATAAACAAAGCAAAGAATGTACTCCAAACTATCTACATCTACATTTAATAAGTCGGTAAAATCCGAAGACATCACACCAACTATAAAACAAACATTTAAATAAGATAAAATAAGATAAAATAAATCAACGTATAAGTGTGTTAGAATATATATAAATACCATAAATTTAAAAATGAAATAAATAAATTAATGTATCATAATCATAATATTACATTTTACAAATTAAAATAGTTAAAATCTAATTAGCATAATAGTCAAAAAGCTTGGTTTTAAAGGATTCTAATGTGTTACTTTCTACTAAATCACCAGGCAGAGCATTCCAGGTTCTAATAGTACGAGGAAAAAAAAATAAAAATAAACATCTTTAGTAGCCTTATCCTGCCTAAATTTCCAATTATGGCTTGTACGAGTTCTAATTCTACTACTATGAGGCTGGAGATAATCATTCGTATTAAAATCAACTAGTCCACGGCTTATCTTGTATAACAATATTAACCTTGACATTTCACGTCTTAGTTCTAGACTATCCCACCCTAAGTCCCTCATCATTATTGTAACACTGGCAGTAGGGTGATAGATGTTTAAGCAGAATCTCGCTGCTTTTCTTTGCACACGTTCAAGTAATGCAATGTCCTTTTTGAAGTGGGGGTCCCATGCTTGACTGGCATATTCCAGCTTTGGACGAACCAATGATTTATATGCAGTGGCTTTCACATCTAGTGGACAACTCCAAAGATTCCTTCTAATCATGCCCAAAAGTTTATTGGCTTTCCCAAATATTGGTTAAAATATGTGAGGACCATTTCAGATTGGCTGTTAAAGTGGTTCCAAGGTAGGATATCTATGTTTCCAGGTACAGGGAAATATAACGTGAACCGATCAAATAAGCACACGAGTGATTGGTATTATTGTTACAGGGATTAATAGGGTAACTTTAACGCCATCATAACTCCTTCACGAACAGTGACCTTTATGTTTCTTATTGCATTTTTCGAGAACAACACATATCAGGGAACAATGAGATGAAGTTAAAATCGTTCTTCAACTATTGTTTCGTAGGAATCGCTTTAATGGTATTACTGTGCCACAGTTCGACCACACTATAATACCACTGTGCCACTGTTCCACTGTTCCACCACACTTCAGTGTAACTGTGACACTGTTTCACTTCACTATAGTAACACTGTGCCACTGTTCCACCACACTATATTATCACTGTGCCACTATACCACTGTTCCACCACACTATAGTACCACTGTTCCACTGTTCCACTGTGCTGTACATGAAACATATATGGTGTATTTGGGGTGAACCTTAATCATTAACAAATTGGTGATCCCGGTACACGAAACACAAGCCCAGTCCTCGCAGTTCTTCTAGCATCTCAACAGGAATTTGATAGATGGTCTTACGGGATTTTTTACTTTTTCCCTATCTATCGTAACTGAATCCGCAGCCACAGTAGACGGAGTGATAGTCCGGCGACGAAGCACACTAAGCACATCTACTAAGGCCTCAGCGATGGAATCCGAGATTTTCCTTGTCCCTCGTGTCAAGGTTGCAGCACTCTTTCATCGGCCTATAAAGCGGGCTAATTGTTTGATTAAGAACTTCGGCCTGCATTTCTGCAGCTTCTGTATCAAAGTTCTCAAGTATTATCTCGGTTCTATCCACAACTTCTCCTAGAAACTTCGGAAACTCAACTTCTATGTCAAATTCTTCTTCCCACTCTGCCGCCATGTTTTGTTCTATAACTTGCACAGGTTCCCCTGGTTCTATATGGCCGCGCTCGTCCCAGGAAGATTGAACATATATTTTCGGATTGCATATAAATTTAAGCATTGGATTGAATCAATATTCGTGTTATTGGATTGAATCAATATATGCAGTATTGGACATATATTTTCGGATTGCATATAAATTTAAGGATTGGATTGAATCAATATTCGTGTTATTGGATTGAATCAATATATGCGGTATTGGATTGCATATAAATTTAAGGATTGAATTGAATCAATATTCGTGGTATTGCATTAAATATAAAATTTAAAGATTGCATTGAATCCTTTATTTAAAGGATTGAACATATATATCTAGGATTGAATTTTGCTACAAACGGCTTGCCATATTTGCCACGATGATTTGAATAAAAAAAACTAAAGGCACAAACGTTATTTTTGTTTTTCTATGACGTTAAAAACGGTCATTTTTGTTATTGTCCAAATTCAAACGCTGATATTCTGCAAAAATCGCTGACCTTTTTGTTTATTGGGTAACATAATTTGAGGGACGCTCTAGTCAATGCTTGCAACTGCTAGTTAAGGCAATGTTCGTATGATAGAGAAAGTTGCAATTTTTTTAAGCAGTGGGCGGTTCAGGTGTCAATGGGTTAAACTACTTGGCCACCGTGATCACTGACTTAGAATGGGATAAATTTAATTACTTCAAGGTAGATACGCATCAAAACGCGTGTCTCGGTTGAAAAATCCTTTTAGATCGATTTGAATGTTGCATTAAAGACTCCAAATAGGAA
This sequence comes from Cladopsammia gracilis, assembly GCA_022457155.1. Classification (NCBI taxonomy): domain Eukaryota; kingdom Metazoa; phylum Cnidaria; class Anthozoa; order Scleractinia; family Dendrophylliidae; genus Cladopsammia; species Cladopsammia gracilis. The sequence goes on along the minus strand of JAJGOT010000461.1, from coordinate 507,747 downwards.
ACATCTTTAAGCGTATTGTTGTTTATATTCGTTTACAACAATTTAGTTATTGTTATCGCTGGATTCGCGTTATTCTTGTTACGAAACGCATTCGTAACAAAGCATTACGTCACTAAGTTTACAGCTGATGGAAGGAGCAAGTGAGCGAGCGAGTACTCGTTTCCATATGTCTCCGTTACTGATAACCCGTTCATTACGCATGCGCGTATTGACGGGTTAAAAACAACATTCATGGCAGAAAGTGTCATTTTAATTTCTACTCCTTTTTTGCTAATAAGACCACGCAAACGCATATTTTCTCGCGTTTCCTTCGGAGTTAAAAAAAAATCACTGAAGGAAACTCGAAAAGATTAAAGAATTTTAAAAGTCGATTCTTACATAATATTTGCCATTCTTTAGATGCTCTGTTGCCATGCAATTAACACTACCAAAACAGTGACAACTGATAAATAAGCATAAATATGTGTTGGCAAATATCATGAGCTAAGAACTCATGATAGTTAGTGTAGCAGCTTTGGTTTAACCCTAGGAAGCCACCTTAAAAGAAACGAAAAACAATTACCAGTGCATGTCCTTCCATCCCCTGTGAATCCTGCTTTGCACGAACACGTGTAGGATCCTAAGGTATTGTTGCATACAGCATTCACGTCACAGCTGTGTGAGTTGGTAGAACACTCGTCTGCATCTAACGTGCAATGAGAATTCGTGTAAGTATCACAGATGCTGGCTAATATTCTTTCTCTAGCCGTTAAACTCCTTCGGTTACGTCATTTTAATTTCTACTTCATTTCTACTCCCGTCATCGGAAGCACATATTTTATTATTAAGTGGGCCGTTGAGATAATCGTTTCTTCAATAATACATAATTGGGTCGTAGATCTACTGAGAATCACTGCAAATCGTTGCACGTATTTTATTATTGAGTGAGCCGTTGCCATACATGGCAATGTGCTCACTTAACAAAATGTAAATGCTTTTCCTTGGTGACGTGACAACGTAATTTTATGCAATACGTCATACAGTTCTCTCTCATTTCACACAATGCATATTTATCATTTCCGCAGTTCATATATATTATATATTCTTGTAGTGAAACGTTGTAGGTGGAGATTGATTGGCCACATGCAGCTGTGCAAGACCATTATCAGCCATTCCACAAGTGGCCATAGAGAAGATTCCAACGGGTTTTCTGGTTACGGCCTCAGTAAAACTACGCAGAGGGAGGAATGAACCTGATTTCACGTCCAGCTACCAAAACGAAAAATAGTCAGCCATTTCACAAGTGGCCATAGAGAAATTCTAACGGGTTCTCTGGTTACGGCCTCAGTATAACTACGCAGAGGGAGGAACGAACCTGATTTCACTGCCACCTACCAACACCTCCCCCCCCCCCCCCCCCTCCACTCTCCCACCCACCCCCAACTACGCCGCATCCAACGTAGCTGTAATATCTGAACATTGGAGAGAGGTTCAGGAAAGTAAGCAATAAATTGTCATTTTGAAAGCTGGTAATAATAATAATAATAATAATAATAATAATAATAATAAGTGCTTTTGAACTCAGAAAAGCGAACAATTTACGGCTAACTTTTGTTTACTTATTTTGACCGTCACATTGTTTAACTATGACACGAGCAACAAAACTTACGATGTTAACACTCTCTTTGAGCTGTGCCGGAACTCTAAGAACCTCAGCCAAACGAGGAAGATCTTCCTTGCTCACTCTAGCATTCACTTGAATCAAAGGAGAGTCGAGTCAAAAACCATCGTACTCCCAGTATGATTTGTAGGCATCAAACAAAAGTAAAAATTCTTCTTCGTCTATTCATTCATCTGCTCAAGCGTAAACCAGGGTATTTTGTACCTTTCTAAAAGACATATTTTGTACATAAAAACATAAAATATAAAAACAAAGCGAGCTTCGTCTGGTGTTTACTTCGCTTTTTGTTCGTATTGCGTTGTCTGTAGTCCGCGTTCTTAACTTCGTATTTTCACTCCACTCGTCGTGTACTCGGCCCAGTGCTCCATGGAAAGAAAAACGGCGTCCAACCGGAGTCCGTAGTTGCCGCATCTTAAAGTCGCTAATGTTTTCCATCTCAGACGTTTAATAATGGCATCGCTTGGTAGGTCCCGCGAATTCTTGTGGATTATTCTACCAGCTCATCTTTGTAATCGTTCAATCTTGAGTTCGTTTTCCTTGCTGCAGCCATGCCAAGCTATGTCACAATATTCTAGAATAGGTAGAACCATTGTTTTGTAGAGGCGGTTGGCAGATTCTGTTGTAAGAAGTGGTCTCACTAGTGAAAAAGTTCCTAGTTTCTTAGATGCCTTTGCAGCCACATGGTTAATATCTTCATTAAACGAGAGAGAGAGTTAAAATATCAAGGACAACACCGAGATACTTGAAAGATGTATACAGCTTAACGGAAGCTCCATCTATGGTAAGAGAAAAGTCCTCTGTCCCTCCAGACTGACTTAGTCGTTGGCGAGTTCCAAATAGCAAGCATTCCGTTTTCTTCATATTCAGAAAAAGGTTTTTTTGTTTTAACCTGTGAGAGACAGCCGCCAAATTAAGAGACATTTTCATTTCAATCTCCGAAACTGAATTGGATGAGAGATAAATAACAGTATCATCAGCATACATCATCAGTTTAGAAAATTGTAGGCATGATGGGAGATCGCTAATATACATTATAAAAATTAGAGCCATCGACGCCTACCACTTGATTCCTGTTAGTCAAATAATCCCTAAACCAGCTTAAGGAATTATCCTTGATTCCGAATCTTTGTAATTTGTTTAAGCGGCCGTCATTGGGTAGGGTATCAAAAGCCTTAAAAAATGGTATCAAAATCCTTCTAAAAATCGATAAATAAAGCACCGGAGAGTTTTCCTTGGTCCATCGCTCTTAATACATTATCAGTAAAGTATGTGACGGATGACTGAGTAGAGTGATTCCTACGAAAGCCAAATTGAAACTTGCTCAAGAGTTTGTTCTCTTCCAGGTAACTCTGTAGTTGTTGACTTATTGCTCTTTCTAGAATTTTCTATATGATGGGGAGTACCGAAATAGGTTGATAGTTGTCGGGATCATGATTGTCCTTTGCGGCAGACTTATGAATTGGTGTAAGCTCTAGCGCTTTTCCAGTCGTTTGGGAAACATGCAGACTTCAAGGAGATATTAATTAGATATGTGATGGACTGAGAAGTTACAGGGGCACTGTCCTTTAATAAGCGAGCAGGTATCATGTCTATCCCGGATGCTTTGTTTGAGTTAATTGAGCATAACTGACGATACCTAAACCGCTCTGTGATAAAGTTGAGATCGAAAGTTTGATCTGTAAATAGAGTAAGTGCATCATTATGAGTGAAAGACGACGAGGAGGTATTATTCGTAGCCAGTTTGATAACAGTTATGGTGGTCAAATAACGGTTCAGGGCATTTGCCATTTCAAATTTGCCACTTATTGATTCACCATCGACTTTAACTGACTGAAGTTGAGCATTGTCAGCGTTCTTATTAGGAAGTATCTTCTTCATGGTTTTCCAAAAGCCCTTTGGTTGGTATTTTGTTAAGTGTTTTAACGATCTTTTGGTCTTCTACTTTTCCTTTCATTGAAGCTGTGGGCCTAATAAATCGGTCTTTTTCCGTAGTGTTGGTAGCCATTCATAATTTACTTGGAATCATTTACACTTCCACTTTACTTCTGACGCGCATGCATTCCCAGCAATAAAAACTTGAAGTGTTTTCTACGACTGTGCTGTGAATAGATGATGTCAACAATAGCCGTTAAAGTCCTTCATTTAAGATTGCTCAGCAAACAAAACAGAACAGAACAATTAACGAACGGCTTAATTACCGAAACCATGGCATAAAGTGATTTTAATTTCTACTTCTATTTTGCTAATTAGACTACAGAAACGTTATCGGGAGATAATGGTTCAATGAATGTTTTTCCCGGCTTTCTTACCACTACAGATGTGTCCATCTCCTGTAAATCCAGCTTTACAGGTACAGGTGTATGATCCTAAGGTATTCTGACAAGTGGCATTGACGTCACACGTATACGAGTTAGTAGTACACTCGTCCAAGTCTGGTAAAAAAGGAAACTGTCAGTTTAAACCAAAAAATGCTTACTGTAAAAAAAAACTAGATAATTATTTTTTCAATAATAAATAATTGGGTCGTAAGTGAGCCGTTGCCATACATGGCAATGTGCTCACTTAACAAAATGTAAATGCTTTTCCTGGGTGACGTGGCAACGTAATTTCATGCAATTTTCGTGGCAACGTAATTTCATGCAATATACGTCCAGTTTTCTCTGATTTCACACAATGGATATTTATGTCACGCTAAGACATGTTTCTCTTTTAAAGTTCAATGTTTTCAAAAACAAAATTTGCTTTATTTGAACAAGTCCGCCATCCACTAAGTGTAAAAACTGGAATCAAGCGGCTCACTTGTGAAGCCGTAACCGGCTACCTGTTACATATTCTTGCAGTGAAACGTTGTAGGTGGAGATTGATTGGCCACATGGATCCACGCAAGACTATTATCAGCCATTCCACAAGTGGCCATAGAGAAGATTCCAACGGTTTCTCTCGTTACGGCCTCAGTATAACTACGCAGAGGGAGGAATGAACCTGATTTTACTGCCAACTACCAAACCTCTCACCCCCCCCCCCCCCCCCCCCTCCCCGCTCCCCTCTCCCACCCACTCCCAACCACGCCGCATCCAACTTAGTTGTGATATCTGAACATCGGAGAGAGGTTCAGGAAAGTGGGCAATAAATGGTTATTTTGAAAGCTGGTAGTTATAATTTTGTTAAGTGTTTTAACGGCCTTTTGGCCTTGTACTTTTCCTTCGATTAAAGATGTGGGCCTGGTAAATTGGTCTTTTTCCGCAGTGTCGGTAGCCATTCATAATTTACTTGGAATCATTTACACTTCAACTTCCACTTGACTTCTGACGCATGCATTCCCAGCAACAAAAAAAGAGGAGTGTTTTCTACGACTTTGCTGTGGATAGAAGATGTCAACTAAAATGGCATATTCAATTGTCAAGTTCTGATAAAAATCATTTTCTTCAGTTCCTCTTAAGAGTAAGGCATAATTTTAAAGTCGTAATAATTGCATCAGCCAAAAGAAATCGCGAGTATACTGGATATGCTTATTACCTGTAAAACAAGTGAAGTTGTAGCAGTTATCACACGGTACATCATTCCAACGGTACCCATGCTTGACGCCAAGAGTGTGCACACAGTCTTCGTTTTTCCAGTCGTTTGGTTGTTGCGGAGCCCAGTACCTAAAACTGCTAATTTTTTTGTTCGTCCACACGAAAGAGCCCTCCACGCTTCGATCATTAAGTCCAATCCAAGATCTTTCTCCATTGTGCCTGTGCTGTACGTACACATTTTCTTCTTCATTGTGAATTGTTACCAGATTCGAGCTCATTGCAGTACAGTTTGATTCAGCGATTGGCCATGAGGCGCATGCGTGACTCGTAAAGTAGCAGTAACCACCAAAGAAACTCCATCCTGGCTGGCATATATCTGTTGATGTAAAAAGAAAAGAATATAGTTACAGCCCTTCACGTTAGATTCAGCAAAGTTTCTAATTTAAGGGGAGGATTCCTCCATTCATTCATTCCTCCATTCGTAACTGATTTTCAGGCTTCAAGAAGTCACAACAACGAATTAGGAAATTCAATATTAGTGACAAACTGCTACCCGGGCGGTGTAATGCTCAATAAGCTGGTGTTTATGTTAGTCAATCTGACATGTGCTTATTCCTCGCATTGCAATTCCCGATAACTATATTTTTCTGAGGAATATAAATGGCCACATGTGGGCTTTCCTTCTTTGCAATCGTTTGTTTGTGTTTGTTTTTTTCCTTTTTCTCAGACTGTCAGTAAAATCTGTGTTAACACAACTATGTACCACATAAAATGGTTATCACAAATTAGACCATGTTCAAACTGCTTCATTACCTGACAAGACAGTGTATGATATTGAGAGCGGGTCATACTTTGACTCATACAATTCCTTTAAACAAACTCGGGCTCCTGTCGTGTTGATGTACTGCAGAACAAAATGCCGGTAAATAATCACGATTTGATTAAGAACACGGATGATAATTAGGTATACGTGTAATACTCGTTATGATTATGCAAATATGAATAACGGTATAAAGAATGCCTCGTTAAAAACTGGCCGTACACAACATTTCCACAGGAACACTCAACCATAAAAATTCGTGTGGACTGCGATACTGCTGACACCCCTAAGCTCAGCTCTTTAAGCTTGGCTTAGAAAGCTGGATCATTCTTTTTTACGCATACTATATTTCATCTGAGTACGAATGTGTCTTTTATGCAAGAAGGATACTATTCTCAGTTTGTAGATTTAGTTCCATCTACACAATTAAACTGCCCTTCTTGACTTCGTTACCTCTATAGTTTGATAGCTAAAACCGCTATCTTCGAATTTTATTAAATTTAAGAATGGATAAAAATTATCAAATCGAGAAGTAAGGTCAAGCAAAAGTTATAACTGATGACCAAAGACAACTTCATTTGTTTTTAACAAAATGAAAATTCTACCATGATCCAACATGAAGACTGTGAACTTACCTCAACCCAAGCGGTTATGGAATTGTGCATGGGGTCCCGATTTCCGCCATTCGAGGTATGATTCACGGATACAAAAACGCTTGGGGCATTTTTATATACCTTAGCAAAGTAAATATCCTAAAAACAATCAAACTTTATTGTTAAAAAATGAGCAGATGTTTCATTGATGAAGTTATTTTAAAGCCCATTCAAACTGCGATTTCACTTCAACAGAAAGACAAGAAACAGAAAACAACAAGAAATAGAAACTACTGACCTTGCAGAAGGCATTATTGTGATCCGCCGCAGGAGATTGTGAGTTTGCAAAATAAACCGAAGCGTGTTCTGAAAACAGAGGCCTATGAAGAGACGAATATGCTAGCCAGCTCTACAAAACAAGATAAGAAAAACAAAAATAGTGATTGTATAGTAGTATGAAATTTAACCATTCGCGCCATGACCGATGTCCAGGAGGGAGGGGGTTCAAAATCATTGTTTGATTTCTAACATTTTCAAACCTTTAAAGCTAGTGTCTTTTTGATATTCCGAACGACACAAACAAAGAAATGTAGCTGTGGTTCGAGAAATTGTAAGTTGAGTTCTTTCACTTCATGCATTTCTTTTTAGAAAAAAAAAGCTCCCTTCACAATCTTTCCAAAACCTTCCAAGATCCATTTGCGCGTGCGTGAAAATTAGGCCCATGTTGAAAGCTCTTCAACATAGCCGACTGTAATACTTACAACATAGATATCTTCGTGAGAACCTGCGTAATTTTGCAGTTCCCTCAAACACATTTTGAAGGAAGATTGTGTGATGTCCTCTAACCAAATACTGGCAGCATCCCTCTTCAGTCCTGCTTGGTGATGTGCTGCGGTAACGAAAACTAACGGTTCCTTTGAAAACTTTCTCTGTTTTCAACGAAAAAGTAAAAGTAATATTTTATAAACGAGTACGAGTGTGTCATTGAGTTTCCATAAAACAAACACACAAAAAAAATAGAATGACGAGACCACGTCCGAATGGTTTTACAAACAAAGAGGAAGTAATTAAATTACCTCTTGAACAGTAAAGATTAGAATGCATGATTACTTTTCCTATTCCAACAGTTCTTTGTTCACCGAATTTATTCGTGTAAAATGCAGTCATATCACCCCAGTTTTGGACATCAGGTCCTTTGTTTCTGCTTATTCTAAATATCACTTTATTATGCCGTTATTTCTTCAACTGTCGATCGGGAGTTTTCGCAATTCAAAATTCAAAACCTCAATTCAAACCTTCAATTCGTCAATTCAAACGTGCTATTTGTCAATTCAAACCTTCAATTTGTCAATTCAAACATGCTATTCGTGAATTCAAACCTTCAATTCGTCAATTCAAACATGCTATTCGTCAATTCAAACATCCGATCCTCCATTTCGAATCAACAGTTCTTTAATTCAAACATTCTCCTTTTCTATTAAAACCTTCAATTTCTCTATTCAAACATGCTAACAACAACAACAACAATACTTTATTTACTCATTATTTTTTACAACTATATTTTTAAAATACCTACACACATTTTGAACTAAGTACTAATAATTTAAATAGTTAATATAATTTTGAGTCTGGGAGCTAAATCAACGGGTGAGTTTTCTAGTTAGCCCCCAGCCACAGTTTGTTAAACATTTACAACAGGTGAAAGAATTGACAAGTGAAAATATTTACAGTGAAATAATTTAACAACATGATGTTAGAAAAACATAACAGAGGAGACAAATTATTTGTGTTGTTCTGACAGTAGATAACGTTTTAAATTTCTCGAGAAGAGGAATACATTTAGATCCTTTAGGTCAGATGGGAGATCTTTCCAGAGGTCAATTGCTACGAAAGAGATTCTTTGTTTGCCTATATTTGTTCTTAGACTACTCCTGATTTATATAGGTTTTGATTGGCTGCATACCTAGTATTATAGTTATGTACAGTGTTGGCATATTTAAAAATGTTTTGAAAAATGTTTGGTAATAATCCTTTGTGCCATAGGTGTGTTCGTCAATTCAAACCTTCAATTCGTCAAATCAAACCTTCAATTCGTCAATTGAAACATGCAATATGCTGTTTGCCTACTCAAACATCCGATCCTTCATTTCGAATCAACAGTTCTTTAATTCAAACATTCTCCCTTTCTATTATAACCTTTCTCAATTCAAACATGCTATTCGTCAATTCAAACCTTGACGAATTGAAGGTTTGAATTGACGAATTGAAGGTTTGAATTGACAAATAGCATGTTTGAATTGACGAATTGAAGGTTTAAATTATGGTGTTGAATTTTGACACAAACCCCGGCATACTTGCGTGCTTACATCATTTGATGCAAAGCAAACAGCATTTCATTCAAACAGTGGCGTGTTGTGCAAGCTGTAACATCATAAATTAGTTTTGCTTCAAGAACAAATTCAACCCTTTAGCGGACCAGGCGAAGGAAGGTAAAATTGCCGGGATGCACTGAACTATTTTAAGTATAGTTCTAGTATTGTTTTTTTGTTTGTTTTTTTTTTTTTTAACTCTGGTGTTTGAAGCCTTTTGTGAATTGAAATGACACATAATAAGTAGCACTTTAGGGGGTTAAAATAACTGAGAAACGTGAAAAAAATAAATGCCAGGTAGATAAAGAAGGCAGAAAGGAAAGAACATTACTCACCGAAGGAAAATTTACCGTCTCACAAGTCGTTCCAGTCCACCACTTCGATATGCGCATCTCACCAGTAACCCCACCCACTGGAGCTCCCTGATAAGCCATCCAATCTACTGACACGTTAGCACTGGACTTGCGCTCGTTAAAGCCTGCCGCCATCACGCATGCAGTGAATCGATCGTAACTCACATCTTCAATCCACGACACAGCGGCATCATGGACATAGGACTTATCACTGGTATCAATGTGATTGATAGTTATCTGCACATCGATGAGTTTGTCAGGATAGAAGACGAAAGGTCGAAAACGAATTACTTCACAATGAGAGTATCCCAGGGTTGGTATATGAGGCATGTGACGCCGACCACGCTGAAATGGAAACCCTATAAAATCGAATAAAACTCAAATGAGTACTGACCAGTGACCAGTATTAGCTCGCTACAACATGAAACTGCTTACACCTAATTGAAGAAACATTGTCGGGAAAAATAGCATAAATCATAAAGGCCACAATGGAATTATCAGAACAAGGCAAATAACTTGTTAGCATATACATTTATTGATGTTCAAGATCTTTTCCTTCCCAAAAGTTTTTCCTAGGATAATTTTCGACATACTTTGTTATGATAATGGACAAGTTATCTGTAAACAAACGAGATTTTTTTCAAAGTATATATCAGACGTCACAATGCTAATGCTTACCTTCACAGCTCCCAGGATGTTGCACTGTGTAGTTCAATTGTAACAGACACATTTCCTGTTCGAACAGACACTTGTTGTCATAAGTCGTTCCATTTGAGGAGCATATTGGTTCTTGGAAGGAAGGACAACTGTCCACGCACACGCAACGAGCATCGTACGGTCCAAAGGCCTTACACAGACCGTGATAATCACAGATAACATCCAAACAGGGATCCAAGTCTAAGATTGTGTTAAAAACAAAGTAAAGTACTTATTATTTGTCCCAAAATAAATAAAATGCTCCTTTGAAGAGGAAAGAATTGAAGCTGTGTAGGGGGCGCTGTTCGGGCGGCGGGGGTTGGGGGGGGACGTCGTATAGAATAAAGGTGTTGTTGCGGATCTCAAATACGTTGCGGACAAAAGCTGTTCATCCCTTCATCGTCCATATCTTTAATAGCGTTTTAGTAATAAAAACATTAGTTCTCTCTCTACGACTTCTGGCACACTGTTCTGTACGGATTAACCGAGCGAGATACTAATACTAAGACTAGTAGTTATTTTTCCTTTGCCTCTTTTACCTACCTCCAATAACCAAATAATCGACTTCAATTGTGTCCTTGTTGGTTGTGTCGTAGTTTCTGACGCAAATCTCCGAGTCTGTTGTAGATGCGTGCTAAAATTACAAAGTAAGTGTTAAAACTCGCGTTTGTTTCATATTTAAACTGAAATAAAAAAAATTGCCCATCAAATGTCCGAATCGAATTCCATTTCCATCCATTAATAAGATCTCCCTCCAACTCCCAAAATAACCCAATGGGCCCTTTTAGTGAGAACTTTCAAAATTCGCAGTCTTTAAAACTTATTGGACTCTATGGGGAGTTTAAGCGTTCTTCCGTTAATGACTACAAGTTTGCACTAGCAAACTTCTGTCAAATTTATGTGCAAATTACAATTTATGTGTAAATTACAATTTATGTGTAAAATTACAATTTATGTGCAAATTACAATTTATGTGCAAATTACAATTTATGTGTAAATTATGCATCAATCAATTCCGGCTGTTACCATTCCCCCCCCCCCCCCCCGGCCAACCCCGGGGATTTGTGGGTTTTTTTTTTTCGTGGAACTACAAATTTCCCCCCCCCCCCCCCCCCAGCTGCCAGAAACTACAAATTCCCCGCCTCTGGGCAACAGAAAAGCAACAAAAATTACAAAAGTTAAAAAAACATATATTAAAAGCACGTTTAATAATGTAACATCATTAATAACGTAACATCAGATCACCGAAAAGAAAGTTGCTGGCTCTGTGAAAGTTCTAACAAAACGCCCATGAATCAGACTATATAACGACATATTTAACGTTGTTTCTTTGATCGGATGCACGACTTTGCGTCAGCAGCCTGATGCTGTGCTTTGTTTTTTCGTGCCCTTGTCAACTTTGCTTTTTCAGCTCCTCGCCTCAAAGCCTACGTTCAAATAATAACACATCACGAAGTGTTTCTTACCTTCAAACAAATTCTTTAACTTTGCAATACCTTGGTTTTTAAGCCAATCGCCCACAAAAGTAGTCGGTTTCCCGGCGAATTCTTCCATTGTTTACTGACACGGTGACCGCATGGATCTGGCGATCGGTCAAGTTGTCCTCGCCCCCAACCCCCGGGGCAACACGTTGTTGTACAAAATCCCCGCCCCAGGGACATAAGGCCTTACAAATTCCCGGGGTATGCCCGGGGGGGGATGGTAACAGCCGGAATTGATTGATGCATTACAACTTATGTGTAAATTACAATTTATGTGTAAATTACAATTTATGTATAAATAACAATTTATGTGTAAATTATAATTTACGTGTAAATTACAATTTATGTGTAAATTACCATGATGGATTTTGATTCACAAAGTCGCCTGCAATATCTCCCCTCTCCCCACACACCACCACGCAAAAATAATCGAATTCCAACAAAAAATACTCCTTTTAGCGAATATAGACCCTTGAATGTCCCATGAAGGAGGACGGATGAGAAGGGGGAAAAGTTCCTCTTACCTCAACCCAGGCGGTGACTGCGTTGCAGCCAGATCCCGACAAACGGGAACTGTTGTTGTAGTTACTGCGTTTTGGTGTCACCACTACCACAGGAGGAGCAAAGAATGGATCTGTGAAGTTGATTGTCTGTAAGATGAAAGGTATCACTCATTAAACCTGCTATTCCTAGCATGTTATTATTTTCTGGATAATTGGAGTGATTTTATAAAAAATTCATTGTTAAACAGTACAGTTGACGAATGTCTATGTGAAACAAGAAAAGAGAAACTGACAACCACCCCATCCCCCCAACAAACACACATATACACGCCGTTTGAATTCTGTAAGCGAAAAGAGAGTTTGAGCAGCAGAGTCAAGGTCACAGTTCTCCAAGACTATTAATTTCATTGCAAAAGAAAATCAAGCTGACTAAGAAAAATGATTATCCTTGTAATACAAATATTTAGATTTTACCTGACAGAGGACATACTTGTCTTGCTGAGATGGCGCGTTGTTGTTCGTAAACAAAACACTTTTGGTCAAAGTAAAGTTTTCAACTTTCAAGTTAGTATATGCCATCCAGTGCTATAAGAAACAATCAAAATAAATGAGAAAGTTAACTTTCTTTCATTATTTCCTTTGTTTTCGCATTGGGTGTGATCACATCCATCCCTAGTTATATCATAACCATTTTGAACCACGGCCGCGATGTTGGCCTTTTCTTTCAGCTGCTAAAATATCCAGCCTGCAAATGACACATAAATTTAACTTCCGCTGAATGACACCTTACCGCCGCATGGCAAAAAATTGGGTGACATTTGCGTCTAATTTTTTAACTCGTCCCCAGACCCCAATTTGACCCTTAAAATCACAGCAAAACGCCAATTTTTGAAGGAAAAATCAAACTTTCGCCCATTTATGAATTACTTTTCGGAAATCCATACTCGGATTCTAGTAATTTGGTTATTATTCTATCTGGAAACGGTAAAATATTTTAATAACTTAAAAAAAAGTCCCCTCATTTTGACCTTGAATTGACCAATGTCACGTAAAGGCTTGAATGGAGTTCAACCGCGCGGTCATCGCTTTTAACGGTATAACTCATTTTAATTGGCGTAATGTCAACATCCACACGAAAAAAATCCCGTCATTTTTCCATTTTTTCAGTGCAATATGCTTCAACTGAGCCCATTTTGACTTCTATAAGTCTGTATCTTGGTGACTTGCGCGGACTAGCGCCCAGGCCGTGGGCATGGGCATGGGCGTGGGCATGGGCATGGGCAATAGTTCATTTCAGTAACGCGCACGCTCGGAGCAAATGTCGCCTTTCAGGGGGCAATTTTTTGGTATGTTGTTATCGCTCTTGTTATTGTTGTTGTCGTTGTTTTTGTAGAAGCTGAAATGTTCATAGTGTCACGAGTTTGGGACAACGAAAAAATCTGACTTCCTCATCGAGCCTCTGACCTTCCCTACACCAGTCGGATGCTCTAACCACTGAGCTACAAGAGACTATAGCAAGCAAGGCCATATACTAGGTTCATATACGACACGCGTTCTGCATACTGCAAGGATCAGTAATATCGAAAGCGTCATCTTTCATTATTTGCCTTGTTTTTGTTATTGTCGTTGTTGTTAAGATGGAACCATTTTGTTTATAAACATGAAAAAAAAATTGCTACAGCTAAGTGAGGTGGTTCCACAGACAACAAGCTTTTTCTGACCAATATTTGGAGTTGTCTGATTAATAAGCATTGTTGTTTTACTGCTTTCGGGTCTTCTTTAGGAACAATATGTATTATAACCATGCAGAAACGTTATTTATAAGATAGAGAATAATATTGAATACTTTACTCACAATTTTTATGCTCTTATGCAGACCGTCGAAAATCTTAACTTCTCTGAGACAAATTTTGAAACTGTCCTCGGTCAAGTCCTCTACCCACGCGGCCATTGCGTCTTGAGGTCTCTCTACAATCTTGTGACTAGGAGTCACAAGTATGGTTGGTGAAGACAAGAATCGCTGGAAAATAAACATAAACTATACTTTAGAGAAGACACGAAGAAAAAAAAGACACAAATAAAAAAATTATTAAAATATGAATAAACATGAAAAACGAAAGAAATGAATGGAAATTAGGGAAATTAATGGCTGCGTGCCTGCGAACCTGCGTGCCTGCGTGCGTCCATGCGTGGCTGTGTGGTTGCGTGGCTCCGTGGCTACCTGGCTGCGTGGCTTCGTTTCTGCGTGCCTACGTGGCTGCGTGCCTGCGTGCCTGCATGCCTGCGTGCCTGCGTGCCTGCGTGCCTGCGTGCCTGCGTGCCTGCGTGTCTGCGTGCCTGCGTGTCTGCGTGCCTGTGTTCCTGCGTTCCTGCGTTCCTGCGCTCCTGCGTGCCTGCGTGCCTGCGTGCCTGCATGCCTGCATTGCTAAGTGCCTGCGTGCCTGCGTGCCTGCATGCCTGCGTGCCTGCGTGCCTGCGTGCCTGCATGCCTGCGTGCCTGCGTACCTGCATGGCTACGTGCCTGCGTGCCTGCGTGCCTGCGTGCCTGTGTGCCTGCGTGCATTCATGGCTAAGTGTCTGCGTGCATGCGTACATGCGTGCCTACGTGCCTACGTGCCTACGGGCCTGCGTGCCTGCGTGCGTCCATGCGTGGTTGCGTGGCTCCGTGGCTACCTGGCTGCGTGGCTTCGTTTCTGCGTGCCTACGTGGTTGCGTGCCCGCGTGCCTGCGTTCCTGCCTGCCTGCCTGCGTGCCTACGTGCCTGCGTGCCTGTGTTCCTGCGTTCCTGCGTGCCTGCGTGCCTGCAAGCCTGCGTGCATACATGGCTACGTGTCTGCGTGCCTGCGTGCCTGTGTTTCTGTTCCTGCGTGCCTGCGTTCCTGCATGCCTGCGTGCCTGCATGGCTACGTGCCTGCGTGCCTACGTGCCTGCGTTCCTGCGTGCCTGCGTGCCTATATTTCTTGCTGTTTCTTTAGTTTATCTGGATATCAGAGTTAAGAAAACGCAATTTTGTCTTTTTGTATAGTAAGTATTATGAGAATTTGACGAAAATGACAGAATTTCATTTTCACAAAATCGGGGTAATCTCGACGAAATCGGGACGGTTGGACAATCTGTAATGTATTTAAAAAATACTTGCGTGTAGTAGAGCAGGTTACATATTTGATGATGTTTACAGTGTTATCAAATATGTACATAAACAAGGTTTTGGTTATATTAAGATATTGGTACATGTGCCAGATAGAACTTTGAGGCTGAAGTTGCTTTTTGATTAATTTTCACTACCAGAGAGCATACTCTCATATATTCCAGTTTAAAATAAATAAATAAATAAATATATATATATATATATATTGCTTTGCTCACTGCTCGCAGTTTGAGCACTCTCGTGACTCCACAATGCAATCCAACAATGTGTAACCGTACATCCTGTGCCCAAGTTCAGGAGTTGCCATAAAGCCATTATGGTAACAACCGGGAGGGCACATTGTATACATAATTGTATTATATATATATATATATATATATATATATATATATATATATATATATATATATATATATATATAGTCAGTTAGCTTGCAGGATTTTATTTTTTTATGGTCAACTGCTTGCAGGAATTTTTTTGGAGACAATATTCCTTTGCAGGATTTTTTTTTGGTAATTGTCACCCCCCTCCCAAGATTTCTAATGGTCCGCCCCTAAGGTTACCACGCCTCAAACTTTTCATGTTACCATAAGCTTTTGATGGACGTGAACTAACCTTTTGGAAGTCGATCCTTTTGCATTCTGTTCCAGTAGTCCAAGCGTCCAAGGAAGTGGTTCCTATTTGTGTTCCAGAAGGTGCAGATTGAAGCGCAACCCAGTTGATCTCCGCAGTTTTATTTGAGCCGTCGCTATACTCAACAACACATGCTTTGAATTGATTTTTATCTTCTGACTCCACCCAAATGACAGCACCGTCACCACGAGTTGGTTTCTTAACTGAGTTACCAAATGAAGCGAGAACTTTAATTTCCTGCCCTCCAGAGAAAGGTTCTGGAAACGAAACATGGTTACAAGCGAAAAGCCCTGGGCTGGATGTGGTCACATTGATTTTTCCTGCCTTGAAACTGGCTGTTGTGAAGGAAAGAGAAAACATACAAGCTGGATAAAAGATAACGGCAATTCGTATTAACTAATTATCGAGGAACTGCAGGTGTAAAGGACGTAAAATTTCCTCTTTCCGTGTGCGCCCCACCCCCACATCGTTCGGTTATAAATATGACATTAACCGCATCACAAAACTACTAATTAACGACATTTTAAAATGTCTAGTCTACAATAAAATTGAAAATTAAATGCTGTTTCCATTTACCTTGACTTTCGTGGGTGAGCAGCTCGAAAGTAAAAAGTATTAACCAAAGGTGCAACGGAACACAACGCACTCCGGACATTTTGCTTCAAATGAAGGAAAAGCTTAACTGGGTTGAAGTTATATACATTATTTTTGTACGTGATCGTGATGACATCAGTTTTATCTGCCTTGACATGCGAACGGACAATAAAATACATATTCCTTAATGGAAGTGATTTATCTTGGGGCTTAAGCAAGCAGGTCGTAGAAGTGGTTCGTTTCTTCGTTTAAGGGGAGGAGGGTCGTTTCTTCGTTAAGATATTTGAATACCATCTACAGTAGTCCAAAATAACGTGACAAGCCTACACAGACTTCCTACTGTACGGGTATGCTTTTGATTTATCTTGGGGCTAAGCATGTAGGTCGTAGACGGGGGGGTGGGGGTCGTTTCGTCGTTAAGATATTTAAATTCCATGTACAGTAGTTTAAAATAACGTGACAAGCCTACACAGACCTCCTACTGTGCTTTTGTGTTAGCGACTCGTTCTTAGTTTGCCTTCAAAGTTTAGCTCTTACGAGCATGTCTTTAAATGATTTCCTCTTTTATATGATATAATAGAAGGATTTTTGAAAATTGTTTTCAGCATTGTTGATTTTGAATAAAACTCCATTTCTGCATCAGTATTTTTTGGAGACTCCTGGGTGATATGTCATGACGAATGGTGATATTTGCTAGCAGGTCTTTTTCTTATGTTTCAATTTTTTTGATAGCCACGCGCTTCAAGGCGTGTTCTAAATCGATTGAGAAATTCCTGGAAAGTTGTTTTCCGAGGAATTTGTTCGTAGAAGTCTGATGGCTTCTTCTTTGATAAAACCTCTCTTGACACCTGGTGGTTGACAGGAGGTATAGTGTGTGTACTGAAATGTCTCGGTCGGCTTGTAGTGATTTTTTATGTTAAGGATAGACGCCTGTTTGGATCGTTTTCCTTCCCATACAACCGTGTCAAGGAATGTAATATCCATCTGTGAATTTTTAGCTGTAAATTTTATTGTGGGATGGAATTTGTTTGCTTGTTCAAGAAATAGGAAACGTCATCGATGAAACGTTTCCGTACTGTTGGTTTTATTTTGCTTTGGCTCAGTATTTTTGTTTCAATGTTTGCCATGAAAATATTGGCAAATGCTGCCTACTGCATTTTTGTTCCATGGCTCTCCCATGAATTTGGAGATAATATTCTCCATTGAATTTGAACGAGTTTTCTTTGAGGATAAGGTTGATCATAATTTTGAGATAGTGGGACGGGATGGGAGGGTTGTTGTTGTTGAATTGGTCGTATGCCCTGCATACTGCTGTAATTCCCTCCTCTTGTGAAATATTTGTATACAAGCTTGTTACATCCATAGATACCAAAATTGTATCGTAATGATACTTTGGTTTGTTCTATGAAGATCATTAAATGGGTGGTATCTTTAAGGTATCATTGCTGTTTTGGGGCAGCTCAGTTGCAATCGCGCGAGCCAACTTTGATATTAATCGTGATAAATAGTTTAAGGAAATAACAGAAAACAGTCTAGAAATAGCTCATTTCCTTGCTCATTTCCTTGCTCATTTCTTTGCTCATTTCCTTGCTCATTTCCTTGAGCATTTGTAACTCCGTACCGTGAAGATTAGGATAGGCATATAATTTTCATTTTTTTTTTAAATATAATTTCATTGTCAAGGAAATTGTTGATACGATTAATACAACTGATAAACAAAATTATATTCATGGAAAAATGTACATTTAATGATCATCCTATTTAAACTTTACATTCGTTTCCAGATTTATCCAAATCAAATTCTGCATTAATTTTCTATTTTACTATTTTCAGTTACCATGTTAGGAAGTGAAATTCATGTTATTTTGGTGTTTCGTAATTCTCGACACACTTCAACGATTGTGCTAAATCGACAGGTTTAGTTCACGTTATAAATTTAGCAACCTTGACCGTGCTGATCATGAGATCAACACGGGTTGGCACATAGGAATTAAGTTTTGAGACAGCTTCCCTTATTTAACCAAATAGTGAGACCACCACCAAGATTTACTTTGTCTAGTTCAGCAGTGTTAGATAAACAGAAGATAAGGTTTGGCTGTTATCTTAACTCTTATGGTCATTTAACTCTGTTATTCACTTCTTTCTGTCTTGTATACACAGTTACAAAGCAAGACTAACGTCGCTAAGGTTGTAGCTCCAGTGGTACTTTAAAGAAGAAACTTAAGTAATGGATTGGCAAGGGATTTCTTCCGTCAATCACACCTTCTAAGGAAAGGCTTTTATGTCGACTTAGCTATAACCCAGCTTTAGCACAAAACGTCTCGCATAGCTTGTAATTAGGTCAACTGATCAGAGATCAATAAACGAGTGACAATCCAGAGATTCCCGGTTTGCACTGTCATCGCAACCACTAACGATCAACTTGTTACTTTTCATGAAAGGTTTTTCATTGTGCGCCCACAAAACATATCTTGCTGTTATAAAATCTTCCCGTGTTTGACCCATGTTTCCTTCTGACATTTAAAGCTGGAAACTATACTGATCGTGAAGACAGTAACAGAAAGATGCCTGACTTTGAAAGGTCATCAAATGGCAGCGTTGGATAAGTTTCATTGCGTGGTGACTGTCAGCTTATTTGCCAAGACCACTTCCATAGACTTCTAAACGGAGTGATGGAGATATCTCCAATATTGGTAGC
Organism: Cladopsammia gracilis; assembly: GCA_022457155.1. Taxonomy (NCBI): domain Eukaryota; kingdom Metazoa; phylum Cnidaria; class Anthozoa; order Scleractinia; family Dendrophylliidae; genus Cladopsammia; species Cladopsammia gracilis. The sequence continues at coordinate 488,684 of JAJGOT010000461.1, read as the reverse complement.
AGGCAATTGTGACCCTAAATTGTTTTAATTATTTTTAAACTTTTTAAGGTGTTTTCTTAGTATTGCATTGCGCATCACTACTACGCATAATTTCTTGTGTCATTAGCTCGAGCAGTCCGAAGCAAGAGAGTTTCTTTTGATGATAAGTTGGCCAAATGAATTAGTGTTTTTTTTTCTCCTAAACGAGCAAGTTGATCTTTCTTTTTTTTATTACATAATTTTCCTGATAAAATGATCCTCTTTGGCTTTGACTTCGTCGTGAAAAAAAGAAAAAAACGTGTACTTACCAGTTTCTCATTGGTATAAAATTATGAGCATAAGATCATGCACGCAAGGAACGTTTTGAGTCAGTGCCTTTCGAGGCAGAGTGCCATTGGTAGTGCTACTATGATCTTAATTTTTCCTTCCCCCTTTCTCTTCCCCCTTTTGGAAAAGTAGAAGTGCTGAACACTTCCCATGCCAAATTTTAATTTCAAATTCCAATGGGAGGACTAGTTATTTCAAACGTAAAGTTCAACTTCGGTTTGCCGCCATTACTTGATTCAATGGCCAAAACGATTGGATGAGCATACATACAACAGAAAACACCACACAAATCCTTTACTGTTAATAGCTTTTATTATAGCAACCCCTTTTTAATAGCCAATCTACAAATAGCTTTTTGTTACCACTTGAATTTATTTCGCATGAAACCGAAAGACAATATTTCCTGCCTTAAAATGACTGCGAGAGCAGCAATGTCGACACTATTATGCTATAATAGGTGCGCTAAGGCTCTCGTTGTCATCAGTTGGAGATCTACTGAAGTCCTACATTACCGTATACGTACGTAGCGCTTTTTGCAAACTGTATATCTTCAAACTGAAGTACATGACATTTAAGTGTTTGATAAATGATGTGCGAAGAGTTAAAAATTACTTTTGAGATTTAATTGTAAATATTTGCTGGTTAAAAAAATGCAGTATTTAAAATGAGGCAAGCGCACCTTACAGAATTGTTATCACTAAAATTCGGAGAAATGTGCACTGAAACAAAGTTTACGTGCCCATGAACTGTCCTAAAAACCATTTGGGCGAATCTTCATCTCAGACCTCTTGATGACGTCTGACATGGAGCTTGGCTTTACGTTCCATTTGATTCCTTCACTGTTTGTACGCCCAAACACACCATTCAGATTGGAATGGTAACAGTGTTTGTACCACCAGGCGCCTTTACAAGTCTGGGCACAGTTGTCGCCATGGTTGTCATTATCACGATCCTTGGTGGTAAATGACTGACCATTATGATGACTGAGAGAATCTCCACTGGTGCCTGAGAAAAGAAACAAATAAAATACTATTCGAGGGAGGTGTTTGTTAAGTAATATAACCAGCTATCAACCAAATCATACTTGGACACTTTCATTTGTCAAACAACTTAATTCAAGCAATTTTAAAGTCAGTTCGACCGAAAGTCGATTTAGCAAATGTTAAAATAGAATATCAAGAAGTCAACAAAATGAAAAGTCGATTAGCAAAATGCAATTAAAGTGAAATCCGATTTACAATTTTTAAAAACGCACTTTTCACTTGCGAATATACGAGTTCTCACTTTCTACTTTAACCACCTCCCGTCGCCCCCCCCCCCCCCCCCCCCCCCCCTCCTTCTCAAATAGAAATACATTTGTGGAAATCGTGAGTAAAATCCTTCATTTGATCGTTCAACTGTGTAGGCAATTGTTCTTTCGTTTGATAACTCTGAAACTCGGCCTTTGTCTCGTAGCGCGGATTTCGCGCGTGACCTTTGAAATAACTGATTTTTTTTTTGTCCTTCGAAAAAAATGCCATGCATTTTACAAACACACTTGTATCAACAGAAGTTAACTTACCCGAAAAACTTCCCAAACTCAGCTGATATTTAGAACTCTCGCTTGCTACATCGAATGAGCTGTATTCTGCAAATGACGTTTCATTATTGATATCTTCCAAGTCGACGCGAAGCTTGTCATTGCTGTTTGCAGTGAGGCGATGAATTTTCTCCAGCCCGAGCCAAAACTCGCCGTTAAGCTCGAGATTACCAAACCCCTTTTTGTATTCATCCCATCCCCGGTAGAAATCAATAGAGCCGTCCTGTCTTTTTTGGAACATCGTCCAACCTCCACCGGCTGTTTTCTGATCACAGAACACTTGAAATGTGCCTAAACCATCCGGATCGATTTTGTACACTCCACTGTTCCTTTGACCGGACTGGTAGACTTCAGCGCAGTTCTTATAAACTGAAAATTTGACAAAACTAATTATTAAACTTTCTCCTCTGCTATATCAAAATATATTTCTACCAAACATATCGGCTGACTGAAAACAGGTCCATACCTCATCATTAGTTGAAAGCCCGGTTTACACGACAAGCGTTTTTGGGCATGACACCCCTAACTTTTGGCACCCGTGCCTAAATGTTCGGCCCGTCATTGCCGTCAATTGTCTGTTTACACGACAAAATTTTCTTTATTTTGGACACCGCTAATTTTTTAATGGGCACTGATAAAATTAGAAACGGCACCTCTAAATTTATGAGCATATCGATGCATTTGTCAGCGGTTTAACCACTTTCAACATGGCGGACATTGGAACAAGACGCAGACGAATTGCTTTTTAACCCGTGAATATACGCGCATGCGTAATGAACGGGTTATCGGTAACGACGACAGATATTGAAATAAGTCACTCACTTAGTGACGTAATGCTTTGTTCACAACAATAAGCTTAAAGATGTTTCGCATTTGGAGTCTTTAATGCAACGTTAAAATCGATCTAAAAGGAATTTTCAACTGAGACACGCGCTTTGATGGTTATTAACATTCAAGTCATAAAATTTATCCCATTTCAAATCAGTGGTCGCGGTGGTCGAGTGGTCTGAAGCGCAGAATTACAGCCGAAAGGCCCAGGTTCGAATCTCATTCGGGCTGTTCTTTTTTCTTCTTTTTTTTTTCTTTCTTCTTCGGACTGAACATTATGAAAGTGATGTACTGTATTTTTATTTTTTGCGTTTGTCAAAAATCCTTACGTTTAATTTTAAAAAAAATATTGAACCGTGACAGAGTGAAAACATAAGCTTACCGCAATATTGCGTTACGCGTTAGCATTTCAAATTCACGGGTTGTCTCTAAGGAGCCTTTGATTTGTTATGGTATTTCATGAGGAAGCGAAGAAATACAAATTTTCAGGAATATATAGTGGAGGGAGAAAACCGCTCATTTACTGCTTTTATAAACAACATTAAAAGGCGCAGAATGTTTGAGCAAGCCATGCTAGCTGTTGTAAACCAGCCAAGAATAAAAAGTGTTTGGACACTTTGGATGTTTTCGAAGCCTCTAAAGACGATAATTGGATGCTTTCCTCGCTAAAAAGTTCGATGAGCCTCTGTCGCCTCCTCCGACCACGTTAGTTTGCTGGTGGAACTGGACGCCATCTTGAATTTGAACCACAGTTCTCAGCGAGAAGAGAAAATTTGGGCACGGCACCCCTAAAAAACGGGCACGGGGCCACCTGTTTACAGGGTCCCGGCACCCCTAAATATTTAGGCACCCGTACCCAACACATTTCCATTTACACGATACAAATTGAGGGTGCCGTGCCTAAAATTTTAGGCACGGGTGCCCAAAGTTGGGGGTGCCGTACCCAAAACGCTTGTCGTGTAAACCGGGTTTTTAAGTATGCCCGGAATTTAATACTGATTCGAATTATCGCTGCTAAAATATAAAGCTTGAATAACTCAGAAATACAGAATCTTTTTCAAGGTCAGTGACAAAGGGCTCTAATGAAGGTGTGTCAGTAATTGCGATGATAACTAATTACTTTTAAAGCTTTCATTGGAAGTTAAAATCACTAAACCGAGCACTCCATTTTTCTCTCAAAAAACAACTCTTACTTACGCTTTCTATGCGGATTAACAAGTCCGTGTTTTTCTTTCTTTAATTTTTTTTTCTTGCCAAACAATAAAACGAAATTGCCTAGCAAATTACTTCCTTCTAGTGCTTTAGAAATCAGCGATTCAAATGTCGTAAAATGGGCTTATAAACACGTCATCTTATATATAAGTGCTGTGAAAATCGTTTCTGAATTAGATCATAAAAAAATTCGGTCAACACTCGTGAAAATAAATTCTGCACAATGACCCGTCATTGTGCAGTCTATTTGCGCTGGCTTTCTTGCTGGCGACATTTAGATTGTTACACCGTGCTGATGAGTTGCAATAACAACGAAACAGCTGTCCACGGTTACGATCCTATACTTTATCGGTTTCTGTCGTTATGGTGTCTCGCAAATTGTACTTTTTTACGTGGTCAGATCAGCCTTGCAGTTCATTGTTTTTATTTCCAGGGGCGGGCTTATATCCAGGGGGCTTATATCCAGGGGTAGGGCTTTTATCCAGGTGGGGGCTTATATCCACAGGGAACTTATAAACTTTCATAGTGAACCACTTGGCGCAATACTTCAGTCATTTTGTTACATTGAAGATAATACATAGCTGCGCGAAGATCTCTCTTCTCGTGTTCAACTCGATATCGAGTTAAACACGAAAAGAGAAATTTCATATCTCCGAGCAGCCATGTATTATTTTGTTTGATATATAAACGACGCTTACGAAGTTTTAAGCAATTTTCGGAAAAAAAATTTCTGAAGATTTCGAAGTTTTCTAAGGTTGCACGAACTTTTCCTCGAATTTTTCCGAAGATGCTTGATTGTAGACCAACATATTTTGCGCGTGACAAATAAAAATATATATTAGAAGATCTTTGCTATTTTGGGAGTGACTTTGGTTTAACTAACAGGTCCCAATGATTGCTTATTAATTACCTCCAACTTGACTGCAATTTCTACCATCTCCTGGATAAGGGTAATCACAAGAACAACGAAAGGATCCTGGTGTGTTTGTACATGAAGCCCATGAACTGTGGCAGTTGTGAGTACGGCTGGCACACTCGTCAATATCTATGGAAAGTAAAATAAAATGTAATTAATGTTTATGTTTCTAGAGTAAATGTTTAATGTTCATTTATTAGCTTGGCCAGATCGCAGTTAGCAGGCTAACCAGGCGACGATAAAACAGAGATAATAGATCTATGTTTGGCGTGCCTTTGTGTGTTCTTATGCTGACTCGTCCCCAGTCGTCTTTCTAGGCAAGACGAGGGAGACGCGCGTGGGGGTACACTCGGAACGAGAGAAGCGCGACCGAAGGGGGTGATGGGTTTTCCTCCTTCCCATCACACCTCGCACTCCTCTAGTTAATTGAGAGACGACTGGGGACGAGTCAGGTTCTTATGTATGTTTATATAACAAGCAGAAAGACAGTTTACCAGCGCATGTCCTTCCATCCCCTGTGAATCCTGCTTTGCACGAACATGTGTAGGATCCTAAGGTATTATTGCATGCAGCATTCACGTCACAGCTGTGTGTGTTGGTAGAACACTCGTCTGCATCTAACGTGCAATGAAAGTTCGGGTAAGTATCACAGATGCTGGCTGATATTCTTTCTTTAGCCTTGGCTAATCAACAGCGTATTTAACTTTTTTAATAACGAACGAAACAAAACAGTGAAATAACTAGGTTGTTTAAGGTGTATTCGATTCGAGGTGCAGCGTACAGGTGCAGTTACAGTTGAAATTTGGTACTTAAAAAAGTTTTAACATTGCTCGGTAAAAAAAAAACGAAAGGCTGAAATTTCAAGAACAACATGAGAGCAAAGAGAGCTAGTACACTGATTAAAGAAATTGAACAAGCAAGCCGCTAAACCGACAGCGAAAAGCTCTCGGAATGAACTACGATAAAATTTAAAATTAAAAATTTGGACACAAATAAGCGATAAAGAAATCATTACCTGCACTCTATCTGGCTTTTGAAGTGCCGTGCTTTCCAAAAGCAAATTTACAACTTTAAGACTCGTTTTGTTATTGTTTTGACATTCTCACCCGCATCCGTTTCGCTCGCGTCTAAAGGTAATGCATTTCAGCCCAAAGTCAATCCAAATAATTGCATAAGCTCTACTCTCCTCATTTAACAACAGATATTGAATTACACAGAGAGTCTATTCCAGTTCTTAATTTATTTTTCCACCGGGTTTGATAAAACTTGCACATAGCAGCCCGCTGCGAACAAATACAAACTTGCTCATTTTAGCTCCTACAGCCGTAATGGTGACATCTTTCTCGATCTTTCGGTTCTATTTCGCTTCATACAATATTTAAGACCATTTTCCATGACTTTTAATAAGGACAAACATTGCAGTTAACTTGAGGCTTTTAAGCCTTAAGTTAACATCAAAAGTTAGCCTTTAAAGGATATTGACATCATCACTATTCACATGGAAGATAAGATATTTTCACATGGGCAGACTTTCCACAATGGGAGAAATCCTTGTATTTAGTTTATATAATAATTTACCGTCTTTTTCAATGCGTTCGTGTGAATCGTCTGAATTTAATTAAGAACTATCCGCCCAGCGCAATACATGTGGCGCAATACATTAGTTATTTTGTTTCTTACCTTTTTCACAATGATTTCCAATGAATCCCGCACGACAGTCGCATACATAAGTATTTTCCTTGTACAGTGTGCGACATTTTCCGTCATTTTGACATGGAAAGCTCTCACATGGGCTCTGGAAAGAAATATAGAAAATATTTTAAAATTTGTGGGCAGTCCTGCACGTTATTTTTTTATTATTATTGTTATTATTATTATTATTATTATTATTTTGTTTATTTTTTTTGTCCTGCACTTTATATTTTTCGACTCTCACGTCATTTTTCCATAAGAGGAAAGGAGGATAGGAAAATATACTGTAGTTTGCCGTAATCAACCATGTTTCATGACTTAAAGACACCCGAATTTGCATTTCGCCTTCAAAAGATGTCGAATGAAGGAAGCGCCAGCCCTTTTAAAGTGGAACCTTGTTTTTGAAAAAAGTAATTAAGTGTTACAACGTATTTAGAAATAAATGCTCGCGAGTAAGGGATCGATCATTTTACTTCTGAGTGGGAACATTATAGCCTAAAACATGTAAATGTTGTTTTCATAATTTTAAAGACCTGCTTAAGGGCCAATTTCGCAGTTCCTTGAGTTATTTTCGTTTTTAAGCTCGCCGTCATTGAAATACTTCCAGCGCAATATAATGCGAAGTTGGTATCAAGCCAAAAATAGCCTTCACCGATAAATCTCTCAGTAGCGCTGTATTTGCGGGCCACCAAAAATAATTTCAGAATAAATAAAAGACAGATTCAGCTATAATGTAGTATTGTTTTTTTGCCTAAAAATCATATACCAGACTCGAAGTTTGCTTAAATTTGCCTTCTTGTTTACATGGCGATATGGGTGTTTTGTACAAGACCAAAATGATTTTTAAACTTAACATTTCCGACAAAATTTTATTGCAAAAGAAAGTTGAAAAGATGTTTAATTTACTATGTAAAAGGCATTGTAGGACGCCGAATGTTACGATAACAGGAGCGTGTTGAAAATGGTCCAAAATGGCCAAAATTCAATGGTCCATGAAAGCACCTGCGAACTCAAAAGGCTAATTTTCGACTTATCGAAATTTTGAAAAAAAGTAAAATGAAATCGAACCTTTTAAACCCATTTTCGAAAATAGGTCACTTAATAGGTTCTTTTGGTGAAAAAAAAAAAGAAATTCGAAATTTGGCCTCTGTCCTCGGATTCTCGATATTTACAGACATCCGCTCTTAAATATTTAATATTGTATAAATATATGTAAATTTGTAGGCACAGTTTCCTATTCTTTTCTTTGAAAACTGTATGTGACCAGATAAATGTCCATTCCTTTCTATTTTTCTAAAAAGAGTAGCTTTTTCACTTACAATGTAAACCACAGCATTCTGTGTTTTAATTTCCTGTTTATTTTGCCGTTTAATGTGGTCAAGACTCGTATCATGCTTTACATTTTATAAAAGGTGGATTTAACTTTGAAATCTGTGGATTAAAACTCAATTGCTTTCTGTGACATTCAAATAAGTCCGTTTGAGAAGTAGCCTTAACGTTTGAGTTTTTTGGCAACTTAAAATTCACATCAAGCATATCCGACATTTTGCTAACATGAAACTGTAAGAAAGATCCCTACATGTAAGCGGCATGGAAAATATTGGGAATTAAAAGATTAGTTGAAAAATACACTCAACTCAACATACCGTGATAGCATAGTGATGGAATTCCTGACTCTGCACAAAATTACTGGAGTTATAGTACTTGTCTGTAGCCAGTAGATGGCAAACGCGATTGTTGGGATTGATGGACGACACAGTAGCAATATTAAATGAGAAACACCCCAAGGTGGCGATGCACTGAAAGGCGCACTCGACAAAATCCTCGACGTAGATGGAGGCCAAAACTTGGGAGACATTCAGCGTGTGGTTTAAAAACTCCTTAAAGTTGCCATAATTGATGACTTCGTACTCGCCTCCTTTTACCTGTTTAATAGTTGAAAAGAACGCGTTTGTTTACCAGAAAGCGATTTAGAGCTAAACTTTTTCCCTCTCTAGAAAGTGATGCAAGGAAAACAAAAGTATGCGGCCTTGATACACGTTTATTTTTTATATATATATGAACCTTTTTATGAGACGGTTGAGGCTGAGATTGGCCAGAATTTTAAGAACGTGCTAAGAACTTACCCAGGCTGAAATTTAGTTAAGAACGTTTGTATTTGAGCTAAAAACGTATACACGTCTTTAGCTTTCAATTTTATAATTTAGCGAGTATGTCTAATAAATGGTAAAGTTGTAGAACGTTGCCTATATTTCTTTCTTCTTATTCAAATTATGATTTACTGAAATACTGCTGCACCATTTATCTTAAGATCCTGTTAATCGCTTTGAACAAGCAGAGATATTTGGCATTTTCTTTAAAAGGCCTCGTCCAACTTATCTGATCTAAAAACAACTGTTCAGAGTTTCGATTAAATTGACGAGAATTATTCAGCCGACTAGCTATAAAACACTTACCTCAATATGCTGCCTAGACACCTGAACTAACGCAGCAAAGCCAAGAGCGATCCAAACTGCCACTATCTTCAACTGCATTGTTCTTCTAAGAGAACGGTTCCTCCTTGATTTGCGTGCACTCTACGTGCGATACTGGCAATCTCGATAAACAAGTTAAACTATATATGGATGCTATGTGTTATTGAAATCTTACTGCAACAAAATAAATAATTAATAGCATAAAAAATAAACAGTCATGCAAAGAGTTATGAAATGCTTAGTACAACAAAATTACTCGAAATAAAGTATTTTCAAACTAAAAAAGGTTATCTACTAAAGTGCCCTTATCTAATAAAAAATCATTTAACGGTGGCTTCTCAGTTTATTGGAGGAGTACGTAGCAGCAGTGGCAGTATTTACCAACCGGGCAAATATTTATTATATCACCTGTTCCTCCTTGATTCGCGTGCACTCTGCGTGCGAAACTGACAATGTCGATAAACAGGTTTTTTGTATGCTTTGTTTTACTAAATTTTACCACAAGATAATAAATAATTAATAGCATAAAAAACTAAAAAGTCATGTAAATAGTCATGTAAATGCTTAATACAACAAAATTGCTCGCAAATAAAAAGACAAATAAAGTGTAGCATTATTACTTTTTGACATGAGGACCCTCACAGGGTTTTTTTTGGACACCGCATGACGCTAGAGTTGCTAAGGACGCTTCGCCTAAAGGGATTATCGAGAAATTTCCCACTGTGAGAACTGACAAATTTGTTCACTCCTTTGAACCAATCATGAAGTTAAGTAATTTGATGAGGTGTCGCCTTTGTCAACGCTATCGGTCATCGAAAGGTTATTAAATTATAAAAAGGTCGGGCAATGATAACTTGAGAGTGAACATATGTAAGTGAATCATGTGTTTCTAGACCCGGTAAGTCATTAACGTTCCGTGGAAGCCATCAGTTCGCTCGCACGTGCCAAATATTTTAACTGAGAGATTTTGTTGCACACAGGTTGCGGTCTGAATGAAAACAAATTGTTCGTGGCATTCCCCTTTCCTCACATCTGGTCGTCCCGAAACATGCAGGCACGGTATCAATTTCTTGCCCGGCCAAAGATATTAAAATATCGTGGGCGTGCTCAGAACAACTTAATTTCGGCCAGGCTTACAGATTTTCGTTAACAAAGAAAATCGCTGTACGAGACAAATTATTTTAAACATACTTCATCATCGGGTGCGATCGATATACATATTTCCGGAATCTAGCCTCAGGCTACAGCTGGATAACGCTATACATTGAAAAAAGTCACTATTCAGTGGAACCATTTGTGCTATTCAGTTGATAACGTTATTCACTCTTCCTGGTGTTTGATATCCCAAATTGCAAGGCAATTTGTTCATTCCATGTCCTGGTGGGCTTCAAATTGCGCAAATTATATACAAAGTGCTCGTTTCTATTACACGTAGATAGGAGTCGTGACTCGTGTTTGTCATCACTGTACATGTAATGTACATCAAAACTTGCGTTATTTTTGGAGTCCAAATAAGCTTATAATCTTATTACCGTCCTTTGTTGATCCAGTTAATTTTTTATCATTGTTTTGCGATAAGCCGCTGCCCATTCGAATTTGTTATTTCGGAGTATGGAATCGCGGGCACACACGTAAGCCGCAGGGGGACCGAGTGGCGATCGCAGTATAGTAGAGCTTTATATTAAGCGGGAATTGAGAGGAAAGCGCGCGCTTCGAAAGAGTGACCATACAACGATACTTTCCTGAAAATCCAATCGAAGAAATACGTAGGATCGTCCTAATGCGACACGAAAAACAAACAAACAAAAGGAAACGGTTGTTGTGGGCTGCAAATGAACGGGAGACGAGAGAAATTGGAAAACAAAATTGGTTCGTATTTATTTTGGCAAATGGAAGGAATTAGCCGAACAGCATAATAAAAGAAGGACCCTGGACAGAACCAAGGACCAAGGTACGACTCTCTTAGAGTAAAAATAGAAGAAGTTAGGTATCGAAGAAGAGAAATTGACTGGAAGGCGACATTATTAAGTCCACGCTGAACATAAACATGGCTAACATGATCTTGCAGTGTTCATCACGAGGGCATTAGTCCGGGGGGGTGTCATTTCATTTATTCCTTATTTTTTAAAACGAAATGGGAAAATCTATACACATTGTTAGACCGGAAGGCACAACATACCCATTATTTGACAAAAATTGCCAAATGCTACACCTAAAAAAAATGACCCCCATACCAATATACAAGCTCTAAACACAGAGGGGAAATTTCTACTTTTATTTTTACTGTTTCTTTATTTCCTCCAGCAAAGAAGTGCACTGTTAACCATTGATGGTGGCTCACATTGTTTCCAAAGTACTGAATAGTGCCATCTGTAGCAAAGCCAGTGATGTTGATTCCCTTTGCAAAATGTTATATCGAGTAGATATGTTAAACCAATAATATTTAGGATAAAATTGAACTACAACAGCAACATATAAAGCAATAAATTCCACTTTTACTAAATTATGCCAATGCTCAAAAGTGCTTGGATGCCAATCCTGCAAATAAACCAACAACAACAAGAGTTATGGAATCACTGACTTCTGTGATATGTACAGTTGCTGCTTGGGAAAATGGTCATAGCTGTTAGTGTACTAAAAAAAATCACCCTTTAAAGGGGGCTATTACTGGCCTGAAAATTTGTGATGAGACTTAATGGTCAGTTTACTTTAAACAAGAAACTTAAGGGAACTTTAAACTGTTTTCTCCTGTTTTTACTCCTGATAGAGTGGAAACTTGATCATATACTTGGTATACCCTAAGCTATAGCTTATTTTGAAGCTCTAAATGCATAGAATAACAGAAGCACTCATGTGTTCTAGTACACAAAAAAGTGCAAAAAGTTGTAGGGGTGGTCAACCATATCACAGATATCAGAGGAGTACACTTTTATTATCTCAATGAACAGATCTTTCCAAGACCACTTAAGTACTAATCATGCAGCCAGCTAGTTGCACTTAATATTATTGTCCATCTGAACTGGCGGGTGGCCCGCCTCATACAGTTCGACCTAACATAAAAGTACTAATCATGCAGCCAGCATGCACTTAATATTACTGTCCATCTGAACTGGCGGGTGGCACGCCTCATACAGTTCAATGTAACATAAAAGTACTAATCATGCAGCCAGCTTGCACTTAATATTACTGTCCATCTGAACTGGCGGGTGGCACGCCTCATACAGTTCAATGTAACATAAAAGTACTAATCATGCAGCCAGCATGTACTTAATATTACTGTCCATCTGAACTGGCGGGTGGCACGCCTCATACAGTTCGATGTAACATAAAAGTACTAATCATGCATCAAAATGTAACATGCATTTGCTAAGTTCAATGTAACATAAAAGTACTAAACATGCAGCCAGCATGCACTTAATATTACTGTCCATCTGAACTGGCGGGTGGCACGCCTCATACAGTTCAATGTAACATAAAAGTACTAAACATGCAGCCAGCATGCACTTAATATTACTGTCCATCTGAACTGGCAGGTGGCACGCCTCATACAGTTCAATGTAACATAAAAGTACTAAACATGCAGCCAGCATGCACTTAATATTACTGTCCATCTGAACTGGCGGGTGGCACGCCTCATACAGTTCAATGTAACATAAAAGTACTAATCATGCATCAAAATGTAACATGCATTTACTAAGTTCAATGTAACATAAAAGTACTAAACATGCAGCCAGCATGCACTTAATATTACTGTCCATCTGAACTGGCGGGTGGCACGCCTCATACAGTTCGATGTAACATATAAAAGTACTGATCATGCAGCCAGCTTGCACTTAATTATTATTGTCCATCTGAACTGGCGGGTGGCACGCCTCATACAGTTCAATGTAACATAAAAGTACTAATCATGCAGCCAGCTTGCACTTAATTATTATTGTCCATCTGAACTGGCGGGTGGCACGCCTCATACAGTTCGATGTAACATAGAAGTACTAATCATGCATCAAAATGTAACAAGCATTTGCTAAGGCCTATAGTGAATCATATTGCGTGAGCTATCAACACATCCATTGTTTTATATTGCATAATTGGCCGGTTTAGTTGACCGAAGATCGAGTATCTAAGGCTTGAGGGTTCTCATGAGTTTGATGTCAAAATTTCATTGAAATAAAATTAAGACCTTAAAGGGAGGGTTTCACGGTTCGGCGCATGTGCAAGCTATGACGTAACTCATTGTTTAGGCCAATTGGAAGCGAGTAGATAACTCTGGCAGGAAATTTGCCCATGAAAATGTCGCAGTCATTTAGCTGATTGAATGGATGATTATACACAGCCATGTGCGCCATGAAAGCCACCAGAGCGTAGAATAAATCCTACGGGTCAAAGGTTTAATTCAGTGTTGACTGTTGGTGCGATCCGTTGTAATTTTCTGTGAATTTTGGTCATCCTTTGCTTTGTTTGGACTAAATTATAATATGTGATTATTGAAGTTAATATGAGTGGTTTTTTAACTGATCAAATTGGTAAGATAGCGAATAAAGCATTTTAATCTGTGCACATGCGCTGAACCGTGAAACAAGTTATTAATCAGGGGCCCACTATAGTGGTTCTCAGGCAGGAAAGGGTTAATAAAAATGTCAGTGTCTTGAAATCAGTTGGTCAAAAGCCAAAACAAAAATAATTATCGCCCATGAGTAATAAATTAGTGAGAAGGCTGTGGTTAGAAACCCTACGTATTTAAAGGGGCTTTGTCGCCATTTTTAGTATTACTTTAAAAAGTCAAAATACATCTATATTTCAGTGAAAATCCTAAAAAAGGATCCAGTTTTGTTAAAAAATTTTCTACCAGTGCTGTAAGAGTAAAAATTAGTGTCTTGGCCTGCAAATGGCCAGGATGGAAATGGATAGCATCTAGAAAAAATTGGGCACATTTTTCCAAGCTTATCACCTCTGTCTTAACATATATTAATTATGGTCAATTTTCTCTTCGAAAATTCACTTGATATCTTCCTCTTAGTGTTCTATAAGCATTCTGTGTACAACAAAGGTACTTAGTTTTAATTTGGGCAGTTTTGACCCAAAAACCTCAAAATCACCATCACATAGCTCCTTTAAGTCAGCCCACTGCCAATGTTAGTGAAATCAGTCTGAAAACAAATGCATAACCCAAACCTTTATGTAGATGGCCATGCTTGCAAATTAGAAAAGAATGGTGAAAGAAAAAAAAGGGTGTACCCACATGCCTGATACCATTAACATTAACTGAATGCTAAATTTTCATGACGTTTCTGCAAAAAGATACTTTGATATAGTGGTTTTCAATTGTGTGTCGAAAGTAATTTTGAAATAAATTGATTTTGCATTGACACACTTTGTTATTGGCTCTGAAATCTTAAGCCACTTTCCTAACCAATCAGAAGTAAAACCAGTTGCAACTTTTTTGCACACGTTTTTCCACTCTCGACTTGGCACTAGCCACATGTATTTGCTTCAAGTTCTGATTGCTTTGGTGGTTGGTGGTTTGAGTGGTTTGGTTTCAGTGGTTTTACAACACTCAATTGAAAACTGCTCTATATTATAGTATTTCGTTTGGTAAAGATCACTGTGTCAGAACAAATAAAAGAAGTTTAAACTTGGTGGGTTTTCCTGAGAACCCACCTAGTCTTGTGTGTTGATGATTAAGACCTTAACTATTAGTGTAATACTGAACAGTCTCTTCACACCAATACCATGGTGTGCATGTAAATTCTATTGCTCAAAGTTCAAGAAAATGTTTGGATGCCAGAAGCCTGAAAAGAAGCCACCGTAAAGTGGCGTCCTCAACAGTACGGTGTAACCCAGAGATACTGATAGAAATCACTTTAGGATTTTATTCAATCATACTGTAAAGTGGTACCCTCAACCCTTTAATTCACATGCATGAGCATCCTTTTGACAAATAAAAACATGTTAAGCTACCAGCTTCCTTAAGTGCTAAACCGATTATCAAGCAATATTTCACATGTAAAACATTGAATGTTAATTTTGGAACTCGGGAGAATGAGCATTTTGTAAGACCAATTGGATTAGTGAATAATATTGAGCAGTAATTTAGGGTCAAAATGTGTTATCATTAAATAAAAAGTGAGCTCTGCTAGATATAATGCTGTTAGATAAAACAGCTCAAAGCATGAAAAAAATGACAATTAAGGAAGTTTTACTTGCACTGCCACAGCCGATGCAATTGTTCATGTATCTTATTACCTATTCTTTCAAACATTTTCTCTTCTGCCCTGCGAGCAGAGTTGCTTTGATTGGCAGGTGAAACAAAATCCAACCGTGAGCATTGAAAATGGCAATCAAATTCCCTTACACTCTATGACTGGAAACGATTGACACTTAATTCCATTTTCAAAGATTTAATTTGGTCAATGTTTGTATAATTAATTATGGTAGCGACTATGCTAAGAGCCAACTTGTGAATAAGAAATGCTAACACAACGTAATATCGCGGTAAACTTATGTTTTCACACTGACACGGTTCGATATCTTTTTAAAATTAAAACAAGGATTTTTGACGAACACAAAAAAACAACAACAGTACATCACTTTCACGATGTCCAGTCCAAAGAAAGAAAAAAGAAGGGTCCTGAATATGACTTGAACTCGGGCCTCCCGATTGCAATTCCCGACTCTAAACCACTCGGCCATCAAGGAACATCAAGGAACATCAAGGTGGATTAATGCATCAAAACGTGTGTCTCGGTTGAAAAATATATTCGTTTACAACAAATTAATTATTTTTATTGCTGGATTCACGTTGTTACAAAACGCATTCGTAACAAAGCATTACGTCACTTAGTTTACAGCTGAGTGATGGAATGAGCGAGCAAGAAAGTGATTTAGCCACCGTTACCGATAACCCGTTAATTATGCTTGCGCATATTCACGGTTTTAAAAGGAAGAATAGAAACTCGGACTAATAAATAAAATAGATATATTTTGTTTTCATTGTGACAACAGCAAACCATTCCGGCTCTTAGGATTGCGCATCCTTTATTAGCAGAACTGCCATGCATAATGACACATCTTTCAACAGTTTGTTTGCTCTTGTCACAAGAAATAAATGCTGGCATATTGTGATCAGTTGGTGAAAACAACAAAAACATAGGTACTTGTGAATATAATAATTGGTGAACTAGAAAACCTTTGTATTTGGACACTGTCTTGAAACCAGGCATTGAATTTTTAGGTTTTGTATTTTGAAGCATAGACTTTTAACCTTTTCCCCCTTTTAACCTTCTATAAGCTTTAAGTGTTTTTTTCTACTTTTATGAATATAAGCTTAATGGTTGTACATAAGCTTATGTAATTGCCAAAGCCTTCTTGTAGCAATAACGTTTGGAAAGAAAAATGAGAAAAGAACTCAAACCATTCCTGCTCTTAGGACGGCACAACCTTTATTAGCAGGACTGCCAAGATGACAGCTTTCGACAGTTTGTGTTTGCTCTTGTCACAAGAAATAAATGTTGGTGTCTCGCGATGAATTGAAGAAAACAGCAACAACATAAAAAAGGCAGTCATAAGTTGAGCTTACTTGTGAATAACTATTAAAGGCGAGAAGGCTATGGTTATTATGTCAGCCCACTGGGCAGTGATGTGGTGGGAAAAATGGGGATGAAAGAGGATAATAATCAATCCAATGACTCACCTTACGGATGTGATCTTTCCACGTGAATCTTTCTATAAACGGCCCCTCTTTGAGTTAATACGATTGCCAGTGTAGCAATGATGAATCCATGTAGGTTCTAAACAGTTAAACCAAGCACGCATCACGCCTTCGCTTTAGAGTTCAATAAAAAGAATTATGGAAACGAGCGCGGTACAATCGTACAAATGTACAACTTGCCGGTGTCCTGTGAGATAAAGAGCATCGCAGGCGCATCGAGTCCGGAGTCTTTATTAGCGGTAAACCTTCATGTAAGCTACACATACTGTCTTAAAATTAGTTTGTCGCAACAAAAAAGTAATAAATTAAACTTTCGACAAGGGAAAATAACACACAAAGACATTAAATTATGTTCATTCCTTACTTAAGGAAAGGACTGAAGAATTTACTAGCATCCGTGAGATTTACAAAACAGCAACGTAACTATGTTGCAGATTGTGTTGCTTTTTTGCTTTTTGAGAGTCGGATCTAAGACGCCCATATCCGTGATGCCGGAAACACTTTCTCTCAAGTCTTGCACGCCGCAGACTTTAGACATTTAATCACGGCCTGGGAAATTTAACGATCCTAGCACTTTCAAAACGATAACAAACTTTAGCCGATAAGTATTTATCTTGCAACAAAAGTGAGCCAAAGAAACCACAATGTATGCCAATAGAGCTATAGCACCGAATAACGGCATAAAGAAATGAAATAATTCTAACGGCTCTGGACAGCATGAATCCTCCTATCAATATGAGAGATAATCCGCCGAGATCAAAATGTTTGTATCATCGAAGAGAACAAGTCCTTAACTGTGATCTAAAGGCGCGATCCTCTCTGAAGTCTTACTGGGAAAGCTTTACACTTTAGGCTTTTAAAATACTTTTTGCGACGAGTGGGAGTCGTGTTTAGCCTGTCCTTTTTTATAACACTAGCGTTTGAAATATTTGAAATATTTGCAAATGTTGACGTGTGAATAAAATTCTACATTCGTTTACGGGAGACCTCAGGAAGATCGCGTTTCAATTAATTGCTACCGTTGACGTGTGAATGAGATTTTACATTCCTTTACTGAAGAGATAGGGAAAACTTACTGCGAGATCTGTCAACGAATTCTATTGTCTTATCTTTAGTCGAGATCAAAGTTCGGTCATTTCAAATGACCGAGCGACAAGTATCTAGGGTATGAGGGTCCTCATGGTTAGCAAACAAATGACGGCATAACTAAACATTCTAAACACGTAACACCTAATCTCTGAAGATGTAGTACACATCACCATGAAAGCCACAGGAGTCATTTCAGGCCTTTCAACAGTGTCAATTCAGTAATTGCGTGTCAATAAAAGCGTTATCTTTGAAACTATTTTTATACCATGAATTTTTGAGTAAAGAATCTTTTAATTAAAGTTAGCTCATAGCAGCGTTTCATTTTTTTTCTTTGAAGTCGTTCAATTTTCAATAAATATCTAACCGTTTTTACCGCATGATGTCGGTTTTTTAGGTGCAATTATTTTCACATCATAACCTATTTAAAGCTACACAACGATGTCCCGAGGTGAGGTGTTGACAAATTTGTTTTATTCGCGTAACAAAAGATAAAACATCCTACGGCGAGAAGAAGCTTTTATTAAACTGCAAACTGAATTTCAACTGAATCTAAGTCGGGTACATCAGAAAAATATTAGAGTCGTCTAATACACAACTTAAGCTAATTTTACAGAGTTTAACCAGCTTTTTACGATGAATATTGCCAAAGTTACGGATTTTTTTTACCTCAACGGGTCAATGTTAGTGGCTTCACTACGCGACCCAGTCAGTGCTTGGCATTGTGCAGATAAAACCTCTAAGGCCCGGTTCAAACGTCGAACTTCACATGTGCCGAACCTAATGCAAATGAGCAAAATCTATTGTTCTTGCTAATTTGCAAGACATTCAGCGTGTGGTTTAAAAACTCCATAAAGTTGCCATAATTGATGACTTCGTACTCGCCTCCTTTTACCTGTTTTAATTAATAGTTAAAAAGAACGCGTTTGTTTACCAGAAAGCGATTTAGAGCGAAACTTTTCCCTCTCTAGAAAGTGATGCAAGGAAGACAAAAATACAGCCTTGATACACGCTTTCTTTTTAAATAAGAACCCTTCTTATATGAACGTTGAGGCTGATATTGGCCAGAATTTTAAGAACGTGCTAAGAACATAACCAAGCTAAAATTTAGTGTAGAACGTTTCTATTTACCATGTTAACAATGAGCTAAAAAATGTATACAAGTCTTTTTCCATTTTTGCAAGCATGTCTAATAAATGTCAAATTTGTATAACTTCGCCAATATTTCTATCTTCTTGTTCAGAGCTATGATTTACTGAAATACTGCACCATTTATCCTAAGAACCAGCTAACAACGTTTGCAAGCTCAAATCGCCAAGAAAAAACAAGAACGTCAAGTTCCAGCTCAGCCTCAGCCCAAAAATTAGACGTTGTGATATATATAATATAAAAAGAATGTAACAAAAATAGTTGCATGTACTGGACTGCCGGCTTTATGAAGATTAAACCTCTTCGGTGGAATTTAACTTAAATATGACCATGTTTACAGTTTAAACAATAAAGCCTGAATTGCGTCTACCCAGCAAGGAACAGATGTTGGATGAGATATTTTACAGACAGTGTTCCAGAGATTTATCGGTGTGATTGAAGTAAGAAGATTGAAAAGTGCTTATATACCCAAACGACTGAGGCTTCATAGCATAACAGTTTATAAGCGCATCCCAAAAGGTAGAATACCGTTTACTTCCGTCAGTCAAATGGGTTCAAATACTGCAAACAAAAATCACAGACTGGGATGATTATTTGCCGACTAGCTATAAAACACTGACCTCAATTTGCTGCCGAGACACCTTAACTAACGCTGCAAAGCCAACGGCGATCCAAACTGCCACTATCTTCAACTGCATTATTCTTCTAAGAGAACGGTTCCTCCTTGATTTGCGTGCACTCTACGTGCGAAACTGGCAATCTCGATAAACAAGTTAAACTATATATGGATGCTATGTTTATAATTAATAGCATAAAAAATAAGCAGTCATGCAAATAGTCATGTAAATGCTTAGTACAACAAAATTACTCGAAATAAAGTATTTTCAAACTAAAAAAAAGGTTATCTACTAAAGTGTCCTTATCTAAAAAAAAAAAAACAATTTAACGGTGGCTTCTCAGTTTAATGGAGGAGTAAGCTTAAGTAGCAGCAGTGGCAGTATTTACCAACCCGCGGGCAAATATTTATTATATCACCTGTTGCGACAGAGTAGGCAGATTACCTTCAGATTGATCATTTTCTTCAAATTTTCATTTTTTGGTTCAGTACTAAAAAGGGTACTAAAAAATATTTCATATTGACGAGAAAATGACGGTACAACATTTTGGCCGGAAATTAAAGTTTCTACTTTGATTGACGGCCATGTGACATATATGCAGTCAACCGATATGATTGAGTGCATGCACGCACTTACAAAGTGTATAAGATGGGTGAAACTTGATCCTCGCAGCGTTCTATCAACTTAAGCAGTTGGAAAAACAACCTGAAAAAAATTCAGGCTGGAAAGGGATTCGAGCCCATGACCTTGCTACCAAGCCATATTGATAGATAGTCAATTGTGAGTTCGTGATGTACTCGATGATGGTGAAATACATGGCTATGAATACATGAAAATCGCATATGTGAACTGCGGATGAAATATGAGTGATATGTATGCTATGTTTTATTGAAATCTTACCACAACAGAATAAATAATTACTAGCATAGAAAATAAAAACTCATGCAAAGAGTTATTCAAAAGTTTAGTACAATAAAATTACTCGAAATAAAATATTTTCAAACTAAAAAAATATCTACTAAGGTGTCCTTATATAATAATAAAAAAACTTTAACGGTGGCTTCTCAGTCTAATGGAGGAGCACGTAGCAGCAGCAGCAGTGGCAGTATTTACCATCTGGGCAAATATTTATTATATTTATTATATTTATTATATTTATTTATTATAAATTAATATTTATTTATTATAAATTGACATTTCACTGAAGAAGGGCTAAGCCCGAAACGTCTGAAAACTTTTACATTTTCGGCACTTTTTAAATTAACATTTTCCATTATTTATTGTGTTACAAGTGCCACGCAGTTTTTTTGAACTTTTTTGTTCAAACATTTTTGCCTATTTATTATATCACCTGTTATGACGTCAGTTATGACGTCAGCATTCCACACAGCTTTTGCGGCCCTTCTCCAATTTTTCCTGAGAAGGGGCGACTGTACACAGGCAAGACTGTCTTTAAGATTTACGGATATCTCCCTGAGAGTAGATCCTTCCATAAGTTTAATCTTTGCCTGATTGTCGCTCGTTTTTATATCTACACCGCAGCCAAAGAAAGCGAACCATATAGTTTCTCAACCTTTAAAGCTTTTCTGAAACACAAATTATCTATAGAAACTTCAAGTGTCCGTGAATCCCTGAGCCTTTAGCCGCAAACAAGCTTGATATAGCAGTTGTATTTTGTCTGTTCCTTTTATTTCAGTTCTGTAACGTTGTTCATTGTGTGTTAATATTGTATATTGTATTGTACTTATCAATAAACTTCAATATAAAAAAAGACTGTCTTTAAAGGTCAACTAAATTCGACAGCGTTGCAATTCTCGAACATTTTACCTAAAATAACTATAATCGTCGAGGAACATAAATTGTTTCTCATGTTTCAAATATCGTCATGATTGTGCTTTTAGTAACCACTCCCAGGTTTCCGTATATGACGTGTCGTGAATGATAAAAGAGTAATGGTATGACACGTGTGTATTGGTTAACGTTCAGCTGAATTAAAATTATTCCCCTTTATTGCGGTCACAACTAGTGGGGATGGGCAGCGAGGGATAGGCAGTGTTTGTAGGGAAAATATTGCGGGTGCTGACGCATTGTAGACCATTGTAGAGTGCACTTTTTTTCTTTTCGTTATTTTCCTTCGTTTCGCTACCTCATAAATAAAATAGTTATCAAATATTTATAAACGCACACGTCAATTTTACCGAGTACCTTCAGATAGGATATTTCTTCAAAATTTAATCAGTTTGTTCCGAATGAAGGTCAAAGAATGATCTTTAATCTAAGAAAAAGTATTGAAAAATATTTTATATATTGACGAGGAAATGAAGGTAACAACATTTCGACCGGAAGTTAAAGTTTCTCCTTTGATTGACAGCCATTTGACATATACGCAGTTAACCGAAAGGACTGAGTGCATACACGCACGTACAAAGTGTATTAGGTTTCAATTTCATATTCGCGGTACTTGTACAAGGCACGTACGTTTCCGATTTCCCAAGATCTAGAACAATGTAAGACCAAATGTTTCATCCGTAACCAAAATATGGCGGATTCCTCTCGCAATTTAATGCGCATAGGAGGTTCCTATCGCTTGCTCTGAGTGAGGATCGCTGGCTCACAATGTTATACATTTTCTCGATACTACTGTTATCTCCAGAAAACGGGTGGCGTGGCTGTAAACATACGGGACATTCCAAGGCATTAGAAGATATTTGGTTTGTGTCATATATCGATGAAAACAATAACTTCGTGCTACATTTAGAGCATTCAAGACCAAGCGCCGCTGTTATAATGCCAGTTCCTGTAAACGTTTGTTCACGTTTTTAAGCTGCTTTTCTTAAGGTGGTTCGATACAGTTTTCTGGAGACCATACCAACATTTTTCAATCGGCTTTTAAGCGGCCTTCTCCAAGTCAGATCAACGTGAAATTTTCACCACTAACTGGTTTTGAATTGAAGTTTGGTAAGATATATTTTCTGGTAAAATCGATATTACCATGACAACGATAAACAAGAAACTTAGAAATCAGTAAAAGTGACATTTAGCGCGTTTAAGATTTCGCATTGAAAATCCCACATAGGCATCTCAAAATATGGTATATGGCATATATATTTTGCAAGAATAAAAAAAATCTGTATGTTTGAATAAAAATAAATCGCAATAACATTTCAAATCTTACTATTTGTGTACTGGTATTAAATTGATCGAGAGATTATCACTGGCTTTGTGAAATTACTTAATGATAATGTCTAAAAGTAGCTTGATGTTATGTTTGTAAACTTTGAAAGTTTTGCTTACTTTCTCTTTTGCGATCTTGAGAACCACCTTTTTTCCTAACATCACCGCCAGTCAACGAAGCTTCTCAACACAGCACAACAAAAGGCTTTTAATCAGGAAAGGTAAAACTACAACTAAAACAGTACGAGAGCACGAGGAGAGGCAAAAACGCGCATGAGCCACGAAAGCGGCCTAACCGCTGACTTATGCAAAGCATACATAAATACTGGCGTGATCGCCCTTTTTTTCTTTTTTTTTTGGAGCAATAAAGGCAAAAACAATCATTGTCAAGTCTCTTATAAAACCAGAACACGGTAAATGTACAGCATAAGACTGAACGAGAGTTCATATTTCTAGCAGTGTTCTTATTGACTAAAAGTTAGTGACATAGTCTGCAAAGTGCACTGGAGGCCGGCGTTGTCGAGATGACCGTCTAGGAGGTGTAGTTTCATGAGCTGGATCATCACTTGCTATAGGCTCTATCGGGGGAGTGTCGCATGCGACAGGTAGGTCCTGATGAGTTGGGGCGACTTGGGCAGCTGGGCTGGAAATCTCACACGGTATGTCTGGTGGTGGAGGGGGAGGAGGTGTTGGTGCTACTGGCACATCTTCATCCTCAGAGGTATCGTCACTTGAGTTTGCATACTTGCTGGTACTGCTAACATCAGCGGGGACCTTGTAGCATTCAGACTTCTTAACGCGGTAGGATAAGCTTCTTAACTGAGACCCGACAAACTTTTGGACATTACACCAGGAACCTTCCACAGAGACGACCAAGTATCGATCTCTGGAGCAGGATTTGTTGCGGTCTGAGTGGATGTAGATCAAGTCTCCCACTGATAGGTGTTGGGTAGGAAGGTATCGTTTAAGCGGGCTCTTAGACGTTTCACTGTGGGGATGATTCTTGTCACGCAGCTCGTGTTGTTTAGAGATTAACTCTTGGTCAACTAGTGGTACTTGACTGTTGGAGAATTGATCCCGTTGCGTCCACATTTCGCGAGCGGATAATCCTCGGGAGCGAATGCGTGAGTTCAAAGTCTCGGTGGCTATGGACAGGTCTAGAGGAGATACAGCTCCACTCAAAGGATCACGTCGAAGAATTTCCTGTTGAAGTTCTTGAATGGCTTTTTCCACTACGGGGTTTTTGTTGTGATTCTTTACACGACCAAGCTCCACAGTTAGTCTGTGATGGCTTAGTAACTCGTCACCAACAATGGCTTTAAATCCAGGGGCAGGATCTGTACGGATGACAGCGGGTGGACCGTCTAGTGGACGTAATGGTATGCACAGGCGGATCAGTGCGTTACGAAGGGTAGGGCGTCGTTCATCCTCCAGAAGTAGAGTGGAAGTGTAAGATGTGACGCATTCACGCGCGACGAGTATGAGTTGACGTGCACGTTTGACAACATCGGCAGCAAAAGACACTCCAACAGCTTCTGGTGGAGCACAAGAGGACTGCTCAATGGCGGCATGAGGTGTCTTGCGGAGGGCAGCACAACTGTAACAACTGCTGGTGACACGGTTGACGGCTTTGTCCAAATCGAGGGCGAAAAGGTAGCGGCTGACTGCTATCTTCAGTTGGTGGGCTGACGGGTGGCAGAATTAGATGTGTAGTGACACTAAAAGACCATCGAGGACTTGTCGTGGAACTACAATTCGCTCGCGTGTTGTAGTTAAGGGCTCTGTGCATTTGACGACAAGAAGGCCATCTTTGGAGATCGGAGCCACATTTAAGTACCTTTTCACATCCTTAACATTAGTTACTTTTTTGGATGGCCGGGTGCCCTGTTTCAGGTGGGCATGAGTGCGGCGAAGGTCTGGACAATCAGATTGTATGGCTAGCCAGGCTGGTCTGTTAGTGAACGGGAGCCTAGCAGTCCCCGTCAGCACATCTTGAATGGATGTATGACGTACTACTGAGTCTTCTGTGCGGGAGTTGAAGCTGCACACTTGGCACTTTGGGTCGTTGCAATCGGGGGCGTTACGACTGGCAAAGTCTGAGGGCAAAATAACAGACCCGGACACGTGGCGGACGGTTGCTTGATAGCGAATGACAGTGGAAAGAAAGGTGGAAACACGTGGGCTGGCAGAAACTCTCCTCTGCATAGTTTCTCGTAAGCCTGAACGCATGGTTGGCTATCTGAGAGAATACATGCCTTGTGATTAGACTG
This sequence comes from Cladopsammia gracilis, assembly GCA_022457155.1. Lineage (NCBI taxonomy): Eukaryota > Metazoa > Cnidaria > Anthozoa > Scleractinia > Dendrophylliidae > Cladopsammia > Cladopsammia gracilis. The sequence goes on along the minus strand of JAJGOT010000461.1, from coordinate 463,673 downwards.
TACGAGGTATGGACTGAAGTGCTTTGTGGCTGTAGCAATGGCTAAGGCCTCTATCTCACCGGGGAGCCACGATAGCTGATGACTTCTCAGTTTAGCGCTAAAAAATCCCGCAAGATGAAGGCTGTCGGAACGTGTTACGTACAGAGTGGCACCAATTCCAGGATTTTTTGAGGCGCCATCAGTTACGATCCAGAGCTGGTCATTAGGTCGTGGCAATGTGATTGTGCGGTGTGAGGAGTGCGAGCCTTGAGCAGTAGAGAATGTAGAGCGGAGGTCATCAGTCCACAGGATTTCCTCTTTTGACAAGCGGCCTGCGACCACATCATCAAGGGGGGCCAGTAGCTTAGAGCAGCCTGGAAGGACTCTGGCTAACACTTTGTACGCGCCAATAAACGACTTCATGCGACCTACAGTGTCGGGAGCGGAGCATGAGGCAAGAGTTGCGATTCGGTGAGGGCAAGCATGGAGGCTGCCAGAGGACCAGATCCATCCTAAGATCATGGTCGATTTAGGGTTGATTACTGTCTTTGATGCAGACAGACGCAGATCACAGTTGGCTAAGGCAGATAAGACTCGTTTCCAATTGTGTAGTAAATCAGTAGGGGTATCACCACCACAGTACAAGTCATCCGCAATTTTTGCAACAATGCCTTCCTGAAGTAGATCTCCTAGAACCCTGCACATGAGCTCCTCTAAGGCTGTTTCTGATCCGGGCATGCCCATTGCGGAGCGCGCGTAAACGCGAACACCACGGAATGGAGTCGCCACACCACAATATCTCATAGATTCGCTTGCAAGTGGGATCTGATAGAATGCGCTTGTGAGATCTGTTGCAGCGATATGCTTCCACTGAGCAATGAGGCGCAGAGTAGAATCCACATTGGGCATGAGGGATGGCTGGGGCTTGCTGTAGCGGCCCACGTCTGCGAACGCGGTAACGAGGCGATGGCCACCATTGCTTGTTTTTACAGAGATTCCGGCGTCCTCGGGGCGTTTGAACACACCAAGTTGTTCAAGCTCATCAAACTTCTGTTGCAGTTCTACGAGCTTGTTGGGGGCATATTGAGGTAGGCGGCCTTTGCGCTGAGGGGCTCTACGGGGCCCATGTTTACCTTGGCTTGAAAGGGACCAACCGCTCCATTGTACCCTGGAAAGTTAGGATCGAAGACGCTGTCAAACTCACGCAGTAGTGAATGGAATTCAGCCGACACTGTAGGAGAAAGTAGATTGTCTGAGTCGATGCTGACCTGGGAGGAGTGGAATGAAGTGGGAGGTGAGGAGGTCTTCGGCGGGATGGGTTTGACTGAGTTACCATCATCGGTGGGGCTTGAAGGTACGAAGACGGGGCTAACTTGACAAAAATGCTGATTGCGTTTGAAAACGAGTGGCTCGCTAAAGTGGTTGGGAATGCGGATCCTGCCTGCGACACTGGACACGATACTGGGAGGTGGCCAAGGTTGCGATGCCGAGGACATTTGTACACGAGGGAGGTCACTGCGTGGTTCGAGGGCGTACTTGGCATCCATTGGGGTGTCGGGAGGTAGGCTTACCTCCAGGAATTCTCCTGGCCATACAGTGGTCGTGGTAGGAGGAGCACGAAGGACGACTGCACGACGGACAGATTGATCATTGGCTTTAGGAGAGGCTGAACCGTGGGAATAGGTGGTGCCTAGCGGGGCGCACAGCGATGTCATTTAGCTCCATAAAAGGGGTACCGGCAAGTATGTCAACGTCCATGTTTTCAACAACCAGGCCTTCAAATTGGAACTGGTGGTTCCCACGAGTAAGGTGGAGGCGGGTTCGTCAGCCTGATGGGCGGATTGAGCGCTCTGGTAGACCTCAGCACCAAGTCGTTGAACAGCAGAGAGGCGGATCATATTGCCTGTAGCGCCGCTGTCGATGGTAAGTCGGACGGGATAGTGGCGGTAGAACATGTCCATGTAAGGGGACTGTCTAACCTGTATCCGGAAGGCAGCAGTTGGAGTGTCAGGATCAAAATTCTCACACACTTCGCTCTCACGAGTACTAATATGGTTATCGCTTGTGTCGAGCAATGGGTCGTTGTCCAGAATATCAGCCACTTGACGGGCCTTGGCAATGTAACGGCGGTCATCTTCTGGCAGGTTGGGGCATTCACTTAGAAAATGAGTGTGATCAGCACGACCTGACTGCTTGCACAGGGGGCAGGTTTTAGCACGGTAGTTGGCTCTAATAGGGACCTTATTGACGGGTCGACTGGAACGAGTAGGTCTGTGGAAGTTAGAAGCTGCAGCACGCATGACCTTAGCGTCATCTGAGGAACGTATTTCATCCAGTAAGGACTGTAGAGCCTGGGAAATTTCAGGCTTGATGGAGGCTAGAGTACGAGATCGCAGTTCAGTGCCGTACCTTTGCTTAACTAGCCTTGGCAGCTCTGGATGGATTAACTTAAGCCATGTAAGGACAACAAAGTTCTCTAGTGTTGGAGTCAACTCTTCGTCCTCAGTCAAGTTTTCACCGTGATGAGAGATGTTATTGCTATGTAGCAGACTATCCTCCACAAATGCCATTAATCTCTGGTAGAGGTCTTCAGGGCGTTCGTTAGGCTCTAATCGGATGTCAATTAAAAGAGCTCCTGTGACCTGGAAGCCAAAATGGAGTCGAATGGCGTGCCATATGGATTCTATTGAGGTGGAGTTTTTGACCAAGGTACTCCTAGATATAATCGGGCAGTAATTTGCAATTTGACCAAGCATGAGCTCTAGCATACTGACCTTCTGTTGGGCAGTACGTCGTCTAGTGGCTGGAACGGGCTCGCCATCGTCTTCGAAGCCTCGAAGTGGGTCAGTTTTGGACTTTTTGGCCCATGTTGCGCCATCCACTAGAAACGGTGCGAAGTTGGGATCGAGCGAGAGTGTATAGAGGAGATTTTGCCTCCAATTCTCAAAGGAATTTACGGTTTCGGTTTTGGATAGGCACCACTGTTTCGGCGCTCGTTGGATACTAGCCATGGCTTGTGTTGTCAGCTCGTAGTGATGTCGACTTCTGTTGGCTCGTTTGAGAGAGTTTAAGAACGACTTTGTCCGCTCTTCGGCGAGGAATTCGATCGCCGCTGCCACCACGCCAGTCAACGAAGCTTCTCAACACAGCACAACAAAAGGCTTTTAATCAGGAAAGGTAAAACTACAACTAAAACAGTACGAGAGCACGAGGAGAAGCGAAAACGCGCATGAGCCACGAAAGCGGCCTAACCGCTGACCTATGTAAAGCATACATAAATACTGGCGCACTTCATGTGCAATTTTTGAGTAATTTTCGATTTTAATGGCTTTTGCAAAAATCTGAGAAACGGTTCGACGGATTTTTTAAAACATTCACTGTGTATGCTTACCGATGTGCACAATATTATCTGAAAGTTTCATTGGCATTGATTCACTGGAACGCCTTTAAATTTAAAGATGAAGACGACGTACGAACCGGCCGAAAAAATGGCGTTACAAATTTACTTTTTTAAGTTATGCTTAATAATGATTTCAAATCAATGCGCACTGCATTCCTCCGTGATTAATACTTTCGTTGTGATCTGCTGTGCATCTATTATTATCTATATTCGAGCATGATTGTACCTTATTACTCTCCTTGCTACTTTCCAGATTCCCTTAAGTCTCTTTTTAGGATTATTTTGAGCAATAAATGCCCTTTTGCGTTTTGAAAACGTTTTTACAGCAGGCGTTTTGAACCGCAAAAGAAAACAGATGCAAATAAATTTGCATCAACAATCGTATATTGCAATGTTTCAATCACGGAAGAATGTAGTGCGCATTGATTTGAAATCATTACTGAGAATAACGTAAAAAAGTAAATTTGTAACGCTATTTTTTCGGCCGGTTCGTACGTCGTCTTCATCTTTAAATTTAAAGGCGTTCCAGTGAATCAATGTCAATGAAACTTTCAGATAATATTTTGCACATCGGTAAGCATGCACAGTGAACGTTTTAAAAAAATCCATTGAGTCGTTTCTCAGATTTTTGCAAAAGCCATTAAAATCGAAAATTATCCAAAAATTGCACATGATGCGATGTTAGGAAAAAAGGTAGTTCTTAAGATCGCAAAAGATAAAGTAAATAAAACTTTCAAGGTTTACAAACATAACATCAAGCTACTTTTAGACATTATCATTAAGTAATTTCACAAAGCCAGTGATAATCTCTCGATCAATTTAATACCAGTACACAAATAGTAAGGTTTGAAATGTTATTGCGATTTATTTTAATTCAAACATACAGAATTTTTTTATTCTTGCAAAATATATATGCCATATACCATATTTTGAGATGCCTATGTGGGATTTTCAATGCGAAATCTTAAACGCGCTAAATTTCACTCTTACTGATTTCTAAGTTTCTTGTTTATCGTTGTCATGGTAATATCGATTTTACCAGAAAATATATCTTGCCAAACTTCAATTCAAAACCAGTTAGTGGTGAAAATTTCACGTTGATCTGACTTGGAGAAGACCGATTAAAATCCGATTGAAAAATGTTGGTATGGTCTCCAGAAAACTGTATCGAACCACCTTAATTAGAAATGAAAAAGAAAGTAAAGGCATGCTTTATAGGATACTATGTACTTATTGACTTAGTGGGAGGGCCGGATGAGAAATGACCATGACAGAAAACCAAGTATTTTCCCATCCGGCCGGACCTTACTTAGTCAATAAGTATTTTATCATATGACCAATTTGGAGACAAAATTACTTGAAATTTTAACGCGCGAGGCCATCCGCTTTTGTATTGGGGCCGTACGACTTTTTTCCAGCACCGCTCGCGCAAATGCGTACGGCCCTCGTACGGGACTTTCATCAATGGTTTTGCAAAGAAAAGGTTCACAGGTCCCTACGGGTCATATGATAAGTGTGAATATTCATGTAATACAGGAAGCAGATCTTGCTGCGGGTTATTCGCAATTCGATACGCAGTGTGAATACGCGGTTGTATTTGGCTCGGGCGTTCGCCAGTTCGTAAAATAAGAAACTGTATATCTCAACATTTTTGGAATTAGAGGCAAAGATTTTATTTGTTCACTCTGTGATTTCTTTACGTTTTGCGTATCCATGGAGTCAACTTTAATCTGTGTATGCATTGATGTGTATGCATTGAGTTTTTGCGTGTTCCATTCTTGGGGTGGGGAACAATGCTAAATAACAAAAGACAAAGATTTAATTACTATAGTATAGTTTCAGAAAATGAACGTTCTTTAGTTTCGCCGTTTCAAAGGGTTGCCGTACATCAATTTCCCTGAAATGCAGGAGAGATAGCTACAACCAGTTGCAAAATGATTGGAACAGTCTCCCAAAAAAGCGCGTTTTCCTTAAAAAAAATTACAAGAATTTGAACAATAAACAACTTAGTTTCCTTCTGACCCCCCGTCCCCCTTTCAAAGTTGTTTCGCTTACGGATTGAATGGAATTCCGACATTCAGACAACATTGACAAGGGAGGGGGGAGCATTCAATGTTTAAATAGTAAACTTTGTAGAATTACCGTTTTTATGGTTGTAGCTTACAATTTTCTCAATTCACGTGGAATTTTGTTGTTTGAGAATACTTAGACTTTGAGGGCTTTAGCCCCGCACGTAAAATTCCGTAAAATCGGATATATAGACTGCTCCCCGCTGTGCCTGTTGTGGTCGAGACGCATCAGTAGCCTTTATATTTTTACTCTAAGGAGCATGTCTTTAATTAAGAGATTTACCTCTCTTATAGAGAAGGCTTCTTATAAATAGTTTTCAAAAACAGCATATTTTGTATTAGTTCCAAGTTTGTCATCAGTACTTTTTATAGGTTACGCAATGGCTGATGGTGTGTTGTAACAAATGACAATATTTAATCGCAATATTATTATATTATATTATATTTGTTAAAATGACGCTTGTCTTCCGTCAAAGCCAAAAGTCTGATAATGATTTCTCTATAAGTTTATGCGCATAATCACTAATGAATAAACAAGCGCCTTTTTAGGCCCAATTGGCCCAATTGAAGAGATTCTCTTCAAATGTTGTTTTCGATGCCAGTTCATTATATATCAAGTCTCGTGGCTTCGCCTTTGAATCAAACTTCTTTTAGTGAGTGTATTGGAACGAGGTCGGCTAGTTTGTTTACATTGTTGTTGTTAATGTTCCCTGTCTTGTTTTGTTTTGTTTTTTTTTTTTGCTCTCCGCCTACTTCAACTTTATCATAGTCCAAATCCGTCCCCAAAGATTCACGGTCGCTTTCAGATGAGGTCGGCAGTTTTCCTTGTTTTGCTTTGTTTTTTACATGCTGTAAATTTTTGTGATCAGCCCCTCCAAAGAGTGCTTCGCAGCCCCTGATTATTTTAACTCCTCAGTATTCATTAGTTGTTTGACTTGTTTTGCAACTACAAGACAACCCAGTCCAATAAACTGGGTTGTAATGCACACTGATACTTCAGTGTCAGTTTGAACATTATTGGTACAAATTAACCCTTCGATTTGTATTTCGATTGTATTAGAAGGGAAGCTCAAAATTAAAATTAACATGAACCAAATTTCGTTTTGTTTAAAACTACGAGAAAGCACTGCTCTGTCGTTTATTTATGATTTACATGAACATGACAGAACTAGTTAACAAATAGATTCCATTTGGCCGTGTGTCTGTTCAGTTATAGATCACAGATGACGTCAAAATGTGGTAAGAACAAAAAAGTGGCACACGAGCCGTAGGCGAGTGTGTCACTGATGTTCTTACCACATTTTGAAGTCTTCTGTGATCTATAAGTGAACAGACACACGGCCAAATGGAATCTATTTGTTTTATACAATGAACAGAAAAGTAAAAAGAGTAAAATTACGAACTTGCCTCGTACCGCTCGACTGTTCGAAGATTTGTTTCAGTTTAGGTATTTTTCAAGTCGCCAAGAACACTTTTCGTCATGGTTTCTTCTTTTTCCTGCTCGTAAACAGCTCCTGCTAAACATTTTTCGAGGCTTTCACTTGTCCAATCCAGAATAATCTCGCAAACATTTTCAAAACTGTGCGCCATGTTGGACAAAACAAAGCAAACAATTTTTCTATGACGTCAGCCGTGCGTCTGTACTCTGATAGATCATGGGCAACGACCAATCACAGAGTGCGTAGTACTCGGTTCATTGTATAAATTCCAATAGTTTTGACAACAAGTCGACTTATGAGAGCGAAGAAGTGGCTCTTATAACAGCTTTCATTTGAATGATCACACTTGAGGATTTTATCCACAGACAAACTAAAACCCAGCTGTACATCACATTAGAGCAGTTTTCAGTTAAGTGTGGTAAAACCAAAACCAAAGTAATTACTCTGACCAATCGCAGCATTCGTAAACAATTCAATGAACCAATCAGAGCTTGAAGCAATTACATGTCGGCGGCGCCAAGCGCGGGAAAACGCGTACAGGCAAGTCACGATTGGTTTTGGTTTTACTTCTGATTGGTCGAGAAAGTGGCGCGAGATTTTTTAGCCAATCACAAAGCGTAGCAATGCAAAACCAAAGCAATTGTGTAATTACTTTTCATACTCAATTGAAAACTGCTCTAAATAGACTAAACAGCACCTAAAGAAAATACTGCTCAATGGCTTTCATTTGAATGTCATACTTTAGGAGTTTATCCGCAGACTTTAATGTTTTAGTGACCTTAACCCTATTCAGACTGGGGGGAGGGCTTTTCGAACCCTCCCTCCAGTAAAATTGTGATAACTCTTACACCAAAATAGCTATGAGGCTACTTTTCCTAGAATTTATCTAGGGACATTTTGGTATCCATAACATGTCAGTGTGATTAACCATGTTACCATGGCAACCGGTTTTTGACACATAGATTTTCAAAATATTAAAATATGGTGAATTTTTTATTTTAAGATCTTGTTCTTTGACTTATAATGCATTTTCTTGTTAGAATAGTTTTTTCTTGGGACTAGTTCTTGAAAGACATCAAAAAATTTTTAACATCAAATATTTGGGGGGAGGGGTAGGTAAATTTTTGCTCTCTTTTTATTATAGACAAACATTTTGTACTATTTATTAAATAACGCTTCTAAGTTCATTGTTTGGATAATAGACATTAGTTTCATACGTGTTTTATACATTTTGATCCTTTTCTCTTTTAGATATTTTTTTAAATTTTAATTTAAACAAAAAAAAGAAAATCCAAGATGGCGGATCCAACATGGCGGACAATAATTTCAAAATTATAGTTTTATCGCTTTTTATTGCTTTTTCTTGCTTTACAAGTGTGTCCTTGTTTGTATTTATTATGTTTTAATATTCAAGAGATGATTTTACAGTTATATTTGATATTTTAAGTATCTGGATAGAAAAATATCAAAGAAACGTCGGAAAAACAAAAAAATGACATCATTGTGACGTCATAATTGGGTGTGGCAGGTCAAAACTGGGTGTGAGGTTTCCTTGTATGGAGGTGAACATTGTTTGAAAATTTTATGGTCCTAGCCTCACTGGTTCCAGAGATATGGAGGGTCCGAGGAGCCCCCCCACCCCCCGCCCAGTCACAGATTGCCTAAAAAAGCCCAGTCTGAATAGGGCTAAATGACATACATACATACATACCTTTATTTAAACGCGGTAAAAACATCAGTCACAAAGCAAGATAAAAACTGATTTACATGTTTGCCGTGTGGGAGTACGAGGTGGACATAAGGCGATTGATTTCGATATTAAACTTTTTATAAGATCTAATGGCTCTGACATTCTGTGGAAGATTATTCCACAACAGTGCCCCACTATAGCAAAAACTGCGTTTTAAAAAATCTGTATGGGGCTTGAGCAGACAGAATTTATTTTCCTTGTCTCTAAGTTCATAGTCTGTGCTGAAAGGTGTAAACAGGCCTTGAAGATACTCCGGAGTTTGGTTTGTTACAGTTTTAAACATTAGTTTCGCTTTGACTTTCTTCCTTCTGGTAGAGAGGTCATCCCATCCTAGACTAGTGCGAAGGGTAGTAGCACTAGAATAAAAATCAGACTTAGTAATAACCCTAATGGCGCGATTTGGTAATTTTTGCAGCTTATCGGCCAATTCAATACTTAGACCGTCCCACACAGGGCAGCAGTAGTCGAAGTGCGGCTCGATAAGAGCTCGATATAGAAGAATAGCCGTTTCTTCACTTATAAAGGGCCTCAGCCTTTTAAGTGCACCTATACAAGAATAAATGGTCTTGGCGTTTTCATCAACATGTTTGGACCAAGATAAATTTTGGTCAATGTAAATTCCCAATGATTTAGTGTCGGTCACTCTTTTAATTACATGCCCTTCAATCTGTACGTTAGGTGAATGGGTAGCGGTATTAGCAAGCCTTTGAGGTGAACCTATTAACATTAACTCAGTCTTGGCAATGTTTAGGCTTAATCTATTCGACCTGAGCCATTCATGAAGGTTAGATAATTCGCTATTTACTACAGTTTCAAGTTCAGGTAAGCTACTGGCAGCAATACTGATGTTTGTGTCGTCAGCATACATTCGTGGAATGGATTTACTCAGACAGTTCGGCAGGTCGTTAATGTAGATCAGAAAAAGAAGTGGGCCAATTAGACTTCCCTGTGGGACTCCACAGGTGACAGCAAGCGCACCAGATAGCTTACCATTGACTAAGCACTTTTGATGGCGGTCACTAAGATAAGAATCAAACCACTTTAAGGCCTTTTGATCAACTCCATAGCTAACTAACTTACTTAAAAGGATCTTATGATCGATCGTGTCGAAGGCTTTTTTTAAGTCAATAAATATCACCCCGTTGATGAAACCATTGTCTATATTGACAGACCAGCTGTTAGTCGTTTCAAGCAAGGATGGTCAAGGATGTACGTGTGCTATGAGTCGTGGAGGAGGAAAGATTGCTTGACGAGCCCTAAGGACGTCACGGCTACGTAGCATCGAATCTGTTTCACTGCAAGGGCCAGTTTCATCGCAGACGCTGTTTTCATTACGAAACATTTCGTCCGAATTTCACAATGAATATTCACATTCAGTAATAACACTGTTGTTTTGTATAGTCCTTTACTCTCTCAAACCAGTATGCAGCTATAAAAGTGACCATGTTTTCAAGATTTAAAAAAATCGGGCCGTCAAATCGGCAAATCGAATTGATCGAAACAAATACGGCCCTAATTATCGAAAGAAAAGGATTTTTGGGAATTAAATTAGCACAAATGACAAAAAAGCACAACCTTAAAGGAAACGCGAGTTATGATTTCAAAAGCGCTCGCACTGCCCGCTCTCCAGTAGAAGGTAAACACAGGGAAAACCCATCAAAGTGGTCCTCCAACATGGCGGACGGTAATTCAAGGGTCACCTGAGCGCACACACTCTATAGGAATTCACGTATTTAATTAAAATCGACGTGTTTATTGACCTTTATTGAGATAAGCAGTTTAAGGTTAAAAGAATGTCTCTGAGAGCGCCAGAACTTTCGTTTATTCAGGCCAGTGATTTCTGGCGCGGACTCGACTGTCTGTGAGTGACTCGTGAGTATTTTGCTATCAATATTTAATTCAACTCAAAACACAAATTCTCCTTACTGGTCCCCATACATTTCGTATAAGACAAATCAGGAGAAATTGTTAAAGGATCAAGAGAACTCATCTTGGGTGATTATTATCGTAATTCTTATCACCTCTGTACTTAATAGTACATTGATACTACAAGGAGAAATTTGGTACTGATCACTACTGGCGCTTAAAAGGTTAATTCAAAATGCACATACTGTAAACTACAAAGCAAAAAGTCACAGGTTTTTATACCGAGATAAACCCAAAATTGAACAGATATACATAAATTAACTTAAAAAACATAGACATTTTCATGCCCCTCACATTTTTATCTCCTGTAAGTTAATGTTTAACTTACAGGAGTTTATGTGGGCTAACATGCATTCTTTATGCATTTTTGTTAGCAAAAAATGCGTTAGATACTATTAATAGACTTTTTAGTGAATTTGTGGGGACATTCCTGTTGCATTTTTGTTAGCACATTACTGTTCTATCTGTCATCAGTCCTACGTCACTACGGAGTTAGATAGATTTGTGTTAGATATTAACAATAAGAAAACAAGAGTCGAGTTGCATATTTTTTTAATACAGTGGTTTATTGACTTGACCTTCACAGTGAAGAAATATGCGTGTTAAAATTTCATATAAAATCTGCCACGCTGTTTGCCTATTTCGAAAAATGTCTCGGAATATATTTTTTCAGTTAGGTAACATTCCTACTGTTTGTTATCTCTTTTTCGTAGCGATGATTTTTAAGGCGTACGATTATGAATTCTATGTTTTTTTGGGAACATGTTGCAGAATACTTTCATTGTATCGAGCGTCAAAAAGTGTAACGTAATGTAATCTTATCTCACCTAGTGTAGACTGTGCTCAGATATTTGGCACGCTAGAAGCGCGCTTGGCTAATATCCTTTACGATGTCCAGTCTGGTTTGTCAAACTGGTTGCTTCAAGACATTTCAGTGGTATTATCATATTATAGCACTGCGTTTTAAGAAAGGGAAAACTGGAGAGTTTGAGGTAAGCTGACATTGCTGATTGAGAATGGTTGTATGCTGTACGTTTACAATGAAGTTTTGTTGAAATAATGTGTTTGTTACTTTCTATGTTATATCGCCAAATGTCACCAAATATACAACTAAATTGGATTAAAAGATTCTCAAGGAGAAAAACAGAAGCAGTAGTTTGGAGAAAAAGTGCGGAATTAGAAGAATGGATCAAGTTGATTACGGTTAAGCAATTTTGATTACATGACATGCGGTCAAGAAATATTCAAAGTTTCGATTCTGGTGGAATTTTGTCGTTATTTTGTCTTTTTAATTCATATTTTTCTGCGTTCATCACTTTTGGCTATTTTTTTCTTCCTATTTTCGGATGATAAAGCAAGCTAAAGCAAGCTCCTGGCCATAATCATGAAAACACGATATTTCTGTCGGGACAGTGTCCCTTTAGTTAAAAATGTCCTCGGTTAATTTACCTCATTTGCAAGTTATAGAAGCTGACTAAATTAAACAACAATAGGTTTTAACGAACCAGTGCTTTCAATTTCCTTGTAGGTTGAAAAACAAATATAGAACTTTTTCTATAAGTGTGCTTGTAAAAGCGATCAGAAACAATTTCACGAACGCTTTTGTAAGATGTGAATAAAAGAATTTTATTTTATCAAGGGGACTGTTTTAAGCGACATTATTTTATTTTTAGTGAGTCATCGTACAGTGTACTAAACAAACCTGGTTTTTTTTAGCCATATCATTAGAAATGATTTAGCAGAGTTTTGCAATACTGTCATCAGATTGATTTTCCAGGTCAAACAAACCAATGTCAAACAGTTAGGTTTCAGTGAGGTTCGGGGTTTTAGTTCATTTTTGTTTTTACTTTATTGGGCCTCATTTTGGTTCAATTCGTGCCCAATTTAGTCTCTGCTTAAAGAGATAATTGTGGTACGGATAGTCCTTAGATTTTTCCTATCGATGGTTTTAATATATCTGGTATTCGAATCTATAGCTGTGAAATGGCTTATTTACGCGTCATAAGCTCTTAAAAAGAGGCAGGCCAAACACGATTCCCACTAGTCGCAAGAAGTATTTAAAAGCCTTTAAAATAGCTTTCCCAAGTAGGTTTACGAGGTATTTGTCCCTTGCTATAGATCACTGTTAGGATGTTACAAGTCGCAATTATCTATCCACTTTGCTCGATAATATTGACCCATTGATCTTTGGATAATTTCTCTAATGACAGGATCAATCCCGGAGGATTTCATGCCATAGCCATGACTATAATTATTTTATTTCTTTATGTATTCTCTACACTGTCCTGACATATATTAGGGCTTCTTTGGCTCAGACTCGTGTTGCAAAATAAATGGCAATCGGCTAAAGATTATGTTACCGCTGTGGAAATATTAGGATCAGTAAAGAGGCTGTGATAAGTGTCCACAGCCTGCGGCATGCAAGACTTGTGAGAAAGTGTTTCTTGATCACGGATAAGTGTCTATTAAAGATCCAAGAATGAAAATGCAATCATTTTCAGGAGTAATAAACTCCTGTCATGTTCCTATATTGGAATCACGACTTCTTGCGGGTAGTTTTAGCTCTTTAGTTTATTCTTTTGTTGAGTAGTGACCTGGAGCTAGACAGAACTTCCGTTGTCTTATCAAGGCATTGCGATCACTGCATCCAATAGTATATCCTCTGTACGCGAAGAACAGCTTCACTTGTAGAGTTGTACCAATGTATTTTGAATTCATTGAGACATACACGAGACTACACTACGTATCTTTTGTACAACAAGCGTGTAATTCTCGTGAAGTAATGTTGTGCTCCATGCGTACCATAATAATGGAGTAATTCCATAGTAATGGAGTAAAAAGGAGTAATGGAGTAATGGAATAAATAAAAAAAAAAGCCAACCCGGTTATAGGCCCATCGGTAACAAAACATTACTCCGGTTATACCCATTAATTCCTTATTCCTTTCTTAATTCCTTAACAGAAATTCTTTTTGACAAAAGTTTACGCCTAAATGAAATTAACTCAAAGAACGCTTCTTTATGGCAATATTTTTGCTTGCCAGCCAAAAAAACCCTACGAAGTCACATAAGCCCAGGGCTTATAAGCAGCATTTTACGGTATAGTCTCTGTAAAAAAAAATCACAACGAAGTATAAAAAGAGACAGGCCAAACACGACTCCCACTAGTCGCAAAATGTATTAAGTAGCCTTTAGGATAGCTTTCCCGAGTATACCTGCGAGATATTTGTCCCGTTAGATTACATTAGGCATATATTAGGGTTTCTTTGGCTCAGAGTCGTGTTGCAAGATAAATAAGTTTATGTTATCGCTATGAAAATGTTAGGATCAGTAAATTTCTTTGTTCGTACGCGTGATGCAGTGTTTAAGTCTGCGACGTGCAAGGCTTGTGAAAGAATGTTTCTTCGTCACTCTGAGATGTATAAGTGTGTAAGAATGAAAATGTCAAAGACGACCACGACAGCTCTAGCAACTATGTTTAGTTCATTTCTGTTCTTGGTATAACTGTTTGTTAACAGTGATACTGATTCAAACAAAAGTTAAGATGAGGGGATGAATACTGAGTAAGTTTACAGGAACTAGATTTCCACCTGAAACAGATTTTGACGATAAGATTGATGATGATCCCAATAATGAAAACAGAGAACAAAGTTGTAAAGAATTTTACTTGAAAGGAGGAATGAAACTTTTTCGTAGAATAAAAGCTAAATCATTCATTTAGTTATGTTTAATAAAATGGATGCTGAAGATTAATTGCAGAGAGCTCTTGATGCTTATCCCATGTAAAAATAAGATTTCAGCAAGTAAAACATGTTATATTCGAAAGGAAAGAAAGGAGAACTCTTAAGAAAAAGCCATGGGAGATCCTGAAAATAAGGAACGTGATCAGTTAGATACTGTAGCTCCGTCTGCTCAACATAACGATGAGCAGGATATAAGTGAAGAAACACGGCAATACAGTGAACTGTTTGGTTGTTTTAACCCATGTTTAGATAACAATCACCAAGGGAACAATCTTTCAAGTAATGCTGGAATTTTTTCTACAGCAAATGATAATGAAAAGCTGGTAATTAATCGTATGGATGATAACAGTTATAAAGAACTTGTTCATTCTTTGAACAGAGAACAAATGGAGTTTTTTTACCATATGTTACTCTCTGTTAAAAACGACGAGAAGCAATTGACACTTTTTAATTGACACTTTAACCTAAATGTCCAATTGCAACATCAAAAACAATATTCGGACATAATATGACAGCATTGCATGATGGGAAAAACTTACAGGAGATAGCCCAGAGGGCACTTTGATACATTAAAGCTTTCAGAGTTTTTCAAACCCAATTCACAAACTCTTTTAAAACCCTTCCCTTTCTCAATACTTCTTAGACCTCTACAAAATAAAATATCGCCAAATAAATTGCCCTCTTCCAACGTTCTCTAAAATCTCAGTTAACTAAATCAAGCTATGAATATATCGCTTCATCACGCCACAAACCTGCGCTCGCTAAACCCCTTTCAAAAAAAATCATCAACCTATAAATATATCCCTTTGTCAAACCACAAACATCCCCTCCCTAAACCACTTTCAAAAAATGTGCAACTCGACTCTTGCTTTCTTATTGATCATATCTAACACAAATCTGCTAACAAATATGCACTAGGAATGTCCCCACAAATTCACTAAAAAGTCTATTAATAGTATCTAACGCATTTTTTGCTAACAAAAATGCACAAAGAATGCATGTTAGCCCACATAAACTCCTGTAAGTTAAACATTAACTTACAGGAGATAAAAATTGATGCAAAAGTGTTTTGCAAAAAAAAAATTGTATAAGTAAAGCGGCTCGTGCAATTTGAGCTTTTTGAAAAACTCACTCGTGCAAATTAATCCCAATTGAGCTCGAAACCGTATGATTACCTATACTAACTTGTCGTGAATTGTAAAAGAACAATGGTATGACATTGGTTAACGGTGTTATCGTTTGAAAACAAAATGGCTCAGCTGAATTAATTTTTTTCCCTTTATTGCGGTCACACAACCCTGCGATGGACTAGCATCCCATCCAGGGGGGAGTAGCAATATTCCTAGTCGCTTCATGCTATAGAAACCGGGTTTAAGCTCCGGCCGTTATGAGCCTTCTGGCTCGGGTGCGCGACTTTATTGCGGTCACAACTAATGGGGATATGCAGCAAGGGATTGACAGTGTTTGTAGGGAAAATATTGCCGGTGCTGACGGATTGTATTATGCACTTTTTTTCCGTTCGCTATTTTCCTTCGTTTCGCCGGCTACCTCATAAATAACATAGTTATCAAATATTTATAAACGCACACGTCAAGGTTACAAAGTACCTTCATATATGCAATTTTGAAGGCAAGGACCAACGTAACAAAACAGAAGCACCGGATCCAAATTGAGGATCTAATCTGCTATAAATAATAGCAATAAACGAAAAAAAGCAAGGCTGATTCGACAGTGAAGGAATATAATGAAATTTATCCAATATTTCGAAAGGCATGGCCTTTCTTCTTCAGGGTATTACAAATAATGACTAAGGGTAAGGGACCATTTATTATTTATGTCATGGGGTGGGCTGGCAAGAATGATGGGGGGGGGGCCACGACAAATTTAGGACAGTCAGAGGGGGGTCATGAGGAAATCTGCATACAAAGAGGGGGGCTATCTTATTTTTTATTTTTGTTTTACTTTCAAACAAATGCGTTCAGTGATCAGCTCTCGGCTCTAATGGTACATGGTTGCGAACCTATGAAAGGCTAACAGTTCATACATCGCAGTTCAAAGCTAATACAAAAAAGAGTCACGGTATCCAGAAAATGATGTTCCACTTTATTACGTACGCGTCCAGAACGAGTTTGGCGAGGTAACTGTACCACTGGTACCAGGTCTTCCTTACTGTTTTCGATCTCTGAGGACTCCGCACTACTTTAATATGCAACAACAAGGTCATCCTTTGTCAGAATCACTGACTCATTGATCAGAAGGGCCTGATCGCAGGTTACCTCACTTCTGGGTCTTGCCTAGAGATGTGTGCATTGATTTCTTCACCTTGTTTGTTAGAAGCACGAGCGATGATCCGTCGGATTTTATCATTGTTCTTGCCTTTTAGTAAAAGTTAAAAATAAATTAAATACTTTTCTAGCTCTTGGACTTTTAGCTGCTGGATTATACCAGTGCGACATAGTGTGTCCCAGTTACATTCCTCGAACCGTTTTTGTCGTCTGTTGCCGTTTTTCTAATCTGTCCTTTGCACGAAGGTTCTTTGTCCTTTCAATTGTAGTGAGATGAAGGAGATCTTTAACTAATTTCAGTTTTCCACGATAAATTTGTTAGAAAACGATAATATTGCTTCTTCTTCATCAATTTTTAAAGTTCCGTTGTCAAACACGTTTTTGTTCAGGAGAGCGCGAATCATCACCTTCACCCCTGCAAGACTCAAACACATGTTTGTAATGATAGTCCGGCAATTTGGTCGTAAACTATCTGGAACTGGCCATGGGATGCGACTCATCGGGGGACTAATCCACCCGCTTGACTTGCATTCTGGACAGGGTTGCCCATCGGGGGAAGTCTTAGAGCCGTCACCTTAAAGAAATTCCATGTAGAGCTCTCCTCGCTGGTAGTGCGCCTCACAGAAATCAATAATATTTTCAGGATGTATGATGAACCCGGTACGTCTTTTATTTGTTCAACGCTCTTTGACGAATACTCTTTCAGGAGTTCTTGATCGAAAAACAAACCGTCTTCTGATTTTTCAGAAACAAGACACTTGATGTGTTCTGAATGGACTGGCGCGTAGAACTTATTTTCCAAGACCACTTCTTTTAACTTCTAAAGGGGTGATGGAGATATCTCAAATATTGGTAGCCGGCAATTGTGACCCTAAATTGTTTAAATCATGTTTAAACTTTTTAAGGTGCTTTCTTAGTATTTCATTGCGCATCACTACTACGCATAATTTCATGTGTCATTAGCTCGCGCAGTCCGAAGCTAGTGAGTTTCTTTTGATGATAAGTTGGCCAAATGAATAAGTGTTTGTTTTCTCCTAAACGAGCACAGTGATCTCTCTTTTTTTATTACATCGTTTTCCTGATAAAATGATCCTCTTTGACTTAACTTCGTCGTGAAAAAATTAAAAACGTGTACTTACCCAGTTTCTCACTGGTATAAAATTATGACCATGAGATCATGCACGCAAGGAACGTTTTGAGTCAGTGACTTTCGAGGCAGAGTGCCATTGGTAGTGTTACTATGATCTTAATTTTTCCTTCCCCCTTTCTCTTCATTTTTGGAAAGTAGAAGTGCTGAACACTTCCCATGCCAAATTTTAATTTCAAATTCCAATTGGAGGACCAGTTATTTCAAACGTAAAGTTCAGCTTTGGTTTGCCGCCATTACTTGATTGAATGGCAAAAACGATTGGATGAGCATACATACAACAGGAAACACCACAGAAGTCCTTTACTGTTGATAGATTTTATTATGGAAACCCTTTTTAAAGAGCTATCTTCGAATTTCATAGCCAATCTACAAATAGCTTTTTGTTGCTACTTAAATTTATTTCGCATAACACCAAAAGAAAATATTTTCTGCCTTAAAAAAACCGTGAGAGAAGCAACGTCGACACTATTATACCTGGTACGCTAAAACTCTCGTTGTCATTGGAGATCTACTGAAGTCCTACATTACCGTATAAGTACATAGTGCATTTTGCAAACTGTATATCTCCAGACTGGAGTACATGAAATTGAATACATGTTTGGTGTGATGTGAAAATTGAGTTGAAAATTCACTTTTGATACTGATTGCAAATATTTGCTGGTTAAAAAATGCAGTATTTAAAATGAGGCAGAAGCACCTTACAGACTCATTATCACTAAAGTTCGGAGAAATGTGCGACTGAAACAAAGTTTACGTGACACGGAACTGTCTTAAAAACCACTTGGACGAATCTTCATCTCAGACCTCTTGATGACGTCTGACATGGAGCTGGGCCTTTGGGTCCATCTCATTCCTTGATTATTAAACAAACCATTCAGATCGGATTGGTAACACGAGTTGTACCACCAGCCGTCTTTATAATACTGGCCACAGTTGCCGCCATAGTTATCATTATCACGATCCTTGGTGGTAAATGATTGACCATTATGATAACTGAGAGAATCTCCACTGGTGCCTAAGGAAAGAAACAAATAAAACACTTCTTTTTAAAAAAAGTTAAATGTTTTTATCTCTGTCGCCGGGGCACTCTAGGAAGGTGTTTGTTCAGTAATAATTATAACCAGCTATTAAACAAAATCATATTTGGACATTTTCATTAGTCATACAACTTAAAGCAGTTTTGAAGTCAAATGGACCGAAAGTCGATTTTGGCAAATGTTAAAGTAGAATGTCCAAAAGTCAAAATGGAAAGTCGATTTAGCAAAGTGGAAAGTAAAGTCAAGTAAATTGGACTTTACTTTAAAGGAACTTTGGGATTTTTATGAATACGATAAATTGACGAAAGCAAATTAAAATGCCTTGTCCATACAGCGAAGGCAAACATTTATGGTGCTAACATCCACCTCACTCATCGCACTAACAATCACGATCAGTCCGATCGTGGACTGATCGTGAGTAAAATATTTTATTGTTCGTTTGAAGGTCCATGTTCACCCAATCTGCTTTGCGCGCCCGGGCTGATTTTCGCACAGACGGAATATCGAAAAATCGACGTGCCAGCCAATCATAACGCTACATTGAACAATTGATCTGTTTCAAAACAAAAACACAAGCGCGCAAAGCAGATTGCATGAACATGGGCTTTTAAGTAACAATCCGTGTAAGAAGTAGGCAATTCTCTATTGTTCCGATGCATTTCGCTTTCCCCACATAAGAATGTCTAGATTTTCGTACTGAGAATATGTCAACCTATGGACAACATGGTTTTGAAATAAAATTTACTGAAACTTTCTTTTAAAGCGATGTTTCTTTTGTGTTACAAGATTTCATCCAATCGTGAGGCACCAAAACAAAAAAAATCACAGTAGTTTTCACTAAAAGGGAATCAATTAGTAAACTAGAGATAAATAAATGCGCTGCCTGATGAAGTTGTGGTAGATTTTCATGTTTTAGCCAATGAGGTGGACGGTTTCAACAATAGCACAATTCACACCTTTCTACATTCCGTGCATTTGGGTTGCCTACTTCTTACACGGATTGTTACTTAATTGTGTAGGCAATTGTTGTTTCGTTTGATAACTCTGAAAGTCAGCCTTACCATCGTCGCGCGGATTTCGCGTGTGACCTATGAAATAACTGATATTTTATTTCCTTCGAAAAGAAATGCCGTGCATTTTATAAACACACTGTTATTGAACAGGAATTAACTTACCTGAAAAACTTCCCAAACTCAGCTTGTATTTGAAACTCTCGCTTGCCACATCAAATGTGCTGTATTCTGCATATGAAGTTTTACTATTGATATTTTCCAAGTCGACGCGAAGCTTGTCACTACTGCTTGCAGTCAAGCGATGGATTTTCTCCAGCCCGAGCCAAAACTCGCCGTTCAGATTACCGAAGCCCCGTTTGTAGTCATCCCATCCCCGATTAAAATCAACAGAGCCGTCCTGTCTTTTTTGGAACACCGTCCAACCTCCACCGGCTGTTTTCTGATCACAGAACACTTGAAATTCGCCAAAACCATCCGGATCGATTTTGTACACTCCACTGTTCCTATTACCGGACCGGTAAACTTCAGCGCAGTTCTTGTAAACTGAAAATTTGGCAAACATAATAGTTAAAATTACTCTCCGGTATATTGAAATGTACATTATTTTTGCAGATAAAGATGGATGCAAACCAGGAAATAGGCAAAAAATATAGTATATATATTTATATATATATATATATATATATATATATATATATATATATATATATATATATATATATTGAAAAAATCTGTCTAAGAATTATCAATGCTAAAATGTAATACAGTCTTTACGGACACCCGCTTAATACGGACGCCACATCGTTACAGACTTAATAATATACATGAAAAAATACTCAATTCTGATTGGCTAATTATATATCTATATATATATACTAGTAGTAATCATAGGTTATAGTGCGTCTCCTTATACCGTAGCACCTCGTCTTGACCTACGTAGTACCTCAGTTTCAACCACTTTTGAAAGGGGCTATGTCACGAGATACGTCATGCAGGCAAAAATGTCGTGCCGACGTCAAACAAATTCACGCTATCGCCGTGGAATCGGGCAAAATCCTTCAATTCTGCCGAGCTGTGTACTCCGAAAGGGGGTCTCAGATTTTTCCGACATAAATAGTATATTTGTCTTGATTTCATTTCAGTTTATATTTCTCCGATTCTGAAATGATAGGCCTCAGTACTTGGTGTGATATCCGCAAGGATTTTACCGAAAAAAATGAATAAATAAATGTAGATATCTCAATGTCTGGAAGTTGCCCGATATATGCATCCAGCATATGTTTAATCAAAATGACGCCGATTTAGTACCGACACTTTTCTCGATTCGTTCCGCCTAGACGACGCGCTAAGCATGCTGGATACTATTGTGACGTTTCAAGATGGCGCAGATTTGGTATCGACACTTTTCTCGATTCGTTTCGCCTAGCCGACAAGATTAGGAAGCGTCTCCTTCGTCGACGCAATAAAAGCAGTGCAGTTCAAGTGGAACACCAGTGTAAATTACGAATAAGAAAAATTGATGCAAAAATGTTTTGCAAATTAAACAAATTTTCCAAAAAAAATGTTTTTGCAAAAAAAATTGATGCAAATTTTTTCATGTATGATTATTAATAAGTAAAAGCGGCTCGTGCAATTTGGGCTTTTTGAAAAACTCACTCGTGCAAATTAATCCTAAATTGGACTCGGATTCGTATGATTACCTATACGAAACAATCTCATACAAAGTTAACTTCGTTAATACGAACAATTTGGATAATTCATTACGCATTACCCATTTCTCAAATGCGTAAGCATATACTAAACTTATAGCTAGATATATGCTTTTGTCTAGTCATAATTATTTAGTTTCTTGGTGGGGTTACTGAGATGCGATACTGAGATGCGAAAATTTTTTTCGTAAGAACAATGGCGTACATTATCTCTTGTCGTCGCTGCCCTCTTCTAAACATCGGGGAAACTGGTCGAAGTCTTCGTAAACGCTTCGGCGAACAACTAAGAAGCGTTTAAATGAACACTCCTGGTCTACCTGTGGCCGAACATTTCAATACTGACGGCCATACTTTAGATGACATCTTCATCAGGGGTTGGCGACTTTGCCGAGGCTCCAGTCGCCATAGGAAGCACCTCGAAATGGAAAACATTTTTAGGCTCGGCACCATGCAACCTTTGGGCCTTAACGATGCTTTCCATTTCTTGTAAACTGCGCGCGTACGCCTTTTCTCATGTGCACGCGCTCTAATTTCAAATTTTAAGATTCTACTACTTAGTTCTCGCTTGAACATTTAACGGTCCAATGATGAAGGGCTATGCCTTTTTCATTTATTTTTTTCACGTTTTTAACACATTTTATTTTTAATTTTTATTTATTTTTACTATGATGTTTTTTCACGTTATTAATACATTTTATTTTAAACAAGTGTCACGCATCATCTGGAGAACATTCACGTTTACTCTTATTTATTATTAGACAAGGACCTGGGTTCTAGTGACGTCTTCACTTGTTTCACAGTGGAGTTTTGGCAACTGGTGGAAGGATTCTTTCGATTAAATATGTTTGAAAGCGACACGTATTTTAGTCCCAGGTTCGTCCCCTTCTCCACCAGGTTTTGTTGTGATCGAACACACGAATGACGTCACAAATATATTGCTTGTCCCTTTTTGGCTGCGCTTAAAATGCCGCAAATTTCAGATCTCGGCTGGAGTTTTCAAACCGCTAAAAATAGTGAATTCTCTTCGCGCAAAAGAGGAAAACGACTGAAAATGAAATAAAGGTGATATAAACAACGTAAAACCCTAAAACAAAACGATAGTGAAATTTCACTTCATGTGCACTTTTAATTACGTTATTCATAAGAACCCCGCTTAATACGGACATCCCATTAATACGGACAGTTTCCGCAGTCTATTCCGTGTCCATATTAAAGGGGTTTGACTGTAGAAAAACTCAGGAAAGCGGCATCTCTTCAGTGACACCCAACGAATTGTTTCACAAAATAGCTGTCCGGAATGCTCATACCGCCCTTAGACTGCTAGCAGTCCCTCTCTGGATTGTTGAGCGCGGAGAGCAAACACGCGATCGGCGATCCGAGCAGCGAGCGAGCGAAAGTAATGCGAACGTTCGCTCGCTCCAGTCTCGCCGAGCTTGTTCTCGTGATTAGCTCGCCCGCTCGATTAACTGAAAAGGGACAGCTAGCAGTCTGATTTGCGCCTAGACTGCTAGCAGTCCCTCTTGATAGTCGAGCAGGCGAGTAAATACGGGATCGGCGACCCGAGCTCGCTCCAGTCTCACCGAGCTTGTTTTCGTGATTAGCTCGCCCGCTCGATTGACTGAAAAGGGACAGCTAGCAGTCTAATACCGCCCTCAGATTTTCAAATTACAATTAGATGAAAAGTTAATATTCTCTAACCGGAAATGTTAACTGATGTTTTCGATCCTAATAAAAACTACGCCTGACGTTTTGGAGAGGATGAAAAATGCTATTTTTGTTCTCAGAAAGTCCAGCTAAAAATTACGGAGGGTAAATAGCTGCCTTAAAAAAAATTAACTGCAATACCATGAACGATCTTTTGCACCACATTGGATCAATGCAATCAGTGATAAGCAAAAACAGACCACTGCAAGTTAAGGACCAATCAAACAATGCGAAAAGGCATACAAAATCAATATACTTCAGCTAACTTTTTCGAAGAAAAGGATACCGTTCCTACATTTTTCGGCCTGTTGGATTTTCAGATATAAGACATCCGAACAGTTTTAAAATTGGTAGGTGACACAAATATCCCTTTAAACGGCGTTAAATTATCGAAAGAAAGATAGACTTTACTTTCTTGCCGGGGGGGGGTACTCCCTATAATGGGCTATACTGGGATCCTCCGCCCGAAAGGGGTAACTTTTTATGCTGGAGGTATATGAAAGGGTCGGGGTTTCACTAGTTGAAGTATATGAAAGGGTAGGAATTTCACGAAGAATAGGAAAGGGTAGCGAAAACACGAGTTGAAGTATAAAAAAGGTAGGGAAAACTGCCATTTAAGCATTTGAGAGCCGTTCAAAATATATCAAACAGACGCACGTAAAGGCTATATAAAAGGGACCATTTTCAATGAAAGGTATATGAAAGGGGTACCTTTTCTGTCAAAAACGGTATATGAAAGGGTAAGGGTTTGGACCTCGAGGCGGAGCATCCCCGTACAAAACTTTGTTGAGTATCCCTCCCGGACTTTCTTGGTGAACTTAGTTCGTTAGTTTGAATCAAATCAACGCTCACTGGAATCGCTTAATGCATCTAAACAAAGACTGATAATATTTTGGATCGGCAAGAATAAGTGATTACATGGAAATTTGTACGAATAGCAAATTCAGTCCAGGTACGAGTGGAAATAAAATAAGCTTTTGTCTTTAATATCTCAAATGATTGTTCTTTCGGGCTATTTACCACTGTGAGACCATTCAGACAACAATAATCGTCTCAGTTAAATATATGTTTAAATTGACTGGAACTTTACTCGTGGCTCGAACTTGATTCGGGCTCCAACTAGAGCCGGCACTCCAATCTAGCAAAGAGCTAAAAGCGGAGATCGATTATCAGTCACATCACACATTTTATGTGGCCAAAAGTCGAACTGATCTCAACTGATGCATGCCAAGTGCTGTGGCGACAAACAAGACGGGGAAGGGTCGATACCGTCCTCTAGATTAACTTCGCAAAGGTTCATCAATTTTCTACAACAGAGCACCGCGGCTTGAGATCTAGCGTTCAAGGCTAAAAAGCAGACACGGACAGCTGTTTCGCCCTTATTGGTTCGTAGCTAAACCACAAGAACACTCAGTGATACTTCACCTTACTCCTATCCCATATAAATATCTGTTGCTAGTCCGTCCAGAAGAGAGCAGAAAGTGCGGAGATCAATTATCAAGAACGCCACACATGGAAGAATTTTTGGTTGTTCATCCCTCATCAGAATTTAAAGATCTTAGCTTGGCGTGCATGAAACACCCTTCAGTTTAAATAATAGCGGAGCACTTGCCAGGCCAAAGGCCTGGCTGCGCAGCTCCATACTCATAGAACCTACGCCGTGATTTTTCATGGTCATGGCTAGCGGAATGTTTCGCGGGCGCGTGTCCGTCCGTCCGCCCGCCGGCCGCCCGCCGTGTTGGAACAATACCGGGATCTTGAAAGCAAGGCTTTGTTTTTTGCGCGGCCACACAGCCGTGAGCTCGGTAAACACTTTAGTTGTTTTCTTGTGCCTAGCGGAGAATTAAACTCGTTATTTTCTTGCATTTTTTCGCGGTTTGCTATTCAAGACAGAAATACTAATTAAGGTATACTCAGAAGCCGTTTTAGTGGAAAAAGACGAGCTTTCAGGGATAAAATCTTGCTTCGAGGAACTTCATGTATTACATTTTTATCAATGCGGGAGATGATTTCAGAACCAGAAGCGGAGATTTGAATTTCCAAGCAAGCGAGGAACTTAAAGGTAAAACAGATTACAGTTTTCGATGAGAATTTATGTTGATATCAATCTGTGAGTGACTTGTTATTAGTGTTATTGTTAGTTTTGGCGAATTGATTTTAAAACGTGCCTATCTCTTGAATTTCATCGAAGGAAGCTTGAACTCGATGAGCTATAATTAAATGGTACGCGTTTTGCTTTTAAACGTAAACTAATGGAGATTTGAATAAATTTTTTCGAAAGAAGATTGTGTTGTCCATTTTTATGTGTTTGTTCATTCATTAGATAGATTGAAAAGCGATTTTATGTAAACAAAACAAGACTTGATTATATAGTACAGTTCTATCTTCACTCGCATCGCCTTTTGCAAATATGTTTGTGTATTTTTGCAATTTTTGATTTTCAAATCAGTTTCTCGGGCAATTTTTGACAAACATAAACTGCATTTTATTCGGAAACTAGTGGTACTATTTATTCTAGACAGAAAAAAGTTGTTTTTGTGAACTTTTGTACGGTCTATAAAAATGTGCTGTGCAGACGGTCGCGTAATACTGTTTTTGAGAATTGCTAAAATTGAAAATAGCCCGTTCGTCAATCTTAATTCTTGTGCTTCCAACCTTTCACCTTAGTTAAGTTTCACCTTAGTTAAGCTTGTTCAAAGTGCGACGCTGTTAGGCTTGGGCTATCTATATATATTAGGCGAGTTTTAGTTGTTTTGCACGTGCTCACATGATGGTTTTTCCGATATTTTATGACGATATTTTTTATTTTTTGGCAATTATAAAACCCAAAAATCAAACTTCACCGCATATTTTCTCGCGTTTTCTTCGGTGTTAAAAAAATTTAACCGACGGAAACTTCGAAAGATTAAACAACTTTAAAAGTCAATTCTTGGATAATAGTTGCCCGACATTCTTTAGATGCTCTGTTACCATGCAACCACCACTACCAAAACAGTGACAACTGATAAATAAGCATAAATATGTGTTGGCAAATGTCGTGAGCTAAGAACTCATGATAGTTAGCGTAGAACTCATGAACTCTTAATAGTTAGTGTAACTGCTTTTGGCTAAGCCCTTGGGAGCCATCTTAAAAGAAAAGAAAAAAAATTACCAGTGCATGCCCTTCCATCTCCTGCGAATCCTGCTTTGCACAAACATGTGTAGGATCCTAGGGTATTGTTGCATCCAGCGTTGACGTCACAGCTTTGTGAGTTGGTAGAACACTCGTCTACATCTAACATGCAATGAGAATTCGTGTAAGTATCACAGATACTGGCTAATATTCTCTCGTAGCCGTTAAACTCCCTCAGTTAAGATTGCTCGACAAATGAAACAGAACAGAACAGAACAATTAACGAAAGGCTGAAATACCAAAACCAATATCACAGTTGTGGGAGCAGGTCGTCAAAGCAAATGAAACGTATGTGAAATGGGACACTATATACAATCAAAGGCTCCTAAGGGTGGATTTCCACTGTCGCGTAATTTTTACGTGCGTAAATAAACATAAGAGACGATGTATGAACAGCTCGCGTAAACTTTTACGCAAGCTGTTCATACATCGTCTCTTATATTTACGCACGTAAAAATTACGCGACAGTGTAAATTCACCCTAAGAGCCAACCCGTGAATAAGAAATGCTAACGCCTAACGCAATATTGCGGTAAGCTTATGTTTTCACACTGACACAGTGCAATATTATTTTAACATTAAACGTAAGGATTTTTGACAAAGGCAAAAAAAATACGGTACATCACTTTCATAATGTTCAGTCCGAAGAAGAAAGAAAAGAATTAAAAAAAAGGAATCCCGAGCGAGATTTGAACCTCGGGCCTTTCGGCTGTCATTCCGCGCTTTAACCCATTGACTCCTGAGAATTTTTACGTTTTTGAGTGATTTTCTGCATATAAATGAGCCAAAGGATTTCATGACTCCATATTTGAGGTGACCATCGAAAGTACCGCTGTTCTAAAACACTGAAGGCTTGAGTTTACTGGAAACGTGATTGTGACGTTGTCATTTTGCTTCGTTGAATTGCAATAAAGGTTGAAATATGGTGTATCTGCGATTTTTGGTAAGTTCACAGCCATTTTGCATCTTTAGCTACATGGTGAGCATCATTAAGCTTGAAGGTAGTTCAGAGTCCACTTTCTCAATGAAGCGAGTTAGATGTTGTACTTCGATTACGAATTTGGCTCGTTGAACAGGAAAAATGGCCGCCACGAAACGAAGTAGCCTTGGGCTCGACTCTGGATGAATTTCTCGACCTACCACGGCATATTTTGGAAGTACGTTGCGACCACTGAAGAACACAACAAGCGAGAAATTTCGGTGGTAGGTCGGAGTGACTGCGGACTTAGTATAAATATGAAATGTGTGGGGAAAGGAACGGACGCTGTCAAAAATTTGTAGCTATTTTCCAGCATGCAGTGCGGTGGTGATGTTGAAAATCGAGGCAAGGTCAGTATGCACTACGAGAGGCTGTAGCTCGGCCCGAGCAACGAATAAGAGCAAAAAAATTCGCTGCTAAGCTAGGACTAGGTCTGAATTTTGCCGTGAATGTTGACTTTTGGGTTTGCCACGATGATTTGAATAAAAAAAACTAAAGGCACAAACGTTATTTTTGTTTTTCTATGACGTTAAAAACGGTCATTTTTGTTATTGTCCAAATTCAAACGCTGATATTCTGCAAAAATCGCTGACCTTTTTGTTTATTGGGTAACATAATTTGAGGGACGCTCTAGTCAATGCTTGCAACTGCTAGTTAAGGCAATGTTCGTATGATAGAGAAAGTTGCAATTTTTTTAAGCAGTGGGCGGTTCAGGTGTCAATGGGTTAAACTATTTGGCCACCGTGATCACTGACTTAGAACGGGATAAATTTAATTACTTCAAGGTAGATACGCATCAAAACGCGTGTCTCGGTTGAAAAATCCTTTTAGATCGATTTGAATGTTGCATTAAAGACTCCAAATAGGAAACATCTTTAAGCGTATTGTTGTTTATATTCGTTTACAACAATTTAGTTATTGTTATCGCTGGATTCGCGTTATTCTTGTTACGAAACGCATTCGTAACAAAGCATTACGTCACTAAGTTTACAGCTGATGGAAGGAGCAAGTGAGCGAGCGAGTACTCGTTTCCATATGTCTCCGTTACTGATAACCCGTTCATTACGCATGCGCGTATTGACGGGTTAAAAACAACATTCATGGCAGAAAGTGTCATTTTAATTTCTACTCCTTTTTTGCTAATAAGACCACGCAAACGCATATTTTCTCGTGTTTCCTTCGGAGTTAAAAAAAATCACTGAAGGAAACTCGAAAAGATTAAAGAATTTTAAAAGTCGATTCTTACATAATATTTGCCATTCTTTAGATGCTCTGTTGCCATGCAATTAACACTACCAAAACAGTGACAACTGATAAATAAGCATAAATATGTGTTGGCAAATATCATGAGCTAAAAACTCATGATAGTTAGTGTAGCAGCTTTGGTTTAACCCTAGGAAGCCACCTTAAAAGAAACGAAAAACAATTACCAGTGCATGTCCTTCCATCCCCTGTGAATCCTGCTTTGCACGAACATGTGTAGGATCCTAAGGGATTGTTGCATACAGCATTCACGTCACAGCTGTGTGAATTGGTAGAACATTCGTTTGCATCTAACGTGCAATGAGAATTCGTGTAAGTATCACAGATGCTGGCTAATATTCTTTCTCTAGCCGTTAAACTCCTTCGGTTATGTCATTTTAATTTCTACTTCATTTCTACTCCCGTCATCGGAAGCACATATTTTATTATTAAGTGGGCCGTTGAGATAATCGTTTCTTCAATAATACATAATTGGGTCGTAGATCTACTGAGAATCACTGCAAATCGTTGCACGTATTTTATTATTGAGTGGGCCGTTGCCATACATGGCAATGTGCTCACTTAATAAAATGTAAATGCTTTTCCTTGGTGACGTGACAACGTAATTTTATGCAATACGTCATACAGTTCTCTCTCATTTCACACAATGCATATTTATCATTTCCGCAGTTCATATATATTATATATTCTTGTAGTGAAACGTTGTAGGTGGAGATTGATTGGCCACATGCAGCTGCGCAAGACCATTATCAGCCATTCCACAAGTGGCCATAGAGAAGATTCCAACGGGTTTTCTGGTTACGGCCTCAGTAAAACTACACAGAGGGAGGAATGAACCTGATTTCACGTCCAGCTACCAAAACGAAAAATAGTCAGCCATTTCACAAGTGGCCATAGAGAAATTCTAACGGGTTCTCTGGTTACGGCCTCAGTATAACTACGCAGAGGGAGGAACGAACCTGATTTCACTGCCACCTACCAACACCTCCCCCCCTCCTCCACTCTCCCACCCACCCCCAACTACGCCGCATCCAACTTAGCTGTAATATCTGAACACTGGAGAGAGGTTCAGGAAAGTGAGCAATAAATTGTCATTTTGAAAGCTGGTAATAATAATAATAATAATAATAATAATAATAATAATAATAATAATAATAAGTGCTTTTGAACTCAGAAAAGCGAACAATTTACGGCTAACTTTTGTTTACTTATTTTGACCGTCACATTGTTTAACTTTGACACGAGCAACAAAACTTACGATGTTAACACTCTCTTTGAGCTGTGCCGGAACTCTAAGAACCTCAGCCAAACGAGGAAGATCTTCCTTGCTCACTCTAGCATTCACTTGAATCAAAGGAGAGTCGAGTCAAAAACCATCGTACTCCCAGTATGATTTGTAGGCATCAAACAAAAGTAAAAATTCTTCTTCGTCTATTATTTCATCTGCTCAAGCGTAAACCAGGGTATTTTGTACCTTTCTAAAAGACATATTTTGTACATAAAAACATAAAATATAAAAACAAAGCGAGCTTCGTCTGGTGTTTACTTCGCTTTTTGTTCGTAGTGCGTTGTCTGTAGTCCGCGTTCTTAACTTCGTATTTTCACTCCACTCGTCGTGTACTCGGCCCAGTGCTCCATGGAAAGAAAAACGGCGTCCAACCGGAGTCCGTAGTTGCCGCATCTTAAAGTTGCTAATGTTTTCCATCTCAGACGTTTAATAATGGCATCGCTTGGTAGGTCCCCCGAATTCTTGTGGATTATTCTACCAGCTCATCTTTGTAATCGTTCAATCTTGAGTTCGTTTTCCTTGCTGCAGCCATGCCAAGCTATGTCACAATATTCTAGAATAGGTAGAACCATTGTTTTGTAGAGGCGGTTGGCAGATTCTGTTGTAAGAAGTGGTCTCACTAGTGAAAAAGTTCCTAGTTTCTTAGATGCCTTTGCAGCCACATGGTTAATATCTTCATTAAACGAGAGAGAGTTAAAATATCAAGGACAACACCGAGATACTTGAAAGATGTATACAGCTTAACGGAAGCTCCATCTATGGTAAGAGAAAAGTCCTCTGTCCCTTCAGACTGACTTAGTCGTTGGCGAGTTCCAAATAGCAAGCATTCCGTTTTCTTCATATTCAGAAAAAGGTTGTTTTGTTTTAACCTGTGAGAGACAGCCGCCAAATTAAGAGACATTTTCATTTCAATCTCCGAAACTGAATTGGATGAGAGATAAATAACAGTATCATCAGCATACATCATCAGTTTAGAAAATTGTAGGCATGATGGGAGATCGCTAATATACATTATAAAAAGTAGAGCCATCGACGCCTACCACTTGATTCCTGTTAGTCAAATAATCCCTAAACCAGCTTAAGGGATTATCCTTGATTCCGAATCTTTGTAATTTGTTTAAGCGGCCGTCATTGGGTAGGGTATCAAAAGCCTTAAAAAATGGTATCAAAATCCTTCTAAAAATCGATAAATAAAGCACCGGAGAGTTTTCCTTGGTCCATCGCTCTTAATATATTATCAGTAAAGTATGTGACGGATGACTGAGTAGAGTGATTCCTACGAAAGCCAAATTGAAACTTGCTCAAGAGTTTGTTCTCTTCCAGGTAACTCTGTAGTTGTTGACTTATTGCTCTTTCTAGAATTTTCTATATGATGGGGAGTACCGAAATAGGTTGATAGTTGTCGGGATCATGATTGTCCTTTGCGGCAGACTTATGAATTGGTGTAAGCTCTAGCGCTTTTCCAGTCGTTTGGGAAACATGCAGACTTCAAGGAGATATTAATTAGATATGTGATGGACTGAGAAGTTACAGGGGCACTGTCCTTTAATAAGCGAGCAGGTATCATGTCTATCCCGGATGCTTTGTTTGAGTTAATTGAGCATAACTGACGATACCTAAACCGCTCTGTGATAAAGTTGAGATCGAAAGTTTGATCTGTAAATGGAGTAAGTGCATCATTATGAGTGAAAGACGACGAGGAGGTATTATTCGTAGCCAGTTTGATAACAGTTATGGTGGTCAAATAACGGTTCAGGGCATTTGCCATTTCAAATTTGCCACTTATTGATTCACCATCGACTTTAACTGACTGAAGTTGAGCATTGTCAGCGTTCTTATTAGGAAGTATCTTCTTCTTGGTTTTCCAAAAGCCCTTTGGTTGGTATTTTGTTAAGTGTTTTAACGATCTTTTGGTCTTCTACTTTTCCTTTCATTGAAGCTGTGGGCCTAATAAATCAGTCTTTTTCCGTAGTGTTGGTAGCCATTCATAATTTACTTGGAATCATTTACACTTCCACTTCCACTTAACTTCTGACGCGCATGCATTCCCAGCAATAAAAACTTGAAGTGTTTTCTACGACTGTGCTGTGAATAGATGATGTCAACATGTAGCCGTTAAAGTCCTTCATTTAAGATTGCTCAGCAAACAAAACAGAACAGAATAATTAACGAACGGCTTAATTACCGAAACCATGGCATAAAGTGATTTTAATTTCTACTTCTATTTTGCTAATTAGACTACAGAAACGTTATCGGGATCTAATGGTTCAATGAATATTTTTCCCGGCTTTCTTACCACTACAGATGTGTCCATCTCCTGTAAATCCAGCTTTACAGGTACAGGTGTATGATCCTAAGGTATTCTGACAAGTGGCATTGACGTCACACGTATACGAGTTAGTAGTACACTCGTCCAAGTCTGGTAAAAAAGGAAACTGTCAGTTTAAACGAAAAAATGCTTACTGTAAAAAAAACTAGATAATTATTTTTTCAATAATAAATAATTGGGTCGTAGATCTACTGAGAATCACTGAAAATCGTTGCACGTATTTTATTATTAAGTGAGCCGTTGCCATACATGACAATGTGCTCACTTAACAAAATGTAAATGCTTTTCCTGGGTGACATGGCAACGTAATTTCATGCAATTTTCGTGGCAACGTAATTTCATGCAATATACGTCCAGTTTTCTCTGATCTCACACAATGGATATTTATGTCACGCTAAGACATGTTTCTCTTTTAAAGTTCAATGTTTTCAAAAACAAAATTTGCTTTATTTGAACAAGTCCGCCATCCACTAAGTGTGAAAACTGGAACCAAGCGGCTCACTTGTGAAGCCGTAACCGGCTACCTGTTACATATTCTTGCAGTGAAACGTTGTAGGTGGAGATTGATTGGCCACATGCATCCGCGCAAGACCATTATCAGCCATTCCACAAGTGGCCATAGAGAAGATTCCAACGGTTTCTCTCGTTACGGCCTCAGTATAACTACGCTGCAGAGGGAGGAATGAACCTGATTTATTTTACTGCCAACTACCAAACCTCTCCACCCCCTCCCCCCCCCCCCCCCCGCTCCCCTCTCCCACCCACCCCCAACCACGCCGCATCCAACTTACCAACTTAGTTGTGATATCTGAACATTGGAGAGAGGTTCAGGAAAGTGAGCAATAAATTGTTATTTTAAAAGCTGGCTGTTATAATTTTGTTAAGTGTTTTAACGGTCTTTTGGCCTTGTACTTTTTCTTCCATTAAAGCCGTGGGCCTGGTAAATCGGTCTTTTTCCGCAATGTCGGTAGCCATTTATAATTTACTTGGAATCATTTACACTTTAACTTCTACTTGACTTCTGACGCATGCATTCCCAGCAACAAAAAAAAAAAGAGGAGTGTTTTCTACGACTTTGCTGTGGATAGATGATGTCAACTAAAATGGCATATTCAATTGTCAAGTTCTGATAAAAATCATTTTCTTCAGTTCCTCTTAAGAGTAAGGCATAATTTTAAAGTCGTAATAATTACATCAGCCAAAAGAAATCGCGAGTATACTGGATATCCTTATTACCTGTAAAACAAGTGAAGTTGTAGCAGTTATCACACGGTACATCATTCCAACGGTACTCATGCTTGACGCCAAGAGTGTGCACACAGTCTTCGTTTTTCCAATCGTTGGGTTGTTGCGGAGCCCAGTACCTAAAACTGCTAATTGTTTTGTTCGTCCACACGAAAGAGCCCTCCACGCTTCGATCATTAAGTCCAATCCAAGATCTTTCTCCGTTGTGCCTGTGCTGTACGTACACATTTTCTTCTTGATTTTGAATCGTTACCAGATTCGAGCTCATTGCAGTACAGTTTGATTCAGCGGTTGGCCATGTGGCGCATGCGTGACTCGTAAAGTAGCAGTAACCACCAAAGAAACTCCATCCTGGCTGGCATATATCTGTTGATGTAAAAAGAAAATAATATAGTTACAGCCCTTCACGTTAGATTCAGCAAAGTTTCTAATTTAACAGGAGGATTCCTCCATTCATTCATTCCTCCATTCGTAACTGATTTTCAGGCTTCAAGACGTCTCAACAACGAATTAGGAAATTCAATATTCGTGACAAACCGCTACCCGGGCGGTGTAATGCTCAATAAGCTGGTGTTTATGTTAGTCAATCTGACATGTGCTTATTCCTCGCATTGCAATTCCCGATAACTATATTTTTCTGAGGAATATAAATGGCCACATGTGGGCCTTCCTTCTTTGCAATCGTTTGTTTGTGTTTGTTCTTTTCCTTTTTCTCAGACTGTCAGTAAAATCTGTGTTAACACAACTATGTACCACATAAAATGGTTATCACAAATTAGACCATGTTAAAACTGCTTCATTACCTGACAAGACAGTGTATGATATTGAAAGCGGGTCATACTTTGACTCATACAATTCCTTTAAACAAACTCGGGCTCCTGTCGTGTTGATGTACTGCAGAACAAAATGCCGGTAAATAATCACGATTTGATTAAGAACACGGATGATAATTAGGTATACGTGTAATACTCGTTATGATTATGCAAATGTGAATAACGGTATAAAGAATGCCTCGTTAAAAACTGGCCGTACACAACATTTCCACAGGAACACTCAACCATAAAAATTCGTGTGGACTGCGATACTGCTGACACCCCTAAGCTCAGCTCTTTCAGCTTGGCTTAGAAAGGTGGATCATTTTTTTTTACGCATACTATATTTTATCTGAGTACGAATGTGTCTTTTATGCAAGAAGGATACTATTCTCAGTTTGTAGATTTAGTTCCATCTACACAATTAAACTGCCCTTCTTGACTTCGTTACCTCTATAGTTTGATAGCTAAAAACGATATCTTCGAATTTTATTAAATTTAAGAATGCATAAAAAATATCAAATCGAGAAGTATAAGATCAAGCAAAAGTTATAACTGATGACCAAAGGCAACTTCATTTGTTTTTAACAAAATGAAAATTCTACCATGATCCAACATGCAGACCGCGAACTTACCTCAACCCAAGCGGTTATGGAATTGTGCATGGGGTCCCGATTTCCGCCATTCGAGGTGTGATTCGCTGATACAAAAACGCTTGGGGCATTTTTATACACCTTAGTAAAGTAAATATCCTTAAAAAAATCACAAACTTTATTGTTAAAAAATGGGCAGATGTTTCATTGATGAAGTTATTTTAAAAGCCATTCAAACTGCGATTTGACTTCAACAGAAAGACAACAAACAGAAAACAACAAGAAATAGAAACTACTGACCTTGCAGAAAGCATTATTGTAATCCACCGCAGGAGATTGTAAGTTTGCAAAATAAACCGAAGAGTGTTCTGAAAACAGAGGCCTATGAAGAGACGAATATGCTAGCCAGCTCTACACAAAAAGATAAGAAAAACAAAAACCGTGATTGTATAGTAGTATGAAATTTAACCATTGGCGCGATGTCCGTTTCACAATTGGCGCGATGTCTGAGGGGGAGGGAGGCGGGGTTGAAAATCATTGTTTGATTAATCTAAAATTTTCAAACTTTTAAAACTAGCGTCTTTTCCAAATTCCGAACGACACAAACAGAGAAATGTAGCTGTGGTTCGAGAAATTGTAAGTTGGGTTTTTTCACTTCATGCATTTCTTTGTAAAAAAAAAACTCCCTTCACAATCTTTTCCAAAACCTTTCAAAATCCATTTGCGCGTGCGTGAAAGTTAGGTTGCAAATTGAGAGCTCTTCAAAATAGCCGACTGTAATACTTACAACATAGATATCTTCGTGAGAGCCTGCGTAATTTTGCAGTTCCCTCAAACACATTTTGAAGGACGATTGTGTGATGTCCTCTAACCAAACACTGGCAGCGTCCCTCTTCAGTCCTGCATGGTGATGTGCTGCGGTAACGAAAACTGACGGTTCCTTTGAAAATTTCCCCTATTTCCAACAAAAAAAGTAAAATCGACATTTTATAAACGAGTACGAGTGTGTCATTGACGAGATCGCGGCCGAATGGTTTTACAAACAGCGAAGGAGTGTTTAAATTGCCAAACAATAACTGAGATTAGAATGATAATTGCTTTTCCTATTTCAACTGTTCTTTGTTCACCAATTTTATTCGTGCAAAATGCAGTCATATCACCTCAGTTTTGGGCATCAGCTCCTTTGTTTCCGCTTATTCTAAGTAACACATTATTATGGGGTTATTTCTTTAACTGTCGATCGGTAGTTTTCGCAATTCCTTGCGTACATACATTATTTGAGGCAAGCAAACAACATTCATTCAAACAGTGGCGTGTTGTGCAAGCTGTAATATTATAAATTATTTCTTGCTTCAAGAACAAATACAACGTTTAAGCGGGCCAGGCGAAGGATGGTAAAATTGCCGGGATGCACTGAAGTATTTTAAGTGTAGTTTTTAATACTCTGTTGATTGAAGCCTTTAGTGAAATGAAATGACACATATTAGACAGCACTTTAGGGGGTTAACTGAGGAACGCTTAAAAATTAATGCCAGGTAGATAAAGAAGTCAGAAAGGAAAGAACGTTACTCACCAAAGGAAAATTTACCGTCTCACAAGTCGTTCCAGTCCACCACTGCGATATGCGCATCTCACCAGCAACCCCACCCACTGGAGCTCCCTGATAAGTCATCCAGTCTACTGACACGTTAGCACTGGACTTACGCTCGTTAAAACCTGCCGCCATCACGCACGCAGTGAATCGATCGTAACTCACATCTTCAATCCACGATACAGAGGCATCATGGACATAGGACTTATCACTGGTATCAATGTGATTGACAGTTATCTGCACATCGATGAGTTTGTCAGGATAGAAAACGAAAGGTCGAAAACGAATTACTTCACAATGAGAGTATCCCAGGGTTGGTATATGAGGCATGTGACGCCGACCGCGCTGAAAGGGAAACCCTATAAAATCGAATAAAACTCAAATGAGTACTGACCAGTGACCAGTATTAGCTCGCTACAAAATAAAACTGTATACACCTAATTGAAGAAACATTGTCGGGAAAAATAGCATGAATCATAAAGGCCACAATGGAATTATCAGAACAAGGCAAATAACTTGTTAGCATTCCATTCATTCATGTTCAAGATCTTTTCCTTCCCAAAAGTTTTTCCTAAGATAATTTCGACATACTTTGTTATAATCATGAACAATTTATCTGGAAACACACGAGATTTTTTTCAAAGTATTCTATCAGACGCCACAATGCTAATTTGCTTACCTTCACAGCTCCCAGGATGTTGCACTGTGTAATTCAATTGTAACAGACACATTTCCTGTTCGAACAGACACTTGTTGTCATAAGTCGTTCCATTTGAGGAGCATATTGGTTCTTGGAAGGAAGGACAACTGTCCACGCACACGCACCGAGCATCGTACGGTCCAAAGGCCTTACACAGACCGTGATAATCACAGATTGCATCCAGACAGGGATCCAAGTCTAAGATTGTGTTAAAAACAAAGGAAAGTACTTATAATTTGTCTGAAAATGAATAAAATGCTCCCTTGAAGAGGGAAGAGTTGAAGCTGCGTAGGGGGCGCTGTTGGGGCGGCGGGGGTTTGGGTGGGGGTCGTTTAGAAAGAAAGGTGTTGTTGCGGATCTGAAATACGTTGCGGACAAAAACTGTTCATCCCTTCATCGTCCATAAATGTTCAATAGCGTTTTAGTTATAAAAACATTTATTTCTCTCTCTACGATTTCTGGCACACTGTCCTGTATGGATTAACCGAGCGAGATATGAATACTAATATGAAGATTAATCTATGCTGCAAAAATCAATTCAACCATCAAATTAAGATTAGCAGTTATTTTGCTTTTGCCTCTTTTACCTACCTCCAATGACCAAATAATCGACTTCAATTGTGTCCTTATTGCTTGTGTCGTAGTTTCTGACACAAATCTCCGAGTCTGTTGTAGATGCGTGCTACAATTACAAAGTAAGTGTTCAAACTCGCGTTTCAAACATCAAATGTTTCATATTTAAACTAAAATAAAAAAGTTTGCCCATCAAATGTCCGAATCAAATTCCATCTATTTATAAGATCTCCTCCAACCCTAAAAATAACCCAATGGGCCCTTTTAGGGAGAACTTTCAAAATTCGCAGTCGAAACTTATATTGGACTCTATGGGGAGTTTAAACGTTTTTTATGTGTAAATTATAATTTATGTGTAAATTACTATGATGGATTTTGATTTACAAAGTTTCCTACAATATCTTCCCTCTCTCCATACTCCACCACGCAAAAATAATCGAATTCCAACAAAAAAATACTCCTTTTAGCGAATATAGACCGTTGAATGTTCCATGAAGGAGGCCGGCTGAGAAGGTGGGAAAGTTCCTCTTACCTCAACCCAGGCGGTGACTGCGTTACATCCAGATCCAGACAAACGGGAACTGTTGTTGTAGTTACTGCGTTTTGGTGTCACCACTACCACAGGAGGAGCAAACAATGGATCTGTGAAGTTGATTGTCTGTAAGATGAAAGGTATCACTTATTAAACCTGCCATTCTTAACGTATTATTTTCTGGCCAATTGGAGTGATTTCATATTAAGTCATTGTTAAACAGTATATTTGTGGAATGTTTACGTGAAACAAGAAATTGACAACCACCCCCCCCCCCCCCCCCTCCAACAAACACACATACACACACCATTTCAATTTTTTAAGCGAAAAA
Organism: Cladopsammia gracilis; assembly: GCA_022457155.1. Lineage (NCBI taxonomy): Eukaryota > Metazoa > Cnidaria > Anthozoa > Scleractinia > Dendrophylliidae > Cladopsammia > Cladopsammia gracilis. The sequence continues at coordinate 425,063 of JAJGOT010000461.1, read as the reverse complement.
AGGGTTTGAGCAGGAGAGTCGAGGTGTCAGAGTTCTTCAAGACTATTAATTTCATTGCAAAAGAAAATCAAGCTGACTAAGAAATATCCTTGTAATCCAAATATTTAGACCTCACCTGGCAGAGGGCATACTTGTCTTCTTGAGATGGCGAGTTGTTGTTCGTAAACAAAACACTTTTGGTCAAAGTAAAGTTTTCAACTTTTAAGTTAGTATATGCCATCCAGTGCTGTAATAAATAACCAAAATAAATGAGAAAGTTAACTTTCTTTCATTATTTCCTGGTTTTCGCATGCGGTGTGATCACATCCCATCCCTAGTTATACCCCTAGAAATTTACGTTCTATATGGTTAGGCGATACAAAACATAAATATCTTGAACCAAGGCTATGTTGACCTTTTCTTTCAGCTGCTGGAAGGTCCATCCTGCAAATGACACATAAATTTAAGTTCCACTGAATGACACCCTACCACCCTAAATAACCGAATTGTTATCGCTCTTGTTGTTGTTGTTGTTGTTGTTGTTGTTTAGAAAGCTGTGATGTTAAAAGTGTCACGAGCGTGGGACAAAGAAAAAATCCCCGACTCCAACCTCTGGCCTTCCCTACACCAGTCGGATACTCTAACCACTGAGCTACGAGAGACTATAGCGAGCTAGGCCATATACTAGTTTCATGTATGACACGCTTCCTGTATATTGCAAGGAGTCAGACTAAGTCAGTAATGTCGAAAGCGTCATGTGCCGGATAAACAAAGAAAGATGGTAAAAAATGCTTTCTTTATTTATTTACCTTGTTTTTGTTGTTGTCGTTGTTGTTAAGATGAAACCATTTTGTTCATAAATATGAAAAGAAAATTGCTACAGCTTAGTGAAGTGGTTCCACAAACAACAAGTTTTTGCTGACCAATATTTGGAGTTGTCTGATTTAAAAGCATTGTAGTTTTTATGCTTTTTGATTTTTTTTAAGGACCAATGTGTATTATAACTGTGCAGAAACGTTTTTTATAGAATAGAGAACAATATTGAATACTTTACTCACAATTTTTATGCTCTTATGCAGACCGTCGAAAATCTTGACTTCTCTGAGACAAATTTTGAAACTGTCCTCGGTCAAGTCCTCTACCCACGCGGCCATGGCGTCTTGAGGTCTCCCTGGAAACTGGTGACTAGGAGTCACAAGTACGGTTGGTGGAGACAAGAAACGCTGGAAAATAAATATAAACTATACTTTAGAGAAGAACGAAAGAAAAATATACTAGACACAAAGAAAAAAATCCCAATTATTAAAATATGAGCAATCATGAAAAACGAACGAAATGAATTTAACTTTAACTTTAACTTTAATGACTTTATTTTAAGAGGGTAGCACGTAACAGTTAAAGTACAACTGATGACCCTGTGGCCCTCTATAAAGTAATCTAGTCAACACATAAAATTTACATAAATAAAAATAATAATAAGTAAAGTAAAGTCGCGCACCCGAGCCAGAAGGCTCACAACGGCCGGAGCTTAAACCCGGTTTCTATAGCATGAAGCGACTAGGAATATATATTTGATATATACAGCCCTTTGATTAAACGTTGTCACTGGTCGGTCTTACCCCTACGCAACCAGACAGACTAGAAAGGGAGTATGGGTGAACTAAAATGCATGATTAGTTGTTCTCTATCGCGTTTACAATGGAGAACAAAACTCACGTTTGTCATCGCGTGTTACGGAAAGACAGCAAGATGTCTGGTCGCGTAGGGATAAGACCGATCAATGACAACGTTTAATCAAAAGACTGTATAAGTTAAAAACATATTGAAAGAGCACATATGAAATTAAGGAAATTAGGGGTGGACCATTAGAAATCCTGGGAGGGGGGTCAAAAAATTTTCAGTGTATGATTTTTTTTTTTCGGCCTGAGTTTCCTGCAGGATTTTTTTGGGGGGGAGGTGCAAGCCTGCAGGTTTTTTTTTTCTCAGATTTTCTTTATAAATGCGTGCAAGCTCCAATTTTTTTTTATACTTGGCCCAATTCATTTTTTGTATTAAACGCTGGAGAGTAGATTCAAGTCAGACTGTCGAACCGTTGCATAAAATATGTGGAGAAATAAGAATTGAGATGGAGTGGTCGAGCGCCGAAGGCGCGAGCCGCTAGGGGGTTGTGGGGGCATGCCCCACCAGAAAATTTTGAAATCTTGATGCTCTGAAACTCCATTTCTAGTGTTCCGAGACAACAATTTCTGTCAAAAATGTTTGGCGAATTGATGTGGCTTCTCGTCGCTTTGCGTCTCTTTGTGTGGCTCCACATACAAGTACGCGATTTCATTTTATATTTCTTGCTGTTTCTTTAGTTTATCTGGATATCAGAGTTAAGTATACGCAATTTCGTCTTTTTGTATAGTAAGTATTACGAGAATTTGACGAAAATGACAGAACCGAATGTCAAAATCGGGATTTTTCCTATCCCGATCACATATTGGTCGGGATTCGGGATTTTCAAGCAAAATCGGGGTAATCTCGACGAAATCGGGACGGTTGGACAATCTGTAGAGCAGGTTACATATTTCATGATGTTTACAGTGTTTTCAAATATGTACATAAACAAGGTTTTGGTTATTTAACAACTATTCACCGAAGTGGAGGTGCCGGGTAGTGGTGGATATATATACTGAAACAGTGACATAATATAACGAAAATGATGCTTTTTAACTCATTTATTCCTGTCAATTAACGATTACAATTTTCGCGCGCAAATTGCTGGGAGGTGAATATTCCGAGTTTCAGTAGCCAATCCGAGCGCGCCAACAATGCTATCCACTGTTTCAGTATACATGTATACTAAATTAAGATATCGGTATATGTACCAGATAGACCTTTGAGGCAGTTTAAAATAAATAAATAAATAAATAAATATATGTATATATAGCCGGTTAGCTTGCAGGATTTTATTTTTTTATGGTCAACTGCTTGCAGGAATTTTTTTTGAGACAATTTTCCTTTGCAGGATTTTTTTTTTTGGTAATTGTCACCCCCCCTCCCAAGATTTCTAATGGTCCACCCCTTAATGGCTGGGTGCCCGCGTGCCTGCGTGCCTGCGTGCCTGCGTGCCTGCGTGCCTGCGTGCCTGCGTGCCTGCGTGCCTGCGTGCCTGCGTACCTGCGTGCCTGCGTGCCTGCGTGCCTGCGTGCTTGCGTGCCTGCGTGCCTGCGTGCCTGCGTGCCTGCGTGCCTGCGTGCCTGCGTGCCTGCGTGCCTGCGTGCCTGCGTGCCTGCGTGGCTACGTGCCTGCGTGGTTGCGTGCCTGTGTGCTGCGTGTCTGCGTGGTTGCGTGGCTGCGTTGTTGACAGGGCGGAAGAACGGAAAAAAAGATAACAGCAACAAATTAAAAAATCTCAATGCTTAAAGTATGAATAAAGGTATGAAAACTAACGAACTGAAATTAGGGAAATAGATGGCTACATTACTGCGTGGTTGCGTGGCTGTGTGGCTGCGTTTCTGCGTGCCTGTGTGCCTGGGTGCCTGCGTGCCTGCGTGCCTGGTAAATTAATTTCGTTTGGCGGTACAATGCTTCATTACCAACTAAAGATAATGAAAACAATTCGGAATTAGACGAACTTATTAAATTGTTTTGCTTGAGGACAATCAACGATGAAAGCAATAAGGAGTCTTTACTTCGATTCGATAGTCGTAAGGTTGCCACGCCTTAAACTTTTCATGTGACCATAAGCATTTTATGAAAATGGACGTGGACTAACCTTTTGGAAGTCGATCCTTTTGCATTCTGTTCCAGTAGTCCAAGCGTCCAAGGAAGTGGTTCCTATTTGTGCTCCAGAAGGTGCAGATTGAAGTGCAACCCAGTTGACCTCCGCAGTTTTATTTGAGCCGTCGCTATACTCAACAACACACGTTTTGAATTGATTTTTATCTTCTGACTCCACCCAAATAGCAGCACCGTTACCACGAGTTGGCTTCTTAACTGAGTTACCAAATGAAGCGAGAACTTTAATTTTCTGCCCCCCAGAGAAAGGCTCTGGAAACGAAACATGGTTACAAGCGAAAAGCCCTGGGCTGACTGTGGTCACATTGATTTTTCCGGCTTTGAAACTGGCTGCTGTGAAGGAAAGAGAAAACACACAAGCTGGATTAAAGATAACGGCAATTCGTATTAATTAATCATCGAGGAACTGCAGGTGTAAAGGACGTTTGAATGCCATTGAGAGTATTTTGTATGCTAATTTCCTCTTTCCGTGTGCGCCCCACCCCCAAATCGTTCGGTTATAAATATGACATTAACCGCATCACAAAACTACTAACTAACGACATTTTAAAAAGTCTAGTCTAAAAGAAAATTGAAAATTAAATGCTGTTTCAATTTACCTTGACTTTCGTGGGTAAGCAGCTCGAAAGTAAAAAGTATCAACCAAAGGTGCAACGGAACACAACGCACTCCAGACATCTTGCTTCAAATGATGGAAAAGCTTATCTTAATTGAAGTTATATACATTAGTTTTGTACGTGATCGTGATGACATCAGTTTTATCTGCCTGGACATGCGAACGGACAATAAAATACATATTCCTTAAATGGAAGTGATCTATCTTGGGGCTTAAGCATGCAGGTCGTAGAAGTGGTTTGTTTCTTCGTTAAAGGGGGGGGGGGGAGGGTCGTTTCTTCTTTAAGATATTTGAATACCATCTACAGTAGTCCAAAATAATTCAATTAGACCAGGGGCGGATTTAGGGGTGGGTCGAGGGGGCCGCGGCCTCCCCCCTTTTACCTCGGATTATTTTTTTTTTTTTTTTACATTTTAATTAGCAACGTCTGTCAGATGGTATTTTGCAACTTTTGCTTTGTTTCCTGAGATATATTTCCTTTATTATCAATATGAACATTATCAAGCGTTGTTCGAATCAACCCGCCTTTTTAAACAAGTTTCAAGAATGTTTACAGAAGCACCATTAATGTTCCCAACCCCTGAAATCAAACAAGACAACAACAAATTGTGTGGGAGAAAGGGGTAGGGGACGAAGTGCTCGAGTTGCTAATAGAAATCATACCAGGCTACTGAGAGGTTCTATTCCTCTCCCTCCTTTACATGGGGTCCTAATCCCCAGGCCACTGAGAGGTCATAATCCTCTCTAGGGGTCCGATCATCAACAGAGTTTGCACCATTGTTACGATGGTAACAAGGCTATCCTGGGGGCCCATTCTACCAAGATAGCTGACCATGTGAGTCTATGGGGCAAAGGGCGACCTGTATGGAGCACTTCATCCCCTCCCGAGGTTTATTTACAACATAAGCATCTGATCGGAAAGTCATGCAATGATCTAAATACATCAAAATAACAGGTCAATAACGATGAATCGTAAAAATCAAACAAACTACAAAAAGCTAAGGCCGTAATGGACAGTCACGCTTTCTGAAGCAAAAACACCAGCAGGCTGAAAGTTAATGACTGCAACATTTGTGACTAAATCTAAATAGGCATACATGCTTCACGAGTCCAAAAACAGTATTGGCCTGAATACTAACAGTAACCATTATAATGTCTCAATGGGCAGACAAGCTGCACAAGTCCAACAGCTCTAGGCTGGATAACTATAACATTTGTAACAAAGTCCCTCTGCATTGGGGATAAACGCGATACGGATAAAATGCTGAGTATTAATTACAGCTCCCGGGACTGGAAGTCCATAGAGAAATGAGCACAGTACAATTATATTTACGAAAACGTTGGATTTATACTTGAACAGAGTCTGTAAACAGTCTATTACAAATATGCTAATAACAAAGGGGGTGGGTGGGTGGTAATTTCGTGACCAACGCTTGGAAAGATCAGATAATTATGAAGTCAAACGGGGGCATGCAGATAAAACCGCATGGTCTTGATTGACATTGCAGAAAAGCGGCGATGTGATTGGCCTAAAAATAACATGAGATGCCCGTGCATGGGGTGAATTCGACCTTTGGACGAAATGGAAGAGAGTGTTTGTTTTGCTAGCATATTGTGTGACAGATCTGTTTATTTTTGTAACTAGCTCGTATAACGTCTCTAATCCCCTTTTCATGGTTGTCACATTAACTTAAATTTATATTACATATAAATTGGCTTTAATGTTCCCAACCCCTGAAATCAAACAAGACAACAACAAATTGTGTGGGAGAACGGGGTAGGGGACGAAGTGCTCGATCATACCAGGCCACTGAGAGGTCCTATTCCTCTCCCTCCTTTACATGGGGTCCAAATCCCCAGGCCACTGAGAGGTCCTAATCCTCTCTCTGGGGTCCTAATCCCCAGGCCATGAGAGGTCATAATCCCTCTCTAGGGGTCCGATCATCAACAGAGTTTGCACCATTGTTACCATGGTAACAAGGCTATCCTGGGGGCCCACTCTACCAAGATAGCTGACCATGTGAGTCTATGGGGCAAAGGGCGACCTGTATGGAGCACTTCATCCCCACAAATACACAAAGTGTATTCCCCATTGACGAACAGTGATTAAAACAGTAACATGCTTAGTGGTATGAATCCCTTACTAATTTCTGTGAAACTTCGCAAATGAGCGGTTGAGGGCATCTAATATAACGCTAATAGCAATCGGAAGACCAACGACCCAGTGTTTGGATAAGCCACGGGGGAAGTCCCACAGATGCAGCAGTTGTAGCTGCCCCTATCCTATAACTATGGCCTGAACCATGGGAGAAGACCGCCTCAACGCACTGTTGCTGCTCTTTGTTCACAAAGACGTAGCTTTAGATTATGGTGCAATTGACGACTATGCCAAGCGTAACCAGAGAAGGAATGACATTAATCAACCCCTGCAGTGACTCTTCTTAAAGTCATTTCCACGGGATATTTCGTTTGTTTAATTTGTTTTTGAAAAATTATCTTAAAAATTTGTCATCCAAAGCCTTCATTTTTGGTCACAAATGTTCCCAGAATGCATGCAGTATAGCATCAATTTTCCGGGGAGAAATGTTGGTGCTTTGTTGCGAGGTTGCGCTCTCGCCGCAATTGCTGCAGCTCATGTTTGATTTAATATTATTGTTAAGTTGGAAAAGGTCATGTCATTCATCAAAACACGTATCATTTTAAAAGTGTTTATTGTACTTCTTTGACAACCACACCAGTATTTTATTAAATATTTCAGCATTTCTTGTTCAATATGGAATCCAAGCAATTCATAAATTTAGACGTCCAGAATGCACCAGATTGCATCTCCGAGTACTCCAATTGTCAAAATATTTCGGGGGGGCATACCCCCCAACCCCCCTAGATTGTCACGCCTTCGGCGCTCCTGATGGGCGCTGGTGCGCCCATATTGTCACTATAAAAATTGCTCCGGCCCCCTCTTTATAGATTTCCTGGATCCACCCCTGTAGACAATCGTCAGAAATAAAAGGTATTGACATTGAACCGGAAAAAAAAAACTATTAAACTTTCCCAGTATGCGGATGACACTACTGTTTTTGTAAAAGACGATAAGTCGATATATAACCTTTTTAACCTACTCGATATATTTGAAAAAGCATCTGGCCTTCGGATAAACCAATCGAAATCAGAACTCCTATATTTAGGATCATCGCATCGACGCAAAGACAAAATCTTAGATCTTCAAGTCAGTGAAGAACCGATATATGCTTTAGGAGTATTTTTCTCATACAATGAAGATCTCGTTATTAAAATAAAATTTTATGACAAACTTGGCCCTCTAAAGAAAGTGCTAAATATTTGGTCGGCAAGAGACATTTCCACGTTTGGAAAAAATAAATATAGTCAAAACACTCGCACTATCAAAACTAACTTTTATCTGTAGCGTAATCGAGACGCCTCTTTCCTTCACGGAAGAAGTAAATAAGACAATTTTTAGTTTCATGTGGAAATACAAACCACCTAAAATAAAAAAAAACGACAATTATAAAAAGCAAAGAAGAAGGAGGACTTAACATGATAGACTTCTCTGTGTTCAATAAAGCGTTAAATTTATGCTGGGTAAAACGACTATATTCAGATGATAACGCCCAATGGAAAGCCATTCCAACATCCCGTCTTGCTAGTGTAGGAGGAACGCGTATTTATTACCCCAATTATGATATTAATTGCTTAAAATAAGAAAATTCGATACCAAAGTTTCATAAGGATGTGATCATTTACTGGCAAGAGCTATTAAACTAGCAAAAATCCTGAAACGAAAGATGACGTCTTAAATCAAATTATATGGAACAACAAGAATATTAAAATAGATAAATCCTCTGTGTACTTTAGAAATTGGCATCAAAAAGTCATCTGGAAGTTATCTGTCCTTATAGATAAGCATAAGAATTACTTTCTCTCCTTCCCTCATTTTCAACAGAAATTCCATGTTGAGTGTAACTTTCTACAATATTACGGTCTTTTATCCGCAATTCCCCGTAAGTGGAAAGATTTGCTTAAAATAAGACCCAATGAGTAATCTTCAACTCCTGCAATTGATATTGAAATCTTGACATGCAAAACAATATATAAGATGCTAACCAACAATCAAAAGCTTCCTCCACCAAAAGCTGAAAAAAAGACTATGTGATTTGGGTTTTACAGTGCAACTACCTCAACCTGGGCCTCCCGTGGACTTTCAGCCAATCAGAGACCGATCCTTAAACGAAGAATTAGGTATGCTGACCTCACGGAAACTGTATCGTTTTTTGATTGGTTAATTTCGATCCTAAATTTCTGGCCGTCTTCGAAACCTTTGCGCGATTTCTTTACGGCTAAATAGACAATATTCGTATTCACGGTATTGAACTGGAACTAACGTGCAGTCGAGGCTCATGCGGGGAATCTTTTCACATGCAAATATTTGTAATGATATTCCCCCGCATTAGCCTCGACTGTAAGCTAGTTCCAGTTCAATACCGAGAATACGAACATTGTCTATTGCAAAAGCTATTGATTTTACAGTGGAATCCCGATTTTTCAAACCTCCAAGGGAAACGGAAATTGGTTTGAAAACTCGAAGGTGGTATTGAATGAAATCAAATCCAAAGGAAACGAGTTTTGGTTCGAATAATATGGAGTTTCGAAAAATCGAGTATTCGAAAAATCTGGATTCCACTGTACTTCTACAACAAGAAATTATTTAAGATCTGGATCTAAAAAATTCAGTTGCAAAACAAAAAGAGAAACAAGTATCCCGTTTAAATATCGGAAGCGCTTGCGTATCGGAAAAAATCATCCTTGTAAGCGGCTGGGATGTTTTTATGTCAACAAGACAAGTGTTTAGATTTGGGTTTTTGGCTATACGGGATTTTTCAACATGTCGTTACTGTATGAAATTCGTAAACTTCTCGTTCGAAATAAAAAGCGTTTTATTCCCATTTCCGTAGAAATAGTTTTATTGCAATCGAAGAGGAAAAATAGCAGGGTCAATCGCAGGAAAGCCGCTCAATGTTGCGTGACGATTTCATTTCCCGAATGAATTTCTCTAAACTACATGTTGATGGTTCCAATTTTTCCGTAAACACTTCGTTGTCGACGAAAGGACTTTTTTTTTATTTTTGGTTTACAAAGTTTATCAATTTCAATGCATTCAACTGCATTTGGTGTGAGAACGGTGCGCTCTCTGTGACCTTTTGGGGCATGAAAACACGAGTTGGTCAAATCGTAGTCACGTAAGACATTTTGAACAAAATGACGGCTGGTTCCAAGTTCTTGAGCAATCTGGCGCTGAGATGCCCCATTGTGATGTAGATCCAAGACCCTTTCGCGAATAAAGTGAGGCAAATTTCTCCCGTTATCGAGAAGTCCACCAGCCTGATTGATTCTGAGCTGAACAGACATAATTTTGACTTCTGTTTCCGGGAACGGAACATTAACGGGTGAAAATTGAACGAACGGTCATGAATTTGGTTATATGAAAGCAAATTTCTTTCGAAAAATGATACAGTTTCCCGTGAGGTCCGCATGCCCAATTCTTTGTTTAAGTATCGGTCTCTGATTGGCTGAAAGTCCTCGGGTGGTAGCCTGTGAACAGGCTTCTTTTTGGCAAATTGGGTTAGGTTAAAATCGCGGACTGGGGAAGAGAGAAGGGGCAGCCCCCTTCCCTCTTCCCCAGTCCTCGCTTCGCTCGCCGATTTTAACCTAACCCAATTCCCCAAAACGAAGCCTGTTCACAGGCTATCGGGTGGCACCGGTTGAGGTAGTTGCACTGTCATAAAACAGAACGACAAAAAGTATACTCACTCCCGTTTTACGTTAATAAAGAAGTTATTAAGCTCTCCATGTTTCAATACAAATTAATACATAATATACTACCTACTAATAGTTTCCTTCACAAAATGAAAAAGGTCAATTTTCCATATTGTCTCTTTTGTCAAACAATAAAACAAACTATACTTCACCTTTTTGTTGACTGCCCCCTGGCTAGAGCCTTTTGGCAGGAATTTACTTATTGGTATAACTCCATGTGCAAAAAACATGTCGAGCTTAAAAAAAAAAAACAGGAATAATCTATGGTGTCTTAGACAACGTGTCGGAGATTCTCAATCATCTATACATGTAATTCTTACCGCCAAGCAGTTTTTATTTAACTGTGCCACCAACAATAGTAAATATCCTTTTGCGGATTTCTCATTGTGGTTAGGAGCAAAATAAAATTAAAAAAATACATTGCTGTTCGTGCTAATAACTTCCATCGCTGTTGTACAAAATTGAAAGATTTCATTTAGATTATAGTCTACATTGTCACTTTCTTTTATTTTCAGTACTGTGTACATGTCATGTTAATGTAAGGGATGTAAGTACTTAATTTTGTATGTAATCTACCATCTACAGTAGTCCAAAATAACGTGACAAGACTACACAGACTTCCTACAGTGCTTTTGATTTATCTTGGGGCTAAGCATGTAGGTCGTAGACCCGGGAGAGGTACTCCCATATTTGTGCTATATTGGTATGTGCCGCTGTAAAGGGTCTGGTTTTCAGGCAGTTTAGTCTGGGATAGGGTATAGTATTCAGAGATTTTTGGTCTCGAATAGGGTATCATTTTCCTCGAAACTGATCAGTTGCGTGAAGAATTTAGTCTAGAAAAGGTTTACTGGCAAATGGTATTGGTATTGGCAAATGGTACGGTGGGCAGTATAGTACGGCATTTTTTTTACTGACCCCTGGGTAACTAACTGAACAAAGAAGGCGTTCAAAAATTTGGTCTAGGATAGGGTAGGGTTTTTCGGTGTTTAGTCTAGAATAGGGGATCCTTCACAAGGATCCAGTACTTCCAATTTGTCAAGTGGTCCCAGGGGCAGATCCAGGATTTTGAAATGGGGGATGAAATTTTAAATGCAATAGAACCAAAGCCTGGTTGAGGTGTTTGAGGTCAGTGCATCAGAAAGAAAGGGTCTCAGAAAAGGGGGGTGAAAATTCACCCATTTCACCCCCCCCCCCCCCCCCCTGGATCCGCCCCTGCGGTCCTTTCACAGTTACAAAATTGTGTCAAATGCAGCTTAAATGGTCTCGTATAGGTTACGGGTCTCTGAGTCCCAGCGGCACAACTCCTCCCAAAAATTTGCAGAGTTTCCCCCCCCCCCCGGGGTTCGTTGAAGGGGGGATCGTTTCTACGTTAAGATATTTGAATACCATCTACAGTAGTTCAAAATAACGTGACAAGCCTACATAGACTTCCTACTGTGCTTTTGTGTTAATGACTCATTCTTACTTTGCCCTCAAAGTTTAGCTCTTACGAGCATGTCTTTAAATCATTTCCTCTTTTAAATGATATAATAGGACGCTTTTTGAAAATGGTTTTCAGCACTGCTGATTTTGAATAAAACTCCATTTCTGCATCAGTAGTTTTTGAGACTGTTCACTCCTGGGTGATATGTCGTGACGAATGGTAATATTTGCTCGCGGGTCTTTTTCTTTCGTTTCAACTTATTTGCCAAGACCACTTCTATTGACTTCCAAAGGAGTGATGGAGATATCTCAAATATTGATAGCCGGCAATTGTGACCCCAAATTGTTTTAATCGTGTTTAAACTTTTTTAAGGTGTTTTCTTAGTATTGCATTGCGCATCACAGTACTAGGCATAATTTCTTGTGTCATTAGCTCGCGCAGTCCGAAGCAAGTGAGTTTCTTTTGATGATAAGTTGGCCAAATGAATAAGTGGTTGTTTTCTCCTAAACGAGCACGGTGATCTCTCTTTTTTTATTACATAATTTTCCTGATGAAATGATCCTCTTTGACTTGACTTTGTCGTTGTTCATCGTGGTGAACACACTAGTAAAGAAGTATTTTTCGTTTGTCTCACGATGTAGTCACTTCCGATGTGGATCGCGACGTCTTCAGTCTTCTTCAGGCGATGGGGTCGACTGGTTACGCGTCACCTTATGAAGCACGATGCTCTGCTGTGATTGGTTGGTTTTCAACAGCTGTGACTGGCGCATTTTGATCCTCGTTGTTTCGGCGAATTGTTCCCTCGGCGGTCCGTAGTCGTACGGCTCTCCTGTTGTTGTGTTTCTTGATCATTGGTATAAAATTATGACCATGAGATCATGCACGCAAGGAAAGTTTTGAGTCAGTGCCTTTCGAGGCTGAGTGCCATTGGTAGTGTTACTATGATCTTAATTTTTCCTTCCCCCTTTCTCTTCATTTTTGGAAAGTAGAAGTGCTGAATACTTCCCATGCCAAATTTTAAAGGCCCAGTATCACTCAAAATGCATTGCGCACCCAATGCCTCGACGATTGAATTTAACGCAGTCGAAAATTGCCGAAAGAGCCAATCACGAGCGAGCTCGTCATTTGAAAACAAAAACAAACAACCGCAAAGCCGAATGGGTGATACTGGGCCTTTAATTTCAAATTCCAATGGGAGGACCAGTTATTTCAAACTCCATTACTTGATTCAATGGCCAAAACGATTGGATGAGCATACATACAGCAGAAAACACCACACAAGTCCGTTACTGTTAATAGCTTTTATTATGCAACCCCTTTTTAAAGAGCTATCTTCATAGCCATTCTACAAAGCTTTTTGCTACCACTTGAATTTATTTCGCATAAAACTGAAAGACAATATTTCTTGGTTAAAAAAATGCGGTATAAAAATGAAGCAGGAGCATGTTACAGACTTAATCACCCTGGAGAAATGGGCGACGGAAACAAAATATTTGTGACACAAAATTTTAAAAATCCTTTGGACGTATTTTCATCTCAGACTTCTTGATGAAGCCTGACAAGGAGCCTCTTTGGTACCATACCATTCCCTGATATCTGTTTTTCCCGGGAAAGTACAAACCATTCAGATTGGAATAGTAACAGTTATTGTACCACCAGGCGCCTTTATAATACGAGGCACAGTTGTCGCTGCCGTCGTTATCATTATCACGATCCTTGGTGGTAAATGATTGACCATTATGATAACTGAGAGAATCTCCACTGGTGCCTGAGAAAAGAAACAAATAAAATACTTCTTTTAAAAAGTAAAATAATTTATTTATCTTCTTCAAATAAACTACGTTGTCGCCGAGGCATTCGAGGAAGGGTGGTTGTTCAGTAATATAAACAGATACATTTGGACATTTTCATTAGTCATAAAACTTCAAGCACTTTTAAAGTCAAATGGACCGAAAGTCGATTTAGCAAATGTTAAAGTAGAATGTCAAATAGTCAAAATGGAAAGTCGATGTAGCAAAGTGGAAAGTGAAGTCTGATTTACAGTTTTTAAAAAAACGCACTTTTCACTTGCGAACATACGAGTTCTCACTTCTCACTTTCTACTTTGACTATTTTGACAAAATACATTTAACTGGCTGCAAGCTACTAAACAAACACTGAATTGAATTAAGACTGAACAAATTCTGACTGAAACTATCGATGCTAACTTATACTTTACGAACTCAGTAAAGCTATTTCGAATCATGGTATTTCAGAAATCAGAACACTTTAAAATCTTACATACATCCTCTTCTTTCCAATGTATTCCTTTTTCGGTATACTCGAATATTTCGTGACAATAATTGTGCTTATTCTATAAGTCTTTTTCTTAAGATGTTTTCCGAACGATGGCTGTTGTCAGAACCGAGATATATATATAGTTTAAAGTTTTTGACACGGCGAAGCATTTCAGACGTTAAAAACTCCCATTTGTTTAGACAATCAGGATGTAAATTTTTCAACACACGCCGCTTTTATCCTGAGTGCGGTCGGCCGAGAATTAAATTTTCCGAATTTTAGGTTAGCCATTCTAGTAGAATACTGTTTCAAACCTTTGCTACAAGGAACACGAGTTACATTTCCTCTCAGCGCTCTGATTTCTTGTTTTATTTCGACCAGTTCTTGCTTCAGTTCAGAAAACTGACTGTTTTCACCAGAACAGTTAGTTTGGTTTTCTTTTAGTTCGCTGATTTCCTTTTTCATCTCGTCCAGCCGTTGTTCCATTTTCTCGCAATTTGCTCCTGAATAGATATTGTTGTTCACATAACACCGAGCTTTTTCTTTATCATTGTTTGCTTTCGCAGGTTTCACCGTCGAGTTTGCAAGTGCCGAAACAAAGAAAGTGAACAAAATAACTTCGAAGAAATATTTCATCGTGCACTGGCTTTTGCATAAAGTTTGCTCTGAATCTGTAGCACAAAAGATTCAGATAACGAATGTTTCCCCTACGAATGTAAGAGGGTGTCATTGAGGCCTATAAGAAACCGCAAAAACCGCTCAAAATTTCCGTGAAAACTGAAAACCGCAATAAAAATAGATCAAAACCGAAAAACCGCCGAACATAATGATCAAAATAGCAAGTTCACATACCTTAAGGTGGCTCGATGGTGTTTTTTTCTGTGCCGACCACTTTTTTTCAATCTTGTATTTGGATATCTTAGTCGTTATTTACCTAAATACTCATGGCACACACTTACTAGGGAAAGATTGAAGTTTCCATTTCAGTTGTATTTTTTGCGATCGAAGCGTCCTTGGCAACGATACGTTGCTAGGCGTAGTTTTACTTGTGAGGCCGCCGTCGGCCTGTATGAGAAATTTTGGCAAATCGCTCTTGGGGACTGAAAGAGTACCACAATGCACACATTTTAGCCAAGTTTGGTTAACTTCTGTGAGAGGATTTTTGAATGGCGCGAGTTTACTTATTTTAGGGTTAAATTTGGTAAAATATCAAAGTTTGTTGTATTTCACCCCAAACTGAGAGATCGAGGACCTAATGCCGATTTCAACTTCACTCATTCATAAGAACTATTGTACCTTATTTGTTTGGCTCTTTTGGCGGATTGACGGTTTTCGATTTTTTCCCTGTGCCGAGTTATAATAATCGAAATTTACGATGTTTTTGCAACAAACGAGCAGAGAATCTTCTGTCCTCGCTTATTTTAAAAATCTGAGATAGAATTTCCCAAGAATAAGCGAACTATAAATTTGGACCTTCTTTTACTTAGTCTCCAAATTTCGTGTTGGTTGAAATGCTGTGAGACTTGTACGCTGAACGTCGAGTTGGTAACATGCGCGCTAGTATTTTCAGAGATTTCTTGTTCTCCGAGATGTTTACAATTCATGATCTATTCTGCATATTTCATTGTTCTGAAATGACACCTGCACGCGAATTCCAGTCTAGCACGGGCGGAACCAAAACGCTTGATTAACTTCCGAAGACCTGCCGATTATGGTAATAAAATCTTCTGTTAGACACGCTTATTGTAGCGTTTTTCACGTCTTTTAATAAGGGAAATAATTGCTGCCTTGACAGTGAGTAAAAATTTCTGTTTTCTGTTAGCGGCATGCTCTTGCTATTTTTAGGTCAATTACGTGTTTAACGTTGATGTTCAACAGCTCACCTGTTATCTCATGAACACATTGCCAGGACTGATGAATTACCATAATCGGCAGGTCTTCGGAAGTTAATCAAGCGTTTTGGTTCCGCCCGTGCTAGACTGCAATTCGCGTGCAGGTGTCATTTCAGAACAATGAAATATGCAGAATAGATCATGAATTGTAAACATCTCGGAGAACAAGAAATCTCTGAAAATACTAGTGCGCATGTTACCAACTCGACGTTCAGCGTACAAGTCTCACAGCATTTCAACCAACACGAAATTTGGAGACTAAGTAAAAGAAGGTCCAAATTTATAGTTCGCTTATTGTTGGGAAATTCTATCTCAGATTTTTAAAATAAGCGAGGTCAGAAGATTCTCTGCTCGTTTGTTGCAAAAACATCGTAAATTTCGATTATTATAACTCGGCACAGGGAAAAATCGAAAACCGTCAATCCGCCAAAAGAGCCAAACAAATAAGGTACAATAGTTGTTCTTATGAATGAGTAAAGTTGAAATCGGCATTAGGTCCTCGATCTCTCAGTTTGGGGTGAAATACAACAAACTTTGATATTTTACCAAATTTAACCCTAAAATAAGTAAACTCGCGCCATTCAAAAATCCTCTCACAGAAGTTAACCAAACTTGGCTAAAATGTGTGCATTGTGGTACTCTTTCAGTCCCCAAGAGCGATTTGCCAAAATTTCTCATACAGGCCGACGGCGGCCTCACAAGTAAAACTACGCTTAGCAACGTATCGTTGCCAAGGACGCTTCGATCGCAAAAAATACAACTGAAATGGAAACTTCAATTTTTCCCTAGTAAGTGTGTGCCATGAGTATTTAGGTAAATACTGAATAAGATATCCAAATACGTGATTGAAAAAGAATGGTCGGCACAGAAAAAAAACACCATCGAGCCACCTTAAACCATCGACCCTCGATACCACAGCGAAATATAACTACAGTCAAGCATGTATACAACAGCCCTGTATTATGCGGCCACCCTAGCTAAAAGCGATTTCTATAAGCTCATCTAGGCGAAACTTATATTGCCGTTTGTGGACCACTTTTTCGTCACTTGGATGGCACATCACGTGAATCTACACGGATTGATCGAAGTTAAATAAAAAGGTCTAGAAACTAGGAGGCGAAAAACCAAAACTGAAAAACCGCTTTTTTATTTATAAAAATCGAAAAAGGGAAAAATAAACGAAAACCACAACGGATACAAAAACCGAAAAACCGGAAATTTTAAGCGCTAAAACCGAAAAACCGATCTCAAAAATGACCAAAACCGAAAACCCCAATGCGCTCCTCTTGTAAGATTGTTTATGTGGTCTTTGAAACGGGATCTTTCTCGTCTTCCTACTGACACTGTATAAACCCCGTCTATTTTAAGGTTTCTTTTATTGATAGCTATAATTACCAATCATAAAGCTCCAAAGTAAAAAGCAAACTCTTTAAGTGTAGTGTTGGAGAAAATAAGAAGACAGTTGGTGGCTGAACACAGTTTGCGCGCGCTCTTCGATTTTAGCTGCTTACGTGAGTCAACACGTGCAGAGTTTTGAGAAAAACAAACGTGGCGGCTATTCAGCGATCATTTTATTTTGCTCAGCGTGGATCACGAAAGTGTTGTTTTTCGTTTTAAAATCAAACAATTTGTTGTTCGCAAAAATGTTTGTTCAATCAATAGATAATTATTAGAAGCATTGTAGAAATTCACCACCTTTTTGGTCGTTTTTGTCTTTGGATAGAGAACCCAGTTTGAATCGAGAACCCAGCGACTTTCCTCGGAAACGTACTGATTTCTACGGAACCACTCGTTACAATTTCACGAAATTTGGCACAATAATAGTTCCGAATATGCCGAACTCGTCTGCCATCAAAAATTTTAAATCTAACAAAGGAGATGTTTACAAAACGCAAACATATTAAACCACAAATTACGGAAGATCCCTCTGTCAAAATTACATGAGACCAGTGTCAACCGTGTCAACACGCGAATATTTTTACGAGTTTACTTCGAGACACACGATGGACAAGATTTTCTGAAAATAAACGAAATCAAATATTGCTGGCTGATTTACAATCCACCATGTTGCCATGGCAACACCTTAAAAGCTCAACAAAGATATCAAAATATATAGCTTGTTGCTTAATCGTATGCCTCACCAATTTTGGACGCCCAGACGTTAACGGTTTTAAAATGACAATGAATGACGCATAGGTACAGTGAAACTGTGTTCAGCCACCTTAACACGCCGCAATACGGAGTTTGTAAACTGGTGATAGCCTTAACTTGAATCGCTTTTTGTTGACTTTGAATTGATTCAGTTCAATCTATAGATTCGACGTAGTCACTATTTCTTTTTCATTGGTAAATGCCCGAGCATTTGATTATATTAAGTCTATAAATATGAATATATGAAAATCATACATTTGAACTGCGAATAGACATGAGTGAAATTTGTGATCCTCGCAATGTGGTCTCAACTTATTAAGCAGTTAAAAAAGCAACGTGAAAAAAATTCAGGCTTGAACGGGATTCGAACCCATTCGAACCCATCAGAGCACACTGCGAGGATCACAAATTTTATTACAAGTTTTAGCTATTAAACTGAGGTTAATGAGCTCTGAAGTCTCTGTTGCAACAGTCCATAGGTCATTGCCTGCCTGAAGTAATTGTACTTTTACTGGGTTAAATTGTAGGTCAAAGTTCCAGTGATTTCCCACTCATGCTGTCATGTAATTCTGCCATGCTGTTTTCAGTCACTGGTGCAATAGTCTAGGTCTATGGTCTATTTAACAAATAAATTCCATTTGGCCGTGTGTCTGTTCAGTTATAGATCACAGATGACGTCAAAATGTGTTAAGAACCAAAAAGTAGCACACGAGCCGCAGGCGAGTGTGTCACTGATGTTCTTACCACATTTTGACGTCTTCTGTGATCTATAACTGAACAGACACACGGCCAAATGTAATCTATTTGTTTTATACAATGAACAGAAAAGCAAAAAGAGTAAAATTACAAACTTGCCTCGTAGCGCTCGACTTTAAGATTTGTTCCAGTTTAGGTATTTTTCAAGTCGCCAAGGACACTTTTCGTCTTGGTTTCTTCTTTTTCTTGCTTGCAAACAGCTCCTGCTAAACATTTTTCGAGGCTTCCACTTGCTCAATCCAGAATAATCTCGCAAACATTTTCAAAACTGTGCGCCATGTTGGACAAAACAAAGCAAACAGTTTTTCTATGACGTCAGCCGTGCGTCTGTACTCTGATAGATCATAGACAACGACCAATCACAGAGCGCGTAGTATTCAGTTCATTGTAGGTGTAAACACCGGATGTTAGCCTGTGGACATTTCGTTGAGTTTTTCATGAAGTGAATTTCGTAAGTTTATTTGTGGACACATCGTTTCCTTTTCATGACGTGTAAAACGGGCTAGTTTTATAACTTTCGCAAAGGACCACATGGTTAGAGTTGATGATGATCGGTTCGAATGAAGGTTGTTCTGAGGATTACTTTATAGACTTGTTGACTATTTCGTTGCTATACAGGACACGAAAACTTGTAAGTATAGATTGTCAGCGACATTTGTCAATTAAGTTCATTTCGGAACATTTTGGAGTTGTACTCGAACATTTTGCTTGTATTGTTGTTTCAGTGAATCGCACATTAAATATGGCGAATCTAAAGATGTCTTGTTAGCTGAGATATTCCCAAGAACGAGTGGGTTCTTACATCATTCAAAGTTTTCTGCTGAATTTATGGATTGTGAGATGTCGACAGGAGCGAGAAGGATGTCGCTCATCGAAGAAATTACGACGTTGACCGAAGAAACTCGCGCGAGCGAAGCACCGATGGAAAACACAGCCTTTGGATTCGTCGAAGGAACAAAACGAAAGGTGCCGAGTAGATACTTGAATGAGCCTGAGATTCGAGTCGAAAAGGCTGTCGATTTAAAACGAAGGAGAGCCGGCCATTTAGGAGACGTGACGAAGAGAATGCAGCGAATACGCTTGTTAATGGCGAAAGGTACGGAAGAAGAAGAATTAATCACGTGTTTAAACAGCCTCGAAACAGCGTTTCACAAGTTCGTTGATTCCCACGAAGCGTATTTAGGATTTGAGGACGACGAAAAGGAGAAAGCTTCGGCCGTGGAAAGTTACGAAAGGGAAAAGGATGCCAAGTTTCGCTTCGACGTGGAAGTTAGCAAATGGAAATCGAAAGGAACGCTCCTCAAATCGGACGGTAAATCCGTTAAGTCTTCGAGGACCGCCAAGAGTTCAAAGTCCAGTGCGAGTGTGGCGAGAGAAAAGAAGAGATTATTGGAGGAAGCGAAATTGAAAATGGAAGCTCTGGAGGAGAAACAAAATCTTCAACGCATTCTTGAGGAAGAAGAAGCCGAGTTTAAGAGAAAAGAGATAGAAATCAAAGAGCAACTGCTGAAAAAGAAAGCAGAGTGGTCTAGGAAAATGGAAAGGATAGAACTGGAAATGGAAATGAGGAAAGCTGCAGTGGATCGTGTGATCGAGGAAGAAGAATTGAAGAGTGAAAATGACCTGTTTGATGTTCAAGGGATTGCAATGCCTGAGGTCAACGCAGGTACTCCTAAGGTGTCACCTCAATCGGCTGATGCAACAGACGCCTTTGTTCCTCTACTGAACCCATTAACCTCCAAGGAGAAGTCGCCACTACAGGAGACTCCATTGAATGTGAAGGCAGATATATTCATTCTACTTGTATCACAGCAAGAAATTGGAAAGCAAGCTCCGCCCATACCTCATCCGCAACCACACACAGACCAGACTCCGTGGATAGCTATTGCCGATGCACTCAGACAAGGTCCCTCACTACCGAAGATAGAGCTGATGAATGTTGGAGGAGATCCTTCTGAATACGCAGAATTTGCTGTTAACTTCCGTGACAATATTGAAACCCAAGTGAGAGATGATTCTCAGCCACTAACCCGTTTACTTGCCCAGTGCGTGGGAAAGGCGAAGGATGCGATAAAGAGCTGTGTCAACCTTCCTGTAGGGCAGAGGTATAATGAAGCGTGGGAGACCCTGTTGAAGAACTTCGGTCAACCGCACATGGTAGCTGATGCGCACATGAGAAGGTTAAGAGAGCTTAACTTAAGACGATGTGATGCCACTAGTCTGATGGACTTTGCGAGAAAGCTTGAAGATGCGAAACGTGTGTTAACTAACATGGGTCCCCGCTACATGGCTCGTCTCGACAATGAAGATACGATTCTAATGCTGATGAAGAAACTACCTGATGAAGGCTTGAAACGAAAATGGACAGACGTTGCAGGCGACCTGATCCATTCTAGAGGCGAAGTTAATTTTGCTGAATTCCTAAAGTTCGTTCAGAAGCGGGCTGATTGCTTGAACAATCGGTTCGGGCAAGAACTGAAATCACCACCAACCCAAAACGGAAGGGAAAGGGGTCAAGCAAACCGAGGGAGACAAGAACCACCACTAGGAGCTACTACTCTGGCGATGCAGAGCGATGAGAACGAGGAGCTAAGCAATGTTGGACCAGCTGCTTGGAAGTGCTGTCACTGTTCCGAACCACATGTAATTTGGCCGTACGATTTGCCGAGCAATGTTGGACCAACTGCCATAAAGTGTTGTCACTGTTCCGGGCCACATGCAATTTGGCAGTGTGAGACTTTTAAGCGCGCTCCTTATGAAGATCGAATGCGAACTGTACAACGAAAGAAATTATGCGGAAGTTGTCTAGGGCAAGGACACTTTTCATGGTCTTGCCCCAAGGGATTTTCTTGTCGAAAGCCCGGTTGTGGGAAGAGACATCACTTCCTTATCCACCCTCCTGACAGCGAGAAGTCTACAGACCCTCCAGTAACACGGAACGCCGGTGATCAAAAACCAGCTGTTGAAAATCAAAACTCCGTTGGTGGAACAGCCATAGTACCCATTGAATCTAGCACCTCCCCAACTACTGAGTCAGTTACTGGGCCATCCACTTTTGCAACATCCGGAAAATCTGTTCCAGTTGAAGCAGCTAGAGCCAGTCGAGCAAGGGTCTGCTTCAAGGTTGTCCCTGTGAAAGTTAGTGGATCTGGTGGCGATAAGCAGCTTACAACCTATGCGTTCCTGGACAGTGGTTCAGACTCGACGCTCTGTTTAAGAAGTCTCGTAGACGAATTAGGCCTGGAAGGTGAACTTACTGACTACACGCTCACAACTGTAAATCATAAAGCAAACGAATGTGGTCGCCGAGCTTGCCTGAATATAGAAGCGCTGGTTGGAAAGACAAGGTTCACTCTTGATCATGTTTTAACGACTGAAAGCCTGCCTATTGGAGAGAGACACTTTGCTAACAACAAAGAATTGAGGAAGTGGCCACATCTTGATGGCATCAGTCTTCCTGAAATAGATGAACACAAGGTCTCCATCCTTATTGGAAGCGACCGCCCAGATATTATTGACAACAATTCAGAGATCAGGAGAGGAACCAGAGGCCAGCCCTACGCCGTAAATACACCCCTGGGATGGACAGTATATGGTACGATGGGTGAACCCAGCAGAGACGGTGTCTATGTTAATTTTATTAGAAGTGAGCATGAAGAAACTTTAAGTATGCAGTTGGAACGCATGTACAATACTGAATTTAGTAAAGAAGTATTTTTCGTTTGTCTCACGATGTAGTCACTTCCGATGTGGATCGCGACGTTTCGACTGCATACTGTTAGTCTTCTTCAGGCGATGGGGTCGACTGGTTACGCGTCACCTTATGAAGCACGATGCTCTGCTGTGATTGGTTGGTTTTCAACAGCTGTGACTGGCGCATTTTGATCCTCGTTGTTTCGGCGAATTGTTCCCTCGGCGGTCCGTAGTCGTACGGCTCTCCTGTTGTTGTGTTTCTTGATCGTGGGCATCCATGCTTCTGGAATTTCTATTCCACTGTCCCTGTTGATGTTGTTAGGGTTAAGTCTTATGTGGATCGCCTCTTTGACCCTGCGTGTGTACCAATGAGGATCACGATCAATAAACTTTACTTCATTCCAAAGCGGATGGTGTCCGGTGTTGTTGGCGTGCTCTGAAACGGCGGAGGTCTGGGTACGGGCGAATCGGATGTCTCGGTCATGCTCTTTTATTCTGTCTTGCATAGGTCTTCCAGTCTCGCCGATATAAACTTTACCGCATTCAGAGGGAATTCTGTAAACCACGCCATCTTTAAGAAGCTATCGATTCTTCTTACAGCATCTAAACGACCAGGAGCCTTCCATCCGTTTCACCATGGAGACAGAGAATGACAACAAACTCGCCTTCCTCGACACCGCAGTTTCAAGAGAACCCGACGGCCGCCTCACCACCAGCGAATACAGGAAGCCTACACACACTGATCAATACTTAGCGTATGATTCACACCACCCGCAATCAGTAAAACGCGGTATTGTCAAGTGTCTTTACGAGCGCGCCAAACGTCTCGTAACGAAACCCTCTGTTATCTCCAAGGAGAAAAAACATCTGTCATCTGTTCTTGTTTCTAATGGTTATCCTTTTTCTTTCTTGCAAAAAACTTACCAAGACCAGAAAACCCAACACCAGTGCTGAGCCCACGACCGAGTTCAAATCTACTGCGGTTTTACCTTATGTCAAAGGTCTGTCCGAACAACTTCGCCGCTGCCTACAACAACAAGGCGTACGCGCTGTTTTCAAGTCGGAGACTACACTTAGATCACACCTAGTACGGCCTAAAGACGCTGTTGACCCGACGAAACAAGATGGCGTGGTTTACAGAATTCCCTGTGAATGCGGTAAAGTTTATATCGGCGAGACTGGAAGACCTATGCAAGACAGAATAAAAGAGCATGACCGAGACATCCGATTCGCCCGTACCCAGACCTCCGCCGTTTCAGAGCACGCCAACAACACCGGACACCACCCGCTTTGGAATGAAGTAATGTTTATTGATCGTGATCCTCATTGGTACACACGCAGGGTCAAAGAGGCGATCCACATAAGACTTAACCCTAACAACATCAACAGGGACAGTGGAATAGAAATTCCAGACGCATGGATGCCCACGATCAAGAAACACAACAACAGGAGAGCCGTACGACTACGGACCGCCGAGGGAACAATTCGCCGAAACAACGAGGATCAAAATGCGCCAGTCACAGCTGTTGAAAACCAACCAATCACAGCAGAGCATCGTGCTTCATAAGGTGACGCGTAACCAGTCGACCCCATCGCCTGAAGAAGACTAGCAGTATGCAGTCGAAACGTCGCGATCCACATCGGAAGTGACTACATCGCGAGACAAACGAAAAATACTTCTTTACTAGTGTGTTCACCACGATGAACAACAACAACCCTTTTTACGATAATACTGAATTTGGTGACACACTAACTGACATCGAACAAAGCCTTTCAGTTGAAGACCAAAGAGAGAAGCATATCATGGACAAATCTGCGGTACTTGTAAATGGGCACTATCAAATCAAACTTCCTTTCCGGGACAGTTCTGTACACTTTCCAGATAGTCTTCCAACGGCCAAGAAAAGACTAAACTGGTTAAAGAGGAAAATGGAGAAGAATCCTAAGTTTCATGATCAATATGCCAGTGTCGTAGAGAAGTACAAAACCGAAGGATCCTCCAGGCTTGTTCCAAATGAGGAGGTTTCCACCCTCAAACCAATTTGGTACCTGCCGCATCATGCTGTTTGGCATCCGAGGAAGCCCGATGAGCCACGAGTGGTGTTTGACTGTGCCTGCAAGTCCCAAGGCGTGTCATTAAACGACCAGTTGCTTCAAGGACCAGAGAACACGAGCAAGTTAATAGGCGTGATCCTTAGATTTAGAGTGAACAGCATAGCCGTGGCAGCTGATGTGAAAAGAATGTTCCATCAAGTATTTGTTTCTCCTGAAGACCGCGGTGCCCTCTGCTATTTGTGGTGGCCAGATGGAGATTTCACGAAGGATCCGAAGACCTATCAGATGTTGGTACATATTTTTGGTGCCACCTCATCACCCAGTGTTTGTGGCTATGCCTTGAGGAAAACAGCTAATGACAATAGAGAAGACTTCTACTCCGAGACCATTGATGCAGTTCTGAGAGATTTTTGTGTTGATGATCTGCTCAAGTCCTTCGCGACCACCGGTCAGGCGATAGAGATCACTAAGCAGCTGCAAGAGCTACTAGCAAGAGGAGGATTCCAGTTGACAAAATTAATGTCCAACGAACGGGAAGTTCTTGATGCCTTTCCTCCTGGGGATCGCGCACCAGCAGTCAAAGATTTGGACCTGAAATTCGACAGCTTACTCATGGATCGAGCCCTGGGGATTCATTGGAATGTGGAGGCTGACACATTCAACTTGAGTGTAAGCGACAAGGTCAATCCGGAAACCCGTAAAGGCATCTTGTCATCCATTGCAACCATATATGACCCTCTTGGTTCTGTTGCTCCCTTGCTTCTTCCTGGCAGAGAAATTAACCAAGAATTGTGCAGAATGAAGTACGATTGGAACGACGAGCTACCTGAAGAGCTTGTAAAGAAGTGGAGAGAGTGGAAGGCAGGCCTTGCCAACCTTACAAATTACAGCATCCCTCGTTCGTTTATTCCTCGAGACTTTGGAGAGGTGAACCAAGTGGAATTACATCACTTTGCAGACGCATCAGAAGGACATGGCTATGGTACAGTATCCTACTTACGCTTTGTGAACACGCAAGGCCGGATCCACAACAGTTTTGTGATAGGGAAATCGAGAGTAAGACCTCTAAGAAGTGGAGTCAGCGTGCCCAAGTTGGAACTTACTGCAGCCACCTTGCTGATCAAGATAAATGAACTCATCAAGAGAGAGCTCGAGGGCCGCATCAATATCGGCAGCGTCACATTCTGGACGGACTCAGAGATTGTCCTTAGGTACATCTTCAATGAGAATAGAAGATTTGTTACTTTCGTTGCCAACCGCGTTGCCGTCATCCGGGAAGGATCAAAGCCGTCGCAGTGGCGCCACATAAGGTCAGAAGTCAACCCTGCTGACTATGCTTCAAGGGGCTTGAAGGCCTCCGAGGCCAAGAAATTAAAGATCTGGATACACGGACCGTATTTCCGGTGGAAAGATTCGGATGAGTGGCCGGAACAACCTGCTGATCTCCACCTAGAACTCTCAGATCACGACGAAGGGGTGAAGAGAGAAAAATCCACTGTCAATGCCTCTGTTGTAAAAGAAGACTTCTGGAATTCTTTGTTCGAGAGGTATTCCACATGGGAGAAGTTGAGAAGAGTGGTAGCCTGGCTTATTCGCGCGAGTCGTACCCTGAGACAGTGCCGAACAGGACCAAATGGTTCAGCCATTAAGTCGGAATATCACACTCTACGCCTTTCATTAGCCGATTTAGAAGAAGCTGAGAGAACTCAAGTGTATTAAGGCTTGACCATTCGACTCGCAATACCCCCCGCAAAGGCTCGCGGGGGGAAAACGTTGACAAATTAAACTTCCTATCCAAGATGGCGGAACCGCTTGGTAAAGCATGCAATCTGTGAGACTTCACTGCTTGGACATATCGATTCATTTTGCTAGCTGTTGGGTGGTTACATAGAAGGATGTTTTTTCTTCAACCGAAGGTAGGTGTATTTTCTCTTTTTCTTCATGTAAATGCAGTTTATAATGATTTCCTTTCGATCGATCGTGAAATGGCGTGGCGCTTTCGCTTCGCGGCCGTCTGAAATCAATAACTTCGTAACTTACTGTATTTAGCATTTCATCGCAAAAACAGGGATGATTTGCCAGTGAAAAACTATTTTTGTTTTCGAAGTTTACCGTTGGTTTAGTTATCTCGTGATTTTTAGAGGTTTTGAAGTTGTTTATTGCTAAGATGAACTGATAGATTCTCCTTAAATGTTCACATGGTTTGTGCAATTTTGTAGTCGAGAAGATGAATTTTGATCATGTAGTCTTTCGCAAAATTCTATATATCCGTTATAAACAATGCTCCGAATGCTTTCTATGCAGCTTTTAATGACAAAATATCTTGTTTTTTCTTCAAGTAACAAGAATAATTTCTCAATTCCGAAATCCTTTCATACATTCAACAGCAATTTCACCATCATTTACATGACTGCATATGAAAGGTTCAAACAGCTACATGTGATCTCAAATTTCATGAAAGACGCAAGTTAATTAAGCTTACTTTTTTTTGGAATCAAAAAGTATTATGAGTAGGAGTTAAGGAAATTGTTCTTAATATGTTTATGGAATAACTCCCAAGCATGATCAAAATGATTTCAAAGTACAGTGACCATTATAATGTTATATTTAATTTATTTAACTAAAATATTTGTGAACAGCAATCATCATTTTGTTGCTGTGATTAAATGTCTCCATGATTAACTTGAATCAAACTTCAGTTTAATATATCACATATGTTATTTTAAGCGTGAACCCTTTACCTCTTAGTAGACATTAATTTGTATCTCAAGGTACACAAGCTGGTTCAAACTTTAGAGTCATTGAAATAAAACCCTTAAGTATGACCATTCAAATTAAAAATTGAAGCACTTTCCGTTTATTGAAAACGTTACAAAAATTGACTGTATTTGGAATTTAGCACTCCTAAGAGATAAAGGGTTAACTAAGACAAATGGACAGTAATCTTCCACAGTGTGAGTAGCTCTGAAGCTCTTCTCATCTGTTTCCTCTTTGATGTTATTTCAACGCTCTGCTTTAAGTCATTTTCTGTTGCTTCTCTGTCCATAGATGACCTGAAATGATTTTTCCAGTTTTTAATTTCATTAAAGACATGTTTGTATGCTTTAAGTGTCAGAATTTGTATCTTGGCCAGGTGTGTTTCATAGCGTTCTATGTGATACCTTGATTTGGGATTTTTGGCAACATTCTGCTTAAGTTTGTCAAACTTTAAAACTTCTTCACAGGTGCCTAGAACTTGTTGCAGGGCTTTTGCTGTCTTTGTTTCCAATTCATCTGATTTTTTTCTTTTTAGCGGTGGTTCTTGAGGTGAAGATTCGTCATCAGGTCTCATTCTTTTGTTGCATTCAATTGGGTTTGGCAGATTTTCTTCCTCAACTTCTGTTTCATTTTCTGCTTGAGGTTGTTCACTACTGGTACATGTACATGAAATTGATTCTACCAGCATGTTGCTTGGGCCATTGTCTTCTGCCATTTCGTCATCATCTTCTGCCATTTCGTCATCATCTTCTGCAATTTCGTCATCATCTTCTGCAGGTTCATCATCACTGTTTGGGACATCTTCAATATGAGTGTGAGGTTCAATGCAATGATGTTGGTCAGAACCACTGTCTTCCACTGACTCAAATGAACAGCATGTTGGGGGTCTTTGCCATTTGCCACTATCATCTCTCAATTTTGTTGCAGGAATCTTCACCTTGTCCACCAAACATTTATTCCAACAGACATCCAGTAGCTCCTGCTCTTTAGTTATGGAACTGGAACGGAAGTGGTGAAGATGTGGCCCGTCTTGTCGGAAGCTGGGTTCGTCTGGTCCATCGAAGAATTCAATGCAATCTTCAGTCTCCTTCCACCATACCCCTTCTCCTGGCTTTAGAAAATCTGCAACGAGCTTCAGGTGAGCTTCCCAGTGACCGGCATACTTCTCAAGGTTGCTCTTCAGCAGGATGGTGTTCTCCAGTTTCGGAAGGGACTTTGCCATCTTACTGATTTCTCTCTCCTCTTTAAGAATATATTGACTTCCGGGATTGGACTTCTCTCCTTGCAAGTGCAGGATGGCATTTTTGGAGAGATCTTCGATTCTCTTGCTCCAGGTTTTTGTTGTTATGTCTGAGAGCTTCTCAAACAGGCGTTCAAACATTTCTGCATTTGTAGACCTGTGAGACGTTACTCGAAGCAGTTGGGCAGAGTGAGCCATGCAGCTGTGGAAGTACAGGCCAAAGAGTTTCCTGGATGTGAGGGTCTTTGGTGGAGTCAGCACCCGGCGACACAGGATTCCATGCCTCCAGCACAGATTGTGCAGGCGAAGGATCATCTTTGGTGATCTTGCTTCCTCTTGTGCATAATAGATCTCAATCATTTCACAGAGAGTAACAAGGAGCAATCTCACCTCACGAGTAGCCATTGGGTAGAGAGCAATGGTGACAAAAATGAGGGTCTTTCGGAAGTCTACGCCCCTTATTTTGTCTTTGCTGAACTGAATTGCAAGAATCTCCTTTAGTTTGATGAGTGTGTCAATGTCATTGATGTGGTGTGGTAGTTCTTGCAGTAGATTCTTGATGTGGTTCATCGAACAGTGCAAGGCCTCAAAGTACAACACTTCATACCTCTCAATGTTCAGTTCTTGAACAGAGACATCACGGTTTTCACTGTTGTAGAGAAGTGCTGGTAGTCTTGTAGTGCCTCCAAGCATGGTGAATAGTTCTTTCTGTAACTCCTCTTTTTTGCCCTCCCCAGATCTTCCTCTTGCTTGCAACTCTGCTTTGATATCATTTACTTTCATATCTTTGAAGGGATGTAAGTTTCCTTTTCTTCCAGCAGGACCAGACAGAATCAATTTTTTTTTCTTTTCAAGTGTTTTGTATTTTCTTTGAAGGGTGTACTCCAGGTCATGGCTGGAATTAATGTTACCATCACAGCCTGGGCAGCCATAGTTGCCTCCATGCTGTGTGCCATCTTCCATCTCCGCTGCTGGGTTATCTCCATTCATGAATCTCATAACATCCCACACTTCAATACCAGATTCGGTCACAGTGGGGTTCTTCAAATGCCTGAGATCATCCTGTCGTGTTGGAATGAATCTCATTTGGTCCTCAACTGTTGATCTACTCTGGCCTAAGATGTATAGTTGAGGTTCCTCCACTGTTGCTTGTACATCTACATCTTTTCCTGTCTTATCCAACATTTCTTGTCTTGTCACATGTATGGCAGGATCATAAAGTTCCCGCAGGCAAAATAGCATGTGACCATAGTTGGCTAGAGTTGAGTGGTCATGCCAGAGGAGCCAGTGCCTTTGACGCTGGTATTTCTTAAGACAGGATCTCATTTGGTCAATGTCATCACTGACTTCTTCATGGATTTTTTGGAGCTCTGTAGTTAACTCTTCCTTCGTTAACTGGTTATAGTAGCTGTCATCTTTAATTTTTAGTAAATTCTTGTTTCTTATCAGAGACTCTTTCCTAATATCTTGAAAAGGGATTTTTCTGGCCTGGACATCAATGTTTTTTTGTATCACTTGACCTTCACTGCTGACTGCTAACTTTGATATTTCTGTCTCTACCACAGGAACACCAAGATTGTATGTACCATTTTCAATCAGGTTCTTGATGCTTGCTCTGATGCTTGCATTGGTACGTGACACTGGAACTGATACTGCCCCTCGTCTCTGTTTTTTAATGGCTCGTCTTACCCGGAACTCTGTAAGTTTTAAAATAATTATATTAAGGAAATGTTATTATGTTATTATTATTATGCATAGTTATTTGATGTGGCTGTATTATTTCTTTAGCTGACAAGAGCAGTCTAAAATATAATGGATGTGTGTATTTTATTTTCAGGACTTTCAATAAGTTTATTTGTAATAGCTGTTCTTGTTACTGTATTAGGGGGGGTGGGGGGCTGGAGATAAACTCCTCAGAAAATGTTGAAATCTAGAGATGCTAGCATTCTGGGTACTAAATTGAGTGATAATTACGCCCTTGTAATTTCTAAATACCTTTGTGTTTGCCTTGTGGGTCATTCTGTATGGCTGCAGTGGTAGGCTCAAAGCGGGCCAGGTTGACCTCTTTCCATTGCAGAAATGATTTGATCATCTGGCCTCCATTGGGGGGTGTTGTGTCTTGGCCTTTTGTTCTTATGTTGTACATCCTAGCTTTCTCAGACCAGTTTATCATACCATTAGGCCAGGATGTTACATCTGTTAAGAGCCGATCTAAGTCTCCCATGATGTTATTTGTTGCTGGGGCATGTGACCTCTCTTTTACTTTGGGAGGTGTTCACAGGACGAAATAACGACTTTAAGTGCAAGTAAAGATTCATTAAAGAAAACGTAAAGAACAATTTCGACTATCTTTAAGTGCACCGTAAATAACTTAAATAAGCCTTTACTTGACAACACTTAAAGCAAGTAACGAACAATTTAAGTTGCCTTTAAGGGTCTTGAAAAGTTGAATTAAAGATAACTTAAATGCTCTTAAACACATCTTAAAGATATTACTTACTTTAATTACCTTTAAGAGTATTTACGTCTCAACTTAAAGATTTTCGATACCTTTAAGTAAACTTTAATTTTCTCTTAAAGGTTAGTAAATTCATTATTTCGTCCTGTGTGTTGTTCTTGCTCTTTCGGTTGCTTGGGCTGTTGTTTCAAATGACTGTGCCAGCCTGTGGTGCTGCCTAGCCCTGTAGGATTGTCTTGAACTCAAGTGCTCTTCACTGTCATTCTCATTCAAATTGCTCTCAGTGTCAGTTTTCATTTGCCTTTGCTGATCTCGTTTTAATTTTCTTTTCTCTACAGGAGAAAGTTTCCTTGCAAGACCTGCTTCAGGAACAAGGATCAGAATATCACTGAGCGACTTTCCAAAGTTTTCTTTGCATTTCTCGTCATATGTGGAATAAATTACTTGTCCAACCATTTTCAGTTGTTTGTTTGTTACTTTGGGACCTTTCTGAGCTGAATGCTGAGCTGTGTGCTTCTTAGCATCTGCTTGAATTTCTGTCAGGGGGCCCTTTTTTACTCCCATGATCTTCTTGCCACCTGGAAAGGTGGCTTGTAGATTTGAGTTTAACAGTGTGCATGGCTTACAGTGCGATAATGAATGTGCCTTTTTCATTTCCTTGGTGATGTTATTCCCTTCACTCCAGTTAGCCACTGAAAATGTTGATAAATACATCTCCTTGTCTCCTTTCTGTCTCCAACTTCCAATCTTTTCATCGATTGTCTTGCAGACACGGTTGAAATCATATTGGCTAAGAGCAAATTGTGGATACTCCTTAAAATGTTCGGAGTAGAGTTTATGTCTTTCAGCTAATACTCTGGCACCAAATTTCGCACTGCCTTCACCTGGGGACTTCTTCAAGTCGGAGCACAACTTTTTCGTTTGTCGAATACACACTCTTGCCCAAGCACATTCAGCCTTAAAGCACATAGCTGTAGGATGTTTGTTAGTTTCTAAAGAAACTGTTTTTAAGTTGATATTTCTAATGTAACGTTTCGATTTGGTAAATTTAAGGGAGCATTAATTCGGCAGTTTGCGCGCAATATCATCCGCCACAGCGAAGAATGTATAACGAATGTGTAAACTGAGACAAGGCGCGTTATCGTAATGCATATTTCGCGCCAAAACTCAAACGAAGAAGGTGTCGCAAGGCGAGAAGATGGCGGTAGTAAAGAGAGGCAAGTCAATGTTTACAGATCTAACGTGTGTACATTGATGTATAACATGAAAAAAATGCACTAAAATGTAAGAATCCCAATTGTTTTATCCGAAAATGAAGAAAACATGATCTGCAGATACAAGAAGCTGCGGTCTAAGTTACTTTGGCATCTTTATTTTCTCGAAAATGTCACTTCAGATACATCTAACAACGATGATTTTCATCCGCCATCTTGAAATTGGCGACAATTTTAGCCCCAGTGTAGTCTTCTGGAGGCCAGAAAACAAGCTTTTGTATCCTTGTTGGGTAGGGTAGAATGAATTTTTGTCCGGTGGTACCAGTCCCCACTCGATGAATGAAACAAAATGGCGCCGTATTGTGATTAGCACTCAAGGCCAATCTACTTTGCTAAATGGGGTGATGTTATGCATCACTTATCGTCGAAAACCATACATAATTTTAAAGAAGAAGTATTTTTCTTTGCAAAACCGCCTTTTAACTGGAGAAAGCAAGCTTACAATTTGCCAATAGAAACTAAAAACGAGTACGAAATCAGCATTGAAATGAATACTCTGACTTTCGCGCCATAAATGGCATACTCTTTGCAAATGTAGTCATCCTTAAAAGGTGGTTTTGTAGGTGTTGTGTATGTATCTTTAATTTTATGGTAAATTTGGTGGTGAATAAAGCATTTTAATATTCCCCGTTTTTAAAAATAAATAGCATACATTTCAATGGTATATTATGTTACATAAGTGAGGAACAATAGTTACCATGGCAACGAGATGAAGCAGGGTACTTGCTTTTAATACCCTTTACAATCTCCGAAAGTTTCATTTGGTTATTTCAAATGCTCATGCAAATAAATGGGGGAGAGGAAAATAGCCTCGTTTCCATGCCCTGGTCAAGCCTTAATACACTTGAGAAGCATTGTGAGGAATATTCAGAGTCAAGCCTTCCCTGAAGAGTTCTACAATCCGAAGTCAAGCAAAGGTCCTCTAGCGAAGTTGAAGCCATTTGTGAAGGAAGGACTCCTACGCGTTGGTGGAAGACTTAGTCGTTCGGAACTTGAATACGACGCTAAGCACCCGATGATATTACCTGGAAAGCATCGCATCACAGAAATGATCATCCTCTGTTACCACTTTGCGAATGGACATGTGGGACCATACCAAGTACTAGCGGAGACCAGACAGCGCTTCTGGATTGTGAGTGGCATCTCTTCTGTCAGACGTGTCCTCAGAAGATGCCACGACTGTAGACGTCGTAATGCTAAAGTGGGAGAACAGATCATGGCACCTCTTCCAGTTGTTAGAGTATCATCGGACAGCCACCAGCTGATCTATCCATTCGCTGCCGTGGGCGTAGATTATTTCGGTCCGCTATACGTCGATACAGGACCCGTTACCAGATCGACGAAGAAGAATCCCAAACTTCATAGACGCTATGGATGTATCTTCACTTGCCTCAGGTACCGCGCCGTCCACATCGAAATAGCCAATGATCTATCGACCGACAGCTTCATTAACGCCGTCACAAGATTTGTTGCAAGACGAGGTCCACCCAGAGTGATTTACAGTGACAATGGCACGAACTTCAGAGGTGCAGAAGTAGACGTAATCAATGCATTGAGGATTTGGGACCAGGATAGAATTGGAAGTGAACTTCGACAGAAAAACATTCAGTGGAACTTCAATCCTCAGGCAGCCAGTCATCAAGGAGGCGTTTGGGAGCGGCTAATTCGTTCTGTGCGGAAGATCCTACATGCTATGGTTGGTGAGCACCTTGTCAACGATGAGAGTAGGTATCAAATGAAGAATGATCCTCGCAGTTGTGAACGCAATTTAAGCAATTGCGAAAGGAAGCCTGAAAAAAATTCAGAACTTCAACGGGGTTCGAACCCGTGACCTCGCGATACCGGTGCGATGTTCTACTAACTGAGCTATGAAGCCACTGACGTTTTGAGCAAGTCAGTTGTAGGTTCATATGTTCCCGTGAAAGGAGTGAGTGTGAAATGATATATATGAAATAAATCATATATGAACTGCGGAAATGAAATCAAATGAAGAATGATCCTCGCAGTTCACAGTTCTGTAGGTAATTGCTAGCGTGAAGTAATATTACTTTCATTGTTCTAACATTGTACGACCAAGCTCCCAGTAATTTAATTTCCCTCTCATGTTGTCATGTGATTAAAGCATGCCGTTCGGACACTAGTTAAGCTATTGTACACGAACCACCCCACATTTCACTCTTCTAGCTGTATTGTGTCCGTATTGTGTTCCCTGCCTCCCACCCAACATTGGTAGCTTTGTCATCTCTTAGGTCCTTACTTACTGTAAATGCAATTCCTGTGGTGAATATATGAGAGCACTCCCTTAGCACTGTAATTTAAAATAGTTTGCTCTCAGCTAATAAATCATTGGTGGCAGGGAAGTGCACCCTTGGCTGCACTTTACCTCACAGTAAGTTCTATAACCATCCTTGGAAATAGGTCCGGATCTCCCACTCCAAGGTAGTACCACTGTGCCATCTGACCTATTCTCCTCCCAGAAGGGCACCCCTCTTCTGGTCCCCACTCTAACATAAGCCCCCACCCCCCTAGACACCGCTACTTCCGGGGAGTCCCCTGTAGAGACACCGCTACTCTAGTGGGAAGGAGTCCCCTAGTGACACCGCTACTCTAGGGGACATAGTCTTTGCCTTTCCTGCCACCCTAGTTTTGCCACAAAGCTGGTATCCTTGAGGTTGCTTTTACATTACTATGTATTTGGGGTGGGACCTCTATTGGCTTTTCAATGCTAAATTTAGTATCAACTTAGTATCTAAAGTGCATCGCACATCCGGGTTTCATTAACTCATGTTTATACGCAGTTCAAAGATATGATTTTCATATATATTTATATTTATATATATCCACTATTATCATCAGGTATATTACTAAGCTCGCAACTGACCATCAATCCATGTGGCTTGATAGCTCAGAGGATAGAGCATTGCACTGGTATCGCAAGGGTTCGGCCGGGATATCTTTAGCGATGAACGTTAGCGAACGGATTAATATTAGCCTGCTTCCAACAACTGGGCCAGGACTGCCGAGTAAGTAATAAGTTCCACAAGCTCTCAACCACCGGAGAAAGAATAAGTGTATGTTTTCTCCTAAACGAGCACGGTGATCTCTTTTTTTTAAACATCAATTTCTTGATAAAATGATCCTCTTTGATTTTGACTTCGTCGTGAAAAAGGAAAAAACATGTACTTACCCAGTTTCTCATTGGTATGACCATGAGATCATGCACGCAAGGAACGCAAGGATTGCGCATCACTACTACGCATGATTTCTTGCGTCATTAGCCTGTTCCAGGCTCCGAGATAGTGGGGAACGCGCGAATTTAAAAAAAGAAAGAGAAAAAATCACGGGAGAATTGTTTCCTTTTTTTACTTCGCGCGTTCCCCACTATCTCGGAGCCTGGAACAGGCTATTGCGTCATTAGCTCGCGCAGTCCGAAGCAAGTGAGTTTCTTTTGAGGATAAGTTGGCCAAATGAATTAGTGTTTTTTTCTCCTAAACGAGCAAGTTGACCTTTCGTTTTTTATTACATAATTTTCCTGATAAAATGATCTTCTTTGACTTTGACTTCGTCGTGAAAAAAGAAAAAAAACGTATTTACCAGTTTCCGCTCATTGGTATAAAATTATGACTACGAGATCATGCTCGCAAGGAACGTTTTGAGTCAGTGCCTTTCGAGACTGAGTGCCTTTGGTAGTACCATGATCTTAATTTTTCCTTCCCCCTTTCTCTTCATTTTTGGAAAGTAGTGGCAATGGCCAAAACGATTGGATGAGCATACATACAGCAGAAAACACCACACAAGTCCTTTACTACTGATAGCTTTTAGTACAGCAACCCCCTTTTAAGAGCTCTATATCTTTATAGCGAATCTAAAAATAGCTTTTAGTTACCACTTGAATTTATTTCGTATAAAACCGAAAGACAATATTTCCTGCCTTTAAAGAACTGCGAGAGCACCAATGTCGACACTATATATTATGCTACAATAGGTGCGCTAAGGTTCTCGTTGTCATTGGAGATCTACTTAAGTCCTACATTACCGTATACGTACGTAGCGCATTTTACAAACTGTATATCTTCAACCTGGAGCACATGACATTTAAGTGTTTGATAAATGATGTGCGAAGAGTTAAAATTTACTTTTGATATTAATTATAAATATTTGCTGGTTAAAAAAATGCAGCACTTAAAATGAGGCAAGAGCACCTTACAGAATCGTTATCACTAAAGTTCGCAGCAATGTGCGACTGAAACAAAGTATACGTGACACAAAACTGTCCTAAAAACCACTTGGACGAATCTTCATCTCAGACCTCTTGATGTACCGTGACATGGAGCTTGGCTTTATGTTCCATGTTATTCCTTCGTTGTCTGTACGGCCAAACACACCATTCAGATTGGACTCGTAACAGCCATCGTACCACCAGGCGCCCTTATAATACGAGGCACAGCTGTTGCCATCGTTGTCATTATCACGATCCTTGGTGGTAAATGATTGACCATTATGATAACTGAGAGAATCTCCACTGGTGCCTGAGAAAAGAAACAAATAAAATACTTCTCTTTTAAAAAGTAAAATGTTTTTATCTTCGTCGCCGGGATATTCGAGGAAGGTGTTTGTTAAGTAATATAACCAGCTATCAAACAAAATCATATTTGGACACTTTCATTTGTCATACAACTTAATTCAAGCACTTTTAAAGTGAAATAGACCGAAAGTCGATTTAGCAAGGTAGGAAGTTTACAGTTTTTAAAAACGCACTTTTCGGAAATCGTGAGTAAAATCCTTCATTGTTCATTCAACTGTGTAGTCAATTGTTTCGTTGATAACTCTGAAACTCGGCCTTTGTCTCGTCGCGCTGATTTCGCGCGTAACCTTTGAAATAGCTGATATTTTTGTCTTTCGAAACAAAAATGCCATGCATTTTACAAACACACTAGTATCAACAGAAGTTAACTTACCCGAAAAACTTCCCAAACTCAGCTGATATTTAGAACTCTCGCTTGCTACATCGAATGAGCTGTATTCTGCAAATGAAGTTTTATTATTGATATCTTCTAAGTCGACACGAAGCTTGTCACTGCTATTTGCAGTAAGGCGATGAATTTTCTCCAGCCCAAGCCAAAACTCGCCGTTGAGATTACCAAATCCCTTTTTGTATTCATCCCATCCCCGGTAGAAATCAACAGAGCCGTCCTGTCGTTTTTGGAACACCGTCCAGCCTCCACCGGCTGTTTTCTGATCACAGAACACCTGAAATGTGCCCAAACCATCCGGATCGAGTTTGTACATTCCACTGTTCCTTTGACCGGACTGGTAGACTTCAGCGCAGTTCTTGTAAACTGAAAATTTGACAAAACTAATTATTAAACTTTCTCCTCTGCTATATCAAAATATTTTTCTATCAAACATAACGGCTGATTGCAAATAGGTCCATATCTCATCATTAGTTGAAAGATGAAGACCTTAAGCATGCCCGGAATTTAATACTGATTCGAATTATCGCTGCTAAAATATTGAATAACTCAGAAATACAGAATCTTTTTCAAGGTCAGTGACAAAGGGCTCTAATGAAGATGTTTCAGTGATTGCGATGATGACTATTACTTGTTAAAATCATTAGACCGAGCACTACATTTTTCTCTCAAAAAACAACTCTTGCTTACGCTTTCTATGCTGATTAACAAGTCTGTGATTCTACTTGTTTTTTTTCCTCTTGCCAAACATTAAAACGAAATTGCCTTACAAATTACTCCTTCCTAGTGGTTTAGAAATCAGCGATTCAAATGTCGTAACCTTGGCTGATAAACACGTAAGCTTATATAAGCGGTGTGAAAAGCGTTTCTGAATTAGCTAATAAAAAACAAATTCGGTCAACAAACGTGAAAAAAAATTGCTGTGCATGGCCGATGTTCTTAGTACCTGTTGAACTACCTGTTGTCCACAAGTGTAGTTATATTTTAAACAGATTGTTATAATCTGACAGAATGTCTATTGAGATTAAATTGTAAGAAGGTTCTCCTATTACATCTTTTATTGACATTTACTTACATTTTGATTTGAACAATATTCTAAGAGGACGTCACAGTAAAGTAAAGTGGGAGGAGGGGGACTTATATCCAAGGGGGCTTATATTCAGGGGGGGGCTTATATCCAGGGGGCTTATATCCAGGGGAGCATATATCCAGATGGGAGCTTA
The DNA here is from genome assembly GCA_022457155.1 of Cladopsammia gracilis. NCBI lineage: Eukaryota > Metazoa > Cnidaria > Anthozoa > Scleractinia > Dendrophylliidae > Cladopsammia > Cladopsammia gracilis. The sequence continues at coordinate 386,681 of JAJGOT010000461.1, read as the reverse complement.
TATCCAAGGGGGCTTATATCCAGAGGGGCTTATATCCAGGGGAGGGGCTTCTATCCAGGGGGAGGGCTTCTATCCAGGAAGAGCCTATATCCAGGGGGGGCCTATATTCAGCGGAAGGACTTATATCCAGGAGGCTTATATCCCGGGGAAGGCTTATATCAGTGGGGCTTATATCTAGGGGGAGGACTAACATCCAGCGGGGGCTTATAATCTCTCATAGTGAACTACTTGGCGCAATACATCAGTCATTTTGTTAAATTGAAGATAATACATAGTTCCGCGGAGATATGAAATGTCTCTTCTCGTGTTCAACTCGATATCGAGCCAAATACAAGAAGAGAAATTTCATATCTCCGAGCAGCCATGTATTATTTTGTTTGATATATAAACGACGCTTACGAAGTTTATAGCACTTCTATCCTGTCACTGCACTGAGGGCTCACGTGAGATAGCATTGAGCCTGCGCGAACTCAGTGTAATAATTTGCTCCTCGAGATGAAAGAATATCCTCTCTATATCCGAGAACTCCGAAGGAAAAGCAACAGAGAGTGGCGCCTCTCGTGTTTCTGCTGATATGCGGCAGCTCATGTTAAAAGTTATGCGAGAAGGATTTGATAGTCTGAACCAAACACTATCAGCAAAGTCTAACAGTACGGCTAATACCATTGCTGAGGCGTTTGAGACCTTTAAAAGAGAACTAGAAATGGTTCACGAAGAGGAAAGCGAGCAAGAGAGCGTGGGAACACAAGACCACGAGGTTGGCGAACCCCCCGCGAAGAAACGCTGTGAACAGCTATCGCAGAAGTCTATCGAAGAAAAATCGGAGAAATCCCCGGACATTGAAGCGCTTGTCAATAGGGCCACTCACGCCTCTAATGAGGGAAAGAGTGAGATATTAAACAACCTCAAACAAGATCTTCTGAAAGAAGAAACGAGTCCCGAGATGGACAGCGAGTTGACTACCTGAAGAAGGAGGAAGGGCTACCTGAAGAAAAACTTCTGCAGGACAAAATGAACAAATACCAGCGCCCTAAAAACTGCGAAAATCTAACTAAAGTCCGATTTAATCAAGCAGTTTGGCATAATTTGAGCCCAGCTGTACGCTCACAAAATGTCAAATTGCAGAAAGTGCAAACATCTCTGTTCAAAGGACTATGTGCCTTGACAAGTGTGGTAAACAAATTGCTCGGAAATCTGTCCTCAATTCCCTTAGGGAATGAAATACTCCAATAACCTACTGATGCTTTTGCCCTTATTGCTAATGCTAATTTGGAGTTGAACCAGAGACGTCGAGAGCTGATGAAGCCCGACTTGAATAATGATTACAAATATTTATGCTCCTCAAGCTCCTCTGTTACTATCACCGACCAACTATTTGGCAATAATTTAGCAAAGGAGGTGAAAGAGTTGACTGAAGTCAACCGGGTTGGCAAAAAAGTTGCCACTATTTATGGGTCAACACAGAGGTCACATTATGACTCCAGAAACACAAGGAATTACAGCAACTACAACTCAAAGGGACGTGGAAACCGGAGTAGGAAGCCTTTTTTAGGTTTGCGAAACAACAATCGATGGTCAATCAATCCAAACCACAAACGGAAACCCAAACAAGGAAAAGCGAAATAAAGGACCATACCACAGACCCAATTAACACAAATGATGTTGAGGTAAGAGCTTCTATCTGTGTCTAATGACAAAATAGGTGGACGATTGAAACAGCTTTTTCCCGAACTACCTGAACAGGGGTCTGTGCCAAAGGAAATAAACTTCACCCCTCAAGAACAGATTATTGTTGAGGAGGAAATTTCAAAACTCTTAAGAAAGGGTGTTATTACAGAAGCAAGTCACTAACAAGAGGTCCTTGCTGGCACATTGAAATTCAAATATTTTCCTTGCTGGCTTTGAAGAGCGGCTAACGTTTTCCCAGCAAAGTTGATTATGAGCCAATAATAACGCGGAGAATATCAAATACCACTTAAGAGCAATAACTAGTCAATTTCAGAAAAAACTTCGTTGGGTACTCCTGTTCTATATTTATTAGACCTAAAAAAGATGGTGGTCATAGATTAATAGTTAATTTGAAACAACTTAATGCATATGTTAAGTATCATCATTCATCTTTCAAGATGGACACGTTACAATCAGCTATGAGGTCCTATGAGGTTCATGAAACCAAACTGCTATGTGACATCTGTTGACTTGCGTGACGCATATTTTTCAATACCCATCGATGAAGAACATCAAAAATCCCTCAGATTCCACTGGAAGGGAAAACTGTTTCAATTCACCTGTTTGCAAAATGGGCTTTCCTGTGCACCTACATTGTTTGCAAAGGTGTTGAAACCTATCTATGCAACACTGCGACGAAAAGGGCATTTGAATGTTGGATACATTGATGACTCATACCTGCAGGGAGATACTGTGCATGAATGCAATGATAACATCAATGACACAACTGATTTATTCATTAAGGTGGGGTTTGTTATTCACCCCCGTAAATCAGTGTTGCAACCTACACAAATGCTTATTTTCCTAGGATTTGTTCTTAACTCAGTGAACATGACAGTGAGTCTAATCTATGAGAAGGTTAATCGTATTAAAGAAAAATGTTTTAAGCTTCTTAGCAAAATTCATATGACAATTCTTGACCTCGCAGAGGTTATTGGCTTACTTGTGTCTAGTTTTGCAGGTGTATTGCATCGCCCACTTTTTTATAGATATCTTGAGAATGATAAGACAACTGCCCTTATAGAACTATTCTGCTCATATGAAACTATCTGAAAAAAGCAGACAAGAATTACAGTGGTGGTGTGATAATATAGAGAGTGCTGATTACAAGATCTGTATACATGTACCTAACTCCCAGATTAACATCACTTTGTACACTGATGCCTCGAATAATGGCTGGGGTGCAGTGATGGGTGCATCAAAAACAGGGGGTAGATGGGATGAGGCTGAGACCCTCCAACGTATTATAAGAGTTAATGGATGTTTTTTATGCCTTAAAAGCCTTTTGCAGTAAGGACAACTCTATACACATTCGGGTTTATTCTGACATGACTGCATAAACTATATTAACTCTATGGGGGTACACATTCCATGGCGTGCCATTCTATTGCTAAGAAATATATGGTTATCTGCAGCCCATATCCTAGGGAAAGAAAATACCAATGCTGATAGAGGGTCAAGGATTTTTAGCGACAATAAAGAGTGGATGCTTTTGCCCCGCTTGTTTCGAGAAATCGTTGACCTATGGGGGGAACCCACTATCAACCTTTTGCTACTAGGCTAAACAAACAAATTATGCATCCTGGAAACCAGACCAAGATGCGACTTATTTGGATGCATTTTCAGTAGTTGGAATAATCATTTGTTTTATGATTTTCCTCCATTTAGTTTGATTGCACGATGTTTACAGAAAATAGAGATGGAGAAATCAAAAGGCATAATAATTGTTCCTATGTGGGAGACCCAACCATGGTACTCCCAACTACTACCGAAGTACCAAGGATTCTACCACAACGACTAGACACTCTTCAAATGTCAGAAAGGAAGGACACGACACACCCTTTAGTCAAGACAATGACCTTCATGGTCTGCAGAGTATCACGCGATCCCTTGAAAAACAAGGAATTTCGAAACGAGCTTCGGATATCATATTGCGATCATGGAGGAAAGGAACACGCAAACAGTATGTATTGTAACAGGGGCTTTTGGGGATTTTAGCTCCATGGCTGAGCGAGAGGTGCCCTGCTACCCTCTGGGATCTTTTATATCAAGTGGACCAAAACGTCATCAAGGAACATGGTGTTTAATGGTGTTTTTGACTCACTCACTTACAGGCAGAACTCAAAGTTACTCAGTAAACGGACAATTGTCATAAACGAGTTGTAGCCAATAGTATTTCGACAACGCAGTTTGACTTACGTAAGCTAAACAAACAGAGGAAATTCTAATGATATTACTTTTCACGCCCTTAGAACCTCTTACAGCCTAGAGCTCATTTCTTATTCGAAGGCTTTGTTCTAAGAGCAGGTGCATAACACCTATGGAAGATTATGCTGTTTCAAAATTAATTGAAATCTACCTTTCTACCGAAAAATGTTCCGTAACAGTATCATACACTGGACGAGGTATTTTCATAGGAAAAATGTCAGTTGTGTTGAACCCTCTATTTCTGAAGCATTAGATTTCCTCGTTGAGTTGTGTGATCATGGTCTTGGTTACAGTGCTATGAATACAGCACGATCGGTTCTCTCCTGTATACTGACCCCTGTGAATGACATTACGTTTAGTGCTCACCCTACTGACACAAGGTTTCTAAAAGGAGTTTTTGAATCCAGACCAACAGTATCAAGATACACCGAAACATGGGATGTAGGGACAGTCCTGAGGCATCCGCTTAAAACATTGCCTACTACCAAAGATGCTCCTCTTAAGGAATTGACGTTAAAAACAGTTATGTTGATGTCTCTAGTCTCAGCCCAACGTGGGCAAACCATACATATGCTTAACCTTGAGGACATGACAAGCTCTGAATCACAAATTACCTTTGTTATGTCTAAGCCGATAAAGCAAACCAAACCTGGTGCAAAATCAGTTCGTGTTCAGTTTACTGCATATCCTGCTGACCACACCCTATGTGTGGTCACTACATTAAGGGAATATTTAGAACGCCCAGAAGACTTGCGACTGGACAATGTAAACAATTGTTTATTAGTTATTTGAAGCCTTTTCATCCGGTGTCTAGGAGCACCTTAGTCGTTGGGTTAAAGTTGTTCTGAAGGAAGCAGGGATTAATGTAGACAAATTTAAGCCACAGAGTACAAGGTCTGCTTCCACATCTAAAGCACGTTTGTGTTGTGTACCATTAGACCAGATAATGTCTGCTGCTGGTTGGTCTTCAGCCACCACTTTTGCTAGGTTTTACAACAAGCCAATTAATGGAAACAATGGTTTTGCTGATAATATTTTGTCACTTGGTTAGTTATCTAATAAACCATCTTGCATATGGCTGAAATGGTTTCATGTGTGCAGCTGCTTTGAAGTCTCACGTGAGCCCTCAGTGCGGTGACAGGATAGAATTAAACAATTAAACGAGACTTGTCCTGTAAGTTGAAGTTTGATTGGGATTCTACCTGTCACCAACTAGCACTGAGGGATTACGTGCCCACCCTAGGTTTCCATGCCCAACCCTTATGTGTCCTGGTGCTGGTGTTTCTTTTTTCCATTGCACACATGGTAAGTGCTTTAAAAACTGAGTTCGCGCAGGCGCAATGCTATCTCACGTAATCCCTCAGTGCTTGGTGACAGGTAGAATCCCAATCAAACTTCAACTTACAGGTTAGTCTCGTTCAATTGTTTAATATTCTGAAAAAAAATCTGAAGATTTTCGAAGGTTGCACGAACTTTCCCTCGAATTTTTCCGAAGATGTTTCGATTGTAGACCAATATATTTTACGCGTGACAAATAAAGATATATATTAGAAGATTGCGATTTTGGGAGATGCTTTGGTTTAACTAACAGGTCCCAAAGATTGCTTATTAATTACCTACAACTTGACTGCAATTTCTACCATCTCCTGTATAAGGGTAATCACAAGAACAACTAAAGGACCCTGGTGTGTTTGTACATGAAGCCCGTGAACTGTGGCAGTTGTGAGTACCGATGGCACACTCGTCAACATCTATGGGAAGTAAAATAAAATTGAATTAATGTCAGTTGAACATCAGTTATGTAAAGACCCTGGTAAGTGGTTCGGCCGGGATTTCAGCCCACAACTTCCTCCTCTGCAGTCTATTGCATGCTTTTTCAACCGAGCCAACCAGGCGGCGATAAATCATAGATCATAGAGATCATAGATCTTTCCTTGGTGTGCCTTTGTGTGTTATGTATGTTTATATAACAAACAGGAAGATAGTTTACCAGCGCATGTCCTTCCATCCCCTGTAAATCCTGCTTTGCACGAACATGTGTAGGATCCTAGGGTATTGTTGCATGTAGCATTCACGTCACAGCTCTGTGTGTTTGTAGAACACTCGTCTGCATCTAAGAACGTGTAATGGGATTTTGTGTAAGTATCACAGATGCTAGCTGATATTCTTTCTTTAGCCTTGGCTAATCAACAGCGTATTTAATTTTTTAATAACGAATTAAATAAAACAGTGAAATAACTAAGTTGTTTGAGGTGTATTCGATTCGAGGTGTGGCGTACAGGTGCAGTTACAGTTGAAATTTGATACTTAAAAGACTTTTAAAGGGTTTTAAAAAGGCTATCCCTTTATCTAACATTGCTCGGCCAAATAAAAAACGACAGGCTGACTGATTGTCAAGAACAACATGAGAGCAACAAGAGCTAGTACACTGCGGGGTGTCTCTGATTAAGCAAATAGAACAAGCAAGCAACTAAACAGAGCGAAAAGCTCTCTGACAGAAATACGATGAAATCTTTGAAAAAAAAGTCAATAATAAATTTGGACCTCAAATTAGCGATAAAGAAACCATTACCTGCACTCTATCTGGCTTTTAAAGCACTAAGCTTTCCAAAAAGCAAATTTACAACTTTAACCTCATTGACTCGGTTATAATTCTTGTTGTTTTAACATACTCACAATCCGCTCAAGAGCTCGCGTCTAAAGGCCATGCATTTCAAGTCCAAAGTCAATCCAAATAGCAACTCTCCTCAATTAACAACAGATATGGAATTACACAGAGAGTCTATTCCAGTTCATAAATTATTTCCCCACCGAGTTTGATAAAGGGTGATCCTGTGGTCTTTCAGGAGTTAATCATCCCTGAGTGCCTTGAATCCTGGGGCTGGGTCGGTACGTATGACGACTGTTGGTCCATCTAGTGGACGTAGTTAGACACAGGCGGATGAGAGCGTCGCGCAGAGTGTTCTGGCGCTCGTCTTCCAGCAGGGTTGTGAATGTAAACGAAGTCACGCACTCCCGTAGTACAAGCACGAGTTGTCTTGAGCGCTTGATAACATCCGCATCGAATGATACGCCAACTGCGTCGGGTGGGGGGCAGGACGACTGCTCCACGCGCACTTTCGGAGTTTGGCGTAGGGAGGCACAGTGGTGACAAGATTGGGTCACACGGTCGATGGCCTTATGTATGTCTAAGGCATACAGGTACCGGTTGGTAACAGCCTTGAGTTGATGGCTCGATGGATGGGTGAGCTGAATGCGAAGGTCTGTTAGCAGTCCATCAAGTACTTGTCAAGGGCTGTCGGTCAGGATGCAGGCCTTGTGATGAGATTGGATTAGTTACGGGCTGAAGTGTTTGGTGGCAACAGCAATAGCTAGGGCTTCCACCTCGCAAGGCAACCATGTTGGTTGTGAGCATCGTAGTTTTGTGTTAAAGAATTTATTTAGTTCGTTGTCGCGAGTGATGTAAAGTGTGCCCCCTCTCCCAGGTTCATGGACAGCTCCACCGGTCACAATCCACAACTGGTGACTTGGTTTGGGTAGCGAAATCGTGCGAGCAGTCGAGAGGGTTTCCTGGGCGTTGTGGAACGAAATACGGAGGTCATCTGTCCATTGCATTGCTTCTTTAGATTCACGACCAGCTACGGTGTAGTCAAGTTGTGCAACAAGTGATGAACACCCAGGGATGACGCGGGAGAGTACATTGTGTGCTCCTATGAATGACCGCATTTGACCAACAGTTTGGGTTCGTGGCACGAGGCGAGGGTGGCGAAGTGGTGTGGACTGGCTCTTAAAGTGCCAGCGTTCCAAATCCATCCCAGTATTGTTGTGGACTGAGGGTTGATGATGGTCTTCGATGCGGAAAGGCGGAGATCGCACTTGTGGAGGGCTTTTAGAACCTTCTTCCAGTTCAGTAGGAGTTCTTGTGGTGTGTTTCGTCCACAACATAGATCGTCTGCGATTTTGGCGACGACGCCCTCTTCTAACAGGTGACCGAGGACGCGGCACATAAGTTCTTCCAGTGCCGTTTCAGAGCCAGGTATGCCCATGGCCCACCGTTCGTGTACGCGCACTCCCCGAAATGGTGTAGCGACCCCACAGCACTTCATGGAATCACGCGAGATGGAAATTTGGTAGAAAGCACTGGTAAAATCTGTTGCGATGATGTGCTTCCACTGGGCGATGTGACGTAACGTGGAGTCCACGTCTGCCATCAGGAAAGGCTGTGGCTTACTGTAGCGGCTGACGAGAACGAATGCAGTAACTAGGCGGGAGCCACAACTGGGTTTCTTGACGAGAAATGATGGGTTCATGGGTTCAAGTACTCGACTGTGATGTCGATGTCTTCAAGCCATCCGAAGACACCCAATGCTTCGAGCTCGTCAAATTTCTGCTGGAGCTCCGCTAGCTGGTTACGGGCATACTGCGGTAGGCGGCCTTTCCGCTGGGGAGGGGTTCCACAGGTCCCATGATGACTCTGGCTTCGAATGGACCTTCCGCACCATTGTAGCCCTTGATGCTTGCGTCGAACACGTGGTCATACTCGTCCAACAGCGAAGTGAACTTCGCTCTTATATCATAAGGAAGTAGATTGTCCGGGTCAAGGCGTATGTTTGAAGAGTGTTTTGTACCTGGCATAGGTACTGGTGTTTTTGGAGGTGGCTTGGCTGTTGGGGGTGGGTTGTCACCAGGGGTTGCCGGTGTGAAGGTACCGTGTATCTGGCAGAAGTGTTCATTCCGCTTGAGGAAGTGTGGCTCAGATGAGATATTGGGAATACGTATCTTTCCTGCCACACTAGAGATTATGCGCGGGGCGGGCCACAGTTGGGAGGTTGACAACTTCCTAATGCTGGGGGCATCAGTCCGAGGCTCTAAGGCGTATTCAGAGTCAGCGGAACGTCACTTGGTAGGTCGACCTCAACTAACTCTCCGGGTCACACGGTCATTGACTTGTGGGGTGAGCTGAGCACTATTGCGCGGCATGTGGCGGAGTTTTAATACTGTTGCTGGATGCTGAGATCCGTTACTGACGATGGAACTGTTGTCAAGGATCACTTGGCGCTTTGCTGGGCGCACTGCGATGTCGTTTGTTTCCATAAAGGGGGTGCCTGCCATCACATCCACGTCAAAGTTCTCGACGACAAGACCTTAGAAGGTGAAGTATCGGCCTTCGCGGCTGAATGAGAAGCGCGTCTCACCGACAACATGCAGGGGGGATGAGCCATCTGCTTGGTGGACAGACTGGGAGCTAGATGTGATTTGGCAGCCAAGACGTTGAACGACAGTGTGGCGGATCATGTTTCCGGTAGCTCCACTATCAATGGTTATGCGCGCAGGGTAGTGGAAGTAGAACGTGTCTAAGTACGGTGACTGGCGGGTCTGTATGCGGAAGACCTTAGGACTTGGGCTGGGTCCAGTGTCATAGGTGCCGCTATCTGGTTCGGCCACGTTGGATGTGGTCTCAGGCCCATGGGGATCATCTAAGATGTCGGCGATCTGCCTGGCCTTGGCGATGTATTTGCGGTCTTGGTCTGGAAGAAACTGCATCGCTCAAGAAGTGACTATTGCCAGGGCGACCTTCCTGTTTGCAGAGTGGACGGGACTTGGTTTGGTGGCTGGGTCGTGCAGTCGCCTTATATGTAGACTTTCTCAAAGTCCGTTTTTGGCATCTTAGCTCTGACATGATCCACTAGGCGGTCCAGTAATCCACGTGACACTCGCCAAAAGATCCCTCTACAAGACCAAGACATCATTCTACGACAACACGTACAACGGTTGACCAACCACTCTCACAGTGAGAAATCAAAGTCACCCGTCGCAAAGAGCAACCTAACTGATCGTATTGCTGTCGATGATTTAGTCTACCTCTGTTCCGATAGGAACAAGACCAGAGCCCGCGATCGCTATCTAGTCGTAGAAGTAACCGGCTCTTTCTGCAACGTCAGGAAATTTGTTGGCTCTCAACTCCGCAGCACGTCTTACCGAGTAAAGATGCCTGAGTGCTACCGGGCCCCATCTGAAGTCGTGAACTTCAGACTACCAGCTTCCCATGGTGATGCAGACTCATCATCTGACGAAACTCCACCAACACGACCAGTACCTCTGCCTCCACCAGTCATGCCTTGTGCGATCTCGACACCTTATACCCAGGAATTCCTCTGCCTTGATAACTAACCTGCCAGCCACAATGAGCCATGTGATATCAGAACTCACCCAGATCAAGCAGGAGACTCTTGTGCTAGCGACAGCGAATCTGATGCCAGTTCCCCTCCTCGCAGATCCACACGTGAGCGACGCAGACCTGCACGTTACGAGGACTTTGATATGGACTAGTTAGCCAGTGGACTAGAAACTGTTATAAGCTTTATCCTTTTTCATGTTAGTCGTTCGCATGTACCTATATTTTTCTTTACCCATAGAGCTCATACCATGTTTGAATGAGTAAGGAGAGAAAAAAAAGAGGTCACGCCAGTACCAGTCAGCGGTGCTATAGATAAGGACACGCGCCGTAGGCCGCTCCGGGCTGTTTCTCGTGCTTTCGTTCTGTATTACACAGTTGTGCCTGCAGTTGTATTAAAATTCACAGTTGCTTCACCTGAATCGTGTTATCGATCGACCGACACTCCGTTCCCTGGCGCACATAGCAGCCCGCGGCGCAAACAGATACAAACTTGCTCATTTTAGCTCCTACGGCCGTATTGGTGAGATCTTTCGGTTCTATTTCGCTTCATACAATATTTAAAACCATTTTCAATTACATTTATAAGGACAAACATTGCAGTTAACTTAAGGCTTTAACCTCAAAAGTTAGCCTTTAAAGGATATTGATAGATACAATTGATGATATTTTCACCTGGGAAGAGTTCCCAGAATGGGAGAAATCCTTGTACTTAGTTTATATAATAATCTACCGTCTTTTTAATGCGTTTGAGTGAATCTTCTTAATTAAATTAATTTACAGAACTATTCCAGCGGAATACATTTGGCGCAATACAATAGTCATTTTGTTACTTACCTTTTTCACAATGATTTCCAATGAATCCCGCAAGACAGTCGCATACATAAGTATTTTCCTTGTACAGTGTGCGACATTTGTCGTCATTTTGACATGGGAAGCTCTCACATGGGCTCTGGAAAGAAATATAGAAAATATTTTAAAATTCGTGGGCAGTCTTGCACTTTCTATTTTTCGACTCTCGCGTCAATTTTCCATAAGAGGAAAGGAGGATACGAAAATATACTGTAGTTTTCTCTAATCAACCACGTTTCATGACTTAAAGACACCCAAATTTGCATTTCGCGTTCAACGGATGTCAAATGAAGAAGCGCCAGCCCTTTAAAAGTGGAACTTTGTGTTTGAAAAAGCAATTAAATTCAGCAATAAATGCTCGCGAGTAAAGGACCGATCATTTTACTTCTAAGTGGGAGGAGGTTGACTTTAAAAAACACACGAAGCAAATACTGTTTACACACAACCGTCGTTTGTTACTGAAATTAGAGATGCGTTCTCTAAACAGCCAAAAACCACAGCAATACGTGAGGAGTGGTAACTGTCAATCAAATGATCGCATGCTGAATAGCTCACCAGTATGACAATATCACTTCGGTATCTATAATGTAAGTTCATCAAAAGGAGAACTACTTTGTAAAATCCCGTAAGGGTTTCTGTAGTCTTTCTTCCAAATGTGTTTTTAATATTTAATATTGTATAAATATACGTAAATTTGAAGGCACAGTTTTATTCCTATTCTTTTCTTTGAAAACTGTTATGTGAGCAGATAAATTTCCATTCCTGTCTATTTTTTTAGAAAGAGTAGCTTTTTCTCTCGCAATGTAAACCACAGCATTCTGTGTTTTAATTTCCTGTTTATTTTGCCGTTTATTGTGGTCAAAACTCGTATTATGCTTTACATTTTGTAAAAGGTGGATTTAACTTTCAAATCTGTGGATTAATATTCAAATGCTTTCCGTGACATTCAAGTAAGTCTGTTTGAGGAGTAGCCTTATTAAACGTTTCAGTTTTTTGGACAACTTAAAATTCACATCAAGCATACTTTCCAACATTTTGTAACATGAAACTGCAAGAAACATCCCTGTATCTAAACATTGATCGTTAAAAGATTAGTTGAAAAATACACTCAACTCAACATACCGTGATAGCATAGTGATGGAATTCCTGACTCTGCACAAAATTACTGGAGTTATAGTACTTGTCTGTAGCCAGTAGATGACAAACGCGATTGTTGGGATTGATGGATGACACAGTAGCAATATTAAATGAGAAACACCCCATGGTGGCAATACACTCAAAGGCACACTCGACAAAATCCTCAACGTAGATGGAGGCCAAAACTTGGGAGACATTCAGTGTGTGGTTTAAAAACTCCTTAAAGTTGTCAAAATTGATGACTTCGTACTCGTCTCCTTTTACCTGTTTAATAGTTGAAAAGAACGCGTTTGTTTACCATAAAACGACTTAGAGCTAAACTTTCCCCCTCTAGATAGTGATGCAAGGAAAATACAGCCGTGATACACGCTTTCTTTTTATATAAGAATCCTTTTTATAAGAACGTTAAGGCTGAGATTGGCCAGAGTTTTAAGAACGTGCTAAGAACTTACCCAGGCTGAAATTTAGTTAAAAACGTTTCTATTTACCATGTTAACAATGAGCTAAAAAACGTATACAAGTGTTTTTCCATTTTATATTAGCGAGCATGTCTAATAATTGCCAAATTTGTATAACTTCACCTATATTTCTTCCTTCTTGTTCAGAGCTACGATTTACTGAAATACTGCACCATTTATCCTAAGAACCTGCTAAGAACGTTTTTGGCTCAAATCGACAAAAAAATAAACAGAACGTCCAGTTCCAGCTCAGACTCAGTCAAAAAAATTGATGACTACGTTTACAGTTTAAACAATAAAGCCTGGATTGCGTCTACCCAAGGAACGGAGAATATAGTTAATGGAGTGTTGGATGGGATATTTGACAAACAGTGTTCCAGAGATTTATCGTTGTTATTGAAGTAAGAAGATTGAAAAGTGCTTATATACCCAAACGGCTGAGGATTCATAACATAACAGTTTGTAAGCGCATCCAACAGGCTAGAAGCTCGTTAACTTCCGTTAGTCATGATCAATTGGGTTCAAATACGACTTACAAAACCAACAGACTGGAATGATTATTTCCCGAATTATAGCTTTAAAACACTGACCTCAATATGCTGCTTAGACACCTTATCTAACGCGGCAAAGCCAAGAGTGATCCAAACTGCCACTACCTTCAACTGCATTATTCTTCTAACTGAATGGTTCCTTCTTGATTCGCGTGCGCTCTGCGTTAAGAAGGGGTTCAGTGTATGCTGTGTTTTCTTGAAATCTGACCATACATATATATAATAAATAATTAATAGCAAAAAAAATTAAAAGTCATGCAAATGCTTAGTACAACAAAATTACTCAAAAATATGTATTTTCAAACAAAGAAAAATGTTACCGATTAAAGTGTCCTTATCTAATAAAAAATAATTTAACGGTCACCGTGACTTCTCAGTTCAATGCATGGAGGAGTACGTAGCAGCAGTGGCAGTATTTACCATCCAGGAAAATATCTATTATGTCACCCGTTATGGCGTCAGCATCCCACACAGCTTTTGTTAAAATTGAACTGTCTTTAAAAGTACTCTAAATACGATAGCGTTGAAATTCTCGAACATTTTACCTAAAATAACTATAATCATCGAAGAACATAAATTGTTTTTCATTTTCAAATATCGTCATTATGATTGTGCTTTTAGTAAACACTCCCAGCAGACGTCCGTATATGACGCGTCGTGGATGATAAAAGAACAATGGTATGACACGTGTATATTGGTTAACGGTGTTATCGTTTAAAACAGAATGACTCAGCTGAATTAAAATTTTTCCCCTTTATTGCGGTCGCAACTGATGGAGATAGGCAGCGAGGGATGGGTGTTTGTAGGGAAAATATTGCGGGTGTTGACGTATTGTAGTAGGCACTTTTTTTTTCCTTTTCGCTATTTTCCATCGTTTCGCCACCTCATAAATAATATAGTTATCAAATATTTATAAACGCACCCGCCAAGGGTACAAAGTGCCTTCAGATAGAATATCTTCTTCAAAATTTAATCAAGAATGAAGGTCTAAAAAAACGTATTAAAAAATATTTAATATATTGATGGGAAAATGACGGTTACAACATTTTGACTGGAAGTTATGCTCCTGTTTTGATTGACAGCCAGTTGTCATATATGCAGTCAACCGAAAGGATTTAGTGCATACACGCACGTACAAAGTGTATTAGGTTTCAATTTCATATTCGCGGTACTTGTGCAAGGCACGTACGTTTCTGATTTCGCAAGATCTAGAGCAATGTCAGACCAAATGTTTCATCCGTAACCAAAATATGGCGGATTTCTCTCACTAATTTAATGCGCATGCGCGGTGCCTATTGCTTGCTCTGAGTGAGGATCGCTGCTCACGATGTTATACATTTTCTCGACACTACTGTTATCTACAGAAAACGGGTGGCGTGGCTGTGAACATACGGGACTTTCCAAGGAATTAGATGATATTTGGTTTACTTTGCGTCATATATCGATGAAACTTGAACAACTTCGTGCTACATTTAGAGCATTCAAGACCAAGCGCCGCGGTCATGATGCCAGTTCCTGTGAACTTTTATTCACGTTTTTTAGCTGTTTTTCTTAAAAAGAAATGTACATTCTGAGTTGCAAAGACCACGCAAAGAAAGAGTAAATGTATGCTTTATAGGATAATATGTAGTTATTGACTAAGTGGGAGGGCCGGATAGGAATTGACCACGACCGAGAGCCAAATATTTTCCCACCCGGCCGAACCTAACTATGTCAATAAGTAATTTATCATATGACCGATTTGGAGACAAAATTACTTGAAATTTTAACGCGCGAGGCCGTCCGCTTTTGTAATAGGACCGTACGGCTTTTCTCCGGCACCGCTCGCGCAAATGCGTACGGCCCTGATACGGGACTTTCATCAATGGTTTTGCGCAGAAGGGCCGTACGGGTCGTATGACAAGCCGTCAATATTCATGTTACAGGAGGCAGATCTCACTGCGGGTTCTTCGCAAATCGATATGCAGTGTGGATACGCAATTGTATTTGGCTCGGGCGTTCCGCGCCAGTTCGTAAAATGTGAAAAAGTACTTCTCGACATTATTGGAATTGGAGGCAAAGATTTTTTAGTTCACCCTGCGATTCCTTTACGTTTTGCGTGTCCATAGAGTCGACTTTACTCTGTGTTTGCATTAATGTTACATCTAGGTTGAAAATCTCGAAAAACAATGAGTTTTAGCGTGTTCTATTTTTTGGGTGGGGAGGGGAGCGTAACGAAAAAATGATAAATAACAAAAAGACAAAGGTTTATTACTACAGCATAGTTTCAGAAAATAAACGTTCTTTAATTTTTCCCTAAAATCGGATATGCATATACGTTTTTCCGTAAAATCGGATATGCTGACTCCTCGCTGTGCCTGTTGTGGTAGAGACGCATCAGTAGCCTTTATATGTTTGCTCTAAGGAGCGTGTCTTTAATTAAGAGATTTACCTCTCTTATATGCTATCATCGAAGGCTTCTTATAAATAGTTTTCAGAAACAGCTTATTTTGTATTAGTTCCCAGTTTTCCATCAGTACTTTTTACAGGTTACGCACGGTGGGGGTATAAGTTTGCGTGTACGTCCGAGGGTTAAAATGAGGTTGGCAGTTTTTCTTGTTTTGCTTTGTTTGTTTTTTTACATGCTGTAAATTTCTGTGATCAGCCCCACCACTTTAAATAGTGCTTCGCAGCCCCAAATTATCTTAACTCCTCAGTATTCATTAGTTGTCTGTCTTGTTTTGCAACTACAAAGACAATCGAGTCCAATAAACTGGGGTGCAGTGCACACTGATACATCAGTGTCAGTTTGAACATTATTGGTACATTTCGATTTGTATTTCGATTGTATTAGAAGGCAAGCTCAAAATAACAAATTAACGTGAACCAAATTTCGTTTTGTTTAAAACTATAAGAAAGCACTGCTCCGTCGTTTTTTTTACTTACATGAACACAAGACATTAACAGATTTCAATAGACTTGCCCACAAGTCGACTTATGAGAGCGACGAAGTCACTCTTATAACAGCTTTCATTTAATGATCACACTTAAGGATTTTATCCACAAACTAACTAAAACCCAGCTGTACATCACATTAAACAGCACCTCACGAAAGTACTGCTCGATGGCTTTCATTTGAATGTCATGCTTTAGGATTTTATCTACAGACTTTACTGTTTAAGTGACCTTACATGACAATGTTTTATATAACCACACAAGTAGTTTACTGTTAATAGCTTTTATTATAGCAACCGTTTTTAAAGAGCTATCTTCATAGCTAATCTACAAATGGCTTTTTGTTGCCACTTGAATTTATTTCGCATAAACGAAAGACAATATTTCCTGCCTTAAAAAACTGTGAGAGCAGCAATGTCGACACTATTATGCTAGGTGTACTAAGGCTCGAGTAGCACTTTTTGTCGCGGGTCGCGAGTCGCGACTGAAAGTCGCGAGTCGCGATCGAGTCGCGACTAAAAGTCGCGGGTGCGGGTAATAGGTGCGGGTGCGGGTAAAAGTCGCGGGCAACAAATTATCAAAAAATTAAAATTAAAATACCCAATAATTAAAGGTTAATATAAGATAGCGAATTTTTTTGTCTCACATAGTAGGTTTATAATTTTTTGTCCTCCACGGATCATACCTCACGTGGCGGATTGACTTATGACCTTTACCACGCAGCGGCTATTTTGCATTACAGTGAAACCCATTAGACCGTGAACGCCTAAAATTATTTCTGGAATGTTTATTGTTCTGCGACCAATCAGATTCGAGACGTAACCGTGAGTGTTTGTAAATCCGCGATGAAACTGAGAATTTATCGTGGATCGGCAAAAGCCACCGACTCGTTTCGTGATCGAAACCTTTCAGCTAATTACTCTTGCGGTTTGTTGCGGTTACGTCTCGAATCTGATTGGTCGCATAACAATAAACATTCCAGAAATAATTTTAGGCGTTTACGGTTTAATGGGTTTCACTGTAATGCAAAATAGCCGCTGCGTGATAAAGGTCATAAGTCAATCCGCCACGTCAGGTATTATCCGTGGAGGACAAAAAATTATAAACCTACTACGTGAGACATAAAAATTCGCTATTCTATATTAACCTTTAATTATTGGGTATTTTAATTTTAATTTTTTGATAATTTGTTACCCGAAACTTTTACCCGCACCCGCACCTATTACCCACACCCACACCTATTACCCGCACCCGCGACTTTTAGTCGCGACTCGCGACTTTCACTCGCGACTTGCGACCCGCGACAAAAAGTGCTATTCCTAAGGCTCTCGTTGTCATTGGAAATCTACTGAAGTCCTGCATTATGGTAAATGATGTGCTAAGAGTTGAAAATTCACTTTTGATATTAATTGTAAATATGTGCTGATTAAAACATTGCAGTATTTAAAATGAAGCAGGAGTACCTTAAATTCATTATCACTAAAGTTCGGACTAAGTGTGCTACTGAAACAAAGTATACGTGACACAGAACTGTCTTAAAAAACATTTGGACGAATCTTCATCTCAGACCTCTTGATGTAGCTTGACATGGAGCTTGGCTTATTGTCCCATCTGATTTCGTGACCAAACACACCATTCAGATTGGAGTGGTAACAGTAATTGTACCACCAGGCGCCTTTATGAGTCTGGGCACAGTTGTAGCTGCCAGCGTTATCATTATCACGATCCTTGGTGGTAAATGAGTGACCATTATGATAACTGAGAGAATCTCCACTGGTGCCTAAGAAAAGAAACAAATAAAATACTTCTTTTTTAAAAGGTTAAATGTTTTTATCTTCGTCGCCAAGGCATTCGAGGAAGGTGTTTGTTCAGTAATATAACCAGCTATCAAACAAAACCATATTTGGACATTTTCTTTTGTTATACAACTCCAAGCACTTTTAAAGTCAAATGGACCGAAAGTCGATTTAGCAAATGTTAAAGTTGAACGTCAAAAAGTCAAAATGAAAAGTCGATTTAGCAAAGTGGAAAGTGAAGTCCGATTTACAGTTTTGAAAAACGCACTTTTCACTTGCCAATATACGAGTTCTCATTTCTCACTTTCTACTTTGACCACCCCTCCCACTGACTCCCGTCCCCATTAGAAATACATTGGTGGAAATCGTGAGTAAAATCCTTCATTGTTCGTTCAATTGTGTAGGCAATTGTTGTTTTGTTTGACAACTCTAAAACTCGGCATTTTCCTCGTCGCGCGGATTTCGCTTGTGACCTTTGAGATAACTGAAATCTTTTTCTTCGAAAAAAAAAATGCCCTGCTTAGTAGTATAGGGGCTTGGTGATCCGGGACCGCCTCCAAACGCTCGAATAACCGCTTATTTTGGGAACTCCCGAACGCCCGAGCTACCGTGCCCCCAGGGCTCATTGCATTCGCCCTGGGGGCCCGTAACTCAGGCGTTCGGGAGTTCCCAAAATAAGCGGTTTTGGGCGTTTGGAGGTGATCTCGGATACACCAAGCCCCTATACTACTCAGTGCTTGTGAATGCTGGCCCGGCACGAGACCACCAATTGGAGAAAGTCCCTCCCGTAGGTATATACACATTGTGACAATGGGGAGAGGAAGAAAGTGTGTTATGACTCAATCAACTAAACGAATAAAATTCAACCATTTAAGGCACGGAAGCCTTTGTTGTAATGGATGTACACATCTAAAATCTGAAGGCTGCAAACCCTTTCTACAAACTGTAGATCAAATATCTCCTGCCCCTATACCCCCTTCATCTATTGTACCGCAATATATAATCGAAGCTGCGCAAAGACTGACTCCACAACAGCTTGTGGCACAGTGTTTGTGAATGTTGATCAGGCATGAGATCACCTAAATAGGGGTTATCACCAATTGGAGAAATCACACCCCCTGTATATACCCACCCACATGACGAACGTGAAAGCTTTCAAGGCCTTCCTGAAATCACGCGAGACTGGTCTGATTCAAAGGAGCGAAGAATGGGTCAAAGCCAGACAAAATACAATCGGAGCATCGGAGATCTCTGCCTTGACAGGGTCTTCGCCATTTGAGAGTCAGTCAAGTCTAATTCGCAAAAAAGTAAACCCCATCGACATGAGCAAAAATGTGGCCTGCGCTTGGGGCACATTGTTTGAGTTTCTAGTCCGTGAATACTTTGAGAAGAAACATTCTGTCAAAGTTTTCGGATATAAGGGCTCGCTAAATCTTGCAAAGGATCACCCTCTTTTTGGAAAGGTAACCTTTAGCCCAGACGGATATTTCTCACACAAAGACGAGACAATTGTCTTGTTAGAGTTTAAGTGCCCTTACACCAGAAAGATCGCATGCAAAAAAATTCCTAAACAGTATCGTGATCAAATACAAACCGGCCTTGCTCTCAGCGGGAAGAGAGTTAACAAAGGCTTGTTTGTAGATGCCTATTTCAGAATGTGTTCTTTGAAGCAGCTTGGCCTTAGCCTTGAACATAATTCCTTTCCAAACAAAGGGGTTGTACACAAAACGAAAAAACCATCAGCACGTGCATGTGGTATTTATCTTCTATCTTCCAAACAAAAATTATTTCCGGGGCAGACAAAATTACTTGACCTCGGCGCAACAAAATCAACAGCTATGTTTGAAAAAATTATGAGAGGAATTTCATCTGGAGATTTCGTGTGTAGCGGTGATTGGTTTTATATGAGCTATGATGAGGATCAGAAACTAAGCGATTTAGATTCTTTGAAGGAAATAAACAGAATGACATTCAGTGAAGCTTGGCCCCCAAACTATTATCAAACAGTTGCCTTCTTTTCATGGAAGCTTCTAGATGTAACAACAATTTGGGAAACAAAACGACTAAATTTCTTAGAAAATATTCACGAATCGGTCAACCGGTTTCATGAAAATTTATCAAAACAAAAACACCTTGACAAAACCATACCTGGTGAAACTTTTGAAGACAACATCGGCGATGACAGTGCCATGTTGGAAGCCTTTCTAATTGAGAAAGCGGAAGCGCTTACTGCAGGGCATTTCTCATGAATAAGTTGGCGGGGCAATCTCTTCAGCCTGAATTGCTGCCTGCCAATACGGCTCGTATTTTAGACACATAGATTGCCTCGGAAGTCGTATGTAAGATAAAAGTTTCTGTTTTCTTGGGCCCTCTGGCAGAATTAGGGCCAAGATTTTATGAATTGCGAAATTACATGACGTGTTGTTAGGCAGATGAGGTTTCACATTTGTGTAAACATAGACAGTTTGTTTAATTTCGTCATCGGTTAATCTCGGAGATTTATTTCTGAATAGCTGATTAAGCCGACATTTGAAATTATAATTTTTTGTGCTTAGATATTTTCCTCTGTTGTAAGGGTCTACACGAGAAAAGGCAACGGCGTCTAGTAGTTCAATTCGGCCGCAGTTATTGCAGACAACTTCTATGGATTCAGACATGAGAGTAAAATATCCCCCACAGCTTTGACACGGTTTTATATTTTTGTTTGTTCTGTTTAAAATGAACACAAAACTGTTTTCTCGATACCGCTGGATTTGTTCTTGTCTAGCGGTCAAAGAAAGAGATTCAAAGATGCTTTGGAGTTTCTCTTGTAGTTGTGCGCGTAAAAACTCAGGTCTGTAATTACTGCCATAGAAGCCTTGCAGCCGGATGAATTTGTGCTTTAGATCCAAGCGCTCTAGTTGAGACTTGTATTTATTATTTTCATCCATACATCTGACGGCAGACATTTGCTCGTTGAAGCGTTTATAAAGTTCAGCATCGTAGAAGACTTCAGAACCGTTGAAGCGTTTGTGAAGTTTATTAGCATTCATGTTTATAAGTAGAAATTATAAATATTCAATTAGTCAATAGCCTTGATGTTATTTAATGATAGTATAGACTAAAATACCTGCCTATTTTATTCAAAAAGTAGGAAACGCGTTTCCCAATTTTGACAAACAAATCACGTGCCTAGCTACCATGACGTTATATTTATCTTTGTAAAAGTAGGAAACGCGTTTCCCACTTTTGGCAATCAAATCACGTGTGAAGCCGCCATGACGTCATATCTTTGTAAAAAGGTAGACTAATCGATTCAAAAAAGTAGGAAACGCGTTTCCTATTCTGACAATCTAATCACGTGTTGTGCTATTTTTAAACATTACATCATTCAATATACATGTTTTTCATTTGTAAATTTAACAAATGTTCTTCCAGAAGGTAGCGTCTTTTTCACAGATTTCCCGAATGATTTTCATATTGGCCATGAAAGTACGAAATGGAACAGCACAATAACTGAGTCTTGGATATTCTTCAACAAGCTGATACAATGATATTAAAAAATTAACATAACGAGTAGAAAATCCACACATCTCTCGAACATTCTTGTTCATCAAGCGCGTAAGAAATATTTTTGCATCTTGCAATAATTTTCCTTGCCTTAAGGAAAACAAGATCGTCTTCTTTTTACAGGATAAAATTGCTTCATTCAGTTTTTTCAAAAGTTGTATCAGTTCATGTTCATTTCTCGCAGTTTCATCAACTAACCCTTGGTAAGACAGATCCAAATGCTTCATGTCCATGAACTTGGTTAAAAGCCTCGTAATTTTTTCTTTTTTATCTTGTCTTGAAGCGGTTTGGACTC
Source organism: Cladopsammia gracilis (assembly GCA_022457155.1). NCBI lineage: Eukaryota > Metazoa > Cnidaria > Anthozoa > Scleractinia > Dendrophylliidae > Cladopsammia > Cladopsammia gracilis. The sequence goes on along the minus strand of JAJGOT010000461.1, from coordinate 364,998 downwards.
CACCATATTTTGCTTGAATTTCTTTTAAACATTTTTCCAGGTTTGGTCTAATTCTTGGGTATTTCTCTTGAAGTCTTGAAAAAGTTTGCAAAACGTCTTGTAGCATTTGGTTGTTATCCATACTTGTTTCGAATGACGTTAAAAGCTGAAGCTATAGCTTAATATTGGTTAAAATTCATCACATGATAATTACATCAGCAGAAAAAAATAGATTAATCTACCGCTTTCGACCGGCTGAAACCAGTTCTAACGAAAGGAACTGGCAAGGTTTACGTCATAAAGGGAAAGGGGCTTTCCCTTTATTTTCTGAAAATAAATACCTTGTAATGATTACAATATAGACTTTTGTTTTGATTTCATGCATGACGCTCCATTGATTTCATCGGGGTCAAAGTGCGTGACGTGTTTTGTCTCTCAAGATTTGTAGATTAAAACCCGAGTTTACTCTTTCAAATCTGACTTGGACACGGCGGCAAGACGATTGAGTTTTTTTGAAATTCTTCTTTTACTTCTTTGCGAAGCTCGCCTCTGAGTTTTTCAAGATCTGGAGTTTGAGTTTTCTTGTTTACTTTGGTGGCCTTTGCTTCACCAGAGCGTATTTCGTTCTTTAGTTCGTTATACCTTTCTACCTCACTGAGGACGATTTTGAACTCTGAATCACTGACTCGCTTGTCAGTTAGAGCTTTTGAAACCAGCTCACAGACAGAGTTTCGTTTTGCAAGGGCGAGTGTGTATATTTTCTCGTGTTTCCTGATCTTTTTCTCAAGCCGCCTGCTAAACACAGTGATGCCGGCCGCTGAAAAACCTGAAATAGCGGCTAAACCCCCAATAACAGGGCTGGTGACGAGCCCGGCTCCGGTCAGAGCTGTGACGATTGTGGCTGAAGACAAGCCTGTAGAAATGAAACCAAAGCTTACTGCGGTTCCGTGAACAATGGTGTGTGTTCGCTTGTATTTCTTAGCAACTTGCCTGTAATGATTAGCCTCCGACTCAAGCTCCTTTTACAAGTCAGAGATTTTCTTGAGTCTGAAGTCTTCACCGTTGGATAAGACTGGGTAAAATGATTGAGTCTCGCTGTATTCAGGAGCTGATGGCAACACGTTAGCCGAGCTCATCGTTTGTATACATATATATTTTTAATTGATCTCAAGTTCAAATTCTAATGAAAGTCCATGGAAGTCAAAAAGGTTATTGTCTACGTCTTTGACAGACAGTGTTATGCTGTTTACATAATCTCCAGAGGAGGTGTCACGTGAGACATGCTGTTGTATTGGTTGATAGTTAATTTTCTCGTATGGTTTACCTTTGATATCTAATCTGGCCAAAACACTTGAAGGTTTTCCGTTGAAAAGATTTTGTTGTTTGTCAATAATGTCACAGTGAACAAAGTAAGTGTCTTGTGAATAAAATTTTCTAACTAGAATACTTGAGTTAGCTTGGGAGACAATGCCGAATAGCGCTTTTAGATTATTGGACAGAGTAAATGTATATTTATTTTTTGGGTTTAAGATCCTCATAACACCAAGAGATGTACGTGTGTCTACAAGAACTTCTGTATTCTCTTTTGCGAAATTTTCGGTTATGGTTGTTGCCATGCTCTCTGGAGTATAATAACCAGATGTAATGCTGACAAAAGTTGGGTACGCTGAGTCAGTTAGTTTAACAGATATTTGTCCATTTTCTTTCAAATTATACCACGAATTGTAGAGCGAGCAAGCTAGAAGCCGTATGTAACTCGGTTTCTGAAGAGGGTGATCGAAGTAGATGGTGTGAGGGTTCGAAGGTGCAACGATTGTTAACACAACCATTGTGTATATAAATATATTTATATAATCATGTTTGGCAGACGCCCTGGTGGTTTTAATCCTGGTTCAAATCTCGGTCTGAACATTGGCGGTCACGATTACGGACCTCCGCCCCCGTTTTTTCTTCGTCCCCCCTAATATCTATCAACATCCTAGAACAACACAACCCACAGTAAACCCGCAACTTGCTTGGATGAGTTCTCCGGAGGTTGCAAAACTCTCTACAGCCGCCAAAGCGAAGGCAATCTCAGACTTCAAAAGGCGTTTCCCGCACGCTGATATGTCAAGATTTACAACAGAAGTTTCTTTCGACGAAAAGCACAAAGCCTCAGCAGTAGTGCTTTTCCCAGAGGGGCAAGGCTCCTGGGCTATGCCCTCAGACATACCGCACAAGAATTGGACACAAGACCTGAAAGACGCGCTTGGCTTAGAGTATATTGGCGGTTTCCCCTATCAGTTGACGTTAAACCGAAACTCACAAAAGCCAATCCCTGCTGTTGAATTCTCCACCTCAATCGATAAAGACATGATGATTGGCTCTGTCTTGAACGATGAAGCGCAAAAGATCTATGTCACGCCAACTGATTATTTCACAACGAAATACAGAAACATTTTCAGAGACACACAAATTTCGTTCACAACCGCGAAATATTGGAGAAAGTGGCTCGGCGGTCCGCATATGAGTTTCTGGCCGCAACAACTGAACTTCGCCTTGTGGTGTGCAACAACCGGCTGCGGGATCTCGCGTGACCTTCTGTTTGATAAGAACTCTACTCTCTCCCTAACCCCACAGCTACGGTCATTTTACAGGTTTCACGTATATTTCACAACAAGGCGAATCCTCTACAAGCTGGGTGGGGAACAGAGCGTGAGTGCTTTGCCAGACGACCCTACATTCAACCAGAAAGACAACAAGTTCAACATCGACGCATACAAGAGGGTTTGCCAAGAGTTCGGTGTAGACCCCAATTCTGACTTCCGTTTCACATACGGCAAAAACCACGGTCTTGGAAATGTGTACATTTGGGTCGCATATGGTGGGCCCAGTTCTACTGATTACGACTATCCTGATCCCGATCTAGCCCTGTTTGATGACGAGCGTGTGACAAACAGAAAAGACCCAAACTATCGAGCAAACAGCATATACTTCGTTCGTAACGACCAGGGCGCTGTTAGTCAGTTTGAGCACTTTGTACCGAATTACGCACAAGGGCTAACACAGCTAGGGCTCGCTCGTATGAATCAGTCAATCGAGGCCTTTGTGTACTGCATTCTGGGTGCACAAGCAAACACTCGCAGCAGCATTCTTGGGAGTGGAGGCCGGGCATTCGAAACGCAGAGAGTCTTCCTCACGCTCTTAGAGGACGCCATAAGACTGAACGACATATCTAAGAGCGTACAGCATTATCAGCAGGCCATCCAAGCAACGAAAGTGTGGCTAAACTTTGTAGTAGCCCCTCGGAGCTGGCCGATGCCGTCACGCATGGTTATCAACACAGAGAGCGTGGTGGGGTACAATAACAATCTTATGCAGGCAACGCAAGGGATGAAGCTTGGTGTTAACAATGATGTCAATCTTGCCACAAAAAAGCCTCCCTTCGCCCCATGGACGGTGGCCCGACAAAGATTAATCCACCAAACAGTCACCCATCGAACCCGATTCACAAACAGGCGACACAGGCACAGGGTATAGCGCCAAAACCAAAGGTCACACCCACACCACAACCAGCCCCCACACCAACACCAGGCCCCACACCAGAACCAACGCAAGAGACTAAGATCGAGCCGCATCATGTAAGAACAACTGGGTCCAGCCATATTTCTTGAATATCTCTTTGACCCGTTCTCTCAAAGGCATGCCCCTTTCTCTCTCCTCGATTTCTGTATTGACTCTTGCCAGCTCTTCGCCACGTTCTGCAACTCGGGATTCTGCAGCTTCTCTGTCAGAGGGAGAAGTGTTCTCATCCTCTATCACGCGTCTGTCTTCAGCGTTTAGTTGTTTAAGTTCTTCTTTTTGTTGTTTTAGTTCATCAAGCGGCTTTTTTGCGTCTATTTCTGCACTAAGTTCATTTATGTTACTGTTTATGTTATTATTGTCGGCCGTGAGTTTATTGATGTCTTCTTGTAATTTTTCTGCTTGTTTTGCTGTTTTCTGAAACTGTAGCAGTTGTTTTCTTTTATTTCGATGCTCAGATTCAAGCTTTTTCTTTTCATCTTTCAGCCTTTGTATTTCTTCTTCATTCAGTGTCCCATGCTGGTTTTCAAGCTCCTGAATCTGGTCATCGGTCTGTTTTATTTGATTTCTAAGTTCGTCCATGTCTTGCCGAACCTTGTCTCTATCTGCGATCGTTTTTTCCATTTGTTGTTTTTGATTTTGTTTTGCTTGCAGTTCTTGTTGTTTTTGTTTTTGTTCTGCTTGATAGTCTTTCATCTGATCAAACATTGACTTTCCGAGATAAATTTTGATTTCTTGTGAAAGATGCGGGTTTTCCCTTAGTTGGCGTGTTACAGCGTTTTTTGTAAACACAGGATATGCCTTTTTTCCACTGCCAACCATTTTAACGAACAGCCTCGGGTTTTTGCCTGTTCTATCTGTTTTGTAAAATGTTTCGATAGCGGCTTTATTCGCATTTGGGTACATGTCTGTGAGGTCTGCCCAAGGCGAAGCTTGGGGTGAATGTACCGCCCGGTTTAAAGGAGGTTGTTGTGTCAACTTTTTCTTCGTCGTTGTCATCATCGTGGTCTATGTCCAAGTCAAGCCCGGTGTTTTCATTCTCGCCAGTTATATCATATCCACCTTCTGTCATGATGTATATAAATAATTTTAAACATATATATATACTCTGGCTATGGCCGTGCAACCAAACCTCCTCCCAACGAACGCAGAGAAGACTCTTGGTGCAATGAAAGCAGAGCGCACCGTAAAGCGCATCACCTTTGAACGCACTTCAGCCAATCAGGGCGAGACCCTGTACGTTACGGTGCCCAAGCTCAACGAACATGAGGTTATCGTGTCGGGCTCGCTTGCCTTGCTCTTTAACATCGACCTTGCCGGCGGCCACGCAAACAACTATCTTGTACAAAATGTCTCCAGAGCACTAGTTGACAGGCTTGTTGTGAAGTTTGCCGCCACCACTGTCCAGGACACCTTTGGGTACGATATTTACAAAATCTTTGAGGACCTATTCCTTTCTGTTGATAAGAGAGACAACATGCTCCCCGAGGGCATCCAGAGTGTAGACTTGAGCAAGATTCGCTCTAGTGCCGGCGACAAGAAGACCTCTGGCGTGGATGCGGAAAACAAGCTGGAGACCATTTACAAAAACAAATACCGCATCAATCTTGACCACCAGATTATAACAGACCACGGCGTCATGTACCCACAGGCACTCTACAACGATTTGACATTCGAGATAACGCTCGCCCAGGCTTCTCAAGTTGTCAAGGGTTCGGATACAAGCAAGCTTGTCTACAAGTTGACAAATATCCAGCTTGAGTACGAGACAATCCGAAGTAAGCAGCTGGCTGACGAGGCAACAAGTATATACTCTAGCAGAAAGGAGTTTGCCTACGACCGTATCATGCGAGAGGAAGTGGTCCCCTTCTCGAAGGGTTCAGACGCACGGCTGAATCTCAGGGTGAACCCGCAGCGCAGGTCACTGAAAGCCATCCTTCTGCTATTCATCGAACCCTACACGGCAGGAGCCAGGGACTCAGAAAAATACTTCAACCCAGACATAACCAAAGTTAATATCACCATAAACGGCTCTCCCAACAGGATTTACAACGAAGGCATCAACGGGACCGATATGTGGCGTGAGGTCAGTCGCCTCTTCAAAAAGAGGGGTGATGGCAGGCCAAACATGAATCTAACAAAATATCTCACGGGCAACAAGTTCGGGCTCCTTATCGACCTTAGATCAATGGCTGATACAACCCTACATGGCAACGGTCAACGCCTCGTCAACACAAAGGACGGCGTACATCTTGAGATCGAAAGGACAACCTCCGGCTCGGGAAACGTGCACTGCCACATATACACCATCAGCGACTCACAGATGAACATCATGGACAGGCAGCTGCAGGCGGTTCAGTACTAAACACACAAAAATATAGATGGACCCAAGAAAGCTGCCATTCAATACCCTAATTATCGGGCCGACTAACTCTGGCAAAACACAATATCTTCTGAATCAGCTGCGCGGCCCCTTCAGGGGCAAGTTTGACTATATTGTTCTCTTCTGCCCAACATTTGTCCACAACAAGACCTACGACGGTTTCGTGGACAAGGAGCCACGCATTTTCGTGATAGACTGTCAGCAGCATGAGATTGAAAAATGGTTAACTATAGCCAGTTATCACTTCGACGGGACAAACACGCTCTTTGTGCTCGATGACTGTGCTGCTTCGAAGGATGTGAAAGGTCGCACGAGTCAACTTGTGAAACTAGGGTTCAGTGCTCGCCACAACGGCTTGTCAGTGTGGGTGCTAACCCAACAGTTAACCAGCATTGCGAAACCCTTTAGGGAAAACGTTGCAGCGATTGTGCTTTTTTACACCCCATCAAGCAAAACAACGAAGGCCATCTTCGACGACTATGCCGGTGAGCTTGAACATCAAGAGTACAAAGAGTTGATTGCAAAATTAAAGGGACACAAGTTTTCTCACCTAGCCTTCTCTCTGCGGCACCCATATGGGGTTGAAGTGAAAATGTGAAAACATATATATACGCTGAACCATGAACACCTCAACCAGTATCCACAAGCTCACGGTCTTTTCACAACTTCTGGGTGTATTGCAGAATCATGCGGAGGAGATGCAAATGCAGATAATCAAAACCGCTGACGCGGACGATCTGCGTCTCATGCTTCGTAACCGCTATCCTTTGAAACTCACTGTGTGCCCAGCCACCATGACGGCGCTTATACGTGAGGTTGAAAGTCTTTTGCCTGACATCAAGAGAATAATTGAAAAATAAATACATAATATATACGCAATGGCAACACTCCACCCAGACGACGAGGCCATTGAGAGTGTCATGCAGCTGCTAGGGGCAGAGCCTGATAGCTCCTTGCCATCAGCGATTCCTGAAGTCTTAACAGGTAATGACACTCCAGCTCAACGCGAGAAACTGGCAGTCCTTGTTTCAACCGGCAAATCAAAAGAGGCTATAGGTGTCCAGCTCACACACGAGCAGGTGAAGCGCCTGACGGATAAAGAGGTTGAAAAGTACTACAAAAGGTATGAAGCATATGTCGGCAACAAGACGACCGAGTCTCTGATTGACAGCGTTATAATGTTCGCAACCAAAGGCGCCGGCATGGTTGTTAAGATTGACGATGTGAAGGAGTTGCAGAAAGAACTCAAAAACGACTACATGATTAACCATGAACTGTCAACTATTGTAGGAAACGTTGCACTGCGATGTGGGCGATTATTGGCCTTGGCCAAAGCTGTTTTGATCACTACAAAACACATCGTCTTCAAAAAGGAGCCAGAAGAGTTGCCCCCTCAACCTTCTCCACCTGTACACCCAAGCAGAGATGGGGAAGGTTATCCACTCGAGGGTTTTGATGAAGTTGACACATAATCTGAAAGGAACCTGGCAGGAACCTGGCAGAAACCTGGCAGAAACCTGACAGGAACTTGGCAGAAACCTGGCAGAAACCTGACAGGAACCTGGCAGAAACCTGGCAGAAACCTGACAGGAACCTGGCAGAAACCACGAAGGTTTAAAATAAAAATTTACATATATACACATGATGGCTCAACCACTCGAGACGGTGCCTGAAGAAACAGTCGCGCCAGCAGCAGCCACAACCAACACGCACATTACCTCTGATACCCCAAAGACTGCTCCAGCCAAAAGCCCTGGTCGTGTTGCTTCTGGCAAAAGGCTTGCTGAACGCAACCGCCTGGCAAGAGAGGCAAAAAAACAAGCACAAGCTTCTAAAGCAACAAACGAGCCTGCCCCAAACTCGGCACCCCAAAACTCGATAAATGAAGAAGCTAGCAGCAACTCGGGTTTCTAGATTATAACGGTTGTCGGGGTAATTATATCCGCTTGGGGCGTCTATTACCAACGCGAGGCCATTATGAATACACTTAGACGCAAAGCCCCGACCCCAGCCCCTGCGCCGGCAGTGGTGAATGAAGTTCAAACTCCCCCACCACCGAGACGAAGAATTCGCGAGATGGAGTAAAAAACATATATATATATATATATATATATATATATATATATACACCATGTCTGACAACAAGCTCGTGAAAGCTGTTCTTGATGCGGCCACAATAACTGGCCTTGTCGCAAGTATTGGCTGGGTTGGCAAAAAGATCGTCAAGGAAAATCTCACGGCCGACCCCAGCTCGAATCTCATGAACTATGTGAAATTCACTGCCGTCATGGCTGGGAGCATAGCTCTCAAGAAATACCTCGAGGACCAGAAGATCCTCCCTGCCTCAATGTAAATCATATATATAGCAATGGCCTCAATCGCTATTATGGTTGGTGGAGCAATTTTGAATGCCGCTGCTTTCACGGGTGGCAATTATCTCGCAAAATATTTTTCCGGCGATAACGGAAAAGCCGCTCTGGAGGAGAAGACCAGACACGACAAGGCGTTAGAGGCCTATCAAGCGGCCTACGCTAAATATCAAAAAGACCGCACAAAGCTCCTCGACTGGATTGCCAGCAATGATCGAATCAAAGATCAAGCGAAACACAACTTTCAAGACACTGACCAAGCTCTGGTACTCTACAACCAAACACATCGGGAGCAGCAAATAACACTCCCCAAAGAGCCCGAGTTCTCTGACTTCTATAAACCAGGCCCACAGCAGAAACAAGGCGAACTCTTGTTTATCGGCACTGGCGCACTCTCCCTTGGCTATGCGGCGTTTCGCTTTCTGTAAACACATATGTATATGGAGGCGAAACTCTCAAAGATCTATTACGGCCCCAAAGGCTATTGGAAAGGACTTGCCGCTGTCAAAAAGCTAGCTGCAGCAGCCAAGGTCTCTGAAGAGGTGGCAAAGAAATAGCTCGTCAAACAAGCCCTTTGGCAAGTATATCTCCCAGCGCCACGTCATATCCCTCGACCCAAGTTTGATGTTCAAACTCCTAATGCAGTGCATCAAGCAGATCTACTTTTTTTGCCACACGACAAACTGCCTCATGGGCGAAAGATTTACAAATATGCTTTGACAGTTGTTGATGTAGCAAGGCGCTATAAAGCAGCAGAGCCATTGACTTCGAAAGAGTCTGATGAACTTTCGAAGGCGTTGGCTCGGGTATATAGGCGCGGGCCTTTGAAATGGCCACAACTGTTGCAAGTCGATCCGGGGACAGAGTTTATGGGGGCTGTGACTAAAGAGACTGGGGCCCATAAAACAACCATTCGCCGTGGGCGTGTTGATATCCACAGAGACCAAGGGATTGTTGAAAGATTCAACAGAACCCTGGCTGAACGATTGTTTGGATACCAGTACGCTGTTGAAATGAATCTGCCCTCTGACCGTTCGACTGCTTGGGTTAAAAGATTGCCAGATGTTGTCTCGGCCTTGAACAATGAAGTGACTCAACTCACTGGCAAGAAGCCTGCGCAAGCGATCAAAGAGAAAGCTACCTCAGCCAAACCAGCGACCCCATATTTGAGACCAGTGGGGGATAATGAGAAGAAACTCCCACCCCGAATCAATTTGAGATACTTGTATTATCCCGGTGAGCTTGAGGGTGGTAGTCGACGAGCGACTGATCCAATCTGGTCTTTGAAAGTCTACCAAATACAAAGGATTGTCACCAAGCCAGATGCGCCGGCCGTCTATTATCTGTACGACGGACCCAAGCGCAGGTTTGTGCGTGAGGAGTTGATGGTTGTGCCACCGGGCACTCAGTTGCCTCCGATGTCTTTGTGACCATATGCAAGCGTATGGATGCCATCGTCTTTGATCCAGCGCTTGGAGTCAAAGGGAGAGAGCGTTGTCTTGGTGATGTGTTCGCCGAAGATTTGGTGGCCTTTGCTTCGGAGCCTGTCCATCCCATGCTTGAAGGTTCGCCGGTCGAAAAGAGCTTTCTTGTAATTCTGGTGGATGATCTCTTTCTTTGTGACAACCTTTGTGGTGCCCTTTGCTTTCTTGATGTCCAGCTTCGCTTTGATTTCTTTACCGTCCTTGTCCTTTTTCTTCATACACCTACTGTCGTCTTTCAAGATGCTGTACATCTTCGAGCGAAGACACACAACCTCTGAGATGGGCACACCCTCGCACTCGTCCTTCATCTTCCCAATGACCTTCTTGTTAAGCTGGCTGTGGAGTGGATGGTCCTTGGGATAGTCACTTGTGTCGTAGAGTTCATCCCGAAGGTTCTCCATGTCTTTGTAAACATCATCCGTCTTGATCTCGAGGAGTAGAGAGTCTGTGTCTGTGTAAAGTAGGTCTACGCGTGGACCATATTTCAGCTTGAGATGTTTGTAATAGAAGTCATACATCAGTGTTTTGGAAAGATCAAGGATGCACATGCCTGTGTAGACTGGGCGGTTGAAAAGGATTTTCTCCCTGTGCATCTGGATCCCCGCCATGTTAGCTCCAAAGACTGTTGCTCTGGAAAACAGTGGGCTTGCGATAAGCTTTCTAATCTTGTCTTGCTCGTGCGATCGGACAAGCTTCATGTCGATTCGATTTCGGAGGTTCTCCATTGTCTTACCGAAGACTGAGTTGTTCATGAGCTTAAAGAAGTTCTTCTCAAAATCGGAAGTGGCCTTCTTTCTGAGCTCGGTGTTCAGGGAGATGTATGGCTCCATCCAAGCCCTCTGCTCGAACTTGAGCATTTTGTGGATTTTCGTCAACTTCATTCCCAGAGCCAGGTACTGCTGGAGATTTCTGTAATGCAACACGTACCGGGATTTCTTGTTTAGGGTAAGGAGCAGCTTCTGTGTCTTGTCTTCTGACTGTCCGTCTGCCAAGGCCCTTTGATATGGAGACATCCATGCCTTAGGAACGGCCTGACTTTCTGGGGCAAGAGGATAAGCGTTGTGCTCATCGTGCAGCTCCTCGGGGTACTCAAGATCAACCTCGAGGATGTAACCGATCTTTCCGTTTGGCCTCCACTTCCTGATCTGGTGTTGTGTTGGAAAGACAGGGCACCATGCGAAGTTGCCAACTGGGAGAGGCTGACTCATGGCCCATCCATATAAATTGTTCGCGTCGAGATACATGATGTAACTTGACTCTTCGTTGGGGTTGTGATCACGAAGATAGGGGTTGTTAGCCTTGCAGTACCGCCTGCTCTCCATGGATATACCACCTCGCAAGCCTCTTTCAACAAAGAGGTGCATGTCAACATCTGTGAGCAGCTCCAGGTTGATGCCCGTATACCTGAGAAGGGCGTCCCATGAGAGGCCAGGACTTGTGTAATAATGTGCCAGGTCCAGTTTGTAATGTTGCAGACATGTTTTTCTGAAGTTCTCGAAAACATCGGCCAGAAGAAGCACATCTGTCATGAGGTAGAGATCGTGGTAATCTCCAAGCGTCTTGCATCCAAATACCTCCCACACTTTTTGCGCGTGAGCGTATTCCTTATCTGAGATGCCTTCCTTCTTGAGCTCGCTATAGAAGGCATCCTTCGGCGGGAGAGAGGTCTCCTCGAATCGAGTCCATGAGTCCATGTATTCGTATGGGTAAATCCCTTTTTGCAGGAGAAGGTTGCGTTTGGCTTGGTTCTTCTCATAGCTTGCCGTGATTGTGAAGGACTCTGGCTTGTTTGCTTCAACAAGGGCACTGAGGCTTGACTGCATGAACTGCAAGCTGTCAATGAACCTCAGCTTGCCGAGGGAGAAAGAGATGTATTTCTCCATGTTGTTGGGGATGCATTTCAAATCGGATTGAATGCCTGCAATTCCGCTCATAATGTGGTGCGCATCATAACCCCTCAAGTTGTGAAAGATTACGGGGACTATTTCCATTTTCGGGTTGGTTCGGAAATAGTTGATGTTGCAAAAACTGTGAGCCGCGCCCCGATATTTGCCTGTGATCTGACAATGATCTTTAACTGCGTCTCGAACAGAGTCTTGAATTAGAGATCCCCCGCAGAAAAGGCAGTCGACCTGCTCGAATAAATTGGCTGTGATGGGCTTCCACTTGTTTCTTGGCCCAACAAACGGGAACTCTTCTAATTTACCATCCTCGCCCTGGATGTAAGTTTTGAATGCCTTTTGGTAACATTTGTTGGTGAAACGATGAACAAAGCCCGCGTATTCTCCGGTGTTTGGATCATAGACTGCAACGGCGTCCCTGTGGTTCCTCTTGGTGAGAGACTTGTTACAGATGTGGCAGTCAGTTGCACAGTTGAATTCAATCCATTCTTTTCTCGTCATTGAATAAGGCTTCTTGTATTGTAGTTCGTCTCTGATCACTCCTTCCAACTGCTGAAGGCAGTCAAGAAAGACCGGCACCGCACCCTCTCCTCTGTATAGAAAAGGGCCCTTTGTCACCCCATCACAGCGATAAGCTAACATGCAGAACCCGCAGGGTTTATGTACGGATGTCGCGGTGGTGCTGCTCTGTTGGGGATCTGGTATGCAACCATGGACTTTTTCGACAATGCTTTCGAAGTCAGCATAAATAACCCAAGGCTTCTTCATCTGGTTCTGAAAGTTCTCAAAGTGGAGGACGTTTTCACCTTCTTTAGGCATTTCAACTCGTGCCGGCCTGCCTTTGACTCCCCTGCAATAGAAGAGATGGTCGGTGAGAACCCTTTCTGAAGAGAAGGGTTGGAGACACCTGTCACAGTGATGCATGCGGCGTCCAACGTTGAACTCACTGTGTAGAAGTCTGCTCATGCTCTTGATGTAACAATAATGCGAAGTGTGTATGTCTGTGAGCAACATCAGATTAATCCTTCGCAGATTGGGATCCTCTTGCTCACTGACTCTGATTACAACCAGCTTGTTGTTTTTCCAGCCATAAACGTTGATTGCAAGGTTGTTTTGACGTTCAACCTTAGAAATCTGACTCAATGGCGTTGGAAAATCAACTCCAGTGCAGTCTAGGCCATCATCAATGGGATAACTTCCTGGTCTGTCTGAATGCGCCTCGGCGGGAAACAGTGCCGATCTCAGTGCCCAGCGGAGACACTGGTTGTCTCTGTTCTTTACATTGATGATTGCCTGCTTCGACCTGAGTTTTGATGGTGTTGGGATAAATGTGCCGCCTCGTAGAGGCTTGTACACCCCAAACTCAAGGTAAACAGTTTTGATTTTATCAACCACCCAACCAGAACCCAACTGCTGCCATCTAGCAATCTCTTCCTTAAAGCCATTCACAATGTCTTCTAGGAAGCCTTCCTCTCGCAGTTTATAGATATGTGTCACAATCAGTGGGTTGTCGTTCCAAAAGAAGTGATTCATTTCTCGATTGTTATCACCTGCCATTGAAAAGTGAACATCGAATGACAAAGTGACCTTCACCCCGCCAAGCTCTGTGACTTCGCGTGCAATTCTCTGGAGAATGGCCACCTTATTAGTTATGAAGAATGAATTCAGGTCCTTGATTTGGTAATCATCAGGGACATTCATCTTATAACCATGCAGTGAATTACCGAAGTAATCGTGGTTCCTTGGATTGAAGTCAAGGCGTTGAGCCTCCATGTTATATACAGGGATTTCATTTTCTCCAATTGCTGGTCTCGCATCGGGTCTCTGTGCCATTGCCATGTGGGTTGGTATATGTGGAGGTGGGGTTTCTTCAATTGGTGATCTCGTGTCGGGCCAGCATTCACAAGCACCGAGTAGTATAGGGGCTTGGTGTATCCGAGATCACCTCCAAACGCCCGAATAACCGCTTATTTTGGGAACTCCCGAACGCCTGAGTTACGGGCCCCCAGGGCGAATGCAATGAGCCCTGGGGGCACGGTAGCTCGGGCGTTCGGGAGTTCCCAAAATAAGCGGTTATTCGAGCGTTTGGAGGCGGTCCCGGATCACCAAGCCCCTATACTACTTGCTTTAACAAACACACTAGCATCAGCAGAAGTTAACTTACCCGAAAAACTTCCCAAACTCAGCTGGTATTTGGAACTCTCGCTTGCCACATCAAATGAGCTGTATTCTGCAAATGAATTTTTACTGTTGATGTCTTCCAAGTCGATGCGAAGCTTGTCACTGCTGCTTGCAGTTAGGCGATGGATTTTCTCCAACCCGAGCCAAAACTCGCCGTTCAGATTACCGAAGCCCCGTTTGTAGTCATCCCATCCTCGGTAGAAATCAACAGAGCTATCCTGTCTTTTTTGGAACACCGTCCAACCTCCACCGGCTGTTTTCTGATCACAGAACACTTGAAATGTGCCAAAACCATCTGGATCGATTTTGTACACTCCACTGTTCCTATTACCGGACTGATAAACTTCAGCGCAGTTCTTGTAAACTGAAAATTTGGCAAACATAATAGTCAAAATTACTCTCCGGTATATTGAAATGTACATTTTTGCAGACAAAGATGGAAGCAAACAGAAATAAGCAAAAAATATAGTAGAGTATTGAAAAAATTTGTCTAAAAATTTAATACGGACACCACATTGTTACAGACTTAATAATTATGAAAAAAATACTCAATTCTGATTGGCTAAGAGCAGTGCAGTTCAAGTGTAATACCAGCGCACATTACGAATAAAAAACATTGATGCAAAAAAAATGTTTTGCAAATTCAAAAAAATAAATAAAACAAAACAAAACAAAAAATTTTGTTCAAAAAATAAATTTTTTGGAAAAAGAAATTGATGCAAATTTTTTCATGTTTAATTATTAACACATAAAAGCGACTCGTGCAATTTGAGCTTTTGAAAAACTCACTCGTGCGAATTAATCCCAAATTGAACTCGAAACTTCGGGCACGTCTTGAGAAAAGATGCAACCGATAACTGCAGGGTAGCATTAGGGTGGCAACCGGAAGGGAAACGGGCAATAGGTCGACCAAAGACCACGTGGAGACGAACTGTGGAAAAAGAACGAAAGAGCGAAGGGTGGAACAGCTGGAGAGAAGTCAAAGTCATAGCGGAAGACAGAGCGGGTTGGAAGACAAGGGTTGCGGCCTTATGCGCCTCCTGGCGCGGAGAGATCTAAGTAAGTGCTAAGTGTAAGTGAACTCGAAACCGTATGATTACCTATACAAAACAATCTCATACAAAGTTAACTTCATTAATACGAACAATTTGGCTAATTTTTAAGGGTTACAATTTTCTCAAATGCGTAAGCATATACTAAACTTATAGCTAAATATGTGCTTTTGTCTAGTCATAATTATTTGGTGTCTTGGTGGGGTTAGATGTGATAATTTACTATCGTTTTCCGTAAGAACAATGGAACGCTTAAAGTGCACATGAAGTGAAATTTCACCACCATTTTTTTCGATATTCTGAAAATAGGTTGTTAAGAATTATTTTGATAGGTAAATAAGTCTCTTGAAGTGGTGGGAACATATTTTAACAAGCGACTCAAGTTGGGCATATTAGGCTCAGTTCAAACGTCGAACTTCACATGTGCCGAACCTAATGCAAATTAGCAAGAACAATAGATTTTGCTCATTTGCATTAGGTTCGCACATGTGAAATTCGACGTTTGAACTGGGCCTTAGACAAGAGAATTATTCTCAAAACCATCCGTTGTTGCATTCAGGCGCGACAGTAGCCTCAAAGATACCCTGGTGCACAATTCTAACAAGTGCCACACTGATCAACCTGGTTCGCTCGCATGTCAGCATCCACGGTGTCGCACTTGCAAACACATCACTTCAGACATTCATGTAAGCGGTCCTTAATATTCTCGCACCATTCATCAACACTTCACATGCAGAACAGAAAACCTGGTCTACATTATCTCTTGTTGTCGTTGCCCTCTTCTATACATCGGGGAAACTGGTCGAAGTCTTCATGAACGGTGCAGAGAACACCTGAGAAGCGTTCAAATAAACACTCCGGGTCTACCTGTGGCCGAATAGTTTAATACTGACGGCCATACTTTAGATGACATCTTCATCAGGGGTTTGCGACTTTGCCGAGGTTCTAGTCGCCACAGGAAGCACCGCGAAATGGAAAACATTTTTAGGCTCGGCACCATGCAACCTTTGGGCCTTAACGATGCTTTCCGTTTCTTGTGAACTGCGCGCGTACGCCTTTATATTTCTCATGTGCGCACGCCCTAATTTCAAATTTCAAATCAGTTTAAGATTCCACTACTTAGTTCTCACACTGATGAAGGGCTATGCTCTAAACGTTTGAGAACTCAATCACTATGACACTTTTTACAATTTTTCATTTATGTTTACTATTTTTTCACGTTATTAACATATTTAATTTTATACTAGTGTCACGCATCATCTGGAGAACCTTCACGTTTACTCCCATTCCATATTAGACAAGGACCTGGGTTCTAGTGACGTCATTAGTGTGTTTACAACTGAGCGCGTCACTTATTTTACAGTGGAGTTTTGGCAACTTGTGAAAGGATTCTTTCGATTAAATATGTTTGAAAGCGTCGCGTATTTTAGCCCCGGGTTCGTCTCTTTCTCCGCCGAGGTTTGTTGTGATCGAACACACGAATGACGTCACAAATAAATTGTTTGTACCTTTTTGGCTGCGCTTAAAATGTCGCAAATTTTAGGCCCCGGCGGGAGTTTTCAAACCGCAAAAAAAAAGGACATCCTCTTCGCGCAAAAGAGGAAAACAACTGAAAATGAAATAACGGTTTCTATAGTACGGTGACGAGCCGGCAATTTTCGTGGACGTCCGGTGATAAGCTTACGCAAATAGGGGAGGCTTCTGATTGGCTAACCGTAACCTCTGGTGTCCCACAAGGTTCTTTGTTGGGATCATTATTCTTCATAGTCTACATCAATGATTTACCAGGGGTAATTAGTTAGGACAGTTCAATTGCTTTGTATGCTGATGACAGTAAAATGTACAGGGTTATTAATACTCGAGAAGATCTCTCTATTTTTCAAAGCGACATTGATAAAATATCAGAATGGTGTAAGATGAATAAGATGACAATTAATACTAAGAAATGTAAAATCATACGAATAACTAGTAAAAAGTCACCTTAAGTTGGGGCATTAATATATATAATATCGAAGGTCAACCTTTGGAAAGTGTTAATGTATATAAAGATTTAAGATTGTTTCATTACTGCTGAGTGATCTCTCATGGAATCAACATGTAGATAAAATAACTGCTAAAGGCTAATAGGGTGTTAGGGTTGGTCAAAAGGACTTGTAGGGACTTAAACAACATAAAACCCTAAAACAAAACAGTAGTGAAATTTCACTTCATGTGCACTTTTAATTACGTTATTCATAAGAACCCCGCTTAAAATGGACATCCCGTTAATACGGACAACAACAACAACAACAACAAGTTTTATTTCAAATTCCGTTAACACAGACAGTTTCCGCAGTCACGGACAGTCCGCAGACACGGACAGTTTCCGCAGTTTATTCCGTGTCCATATTAACGGGGTTTTACTGTTGTAAAACTCAGGAAAGCGGCATCTCTTCAGTGACACCCAACGAAATGTTTCCGCAAATAGCTGTCCGGAATACTCATAGCGCCCTTAGACTGCTAGCAGTTCCTCTCTGGATTGTTTAGCGAGCGAGCAAATACGCGATCGGAGATGCGAGCGGCGAGCGAGCGAAAAGTAATGCGAACCGCTCGATTAATTGAAAAGGGACAGTTGGCAGTTAAATACCGCCCACAGATTTTCGGAATACAATTGGTTGAAACGTTAATATTCTCTAATCGGAAATGTTAAGGTCGCGGGGGACAGGTGCCGCTCATCAGTATGCATTTATGAAAAGAGTATGCACGAAGTGCGACGGCTGATACCGAAAATGCGCGAAATATTCACGAACAGACTCTGTAATGTTTCTGCATCAATAATTGCACGTGCAAAGCGCTGTCTGGTAAAATACACCATTTTTTAACGCATGGTTCTTTCCGCATGAAGTGTTGACAATAGCGCGTGGATTTAAATTAGCAAAATTACCATAAATTTATATTTTTTGCATTCGTGTTTGCTCGGGAAGCCTTCGGAAGCGTAAAAACAAGCAATTTTGTGTCCAAGAATTCAGCGCGGATAGAGAATTTCATGAGTTGACACTGCAAGGAGGTAAACTATGTGTATTGTAGATTGTCATATCTGACTCGAAATTTTTAAATAGGCTTTCAAAGGGAGGTTATGAGGTTTCAAATTCTAACTTGGACAACTTTACTCCTTTAAAAGCTAATAACTTTTAATTAAAGTTGAAATCAAAAAATCAGAGTCAGATATGACACAATAGACGTTTTGACGGATCAGTGAGTGGGGAAATCAACTTGCTTTGTGTTCTTCTCGAGGAGCAAACTTGGACACAAAACCACCTTTTAAGAAAAGATAACTTTAGCGGCTTACAGTATTGTATAGCGGCTTATAGCAAGCGCGATCCCTTCAGTAAAAAACAATCCTTACGCACTTCCATTATTCGCCAATATCTCTGTTAAATTTTAGCGAAATCGGCTTTCAAACCTTCACGATACAACGTTTTTAAAAGTGACACCCCTGCCAAAATTTTGCCTTATGAATTTATTCATGGCCAAGTATCCCCCGCGACCTTAACTGATGTTTTCGATCCTAATAAAAACTACGCCTGACGTTTTGGAGAGGATGAAAAATGCTATTTTTGTTCTCAGATTGTCCAGCTAAAAATTACGGGAGGCAAATAGCTACCTTAAAAAATTTAGAACGTTTTAACTGCAATACCGTGAACGATCTACTGCACCACACTGGATCAATGCAAACAGTGATTCGAAAAGGCGTTCAAAATCAATATACTTGAGCTAACTTTTTCAGAGAAAAGGATATAATTCCTAAAACTTTCGGCCTGTTGGATTTTCAGCTATTAGGCATCCGAACAGCTTAAAATTGGTAGGTGGCACAAATGTCCCTTTAAACGTCATTAAATCATGGAAAGAAACATAAACATTACTTTCTTGCCCGGGAGGAGGTACTCCCTATAATGCGCTATACGTGGATGCTCCGCCCGAAAAGGGTACCTTTTTTAGGCTGGAGGTATATGAAAGGGTGGGGTTTTCACGAGTTGAAGTATATGATGAATAGGGATTTCACGAAAAATAGGAAAGGGTAGGGAAAACACGAGTTGAAGTTATGTATAAAAATGGTTGGGAAAAACTGTCATTTAAGTATTATAAAAAGAGCCTTTCAAAATATATCAAACAGATGTACGTAACGGTTATATAAAGGGGGTCCATTTTCAATGAAAGGTATATGAAAGGGATACCTTTTCTGTCAAAAACGGTATATGAAAGGGTAAGGGTTTGGACCTCGGGGCGGAGCATGCCCGTACTAAACTTTGTTGAGTACCCCTCCCGGACTTTCTTGATGAACTTAGCTCGTTAGTCTGAATCAAATCAACGCTCACTGAAATCGCTTAATGCATCTAAACAAAGATATAATATTTTGGATCGGCAAGAACTCCGGATCCCGTACGAATAGCAAATTGAAGTCCAGGTACAGGTGTGAATAAAATAAACTTTTGTCTTTAATATCTCAAATGATTTTTCTTCGGGCTATATACCACTGTGAGACCATTTAGACAACAATAATCGTTTTAAAAAAAGCATGAAACAGGAATAAAATGATATATTTTTTAAGTTGACTCGAACTGGACTCGTGAGTCGAACTTGACTCGGACTCGAACTTCAGACGGCACTCCAATCTAGCAAAGAGAAAGGGTCGATACCGTCCTCCAGATTAACTTCGCTAAGGCACATCAATTTTCTACAACAAAGCTAAAAAGCAGACACGGACAGCTGTTTCGCCCTTATTGGTTCGTATCTAAACCACAATAAACACTCAGTGACCGCTTACTTCTATCCCATATGCGTTGCTAGTCATTCCAGAAGAGAGCAGAAAGAGCGGAGATCGATTATCAGGAACGCCACACATGGAAGATTTTAGTAGTTAAATTGTGGCTGTTCATCCGACCCTCCTCAGCAGAAATCAAAGATTTTATCTTGGTGTGCATGAAACACCCTTCAATTTAATAGGCGAGCTTTAGTAATTTTGCGCACGCTCACATGATGGTTTTTCCGATATTTTTATTTTTTGGCAAACCCAAAAATCAAACTTCACCGCATATTTTCTCGCGTTTCCTTCGGTGTTAAAAAAAATTTAACGGCAGGAAAATTGGAAAGATTAAAAAACTTTAAAAGTCAGTTCTCGGATAATATTTGCCCGACATTCTTTAAATGCTCTGTTGCCATGCAACCACCACTACCAAAACAGTGGCAACTGATAAATGAGCATCAATATGTGTTGGCAAATGTCGTGAGCTAAGAACTCATGATGGTTAGTGTAGAACTCGTCAACTCTTAATAGTTAGTGTAGCTGTTTTTGGTTAAGCCCTTGGCAGCCACATTAAAAGAAAAGAAAAACAATTACCAGTGCATGTCCTTCCATCTCCTGCGAATCCTGCTTTGCACGAACATGTGTAGGATCCTAGGGTATTGTTGCATCCAGCGTTGACGTCACAGCTGTGTGAGTTAGTAGAACACTCGTCTACATCTAACGTGCAATGAGAATTCGTGTAAGTATCACAGATGCTGGCTAATATTCTCTCTGTAGCCGTTAAACTCCCCCAGTTAAGATTGCTCGACAAATGAAACAGAACAGAACAGAACAGAACAATTAACAAAAGGCTGAAATACCAAAACCAATATCACAGTTGTGGGAGCAGGTCAACAAAGCAAATGAAACGTATGTGAAATGGGACACTATATACAATCAAAGGCTCCTAAGGGTGGATTTCCATTGTCGCGTAATTTTTACGTGCGTAAATAAAAATAAGAGACGATGTATGAACTGCTCACGTAAACTTTTGCGCAAGCTGTTCATACATCGTCTCTTATATTTACGCACGTAAAAATTACGCGACAGTGTAAATTCACCCTAAGAGCCAACCCGTGAATAAGAAATGCTAACGCGTAACGCAATATTGCGGTAATCTTATGTTTTCACACTGACACAGTTCAATATGTTTTTAAAATTAATCGTAAGGATTTTTGACAAACGCCAAAAAAAATACGGTACATCACTTTCATAATGTTCAGTCCAAAAAAGAAAGAAAAGAAGAAAAAAAGGAATCCCGAGCGAGATTTGAACTTCGGGCCTTTCGGCTGTCATTCCTCGCTTTAACCCATTGACTCCTGAGAATTTTTACGTTTTTGAGTGATTTTCTGCATATAAAGGATTTCATGACTCCATATTTGAGGTTACCATCGAAAGTGCCGCTGTTCTAAAACACTGAAGGCTTGAGTTTACTGGAAACGTGATTGTGACGTTGTCAGTTTGCTTCGTTGAATTGCAATAAAGGTTGAAATATGGTGTATCTGCGATTATTGGTAAGTTCACAGCCATTTTTCATCTTTAGTAGCTGCCTGATGACCATCATTAAGCTTGAAGGTAGTTCAGAGTCCATTTTCTCAATGAAGCGAGTTAGCTGTTGTACTTAGTTTACGAATTTGGCTCGTTGCTCGTTGAACTGGAAAAATGGCCGCCACGAAACGAAGTAGCCTTGGGAATCGACTCTGGATGAATTTCTCGACCTACCACTGTATATTTTGGAAGTACGTTGCGACCACTGAAGAGCACAACAAGCGCGAAATTTCGGTGGTGGGTCAGAGTGGCTGTGGACTAAGTATAAATATGAAATGTGTGGGGAAAGGAACGAACGCTGTCAAAAATTTGTGGCTATTTCCCAGCATGCAGTGCGGTGATGATGTTGAAAATCGAGGCAAGGTCAGTATGCACTAGAACGAGGGGCTGTAGCTCGGCCTGAGCAACGAATAAGAGCAAAAATATTCACTGCTAAGCTAGGACTAGGACTGAATTTTGGTGTGAACGTTGACTTTTGGGTTTGCCAAGATGATTTGAATAAAAAAACTAAAGGCAAAAACGTGATTTTTGTTGTTATTCTATGACATTAAAAACGGTCATTTTTGTTATTGTCCAAATTCAAACGCTGATATTCTGCAAAAATCGCTGACTTTTTTGTGTTTATTGGGTATCTCAATTTGAGGGACTTTCTAGTCA
This sequence comes from Cladopsammia gracilis, assembly GCA_022457155.1. Classification (NCBI taxonomy): domain Eukaryota; kingdom Metazoa; phylum Cnidaria; class Anthozoa; order Scleractinia; family Dendrophylliidae; genus Cladopsammia; species Cladopsammia gracilis. The sequence continues at coordinate 343,061 of JAJGOT010000461.1, read as the reverse complement.
ATGCTCACAACTGCTAGTTAAGGCAATGTTCGTACGATAGAGAAAGTTGCAATTTTTTAAAGCAGTGGAGTCTTGTACGGGCGGTTTCGGGCGGTTCAGGTGTCAATGGGTTAAACCACTTGGCCACCGTGATCACTGACTTAGAACGGGATAAATTTAATTACTTCAAGGTAGATATGCATCGAAACGCGTGTCTCGGTTGAAAAATCATTTTAGATCGATTTTAATGCTGCATTAAATTCCAAATGCGAAATATCTTTAAGCGTATTGTTGTTTATATTCGTTTACAATAATTTAGTTATTGTTATTGCTGGATTCACGTAATTTTTGTTACGAAACGCATTCGTAACAAAGCTTTACGTCACTAAGTTTACAGCTAATGGAAGGTGCGAGTGAGCGAGCGAGTACTCGTTTGCATATCTGTCTCCGTTTACCGATAACCCGTTCATGACGCATGAGCTTATTCACGGGTTAAAAACAACATATTCATGGCAGAAAGTGTCATTTTAATTTCTACTCCTTCTTTGCTAATAAGACCACGGAAACGCTTATTTTCTCACGTTTCCTTCGGTGTTAACAAAAATTCACTGAAGGAAACTCGAAAAGATTAATGAATTTTAAAAATCGATTCTTACATAATATTTGCCATTCTTTAGATGCTCTGTTGCCATGCAACCACCACTACCAAAACAGTGACAATTGATAAATAAGCATAAATATGTGTTGGCAAATGTCGTGAGCTAAGAACTCATGATAGTTAGTGTAGCTGCTTTGGTTTAACCTTAGGAAGCCACCTTAAAAGAAAAGAAAAACAATTACCAGTGCATATCCTTCCATCCCGCTTTGCACGAACATGTGTAGGATCCTAAGGTATTGTTGCATCCAGCATTCACGTCACAGCTGTGTGAATTGGTAGAACATTCGTCTGCATCTGACGTGCAATGAGAATTCGTGTAAGTATCACAGATGCTGGCTAATATTCTTTCTGTAGCCGTTAAAGTCCTTCATTTAAGACTGCTCAACAAACAAAACAGAACAGAACAATTAACGAGAGATAATCGTTTCTTCAATAATACATAATTGGCTCGTAGATCTACTGAGAATCTCGAAAATCGTTGCACGTATTTTATTATTAAGTGAGCCGTTGCCATACATGGCAATGTGCTCACTTAACAAAATGTAAATGCTTTTCCTGGGTGACGTGGCAACGTAATTTCATGCAATACGTCATACAGTTCTCTCTGATTTCACACAGTGTATATTTATGTCACGCTAAGACATGTTTCTCTTTTAAAGTTCAATGTTTTGAAAACAAAATTTGCTTTATTTGAACAAGTCCGCCATCCACTAAGTATGAAAAATGGGACCAAGCGGCCCACTTGTGAAGCAGTAACCGGCTACTTGTTATATATTCTTTTAGTGAAACGTTGCAGATGGAGATTGATTGGCCACATGCATCCGCGCAAGACCATTATCAGCCATTCCACAAGTGGCCATAGAGAAGATTCCAACGGTTTCTCTCGTTACGAAAAAAATCGATAAATAAAGCACCGGAGAGTTTTCATTGGTCCATCGCTCTCAGTATATTATCAGTAAAGTATGCGACGGATAACTGAGTAGAGTGATTCCTACGAAAGCCAAATTGAAACTTGCTCAAGAGTTTGTTCTCTTCCAAGTAACTCTTTAGTTGTTGACTTACTGCTCTTTCTAGAATTTTCTATATGATGGGGAGTACCGAAATAGGTTGATAGTTGTCGGGATCATGATTGTCCTTTGCGGCAGACTTATGAATTGGTGTAAGCTCTAGAGCTCTTCCAGTCGTTTGGGAAACATGCAGACTTCAAGGAGATATAAATTAGATATGTGATGGACTGAGAAGTTACAGGGGCACTGTCCTTTAGTAAGCGAGCAGGTATCATGTCTATCCCGGATGCTTTGTCTGAGTTAATTGAACATAACTGACGATACCTAAACCGCTCTGTGATAAAGTTGAGATCGAAAGTTTGATCGGTAAATGGAGTAAGTGCATCATTATGAGTGACAGTATAACCGGAAGGGAAACGGGCAGTAGGTCGACCAAAGACCACGTGGAGACGAACTGTGGAAAAAGAGCGAAAGGAGATCCGCAGGAGACGCTGGAACTGGATCGGGCACGTCTTGAGAAAAGATGCAACCGATAACTGCAGGGTAGCGTTAGGAGCGAAGGGTGGAACAGCTGGAGAGAAGTCAAAGTCATAGCGGAAGACAGAGCGGGTTGGAAGACGAGGGTTAAGGCCTTATGCGCCTCCTGGCGCGGAGAGATCTAAGTAAGTAAGTGCTAAGTATGAGTGACAGACGACAAGGATGTATTATTCGTAGCCAGTTTGATTATGGTGATAAAATAACGGTTTAGGGCATTTGCCATTTCAAATTTGCCACTTATTGATTCACCATCGACTTTAACTGACTGAAGTTGAGCATTGTCAGCGTTCTTCGGAAGTATCTTCTTGATGGTTTTCCAAAAGCCCTTCGGTTGGTATTTTGTTAAGTGTTTTAACGATCTTTTGGTCTTCTACTTTTCCTTTCATTGAAGCTGTCGGCCTGATAAATCGGTCTTTTTCCGTAGTGTTGGTAGCCATTCTTAATTTACTTGGAATCATTTACACTTCCACTTCCACTTGACTTCTGACGCGCATGCATTCCCAGCAATAAAAACTTGAAGTGTTTTCTACGACTGTGCTGTGAATAGATGATGTCAACAATAGCCGTTAAAGTCCTTCATTTAAGATTGCTCGGCAAACAAAACAGAACATAACAATTAACGAACGGCTTAATTACCGAAACCATGGGAGAAAGTGTCATTTTAATTTCTACTTCTATTTTGCTAATTAGACTACAGAAACGTTATCGGGAGCTACTGGTGCAATGAATATTTTTCCCGGCTTTCTTACCACTACAGATTTGTCCATCTCCTGTAAATCCAGCTTTACAGGTACAGGAGTATGATCCTAAGGTATTCTGACAAGTGGCATTGACGTCACACGTATACGAGTTAGTAGTACACTCGTCCAAGTCTGGTAAGAAAGGAAACTGTCAGTTTAAACCAAAAAATGCTTACTGTAAAAAAACTAGATAATTATTTTTTCTATAATAAATAATTGGGTCGTAGAGCTACTGAGAATCACTGAAAATCGTTGCACGTATTTTATTATTAAGTGAGCCGTTGCCATACATGGCAATGTGCTCACTTAACAAAATGTAAGTGCTTTTACTGGGTGACGTGGCAACGTAATTTCATGCAATATATATACGTCCAGTTTTCTCTGATTTCACACAATGGATATTTATGTCACGCTAAGACATGTTTCTCTTTTAAAGTTCAATGTTTTCAAAAACAAAATTTGTTTTATTTGAACAAGTCCGCCATCCACTAAGTGTGAAAACTGGAACCAAGCGGCTCACTTGTGAAGCCGTAACCGGCTACTTGTTACATATTCTTGCAGTGAAACGTTGTAGGTGGAGATTGATTGGCCACATGCATCCGCGCAAGACCATTATCAGCCATTCCACAAGTGGCCATAGAGAAGATTCCAACGGCCTCAGTATAACTACGCAGAGGGAGGAATGAACCTGATTTTACTGCCAACTACCAAACCTCTCCCCCCCCCCCCCCCCCCCTAATACGCCGCATTCAACTTAGTTGCAATATATGAACATTGGAGAGAGGTTCAGGAAAGTGAGCAATCAATTGTTATTTTGAAAGCTGGTTGTTATAATTTTGTTAAGTGTTTTAATGGTCTTTTGGCCTTGTACTTTTTCTTCCATTAAAGCTGTGGGCCTGATAAATCGGTCTTTTTCCGCAGTGTCGGTAGCCATTCATAATTTACTTGGAATCATTTACACTTCAACTTCCACTTGACTTCTGACGCATGCATTCCCAGCAACAAAAAAGAGGAGTGTTTTCTACGACTTTGCTGTGGATAGATGATGTCAACTAAAATGGCATATTCAATTATCAAGTTCTGATAAAAATAATTTTCTTCAGTTCCTCTACATCAGCCAAAAGAAATCGCGAGTATACTGGATATGCTTATTACCTGTAAAACAAGTGAAGTTGTAGCAGTTATCACACGGTACATCATTCCAACGGTACCCATGCTTGACGCCAAGAGTGTGCACACAGTCTTCGTTTTTCCAGTCGTTTGGTTGTTGCGGAGCCCAGTACCTAAAACTGCTAATTTTTTTGTTCGTCCACACGAAAGAGCCCTCCACGCTTCGATCATTAAGTCCAATCCAAGATTTTTCTCCGTTGTGCCTGTGCTGTACGTACACATTTTCTTCTTGATTGTGAATCGTCACCAGATTCGAGCTCATTGCAGTACAGTTTGATTCAGCGGTCAGCCATGTGGCGCATGCGTGACTCTTAAAGTAGCAGTAACCACCAAAGAAACTCCATCCTGGCTGGCATATATCTGTTGATGTAAAAAGAAAAGGATATAGTTACAGCCCTTCACGTTAGATTCAGCAAAGTTTCTAATTTAACGGGAGGATTACTCCATTCATTCATTCCTCCATTCGTAACTGATTTTCAGGCTTTATGTTAGTCAATCTGACATGTGCTAATTACCTGACAAGACAGTGTATGATATTGAGAGCGGGTCATACTTTGACTCATACAATTCCTTTAAACAAACTCGAGCTGCTGTCGTGTTGATGTACTGCAGAACAAAAAGCAGGTAAATAATCATGATTTAATTAAGAACACTGATGATAATTAGGTATACGTGTAATACTCGTTATGATTATGCAAATATGAATCACGGTAAAACAATGCCTCATTAACAACTGGCCGTACACAACATTTCCACCGGAGCACTTTCCCATAAAAATTTGTGTGGGCTGCGATACTGCTGACACTCCTAAGCTCAGCTCTTTCAGCTTTTTGGCTTAGAAAGCTGGATCAATTTCTTTTAAGCATACTATATTTCATCTGAGTACGAATGTGTCTTTTATGCAAGAAGGATACTATTCTCAGTTTGTAGATTTAGTTCCATCTACACAATTAAACTGCCCTTCTTGACTTCGTTACCTCTATAGTTTGATAGCTAAAAACGCTATCTTCGAATTTTATTAAATTTAAGAACGGATAAAAATTATCAAATCGAGAAGTAAGGTCAAACAAAAGTTTAAAACTGATCATCAAAGGAAACTTCGTTTGTTTTTAACAAAATGGAAATTCTACCATGATCCAACATGCAGACCGTCAACTTACCTCAACCCAAGCGGTTATGGAATTGTGCATGGGGTCCCGATTTCCGCCATTCGAGGTGTGATTCGCGGATACAAAAACGCTTGGGGCATTTTTATACACCTTAGTAAAGTAAATATCCTAAAAAAATCACAAAATTATTGTTAAAAAATGGGCAGATGTTTCATTGACGAAGTTATTTTAAAAGCCATTCAAACTGCGATTTGACTTCAACAGAAAGACAAGAAACAGAAAACAACAAGAAATAGAAACTACTGACCTTGCAGAAGGCATTATTGTAATCCACCGCCGGAGATTGTAAGTTTGCAAAATAAACCGAAGCGTGTTCTGAAAACAGAGGCCTATGAAGAGACGAATATGCTAGCCAGCTCTACACAAAAAGTTAAGAAAAACAAAAATCGTGATTGTACATTAGTATGAAATTTAACCATTCGCGCGATGTCTGTTTCACAATTGGCGCGATGTCTGTAGTTGGAGGGAGGCGGGGGTTCAAAATCATTGTCTGATTAATCTAAAATTTTCAAACTTTTAAAACTAGTGTCTTTTCCAAATTCCGAACGACACAAACAGAGAAATGTAGCTGTGGTTCGAGAAATTGTAAGTTGGGTTTTTTCACTTCATGCATTTCTTTGTAAAAAAAAAAAGCTCCCTTCGCAATCTTTCCAAAACCTTCCACAATCTATTTGCGCGTACGTGAAAGTTAGGTTGCAAATTGAGAGCTCTTCAACATTGAAGACTGTGATACTTACAACATAGATATCTTCGTGAGAGCCTGCATAATTTTGCAGTTCCCTCAAGCACATTTTGAAGGAAGATTGTGTGACGTCCTCTAACCAAATACTGGCAGCATCCCTCCTCAGTCCTGCATGGTGATGTGCTGCGGTAACGAAAACTGACGGTTCCTTTGAAAATTTTACCTATTTCCAACGAAAAAAGTAAAATGACATTTTGTAAACAAGTACGAGTGTGTCATTGACGAGATCGCGGCCGAATGGTTTTACAAGCAGCGAAGGAGTGTTTAAATTGCCAAACAATAACTGAGATTAGAATGATAATTGCTTTTCCTATTTCAACAGTTCTTTGTTCACCGATTTTATTCGTGCAAAATGCAGTCGTATCACCTCAGTATTGGACATCAGGTCCTTTGTTTCCGCTTATTCTAAATCCCACATTATTACCTAATGCGGTTATTTCTTCAACTGTCGATCGGTAGTTTTCGCAATTCCTTGCGTGCATAAATCATTTGATGATAGGCAAGCAAACAGCATTTCATTCAATCAGTGGCGTGTTGTGCAAGCTGTAATATTATTAATTATTTCTTGCTTCAAAAACAAATACAAAGTTTAAGCGGGCCAGGCGAAGGAAGGTAAAATTGCCGGGGTGCACTGAACTATTTTAAGTGTAGTTTTTAATAATAAACGAAAAAAAGCAAGGCTGATTCGACAGTGAAGGAATATAATGAAATTTATCCAATATTTCAAAAGGCAAGGCCTTTCTTCCTAGAAAGAAAGAAAGAAAGAAAGAAAGAATCAGCCTTGCTTTTTTTCGTTTATTGCTATTATTTATAGCTGATTAAATCCTCAATTTGGATCCGGTGCTTCTGTTTTGTGACGTTGGTCCTTGCCTTCAAAATTGCATTTAGTTTTTAAAACTCTGGTGATTGAAGCCTTTAGTGAAATGAAATGACACATCTTAGGCAGCACTTTAGGGGGTTAACTGAGGAACGTTTAAAAATTAATGCCAGGTAGATAAAGAAGTTAGAAAGGAAAGAACATTACTCACCGAAGGGAAATTTATCGTCTCACAAGTCGTTCCAGTCCACCACTGCGATATGCGCATCTCACCAGCAACTCCACCCACTGGAGCTCCCTGATAAGCCATCCAGTCTATTGACACGTTAGCACTGGACTTGCGCTCGTTAAAGCCTGCCGCCATCACGCACGCAGTGAATCGATCGTAACTCACATCTTCAATCCATGACACAGCGGCATCATGGACATAAGACTTATCACTGGTATCAATGTGATTGACAGTTATCTGCACATCGATGAGTTTGTCAGGATAGAAAACGAAAGGTCGAAAACGAACTACTTCACAATGAGAGTATCCCAGGGATGGTATATGAGGCATGTGACGCCGACCGCGCTGAAAGGGAAACCCTATAAAATCGAATAAAACTCAAATGAGTACTGACAAGTGACCAGTATTATCTCGCTACACAAAACTGCTACATGAAACTGTATATACCTAATTGAAGAAACATTGTCGGAAAAAATAGCATCAATCATAAAGGCCACAATGGAATTATCAGAACAAGGCAAATAACTTGTTAGCATATACATTTATTGATGTTCAAGATCTTTTCCTTCCCAAAAGTTTTTCCTAAAATAATTTTCGACATACTTTGTTTTAATAATGAACAATTTATCTGTAAACACACGAGATTTTTTCAAAGTATTATATCAGACGTCAATGCTTACCTTCACAGCTCCCAGGATGTTGCACTGTGTAGTTCAATTGTAACAGACACATTTCCTGTTCGAACAGACACTTGTTGTCATAAGTCGTTCCATTTGAGGAGCATATTGGTTCTTGGAAGGAAGGACAACTCTCCACGCACACGCAACGAGCATCGTACGGTCCAAAGGCCTTACACAGACCGTGATAATCACAGATTACATCCAAACAGGGATCCAAGTCTAAGATTGTGTTAAAAACAAAGTAAAGTACTTATTATTTGTCTCAAAATAAATAAAATGTTCCCTTGAAGAGGGAAGAGTTGAAGCTGTGTAGGGGGCGCTGTTTGGGCGGCGGGGGTTGGGGGGGAGGACGTCGTATAGAATAAAGGTGTTGTTGCGGATCTGAAATACGTTGCGGACAAAAGCTGTTCATCCCTTCATCGTCCATATCTTTAATAGCGTTTTAGTAATAAAAACATTAGTTCTCTCTCTACGACTTCTGGCACACTGTTCTGTATGGATTAACCGAGCGAGATACTAATACTAAGATTAGTAGTTATTTTTCCTTTGCCTCTTTTACCTACCTCCAATAACCAAATAATCGACTTCAATTGCGTCCTTGTTGGTTGTGTCGTAGTTTCTGACGCAAATCTCCGAGTCTGTTGTAGATGCGTGCTAAAATTACAAAGTAAGTGTTAAAACTCGCGTTTGTTTCATATTTAAACAGAAATAAAAAAAATTGCCCATCAAATGTCCGAATCGAATTCCATTTCCATCCATTAATAAGATCTCCCTCCAACTCCCAAAATAACCCAATCGGCCCTTTTAGTGAGAACTTTCAAAATTCGCAGTCTTTAAAACTTATTGGACTCTATGGGGAGTTTAAGCGTTCTTCCGTTAATGACTACAAGTTTGCACTAGCAAACTTCTGTCAAATTTATGTGCAAATTACAATTTATGTGCAAATTACAATTTATGTGTAAATTACAATTTATGTGTAAATTACAATTTATGTACAAATTACAATTTATGTGCAAATTACAATTTATGTGTAAATGACAACTTATGTGTAAATGACAATTTATGTGTAAATTACAATTTATGTGTAAATTACAATTTACGTGTAAATTGCAATTTACGTGTAAATTACAATTTACGGGTAAATTACAATTTATGGGTAAATTACAATTTATGTGTAAATTACAATTTACGTGTAAATTACAATTTACGTGTAAATTACAATTTACGTGTAAATTACAATTTACGTGTAAATTACAATTTACGTGTAAATTACAATTTACGTGTAAATTATAATTTATGTGTAAATTACAATTTATGTGTAAATTACAATTTATGTGTAAATTACCATGATGGATTTTGATTCACAAAGTTTCCTACAATATCTCCCCTCTCTCCATACTCCACCACACAAAAATAATCGAATTCCAACAAAAATACTCCTTTTAGCGAATATAGACCGTTGAATGTCCCGTAAAGGAGGACGGCTGAGAAGGAGGGAAATTTCCTCTTACCTCAACCCAGGCGGTGACTGCGTTACAGCCAGATCCCGACAAACGCGAACTGTTGTTGTAGTTACTGCGTTTTGGTGTCACCACTACCACAGGAGGAGCAAAGAATGGATCTGTGAAGTTGATTGTCTGCAAGATGAAATGTATCACTCATTAAACCTGTTATTCTTAGCATGTTATTATTTTCTGGATAATTGGAGTGATTTCATTAAAAATTCATTGTTAAACAGTACATTTGTCGAATGTCTATGTGAAACAAGAAAAGAGAAACTGACAACCACCCCATCCCCCCCCCCCCCCCCCCCCAACAAACACACATACACACGCCATTTGAATTCTGTAAGCGACAAGAGAGTTTGAGCAGCAGAGTCAAGGTCAGAGTTCTCCAAGACTATTAATTTCATTGCAAAAGAAAATCAAGCTGACTAAGAAAAATCCTTGTAATACAAATATTTAGACTTTACCTGACAGAGGGCATACTTGTCTTGTTGAGATGGCGCGTTGTTGTTCGTAAACAAAACACTTTTGGTCAAAGTAAAGTTTTCAACTTTCAAGTTAGTATATGCCATCCAGTGCTATAAGAAACAATCAAAATAAATGAGAAAGTTAACTTTCTTTCATTATTTCCTTTGTTTTCGCATTGGGCGTGATCACATCCCATCCCTAGTTATATCCCTAGAAATTTACGTTCTATATTCTTAGGCGATTCATAAACATTTTGAACCACGGCCGCGATGTTGGCCTTTTCTTTCAGCTGCTAAAATGTCCAGCCTGCAAATGACACATAAAATTTAACTTCCGCTGAATGACACCTTACCGCCGCATGGCAAAATATTGGGCGATATTTGCCTCTAATTTTTAACTCGTCCCCAGACCCCAATTTGACCCTTAAAATCACAGCGAAAACGCCATGAAGGGAAAATCAAAATTTCGCCCATTTATGAATTACTTTTCGGAAATCCATACTCGGATTCCAGTAATTATATCTGGAAACGTTAAAATATTTTAATAACTTAAAAAAAGTCCCGTCATTTTGACCTTGAAGTGACCAATGTCACGTAAAGGCTTGTATGGAGTTCAACTGCGCGGTCATCGCTTTTAGCAGTATAACTCATTTTAATAGGCGCAATGTCAACATCCACACTCGGTTTTGAAGAGACTGGGATCTAGTGAACATTTTGGAGGGAAATATGATTTAGTTGGAGCGAAAAAAATCCCGTCATTCTGCCATTTTTTTCAGTGCAATATGCTTCGACTGAGCCCATTTTGACTTCTATGCGTCTGTATCTTGGTGATCTTGGTGACTTGCGCGGACTAGCGCTCAGGCCGTTCGAGCTCAACTGCGCATGGGCAATAGTTCATTTCAGTAACGCGCACGCTCGGAGCAAATGTCTCCTATCAGGGGGCAATTTTTGGTATGTTGTTATCGCTCTTGTTGTTGTTGTTGTTTTTGTAGAAGCTGTAATGTTCATAGTGTCACGAGTTTGGGACAACGAAAAAATCTGACTTCCTGATCGAGCCTCTGACCTTCCCTACACCAGTCGGATGCTCTAACCACAGAGCTACCAGAGACTATAGCAAGCAAGGCCATATACTAGGTTCATAAACGACACGCGTCCTGCATACTGCAAGGATCAATAATGTCGAAAGCGTCATGTTTCATTATTTGCCTTGTTTTTGTTGTTGTCGTTGTTGTTAAGATGGAACCATTTTGTTTATAAATATGAAAAGAAAATTGCTTCAGCTAAGTGAGGTGGTTCCACAGACAACAAGCTTTTGTTGACCAATATTTGGAGTTGTCTGATTTATAAGCATTGTTGTTTTACTGCTTTCTGGTCTTCTTTAGGAACAATGTGTATTATAACTATGCAGATACATTATTTATAGGATAGAGAATAATATTGAACACTTTACTCACAATTTTTATGCTCTTATGTAGACCGTCGAAAATCTTAACTTCTCTGAGACAAATTTTGAAACTGTCCTCGGTCAAGTCCTCTACCCACGCGGCCATTGCGTCTTGAGGTCTCCCTACAATCTTGTGACTAGGAGTCACAAGTATGGTTGGTGAAGACAAGAATCGCTGGAAAATAAACATAAACTATACTTTAGAGAAGACACGAAGAAAACGATAGACACAAAAAAAAATTCTGTTATTAAAATATGAATAAACATGAAAAACGAAAGAATCAATGGAAATTAGGGAAATTAATGGCTGCGTGCCTGCGTACCTGCGTGCCTGCGTGTGTCCATGCGTGGCTGTGTGGTTGCGTGGCTCCGTGGCTACCTGGCTGCGTGGCTTCGTTTCTGCGTGCCTACGTGCCTGCGTGCCTGCGTGCCTGCGTGCCTGCGTGCCTGCGTGCCTGCGTGCCTGCGTGCCTGCGTGCCTGCGTGCCTGCGTGTCTGCGTGCCTGTGTTCCTGCGTTCCTGCGTTCCTGTGTGCCTGAGTGCCTGCATGCCTGCATGGCTAAGTGCCTGCGTGCCTGCGTGCCTGCGTGCCTGCGTGCCTGCGTGCCTGCGTGCCTGCGTGCCTGCGTGCCTGCGTGCCTGCGTGCCTGCGTGCCTGCGTGCCTGCGTCCCTGCGTCCCTGCGTCCCTGCGTCCCTGCATTTTTGCGTGCCTGCGTGCCTGCGTGCCTGCGTGCCTGCGTGCCTGCGTGCATGCATGGCTGCGTGTCTGCGTGCCTGCGTGCATGCATGGCTGAGTGGCTGCGTAGCTGCGTTTCTGCGTTTCTACATGCCTGCGTGCCTGCATGCTTACGTGCCTGCGTGGTTACGTTCCTGCGTGCCTGCGTGCCTGCGTGGTCGTGTGGCTGTGTGGCTGCGTACTTTTTTTTCATTTCATTTCATTTCATTTATTTGTTTACTCCAAACCTTTACAGATGTTAATTAAATTAAAATCGCGTATCTTCGTGCCTGCGTGCTTTATAAATTAATTTCGTTTGGCGGTAAAATGTTTTATTACCACATAAAGATAATGAAAAAAACAATTCGGAATCGACAAAGTGTGCATAGACAAACTTATTAAATTGTTTTGCTGGAGGACAATCAACGATAAAAGCAATAAGGAGTCTTTACTTCGGTTCGATAATCGTAAGGGGTGGACCATTAGAAATCCTGGGAGGGGGGTCAAAAATTTTTCAGTGTATGCATTTTTTTTCGGCCTGAGTTTCCTGCAGGATTTTTTTTGGGAGGTGCAAGCCTGAGATCTTCATTATAAATGCGTGCAAGCTCCAATTTCTTTTTTTATACCAGTGGCCCAATCCATTTTTGGTATGAAACGCTGGAGAGTAGATTTAAGTCAGACTGTCGAACCTTTGCATAAAAATTGGATGGAGTGGTCGAGCGCCGAAGGCGCGAGCCGCTAGGGGGTCTGGGGGCATGGCCTACCAGAAAATTCTGAAACTCCATTTCTAGTGTTCTGAGACAACAATTTCTGTCAAAAATGTTTGGCAAATTGATGTCGCTTCTCGTCGTCACTTGCGTGTAGTAGAGCAGGTTACATATTTCATGATGTTTACAGTGTTTTCAAATATGTACATAAACAAGGTTTTGGTTATATTAAGATATTGGTACATGTACCAGATAGAACTTTGAGGCAGGTCATTTTTGACAGCATTTGAGTCAACCTGAAGTTGCTTTTTGATGAATTTTACTAAAAGAGAGCATACTCTCATATATTCCAGTTTAAAATAAATAAATAAATAAATAAATAAATATATGTATATATAGTCAGTTAGCTTGCAGGATTTTATTTTTTTTATGGTCAACTGCTTGCAGGAATTTTTTTTTTTTTGAGACAATATTCCTTTGCAGGATTTTTTTTGGTAATTGTCACCCCCCTCCCAAGATTTCTAATGGTCCGCCCCTAAGGTTACCACGCCTCAAACTTTTCATGTTACCATAAGCTTTTGATGAAAATGGACGTGAACTAACCTTTTGGAAGTCGATCCTTTTGCATTCTGTTCCAGTAGTCCAAGCGTCCAAGGAAGTGGTTCCTATTTGTGTTCCAGAAGGTGCAGATTGAAGCGCAACCCAGTTGACCTCCGCAGTTTTATTTGAGCCGTCGCTATACTCAACAACACACGCTTTGAATTGATTTTTATCTTCTGACTCCACCCAAATGGCAGCACCGTTACCACGAGTTGGTTTTTTAACTGAGTGACCAAATGAAGCGAGAACTTTAATTTCCTGCCCTCCAGAGAAAGGTTCTGGAAACGAAACCTGGTTACAAGCGAAAAGCCCTGGGCTGGCTGTGGTCACATTGATTTTTCCTGCCTTGAAACTGGCTGTTGTGAAGGAAAGAGAAAACATATAAGCTGGATTAAAGATAACGGCAATTCGTATTAACTAATTATCGAGGAACTGCAGGTGTAAAGGACGTAAAATTTCCTCTTTCCGTGTGCGCCCCACCCCCAAATCGTTCGGTTATAAATATGACATTAACCGCATCACAAAACTACTAATTAACGACATTTTAAAATGTCTAGTCTACAATAAAATTGAAAATTAAATGCTGTTTCCATTTACCTTGACTTTCGTGGGTGAGCAGCTCGAAAGTAAAAAGTATTAACCAAAGGTGCAACGGAACACAACGCACTCCGGACATCTTGCTTCAAATGAAGGAAAAGCTTAACTGAGTTGAAGTTATATACATTATTTTTGTACGTGATCGTGATGACATCAGTTTTATCTGCCTGGACATGCGAACGGACAATAAAATACATATTCCTTAATGGAAGTGATTTATCTTGGGGCTTAAGCAAGCAGGTCGTAGAAGTGGTTGGTTTCTTCGTTTAAGGGGGAGGATCGTTTCTTCGTTAAGATATTTGAATACCATCTACAGTAGTCCAGAATAACGTGACAAGCCTACACAGACTTCCTACTGTACGGGTATTATTTTGATTTATCTTGGGGCTAAGCATGTAGGTCGTAGACGGGGGGTCGTTTCTTCGTTAAGATATTTAAATACCATGTACAGTAGTTTAAAATAACGTGACAAGCCTACACAGACTTCCTACTGCGCTTTTGTGTTAGTGACTCATTCTTAGTTTGCCTTCAAAGGTTAGCTCTTACGAGCATGTCTTTAAATGATTTCCTCTTTTATATGATATAATAGAAGGATTTTTGAAAATTGTTTTCAGCACTGCTGATTTTGAATAAAACTCCATTTCTGCATCAGTATTTTTTGGAGACTCCTGGGTGATATGTCATGACGAATGGTGATATTTGCTAGCATTTGCTAGCAGGTCTTTTTCTTTTGTTTCAATTTTTTGATAGCCACGCGCTTCAAGGCGTGTTCTAAATTGATTGAGAAATTCCTGGAAAGTTGTTTTCCGAGGAATTTGTCCGTAGAAGTCTGATGGCTTCTCCTTTGATAAAACCTCTCTTGACACCTGGTGGTTGACAGGAGGTATAGTGTGTGTACTGAAATGTCTCAGTCGGCTTGTAGTGATTTTTTATGTTAAGGATAGACGCCTGTTGGGATCGTTTTCCTTCCCATACAACCGTGTCAAGGAATGTAATATCCATCTGTGAAATTTTAGCTGTAAATTTTATTGTGGGATGGAATTTGTTTGCTTGTTCAAGAAATAGGAAACGTCATCGATGAAACGTTTCCATACTGTTGGTTTTATTTTGCTTTGGCTCAGTATTTTTGTTTCAATGTTTGCCATGAAAATATTGGCAAATGCTGCCTACTGCATTTTTGTTCCATGGCTCTCCCATGAATTTGGAGATAATATTCTCCATTGAATTTGAACGAGTTTTCTTTGAGGATAAGGTTGATCATTACTTTGAGATAGTGGGACGGGATGGGAGGGTTGTTGTTGTTGAATTGGTCGTATGCCCTGCATACTGCTGTAATTCCCTCCTCTGGTGAAATATTTGTATACAAGCTTGTTACATCCATAGATACCAAAATTGTATCGTAATGATACTTTGGTTTGTTCTATGAAGATCATAAAATGGGTGGTATCTTTAAGGTATCATTGCTGTTTTGGGGCAGCTCAGTTGCAATCGCGCGAGCCAACTTTGATATTAATCGTGATAAATAGTTTAAGGAAATAACAGAAAAAAGTCTAGAAATAGCTCATTTCTTTGCTCATTTCCTTGCTCATTTCCTTGAGCATTTGTAACTCCGTACCGTGAAGATTAGGATAGGCATATAATTTTCATTTTTTTTAAAATATAATTTCATTGTCAAGGAAATTGTTGATACGATTAATACAACTGATAAACAAAATTATATTCATGGAAAAATGTACATTTAATGATCATCCTATTTAAACTTTACATTCCTTTCCAGATTTATCCTAATCAAATTCTGCATTAATTTTCTATTTTACTATTTTCAGTTACCATGTTAGGAAGTGAAATTCATGTTATTTTGGCGTTTCGTAATTCTCGACACACTTCAACGATTGTGCTAAATCGACAGGTTTAGTTCACGTTATAAATTTAGCAACCTTGACCGTGCTGATCATGAGATCAACACGGGTTGGCACATAGGAATTAAGTTTTGAGACAGCTTCCCTTATTTAACCAAATATTGAGACCACCACCAAGATTTACTTTGTCTAGTTCAGTAGTGTTAGATAAACAGAAGATAAGGTTTGGCTGTTATCTTAACTCTTATGGTCATTAAACTCTGTTATTCGCTTCTTTCTGTCTTGTATACGCAGTTACAAAGCAAGACTAACGTCGCTAAGGTTGTAGCTCTAGTGGTACTTTAAAGAAGAAACTTAAGTAATGGATTGGCAAGGGATTCCTTCCGTCAATCACACCTTCTAAGGAAAGGCTTTTATGTCGACTTAGCTATATCCCAGCTTTAGCGCAAAACGTCTCGCATAGCTTGTAATTAGGTCAACTGATCAGAGATCAATGAACGAGTGACAATCCAGAGATTCCCGGTTTGCACCGTCATCGCAACCATTTACGGTCAACTTGTTACTTTTCATGAAAGGTTTTTCATTGTGCGCCCACAAAACATATCTTGCTGTTGCAAAATCTTCCCGTGTTTGACCCATGTTTCCTTCTGACATTTAAAGCAGGAAACTATACTGCGGATTGTGAAGACAGTAACAGAAAGATCTCTGACTTTAAAAGGTCATCAAATGGAAGCGTTGGTTAAGTTTAATTGTGTGGTGACTGTCAGCTTAATTGCCAAGACCACTTCTATTGACTTCTAAAGAGAGTGGTGGAGATATCTCAAATATTGGTAGCAGGCAATTGTGACCCTACTTTTTAAGGTGTTTTCTTAGTATTGTATTGTGTATCACTACTACGCATAATTTCTTGCATCATTAGCTCGAGTAGTCCGACACAAGATAGTTTTTTTAGGATATGTTGGCCAAATGAATAAGTGGTTGTTTTCTCCTTAAACGACCAAAGTGATCTCTTTTTTTATTACATCATTTTCCTGATGAAATGATCCTCTTTGACTTTGACTTCTTCGTGAAAAAAGAAAAAACGTGTACTTACCCAGTTTCTCATTGGTATAAAATTATGATCATGAGATCATGTACGCAAGGAATGTTTTGAGTCAGTGCCTTTCGCGGCTGAGTGCCATTGGTAGTGTTACTATGATCTTTATAAATTTTCCTTCCCCTTTCTCTTCATTTTTGGAAAGTGAAAGTGCTGAACACTTCCCACGCCAAATTTTAAAGGCCCAGTATAACTCAAAATGCATTGCGCGCCCAATGCCTCGACGATTGAAATTAACGCAGTCGAAAATTCCCGAAAGAGCCAATCACGAGCGAGTTCGTCATTTGAAAACAAAAATAAACGTCCGCAAAGCCGAATGGGTGATACTGGGCCTTTAATTTCAAATCAGTTATTTCAAACGCCATTACTTGATTCAATGGCCAAAACGATTGGATGAGCATACATACAGCAGAAAACACCACACAAGTCCTTTACTGTTAATAGCTTTTATTATAGCAACCCCTTTTTAAAGAGCTATCTTCATAGCCATTCTACAAAGCTTTTTGCTACCACTTGAATTTATTTCGCATAAAACTGAAAGACAATATTTCTTGGTTAAAAAAAATGCAATATAAAGGTGAAGCAGGAGCATGTTACAGACTTAATCACCTTGGAGAAATGGGCGACGGAAACAAAATATTTGTGACACAAAATCTTAAAAATCCTTTGGACGTATTTTCATCTCAGACTTCTTGATGAAGCTTGACAAGGAGCCTCTTTGGTGCCATACCATTCCTTGATATCTGTTTTTCCCGGAGAAGTACAAACCATTCAGATTAGAATAGTAACAGTGTTTGTACCACCAGGCACCTTTCCAATACGAGGCACAGTTATAGCCGCTGTTATCATTATCACGATCCTTGGTGGTAAATGATTGACCATTATGATAACTGCCAAGAGAATCTCCACTGGTGCCTAAGAAAAGAAACAAATAAAATACTTCTTTTAAAAAGTAAAATAATTTAGTTATCTTCTTCAAATAAACTAAGTTGTCGCCCAGGCATTCGAGGAAGGTGTTTGTTCAGTAATATAAACAGATACATTTGGACATTTTCATTAGTCATACAACTTCAAGCACTTTTAAAGTCAAATGGACCGAAAGTCGATTTAGCAAATGTTAAAGTAGAATGTTAAAAAGTCAAAATGGAAAGTCGATTTAGCAAAGTGGAAAGTGAAGTCTGATTTACAGTTTTTAAAAACGCACTTTTCACTTGCGAATATACGAGTTCTGACTTCTCACTTTCTACTTTGGCTACCCCCCCCCCCCCCCCCCCCCCCAAATGGGAATACATTTGTGGAAATCGTGAATTAAATCCTTCATTGTTCGTTCAATAGTGTAGGCAATTGTTGTTTCGTTTGTAATTGATTACTCTGAAACTCGGCCTCGTCGCGCGGATTTCACCTGGACCTTTGAGATAGCTGATATTTTTGTCCTTCGAAAAAAAATGCCCTGCATTTTACAAACACACTTCGGTATCAGCAGGAGTTAAAGGCCCACGTTCGCCCAAAAGACGTTGCGGTCGTTTGTTTTTGTTTTGAAATGCTCCATTGTTCATACACGTGATCTGATTGGTTACACACATTCAAATGTGAATTTCGTGTTACATGAAATTCAGCGCAGAAAGTGATCACGGCGCGCACAGCATTTTGGGTGAAGGTGGGCGTTTAACTTACCCGAAAAACTTCCAAAACTCAGCTGGTATTTAGAACTCTCGCTTGCTACATCGAATGAGCTGTATTCTGCAAAGGAAGTGTTGCTATTGATATCTTCCAAGTCGACGCGAAGCTTGTCACTGCTGTTTGCAGTCAGACGATGGATTTTCTCCAGCCCGAGCCAAAACTCGCCGTTGAGATTACCGAAGCCGCGTTTGTAGTCATCCCATCCCCGGTAAAAATCGACAGAGCCGTCCTGTCTCTTCTGAAACACCGTCCAACCTCCACCGGCTGTTTTCTGATCACAGAACACTTCAAATTCGCCCAAACCATCAGGATTGATTTTGTACACTCCACTGCTCTTGTAACCGGAATGGTAAACATCAGCGCAGTTCTTGTAAACTGAAAATTGGACAAAATCATTTTAAACGCAATCTCCTTTTCCGTTTCTTCCACCGCTAATATAAGTTACCTGAAAGTTAAACACACTTTAGCAAAATACATTTAACTGGCTGCAAGCTACTGAACAAACAACTGAATCAAGAACAAATTCTGACTGAAACTATCGATGCTAACTTATACTTTACGAACTCAGTAAAGCTATTCCGGATCAGTTTTCTGAAATCAGAACACTCAGTTCAAAATCTTGCATGCATCCTTTTAGTTCTTTGCCCCAAATCGGAACAAAAAATTAAAGGATTTCAATGTATTCCTTTATCGGTATACTCCGAGAAATATTTTGTGACAAAAATTGTGCTTATACTAATCCGTTTCCAAACGATAGCTGTTGTCAGAACCGAGATACAGTTTAAATTTTTTGAACGGCGAAGCATTTGAGACGTTAAAAACGCCCATTAGTTTAGAAAATCGGGATGAATTTTTTTCAGCATTCGCCGCTTTTATCCTGAGTGCGGTCGGCCGAGATTTAAACTTTTTCGAATTTTAGGTTAGCCATGTTAGTAGAATAGTGTTACAAACCTTTGCTACAAGGAACACGAGTTACGTTTTCTCTCAGCGCTCGGATTTCTTGCTTTATTTCCGCCAGATGTTGCTTCAGTTCAGAAAACTGACCGTTTTCATCAGAACAGTTAGTTTGGTTTCTTTTAAGTTCGCTGATTTGCTTTTTCATCTCGTCCAGCTGTTGTTCGATTTTTTCGCAGTTTGGTCCGGAGTAGATATTGTTGTTCACAAAACACCGAGCTTTCTCTTTGTCGTTGTTTGTTTTCGCAGGTTTCACCGTCGAGTTTGCAAGTGCCGCGACAAAGTAAGTGAACAAAATACCTTCGAAGAAATATTTCATCGTGCACTGACTTTTGTATAAAGTTTGCTCTGAATCTGTAGCTCTAAAAGACTTAGAAAACGAATGTTTTACCGCAGACTTGTAAGATTGTTTATGTGGTTTTTGAAACGGGATTTTTCTCGTCTTCCTAGTGTCACTGTAACTCCGTCTATTTTAAGGTTTCTTTTATTGATAGCTATAATTACCAATCATATAGCTCCAAATTTCACGGAAAGTGACTACAATTACCTTTGCGACATTCATGAAGGCGGTACATTTATGCGGAAGTAAAAAGCAAACTCTTTAAGTGTAGTGTTGAAGAAAACACGAAGACAGTTCTTTAACAGTTTTACACACCACAGTGCGGAGTTTGTAAACTGGTGTGAGGGCCTCGGCAACTTGAATTACTTTTTGTTGCCGCAGAAATGGCCCATATCGATCCGATAAATTCGACACAGTCACCATTCTTTTCACTATTTCTTAGCAACGACCTTATGAAAGGTCCTCCATAGTTTTGCTAGAGCTTTAAATAAAATTCGCGCGACGAACGTATCCTAGAACGGGCGTTGAAGATCATTTTCCAGCTGTTTGTTTCATAGTCAAGTTTGTCTGTGTTTATGTCTACATGTATGTCAATGATATATTCATATTCATTGACTTCTAATGTGACTTTATTTGCATACGAAACCCCAGTCGTAAAAAAGCCTGCGGGGGACGCTTTAACCTCATCAATACACCGTATTTTATTTTTCATTTAATTTGCACAGTGTACCGATATATAGGGTGTTTTTCTGTAACCAAAGATGAATCTTGGCGATGGGCAGATGTTACCGTTCAAAAATAACTCGGTACAAGTCGAGCCCTGTTGAGCGGATTTAAAAGCTTCCATGGCTTCTTAGAGCACTACCACTGACCTGTTGCGGACGATGTTGACCGATAGTATTGATACATATATGTCGACCGATTCTATCATTCGACACATGGTCCCGTCGTTGTTACTTACCCAAAATGTCCACAACAGAAAAGTGGAAGTAACTCTGGTACAGAAATCTTCTCTATTCCTATCCATTGCACAGTTTGTCGGCCAGTAGTTTGAAGGTTCTGGTATTGCTAATGGCGTATTATCACAGTCTATTGAACCTTTTAGCAAAAACTCTGAATTTCCAGCGAGAAAAGAACTAACCTGAATTTATATTTGTATAGAATAGCCACATTTTAGAGTTTCGACCGATTTTAACATCATCGGTTTTCGTCTCTTAGTTCTTCAGGTACCTGAGCACAGATGACGTAAAACAAAAGGAACAAAGAACGACAATAATACAAATGCAAAACAAGACCAAAACTACAATACCTCACAAACAATAGAAGACAATGAGTACGGTACACGAAAAAGGTGGATATTACCGTCTTCCCAGCGTGCTTTGGGTAAAATTCAGGTGAATGACTTCCGGTGGAACCGAAGAAAGCACGTATTTTAGTCAAAGTTGTACATGGATTTCCTCGCTGTAATGTCAAGGCATGGAAATAAAACAATACGTACCTTATTCCTCTATTAATAATGTATCAGGAAATGTTTTTCTTAAAGTGGAGTTGACCCGTTGAAAAAAATTATCATGGTATAGTTTGACTGTTGTCGTCCATGTCTGTTTGTAGTCAACGGTAATGCATATTTTAAATCGGTTGGATCGATTCAAAAAAGGCGAGTCAAAAGCCAAATAATACCCAATTCCAGTCATTAAAGGCATAAACTTTCTCGAAAACCTAATTGACTCCAATTGACTCCACGATTTCATCCCAAATGTTGAAGTTGAAAGTGATCTATTTCGGCGGCTATTTGTTTTTATCGACGTTGAATTGAAAGTGACTACATTCGAGACTACATCCGGCAAGCTTCAAGTGACGCGTCGTTTGCGAGATGATCTATTTGCATTTGTTGACCGATTCGAGTTTTATTTTGGTCACAGCAAAATATAAAATGAAATGAAGCTTAATGATTAGTGCTCGTACCATAGAAAAGTCAGAAAATAGCTAGAAAAGCGAAGATCGATTTTAAACTAAAAATAACAACCGTAAACAAACACAGCAGGACAGTCGCGTGCTGAGTGGTTGAGCTGAGTAGCTGTTGTTTTATATTTTTAGTTAGCGGGAATTATTTCACCAGCTCTGTTCACCAGTGTTAGGTTCAATAAGTCAAAGCAAGAAAATGTACGGATATTTCTTCTAATATGAGCCGGCATTGTTTTGAAATAAAGAGACGGTTTATTGATTCCATGAATCTGTGAAGAGATTTCAAGCGTCTACCACGTAGCCTGCGCAGCTGGCGGTTTTTTTGTTGGCGCGCGCGATAATTCGCGAGCGGCGAAGCCGCGAGTTTCGAGTTTCGAGCGGCGAAGCCGTGAAAAACCGCCTGCTCGGTTTCGTGTGCTTTTTGAGTAGTCCATACGCCGGCGTACGGGCCGTTCTGATTGGTTCGCCGCTCGAAACTCGCACGCGGCTTCGCCTCTCGAGAATTCAGCATCACGCACAAAAAAACCGCCAGCCATAAAGGCTATCTACCACTCGACGCTTATCAGTTGCGAGTTTCGACCCGTATGGGAAGTTAAGCGGCCTTTAAGCAAACTGTAAACATAACCCGAAATGGAAAATATTCTGTAAAGGTGAATAGAATAAATAGGTTAACGTAGATTTATTTTGAAAGCTTTCTGCTACGACCAACTGACCTCCAACCTGTGTAAAATGAGCTGCTTGCGGCTTGCAACCGTTTGATAATATAGTTGGCTTGCAGTGCATGTATCCTCCTTTGTACTCGAAGAAGGACCCTCGGTTTCTAATGAAACATTGACTGAGCCCGCGCTGTGTAGCCGAGTGGTCAGTTCAATAGACTAGAAACTACTCTCGAAGGGCTCGCCGATCGGCTGATGAAATTTCTTGGATTTTGTTATTTATTGATTTTCATAAGGGTAATCTAGATTCATAAACCATGCCAACAGTAGATGTTAAGAGAGAGCTGTTATTTGAAGCCATTGGCAAGGAATTTAGTAAGTAACATTGGTTCTTGACTAGCGCACGTGGTGCAAACTTCGATCAAATAGTGTGAGCTTGAATATTTGAATAACTTTTAGGATCGAAAGCAGCTTACAAATTGTTATTTCTTATTTAGCTGACGAAGAGTTTGAAGAATTATGCTTTGATTTTGGCCTTGAACTGGATGAAGTGGTAAGAGCCTCCTGAAGAATATGTTATTGCAGCCCGTTGGTAGATAGTTTCCGGGTGGGTCAATAAACTCACTAAAATCAATTTCCAATCATTGAGTGGACTGCTTGAAACCAGTTTATAACTGATTAACATTAAGGCAATTTCCTAGTAAATAGTGATGAATTGATTTACCTGATCAAAAAGTGGCCAAGTACACTATGCATGTATGACAGTCAAACTCATTATTAAATGCAGACATTTTAATAATCTATCAAGGAAGAAAGCAAGAGGAAAGGTTTGTACTGATTAACAAAGCTGGCTTTCTTAATCAGACATCAACATTTAGACATTAATAATGAAACAAAATAAGATTAGATGTAAGCCAGGCTGGCCGATCGGGGAGGGGGGTGGAAAAACTTTTCAAAAGACCCTTGTAAGCTCAGGAGCAAAAGAGACAGAGGACCCCAAATTTTTTTTTGATAGATAATTTTCTTTGCCAATTCTCGACAGATTGTGAAAAAATGAACAAAAAATCAATGTAGGAAGTTCAATTTTTTTTCCATTTTTCTACCCGCGCAACATCGAATCCTGCCAATTTGCGGCTGTCAGAGTTTGCAAATGCTGTCGTTTAAAGATGAAATTTACTTCAAGGAACGTCACCAGGTGAATGAATTTGCTGAACAGACCTACTCGCATAAAATTTGGGAAAGAAAGTTGCATTTTAGAGGTTCATTTGCAATATTTTCAGACTAACAGACATTGGGGTCGTATCCCGTAAGGAAGACCAATTAGGGTCGCCTTTCAGATAGGTTATCTCGGAAACGAAGTCGGTGACCCCCTCATTTTTTTGCATTTCTAACATGAATAGCTCATAACCTAGCTGTAGCAAAAGTTTTATAAAAAAATCAATGTTGGAAGATTTTCGCGCGAATGTCCTTAAATCAGATTTACCTCCATACCTTTTTCCCCCCACCACCACAGGCCAAATATGGCTCAAATGAGATGCAATCCCTCACTTCAGGCAAAGTACATTAGTCCTTTAACTTATGGCCCAACAGTGACTTTGTCATTTATTTGAGGACGTTTGTGCGAAAATCTTTTAACATTGATTTTTTTTATAAAACTTTTGCTACAGCTAGGTAATAAGTTACTCGTATCATAAATACAAAAAAATTAGGAGGTCACCAACTTCATTTCCGAGATAAGATCTGAAAGGCAACCCTAATTTTAAAAAATTAATTAATTGGTCTTCCTTCCTAGATTATGGCCCCAATGTCTGTACTGTTAGTCTAAAAATATTGCAAATGAATCTTTAAAATGCAACTTTCTATGCTAAATTTTATACTAGTACATGTAGGTCTGTTAAGCAAATTCATTCAACTGGTGACATCCCTTAAAGGAAATCTAATTTTTAAATGACAGCATTTGCAAACTCTGACAGCTGCAAGTTGGCAAAATTTGATATCACGCAGGTAAAGATGGAAAAATTTTGAACTTCCTACATGTACATTCCTTTTTTTTTTCATTTTTTCACAATCTGTTGAGAATCAGAAAAGAAAATTATCTGTCGAAAAAATATTGGGGTCACCAACCAACCAAGCAAGTTAAATCTAAGCAAAGTTAACGCAAAGGCTGTCCAGCCCTTTATGTTCTTAGATTTTTCTCTTGCACGCACACTCGTGCATGATGTACATGTAACATGGCAATATTGCAACACAAACTGTGTGTGCAGTAAGAATGTGCAGAAACAATTAGCACAAACGTCCTTAAACTCACCAAAAATTCAATCATCCCCACCTGGGTATGTGGTTTAGTGTTGTGGACTTCAAATTGGTAAGGATGCCTAAAAGACGGCAGTTTGAAAAAGAAACTTTACTTCTTTGTCTCTCTTCATCATCATATCGTTTTCCCTTTGAGGGAAATAGGGCCTTGTGTTCTCTCTCTCCAAGCTTCTCGGTCTTTGGCACAACTACCGGCTTCTGTCCAACCTTTGAACCCAAGTTCACCTCGTTCTCTCTCTACCATTCTTCACCATGTCTCCTCTTCACTAAACTATAAATGGGAACCAGTCTGTCATGGAACCTGGTGACGGACAGGAGTATTTATTTGCCTATAAGCCGAGTACATGTATATGCAGTAACTGTTAGCAAATCAGTAAATGTAAATGAACTCAACAAAGGGAAGGAAACATGGTGATTGTCGAGACAATAATGTGTAACCATGTACATTTGTATCTGCAGGTCACTGAAAGTGAAGAGGGAAAAGATGAAACCGTAATTTACAAAATTGAAATTCCAGCTAACAGGTACACAATCCACTGTACAAGCATATGCATTATTTCCTGGTGTAGCTCATCGAACAATTCAGTAATTAAACTCAATCGAACCCAATCAAACTTAATTGAACACAATCAAACCCTTACAAAAAATTTGGAGCAATCAAACCCAATCTAATGTTTGATTAGGTTTGATTGAGTTCGATAAGGTTTGATTGTTCAGTGTCTTTTAAAAAATGATCGATGTTGGATTGCATTTGATTGAAAATGTAGGTGGAATGGGAATACAAGTGTCATAAATGCAAGTGTGCTTTGTAGAAAAAAAAAAAACAGCAAAATATTACTGAAACTGACATGGAGGGGGTACTCCAGATTTCAAGTGACCACAATGATCTAATGGGGGCAAAAATCAAAACCCAAAAAAAATTCCTAGGGCTTCCAACAAAACCCAAAAAATCCCTGGACCAAAAATTAACCCCCAAAAAATCCCATGGCGAATTTCCAAGCCTTAAAAATTTCCAGAAAGGATTAAATGATAATTATAACACCAAAAAAAAATGTAAGAAATTGATTGTTTGTGTTTGTTTATTCATCATACCATCTGAATTTATCTTGTCCTCATCTGGTAGTAAGCTTTGTTGGATACACCCCGGGACACTTTGCAGACTGTTGTATAACCGGTTTTATGAAACAGATGCAACTATGCGGCCGGGATATACAGGCAGTACCATGAATCTTCAGATTGTTTTGAATACCCAAAAAAATCCCTACTTAAATCAAGCCACACAAAAAAATACTTGCCAAATTTTCCTGCCAAAAAAATTCCCAGTATCGAAAATTTCAAACCCAAACAAATGCTTTGATCATCTCTGTCACTTGAAATTCAGAGTTCCGCCCATGGGACTATATAACACAGGAGATTGCAGAACAGGTCGGAATTTCAAGCGAAGCAAATGCCCCAGGAAACAGCGAGCAAGCCAACGAACCTCTAGACGAAGATCGTCCGTTGGTCAGCAATAATAATTATTGAATTGACTGAATATCGTTATTGTTATCAAGTGATCTATTTTGATTTTAGACGATATCGCCTTCTAAACATATTAATCATTATTATTTTTTCCTAACCACTTTTGTCGACATGAACATGTTCAAGTGCATTGATGGTTTTTTTGCAAGTGTTCAGCTGTTAAACACCCTCTTATGTGATGGACTCCTAGAACTTTTTTACAGATTGTTACACTTTTAACTCTGTTGTTGCTGTTAATTGTCTTTCTTGTAAATATGATGGTGGCTTCTTTTATTTCACATTACCTCACAGTGTTCAGGGTCTGGAAGGGGGGGTCTGGATCACGAATCACGGGCTATTTTTACGTAAATTCCCGAATCACGAAGCTTGTTTTTGTCATTTCCCGAATCACGTAGTCTGTGAAATTTTTTTCTGCATATATCCTATTTCTATGCTGTAGCGCCTTTAGTTTTTCGAAAGAAATCCACTACAGGATTTTCTTTAAGGCCTTTGCCTCGGGCGACTTCATAAATAGCTGTAAATTTGGGTGCGATACCCAGGGGGACTCTTAGGGGTAAAAATTATTTTGAGCCACGCCAATCAAACAAAATTCTGGTACCTTTTAGGGTGTTTTTCAAAATTTCCGACGAGACCCCTATCATCAGCACCTCTGCGACATCGCGCGACAAATCGCGCCCAAATCGCACTGAAATCGCTGCCCGTTTACACATGCGATTTGAAGATGCAACTTGCGCGTGACAAAAATTGCATCGACAAGTGCGACAAAAATTGCACAAAAAATTGCCTGTGTAAACGGGCCTTAACTGTGGAACTGATCTCATTACTCGCCATAGTATAGCGATAGACAATAAACAAACAGAAAGTCGAAAACAGGACGATCAGGTCCAAGTACAGTAGCTTCCCACCCGTGGCCCATAATGTAACCACGTATAAAATGACACATGTGATAGTCTTAAACCGCCCGTTGTGACATGGCATGAGAGTTAAGAAGTTTTTGACAGGTCGCTAAATTGAGAGTGTGAATTGATGCGCGCTAAAATATTTGAATTTCACAGAATTTTGTCGGTGGAAATCACGAATCACGAACCACAGATTAAGCAAATCCCGCGTCACAGCTGATATAGTATTCCCGAATCACGGCTGGATTTATTTTGTATTCCCGAATCACGCGCTCAATTTTGGCTAAATCCCGGATCACGCAGAACCCCTTCCAGACCCTGAGTGTTATTCAATTCAATAATTATGAACGTTGCTATATGTACATGTACCTGTAAGTTTACCGCACCAGTGTTCACAACTAATTTGTATTTTTAAAATGACTTGAAGATAATTATACCATTTATGGCTTTGTTTCAGTTCATTGTATTTTGCTTGGGTTATCCAAGATTCTATAGTGAATAAATCATGAAATAGAACAACTGTACAGTGATGTGATATTGATTTTAATTGTCTGTTGAACTTACATGTAATTCATAATAAATTATTGCTCTCACGTACTTAGACAGACTGTTCAAATATCTGGTATATTTTGAGTGATTTTTCTTTATTGTTCGATTGGGTTTGGAAATCAAATTCCGTCGAACCCTTAAACAAATTTTCTGGTTCGATTGTGTTTGATTCCCGAACTCAATCAAACCCAATCGTTCAATTAAGCTTGATTGGTTCGATTAAATTTGATTACCAAACCATTTCATTCGCCACGCCGGGATTATTTATGTTGAACATTTTATATTAAAATCTACATGTAGGTATGTACAGCTGCTTTGTTTTCTTCTGTCTTACTTCCTCATCATGTAAAGTGTAATGATGTCAATATGACATAATGTCGTTAGTTTATGTCCCTCACTGCCCTTGGACCAGTGAATCTTCATCTGGCAGTTTGATCTTTCAAATACTAGTCCTATTTTCCTATCAAATCAAAGCTACAAATGAATCATTTTAATGAAATTAAATTCTAATTAAAGTTATTATAACTGATGTGGAATGATTTAATATTGTTGTTACAATGTACTTCATTTCTTTAAAGCAATAAAATTATTATTATACAGTAAGTTAACATTTTGCTCAAAGAGCATCAAATGCTCATCAAGAGAACTTATGTTATAAATTATTTACAATTTATTTTGTCCGGTTGTTTATGACATATGAAACATGTAATTTGAACCATATGAGGAAACAAACAGAGGTGCTTACAGATTACACAAACCTTCCTGTTGATAATTTCACACAAAAACATTGAATTATTTAAGTCGACTTTATGGGTGAAGGAAAAGGGTGTAAACTATTATCCACATGAGCAGGACCTGGGACTGATAAGAAAAGAACAAATGGGTCATTGGTGATCAGCAATCTATTTCTGAAACTTTCCAAATGGAATGACTCAGACTGTTTAAACTTCTCTTTTTTATTGTTGTTGTTGTTGTTTTGTACTTTTCATAACATACATGTACCTTAAGTTAAAGTGCAACTAACCCCAATTTTTTTCTTTCGCTAAATAAAATGCCCATTGGTCCTGATTACTTGATCTTACTTGTGCGAAAAAATTATCGTAATTGATAAAATCCCTGCGTTTCTACAGCTGTTTGAATTTAGGTGCTTCTGCCCCATTACCGAGCATTTTTGGGAGTTGGGTCAAACTTTGCTGTGACATCATCGAAGGAGACCATTTGCCGCATTCTCATGAGCATATTACCGCGAAGCGACAAAGGAGAAGGCATTTTAACGCGAATGGTACTCAAAAGCCAAAAAAGGGATTTTGTGCACTCCAATGCCTTTTTGTGTTTGTCCACAGTTTCTTTGCTCTTCGCATCATGAAAATCAATCTCCTCTGATGATGTTACAAGATGTCCAAACAAAACTCAGACCCATTCTTCACATTGCTCGGTACTGGCCGAAAGAACTGCCAAAATTTGAAACTTTAAAAAGCTATAAAAAAGCAAGGAAAATGCTACGGTAAAAAAATTTCCACATAGGTAATCAGGACAATTAGGAGATTTCGTTTGGCGAAAATCATTATTGGGGGTTAGTTGCACTTTAACAAAACTTAATTTTATCAAAGGTTGCAGTGATTAAGTTGTTGCAATACCCGTGAAAATAACATACAGTAGTCGAGACTGCTATTTGCTTCAAGTGCTGTACACTGTAAATAAATTAACATTTGTTTTCTTAATAGATATGACCTTCTTTGTATCGAGGGGATTTCAAGAGGAATTCAAGTTTTCCTTGGACAGTAAGTACATCATAACATGTACATTGCAATTAATGTCTCATTATTGAGTTCAAATGTTTTAGTTGCTTGCATTCACATTGTTTACATAAATTTTTAATTGTGGGCAATTCACAAGACCACATCAACTTAGCTGCTCTGTTACTAATCATGTACAAATAAAATTAATACATGTAATGTAATGTTGTTTAATTCCATGGTGTGGTGGGATGGATGTGTATCTGCAAGCACACATTGTGCAGTTCCAGAAAATGTCCATACTCCCCCCACAGAAGGTTTTTTGTTTAGCACCCCCCGTCCCCTTAGGAAATTCCAGTTTAGCTTCATACTTTGCTTCTAAAATGTTGGCTTTTAAGACCCCCCTCCCCCTAGGAATTTCCAATGACCTTCCATGGGGTGGGTGTGGATTTTTTCTGGAACTACACATTTTATCATCAATTTTACAATGACTGAGTGTCTTTTATTGTGTTAAGGATTAAGGCTCCCAGATACAAAGCTGTGAAACCTGATGGTGGAATGCAGAGGTTAAAGATTGCTAAGAATGTAAGTCTTAGGATCTGTGTGCTTATCTTTTCTCATACCCATTTGAATTCATAAAAGACTAAAAGCTAGCTAATGCTCTTTCCCCATGCATGTAAATGTAGAAACTTAGGTAGATTCTGCATGTACCGGAGCACACATTACGTAAAACAAAAGGAACAAAGAACGACAACAATACAAATGCAAAACAAGACCAAAAATACAATACCTCACAAACAATAGAAGACCATGGATACCAGTACATGCAGAAAGAACCCAAACTTATTTATTCTTGACTCGCACATGATGTCATAAAAATTCAAAAATAATCTAAACTATACATCCTACAAAGCTGTTTCTAACATGGTAATAACATTGATACATGTACCAGTGTTACAATCCTTCACAAAAAGTTTCACGTTTTAACAATGTTCTGCTTCTGATTTGTGAAGGTTTTAAATGTGTCACACAATTTATCACGCTACAATGTATTTCAAATAAGCTGTGAACATAAACAAAATTGAACCTATTGAAAGTTGTTTTTCTCATTATACATGAAGATGCTTACATTTATACAAGCATAAATTATAGTGAATCCAATCTTTTGTGATAAGATTTTTTGCATAATTATGATTTTGAAGTTTTGGCTGCCATTATGGTGCACCAAAGTGGTACATGTACACAAAGATGGCCGCTGCATACATTTTTACTACAATGTAAAAATGTCTACATGTAATACTGGTTCACCTATAACTATTGAACAAAATGCTCCAGCGCTTCAAAACTCCACAAACTCTCTACACTTCCACAAACATTTTGGAATTGAAATCTGTTTTTTAATGCTTCTGAATTTTTATATGACATGTACTGTATACTGCTGGGTGAAAAACAAGTGTAGAGAACTGTTTCTTGTCTAAGGAAGTACAACATGATGGCAGAGACCAGGCATGAATCAACAACCTTCAGGTTGAAAGTCCAACACGCTGACCACTGCTGTGTATGCCACCGCACCTCCACCCCTTGTGCATAGAGCCCTTCATATACTGTCTGTAGACCTTTTTCGAAATCAATAATCATATCTGGAGGAGTGAAGGAAAAGATCGAATTACTGTTATTGTGTTATTTAATCCAATTTAATTATTTTGTTAACCTGTTTCTTCAGACAGCTCTTGTTAGACCTCACTGTGTAGCTGCTCTGCTGAAGAACATAACATTCACTCAGGTAAAGTAACACATCCACCTTATTTTTTTATGAATTAACAGCTGCTACACTGTATGCAAAATACATGTACCAGGTATATACAAGTACTCTGTGACCTTACATACATGTTAGCACCTTTGTCTTGTGCATGCATGACTCCAACAAATAAATCTTAAGACATTCTTGTTTTTTGTTTTCATTAGTTAATTTTTTATCTTGTTCTCCAGGCCAGTTATGATAGCTTCATAGATCTTCAAGATAAACTGCATCACAACTTGTGCCGACGGCGGAGCCTTGTTGCCATAGGGACACATGATTATGACACTATACAGGGGCCATTTCTGTTTGATGCCCTCCCCCCACAGGATATCAAGTTTAAACCTCTTAATCAAGTGAGTTCTGAAACATGAATGTTCTGTTTAATTAAAAATGCACTGTATGTAATGTAATATCATTTAATAGTGTTGTGTTCAGTGATTTTCGTGGATAAACACAGCACTGCAGTATGGTGGGGCTTTTGGGTTAATTTTCCATTTTGCTTCCTTGTTTCAACAGGGTTTTTTTGTCATTTTCCCAATTTTTACTTACATGTACATTAATGCATTATGATTTTAGAAACTTTTTTAAATAAAGAATAACAAATACATTATTTTCCTTGTTCTTTTCCAGATAAAAGAATTTACTGCTGTTGAACTGATGGAGTTATATAAAGTAAGGAAAACCATGTACATGTATATAAATTCCAGGCTTCAGATAATTTATCCTAGTAACTCCTGACCTTTCAGAGGTTAATGTATGTTTAGTGAGAAAGGTCTACCTTCAATTTTAGTCAGTTGTCAGTTGTTATAATCTACTGTAAGAGAAATGTGAGGGCTAAACAAGCAGTTGTACATCATTCTGTATTTCATACACCTGTAGGACACTTTAAATTCTGGGGCGACCATGTCCGAGTAAAGACGCACATGTATTCACTCCCGTATATTTCAGTCGAAAGTTTTTTTTAACCAAGTCGGTTTATGGCCCAAAGGACTAAGCGAAAAACGAAAGCAAGTGGTAGCTACAGTTCAGATAGCGACATTTGTTCGCCAGAAGAAAAAAAACTGTGCAATAGCTCGTACATGGTATTTGACGAAGACGACCAAGAATCAAACATGTCGGACAAGGTCGACAAGATTACAGAACAACTTGAAACTATTTGCCAAACGCTCACGAGCGTCGAAAGTAGATTGCAAAACCTGGAAAATATTTTTGAGCGTGTCACATCTATGGAGAAGTCGTTAAACAGTTTTTGGAACAGAGTTGAACAAGTTAAACGACAAGACGAAAGCGATAGAACAAACATCGAATGAATTGGACACAGCAATGTCATTTGCAAACTCAGAGCTTGAAGCGCTTAAGAAGAAAGAAGAGGCGAGTGCAAACAAAATTAAAGAGCTCGAGGATAAACTGTTGTACCAAGAAGTATACAACCGGCGAGAAAATTTGCGTTTCTTTGGTATTTCCGAACCGGCCAGTGGTGTCGAAGATGTACCTCAAGTGGTGCACAAATTTCTCAAAGAAGAGCTGGAGTTGGAAATTGCTGAAGATATCGAATTCCAAAGAGCGCATCGTCTTGGAAAAAAGAAGGTAGGGGAAACAAGGCCTATAATTGTTCGATTTTTAAGATTTCCTGAACGGGAGATGATTTTCAGAAAAGCGCGTGAAGTGCAGGAAGAAACGAATGTAAAGGTTTACGCAGATTACCCGAAGGAAATCAGCGAAAGAAGAAAGAAGCAATGGCCAAGAATGAAGAAGGCGCGAGAAGAAGGGAAAACAGCTATCTTCCTGAAACCTGAACCAGACAAATTATTTATTAACGGACAATTTGTTCCTATGTAGACTGATTATTTTTGTCCTCGGACATTACCAGTAAATTTATTCATTCGATGAACTTATTTCTTTCATTGTTTAATACGGGAGTGCATGTGCAGATTTAGTCAAGAGCCTCACACTCATAGACAGCTTTCTGTACAAATTACATAGCTGTCATTTATCCCTTTTGTGTTAAATTGTATGTCTCTTAGGTATTGTCTCTTTTTGTTTATCATATGTTTTGAGATTAATTTAAGTTTGTGTGTGTGTAAAAGCCCCTCGTTAATATATGTACAGTTTGCGGTACAAGATATTTATCAGCTTATGTATTTTTTTTTCAATTCTATTGTCCCATTCGAAAGGGAACATGTAAATTTTAAATTAGTTTCTCTTAATGTTCGAGGGATTCGTTCATCCACAAAGAGAAAAGCTCTGTTCACCTGGCTAAATGAGCGAAAATACGACATAATTTTCCTTCAAGAGACCTATAGTACTGCGGATGTGGAACACATTTGGAAAACACAATGGAAAGGTAGGCTTCATTTTTCACACGGCTCTAATCATAGTTGTGGGGTGATGGTTTTAGTTAGAAGCGACCTTGATTTCAATCTAATATCAATAAATTCTGACGACGAAGGCCGTTCAATTATAATGGAAGCTGAAGTACAGGGCGCGCTTTTTTTGTTCGTTAATATTTACGCTCCCAATAAGACTCAAGACCAATGCCGTTTCTTTGATAAATTAAATAAAAATATTGAAGATTGTGTTGTCGGCAAAGAGCATAGGATAATTCTCGGGGGAGATTTCAATGTCACACTTGACTCTGACCTTGATTGTTCTGGCGGCAGACCATTCAAAAAAGATTCAGTCAAAAATATAGAAGATCTATGCTTGGATTTTGACTTAGTAGATATTTGGCGGATACGAAACCCGGAAAGAAGGCGTTTTACATGGAGACAAAAAAACCCTTTTATTCAGAGAAGACTTGATTATTGGTTAATCAGCGACGTTTGCCAAGATGAGATCGAAAAGTCTGACATTATTCCGTCGATCAATTCCGATCATTCAGCAATTCTACTTCAATTTAATAGCATAGACAAATCAGAACATGGTCCCTTTTGGAAGTTCAACGCTAGCCTGGCGGATGACGAAACTTTCGTCACACTGATAAACGAAAGAGTACCTGAATGGTTGAATGAATTTAATAATGTTACAGATAAAAGATTGTTGTGGGACTTAATTAAGTACAGGATTAGGCAAATCGCAATAAAATACAGTAAAGAAAGAGCACGTGAAAGAAGAAAAAAGATTTCTGATATTGAGGCTTCACTAAGGATATGCGAGGAAAGATGCAATGAATCACCAACCGCTGGGAATCAGGAGGAGCTTGAAATGCTGAAAATGGAATACGACTCAATTTATGAACAAATAGCAAAAGGCGCCATAATTCGATCAAAAGCCACTTGGTACGAGAAAGGTGAAAAAAGTAATAAATATTTTTTAAACCTTGAAACGCATAAGAAAGCTAAAAGCTCTGTTCGCAAAGTTTTCAATAAAGAAGGAGTTCTTATTACAGATCCTAAGAAGATTTTACAGGAAACTCATGTTTTTTATTCTAATCTCTGCAAACAGGATCCCCTCAGTCCATCTGAGGATATATTAAAATCGTTCTTAAATAATCCTAAAATACCTAAACTTTCTGATAATGACACCCGAATTTGCGATGGAAAATTAACAATCGATGAGTGTTATAAAAGTCTTCAGTTGTTTGAAAGTAATAAGTCACCTGGAAACGACGGTTTGACAGTCGAATTTTATAGAGCGTTTTGGCATATTTTAGGTGGTGTAATGGTTGATAGCCTAAACTACTCCTACGACTATGGTGAGCTATCAAATTCTCAAAAACAAGCTATAATTACCTTAATTGAGAAAAAAGACAAAGACAAAAGACACTTGTCAAACTGGAGACCAATTTCTCTTATCAATGTAGATGTCAAAATAGGTTCAAAAGCTATCGCTAAGAGATTAGAGAATGTGTTACCCAATATTATACATCACAACCAATGTGCCTATGTCAAAGGAAGGACTACTTTCGATGCAGCTAGAACGATTGAAGATGTTATGGAATTTACAGAAAGATACAACATTGAAGGAAAAATGATCTGTATAGATTTTAAAAAAGCCTTTGATACTGTGAGCCGGGATTTTTTATTCCGCACGTTGTCTGCCTTTGGTTTTGGATCATCTTTTATACAATGGATCCATACTTTCTATAACAAAATCTCGAGTTGCGTTCTAAACAATGGATTTTCTACTCAGCTTTTTGCAGTCGAAAGAGGGGTAAGACAAGGAGACCGTCTCTCCGCCCATTTGTTTATCATGGTTTTAGAGATTTTATGCATCAGTATACGCAATAACAAGGACATCCATGGCATTTTAGTAGACAAAGAGGAAATTAAATTAGGCCTTTTTGCTGATGATCTGACTGGCTTTTTGAAAAATGATTTCTCTCTAATAAATTTTCTTAAGCTTATAGAAGATTATGGAAGTTGCTCGGGCCTCAAAATTAACCATGAGAAATCAGAAATATTGTTATTAGGAAATCGTGCTTATACTTCACAGGAAGGCAACGCCTCTCCAGGCAATTTTCAGAATATAAAAGTCAAGAAATCTGTAAAAATATTGGGAGTACACTTCTCTTATGATTCTCAAGCCAGACATAAGTTGAACGCCGATGAATTAATTAGTTCCATTCAACAAAAATTACGAATCTGGAAGTGGAGAGATTTAACTATTATCGGAAGAATCCAAATTGTGAAAACGTTCATTATTCCTATCTTCTTATATCGGGTAAGCTTGATACCAATGAGTATAGATTTTGTGAAACAAGTGAATACAATTATCTTCGATTTCATATGGAAGGGAAAGGATAAAGTTAAGCGCTCTGCTCTTGTTAGTGAAATCGAAGATGGAGGACTTAAAGCGCCACATTTAGAGTCTATTATTGAAGCGCAAAGAATACTCTGTTGCAAGAAATTGGCTAATGATCAGCCAAGCAGTTGGAAAACAATTCTTCTGCATTATCTCAAACCTGTTGGAGGAAAATTGATCTTATGTTGCAACTTTGAATTGCAGAAATTGTCGATAAAGCTGCCGAAATTTTATGAAGAATGCTTTAAAAGTTTTGCAAAATGCTCCGCGGCAAGTTGGGGCAGTGTACAGGATTTAAATGGGAACGATCTTACAAATATGGTGCTTTGGAATAACAAATTTATTTGTATTGGAGGCAAGTCTGTGTATTTTAAAAACCTTGCAGAGAAAGGAATAATTAGAATTAAGCATTTAATATCCGATAACAATGAGCTTCTTATTAAAAACAATCGCAGGTTGAAGGAGCTGAATATTTCGCCAGTAGACGCCTTTAGTCTTATGACTTTAATTGATGCCCTACCAGCTGAATGGCGCGAGGCTCTAAGGGCAAGTTCCTATAGGGAAGATGAACCTTTTAATATACATGATGAGATCAAATTAAAATTAAATAATCAAACTGCGCCAATCAAAACAGCAGTTTCCAAGACTATCTATAGAGAGCTTCGAAATAAAATCATTACTCCACCAACTGCTCAGCAGAACTTTAATGCAAAATTTGTTGACGATGCCTTAGAATGGGAAGAGATTTACAGTTTGCCTTTTCGTGTCACCTTAGATACAAAGTCGCGTGAATTTCAGTATAAATTGCTCAACAGATGTCTTGTAACAAATGCTTTTTTATTTAAAGTTGGAGTTGCACCATCTCCGGCATGCTCTTTTTGTGGAGAAATAGACGAGTCCCTTGAGCACCTAATTACATCTTGTCATTACACTAAGAATTTCTGGGCTGAAGTTATAAAATGGCTTACCAAACAAGGAATTAAAATCGCTAATTTCTCTGACAGGGATATAATGTTTGGTATTATAAGGTGCGACGATGAATTGTTCGTAAATCATGTTCTGTTAGTTGCCAAACAATACTTATATTATTGTAGGCAAAAAAGATCTGTGCCTTCAATTAGAGTTTTTAATTTAAAAATTAAAATGATCTATCAACTTGAAACAATAATTGCCAAATCTAATAATAAAATTTCAGCTCATAACAAAAAGTGGGGCAAATACGTAACACAATAAATGTACAATCTTGTGCCGCAGCTGTACTTATACCTAAAATATTACAATAGATTATTATTATTATGAAGGGGTGTGTGTATATGTACCGGTATGTGTGTGAGTGAATTAATTAACTTTTAAATTTAAATTTTTTTTTTTTTAATTTAATGTTTAATGTTTAATGTAATGTTTAAATGTTTTAATGTTTAATTTAATGTTTAGATGTTTAAGTGTGTAATAAAATTGAAAACCAATAAATATCAGTAAAATACAAAAAAAAAAAAAAAATGTACATGTATATAAATTCCAGGCTTCAGATAATTTATCCTAGTAACTCCTGACCTTTCAGAGGTTAATGTATGTTTAGTGAGAAAGGTCTACCTTCAATTTTAAAATAATGTCAGTTGTTATAATCTACTGTAAGAGAAATGTGAGGGCTAAACAAGCAGTTGTACATCATTCTGTATTTCATACACCTGTAGGACACTTTAAATGGTAAAATAATTTGTCCGACAGCAAGACTAGCATTAACTTTTCTACGAGTCTGAGATGTTTTTACTTTTTCATTCCAAAATGCAGAGAACTGCTCAGAAAATGGGGTACATGTAATTATTCGTAGGGGATGATAATTTACAGTAGGGACACCTGTTGTCAAAAGAAATATGGCATTTCAGCAGTTTTACATTGTTCTGGGTCTTTTTTGTTTTGCAGGGAGAAAGCCATTTAAAACAGTACTTGCCAATCATAAGAGACAAACCTGTTTATCCTGTCATATTTGATGCCAATCGTGTTGTACTTTCAATGCCGCCAATTATTAATGGTAAGTCTGCATATATTTTTCTCTGGTTTGAAAATTTTTAAAACCAGTTTGATTTTGGTTTTATTTTGTCTCAAAATAAAATTATGGTCCGTAATGAATCTGAGACAAAGGAAAATACGAACTGGTTTGAAAATTTTTAAACCAAAGAAAAACTTTTTTTTCAATGTTAATGGAACTCTAACACCCATACAGTATACTTTGTTCAAAGGTACATGTACATTTAATAGTAAATTAGTTTGCTCGGATTTGCTTATTTATTTGTAACACATTTCCCCATTTTTTAACGGTTTCAGCAAGATGTGAGCAAAACTGAAAAACTACCAAAACTTAAACATGCATGTATGTAAGGCATTTATACAAAATTATGTTCATTCCCTCAGCCCTTCATACATTACATGTATGCACATTGGAACAGTATTGTATCCAAGCTAATCAATTCATTATGGAAATTCCTTCTGATTGTAGGAGAGCATTCAAAAATAACTCTTAACACAAGAAATGTCTTCATAGAAAGCACAGCTACAGACCTGCACAAGGTAACCCTAAAAATAATTCACATTATGTTTAGTGTCACTGTTTTAAAGTTTAAAAGGTGTCTAGTCTGTTTTGGGCATAAAAATAATTATTAATGCCAACTAAATGCTTTAATAAAACCTGCATGTACAGTACATGTAATATTTGCCTTCAAATACTTATTACTCACTGGAAATTTCAGTCAAATGTCCCTTTAAACCTTTGGTTTGCAAGACCCACCTCCCAAGTAATACATGTACAATGTATGTACCTTTACAGTGTACAAATTATTGATGCCAATGTGATTTGACTTTTTCTTGTTGTTTTTTTTTTCTTTACAGGCAAAAATTGTTCTTGACACGCTGGTGACAATGTTCAGTGTGTATTGTGCTGAACCGTTTGTGTAAGTACATTATGATTCAATGGAGCAAAATAGCTTTCAATGCATATATACAGCTGTTTACAGGAAGGGGTCATTTGTATGGGTAAAGGCATACAGGACATTCACTCTATCTGTTTAAACATAAAAGAATGCTTCTTTAAGTCTGGAAACATTCTGTTGCCATATCACTTAAAAGAGAAATTAATAACTTTATGGGCAAAGCAAATTCCATATAATAGACATTGCAAGCCTGTCCATATTGTGAATTTGAACTTTGATATATACAGCTGTTACATTGTTTTCTGATAGGACCTTTAGTAGGAAGTCAACAAGTTTTTATTTTACACGTGAAAAATATGTTTTGCAGCCAATTAGATCAGTTTTATTCTTTGCTACCTTTTGTCACTGTTTGACGAAGATTGTACATGTACAGATGTACATACCGGTACATGTATTTTCAAAGTGGTTTGTAAGTAAATGACCAACTTCTTATAAATGTAGCTCTTTTGACATTTGATAAGGACAACCACAGTAGCTAAAGTGAAGATTCACATTTGTCGAGACACGATTCTTCAGCAGTGGGAATTCCTTGTATTTTACTGAAGTTTATATAATAATAGAAGTTATCATCTACTGGGTATCATTTTAACGTGATAAAGCTTATGTTCCTTCCAGGGTGGAATCTGTTGAAGTAGAACAGCCTGATGGCTCAGTTGTTGTTTACCCGGTATGTTCTCATTCTTACACTGTACATGTATAATAATTACATGAAAACAGTTCTTGTTTTCTCACCTGGTATTCTTATGACAGGTGAAGAATCAAGAACTGTTTTCCAATAATACCAAAACATGGTTGGGCTTGATGCCCACTTTTGGAGCAGAATTTTACAAGTGTGAATAATTTGTGCAAAAGAATAAACATTAAAAATAAAAGAAAAGTTATACTACTGTACCAACAGTTTGCAAATAAAAAAATGTTTCTTGCTTGTTGCTTGAAAATTTCTAGTGCTGCTTCTGGAGATATGCTTGATATTGCTACATGTACACAAGTATTTTATAATTTTATATACATTGTACATTTGTGTAATAAATATAAAGGATTGTTTTTACATTTTCTTGTAGAAAATTAGAATGAGAATACACAGTCAGGTTAATCAACACAATTCCTTTCAATATTGGAATTTAGAGAAATAAGTTGCAAGCTGTAATGCCAAATAAAGCTTGAATTTCATGTATCAACAAGAGGTATTAGATATCGCAGTTCAAAACTTAAAAAGTGATATCACATTCAGGGCCGTAACCAGAAAAAAATAAGGACTGAGGCAATATCCATGGTTAAATTCCCTGTCTAGCTATTTAGGGTCTTTATGATGACTACGTTCAAACAAAACACTGGGATCATGACTGAGGCAAGTGCCTTGGTTTGCCTCACACTGGCTATGGCCCTGACATTTTTTTATTTATCGTTCTGGAATATGACAAATCAAATGTAATCTGTAAGTTACTAAAAATATATATTTTTTCTCAAAAGGAACTGAAGTATCGCCATGAAGTGGTCAATGTGGAGCAGATAAACAAGAAAATAGGAATCAAGTAAGATGTTTTTTTTTATTTTTTTTTGGGGGGGGGGAAGAATTCAACAAAAAGGAAGACCCTTCAACATGTCACCAGTACTAATGCCATGATCACTAGCGTCCCACCACTGGTGCCTGCAGTCACTAAAATCCCAGACTGAGTATCATTTGTGGGTTTTCTTTGATGTTCCAAGGCCTTTTTTTTAGTTTTGAGTTTTCTTTTCTGTATTCAACCATTATTTCTAATTTCAAGTATTTTGTTTATTTCGTACATGTATTTTCCTTTTGTGGGATTCTGGTCCTGCTCAGAAACTAACTGCTGCTGATGGAAGCCCTTTGCTCTTTTAATATCGTACATTTATTTTACTGTATGTCTTTATTTGGTAACAGGGAGTCACCAGAGCGTGTTGCTGATTTGTTGACTCGAATGTGTCTCCAGAGTGAAGTGATTGATGGTGGGAAAAGTGTCAGAGTAGAAATTCCTCCAACGAGAGCAGATATCCTTTGTGAGCTTTGCCGTTTGAGTTAAATCCTATCCTTGATATCTACATGTAGATCAATTTTGCCAACTGAAAACTACATGTAAAATGCTTTGGACTGTGTTAGATGGACACCTCCCTGTTTATTATACAGACACCCCTGTAAGACAGACGAGTACACTAAGTCATTGTCACACTTCAGTCATTCATTTTACTGTAGCTAAACTCGCTAAACAGGGCTCAAAATTAACACTCGCAGAGTCGCAAAATGCGAGTGGTTTTTGGAAGTTGCAAGCCTAAAAAACTGCCCAAACGTGGTAAGCTGATTGCTGGCTACTGGAGTGGTCAAATTTAGTATTCTCTTAGTTTAGTCACGCGAGCGAAACACACAAGCATACGCAAAAATTGCCTGCAGTGAGGGGAACGCCTTGTAGCTCAGTTTTCTCATAAGTAGATTAAACCCCCATGGTTGTAGCTTGTGTGGCAAATGCTATGAGGAGGAAAGATTCCACCTCTCCCTCCCCTAGCCTCTTTAGTTACATGTAGTGTTACAGAGTAGAGTTACTGCTGAACAAACTTTTGATTTAAATGCAACCATTCAGTGATTTTTCTTGACATTTTACAAATATTATCCATGAGTGTGATGTTATTGAGGACGTTGCCATTTCTCATGGCTTCAACAACATTGTAAAGACAATACCACCAACAAATACTATTGCAAATCAGGTACGTGTAACATCTCCACTACCCTTCAGACATTCTATGTCATTTATACAGTACGTCATTAATTTTTTATTGCATGAGGGGTGGGTTGGGAGTGGAAAACAACCTCAAACAAGTGTCCTACAGTACTTACCCGCTTATAAGAACCTGCCGCAATTTAAGAACCTGTTAGCCTAAAAATATCAATTTAAACCTCATTTACATAAGAACCTATTTAGCCTAAAATTTGAAACAGGTTCTTATAGAAAGGTTCTTATAGAAATTAACCTAAAAAAATCTTCATGCAAAAAAACATGACTCAAAAGTAGTGAACTTGAACATGTATATGCTGTAGTTAATTTTTTATTTCAGGTAATTTTTGTTTTTTCTTTGTTTCAAAGTCATTAGCATTATCTTACCATACCCAAAAACAATGGAAAAACATTAGATATATATCATTAAATCAACTTTTAGCCTGATACTGAGAATTAAAATATCTACTAAAATGGGTCATGGTCACATACTGTCTAAAGGCCAGGCCTGTTTTGGCATTAAATTAATATACATGCCACCTTTCTACCATTCACAGGTGTATAATATATTTCTCATTAAATAAGAACCTATTTAAGAACCTGCGTAGCCTAAAATTCCACTAAGCACCATTTACATAAGAACCCGTTTAGGCTAAATTTGAAAAAATGGGCTCTTATAAGCGGGTAAGTACTGTATGGGTTGTAGCATACCTCAAAACCTCTACACTGTATTTTAAAAGAACTTAAATTCCCGGAGGGGCGTTTCAAGCATGCTTGACGAGGGAGGGGGACAAAGGCTTAATAGAGAGAGGGCTTAATGTATTTCATTTACAGAATGACAGCACAAAGGCCCACCTTATTTTGATCATTAAAGTGTTACGCTCGTGTTTCATTGCAATTTATTACCTTAGTACAAGTAACTGTATGTTTCCCAAAGCTTGCGTGTATGATATGTTCGTTAGCACCCTGACTAGTTAGTAAGAAAGTATTGATAATACTCTCCTGTTTTATTTTCGGTTGTGAAGGAAATGGTCGGAGGGGAAGGCTAGCTTCAAAGAGAGGGGTGAGGGTTAATATAATTCGTGCTCCAAAAGGAAGGGGGCTTAAATAAAATTTACGGTACATATATTGCACAAAAACTATGTTTTTTAACCAAAGGAAGCTTGTTAATCCTAATCTTTCCTATTGTATTTTATAGTTCAAGTTAAACACACTCTGTGATCTGTTGAGGCAAGAAATAGCACAGGCTGAATTCACTGAAGTCCTTACTTTTGCGCTGGTGAGAAAATGTGTTTTTTTTTTTCGTATTTCCTTTTGTAGTTATGTTTTGAGAAAGGTACGTTTCCACTAAGAATAAAGATAAGTTTTTACAGCTCAGTGATTGTTCTTTTATTCAAAGTTTGTAAAATTTCAAAGTAACAGTATTTATCATTTAAAGTGGTTTTCTAAAGCGGTTTTCACTCGAGCATCGTCAAACCAACACTAAACTGAGAAATCACTTTGACCAATTACAGCAGCCGCAGACAATCCAATGAACCAATCAGAATTCGGAGAAAATACATGTAGCCGGTGCCAAGCGCGGGAAATCGCTTACCAACCAGTCGCAATTGGTTTTGGTTTTACTTCTGAGAAAGTGCACGAGATTTTTTAGACAATCGCAAAGCTAAGCACACTCAATTGAAAATCGCTCTAATGAGAACTGTCATTAAAACAAAACAATCGCATGTGACCAGTCTCATTGAATGGAAAAACACAAATGAACCAAATAAAGCGCTGGAAAACACCGGTTTAAAGGCTCGTTTTTAGGCTCGATTTTTGATGCGATTTTTGTCGCGCTCTCCAATGCAACTTTTATCGCAAGTGTAAACTAGCGGCGATTTCCTGTGCGATTTGGATTAGACATTTGCTTTGATTTGCTGTGATTTACCAAAAATCGCCGCCAAGTTGCATCAGGGTTGGGGAAAATCGCCGCCCGTTTACACATGCGATATGAAGATGCAACTTGCGTGCGACAAAAATTGGATCGTTTTCTTGGTTTTACATTGTAGTTTTGCTACTGATTGGTGAAAAAAAAAACACTGTGGCTAGAATATATGTCTTATGAACCAATTTTGTATTTCAAGAAACAGAAACATATTCACAGTCAACCCAATCCCAGTGTATCCATGTACAGTAAATTAACTTGCACCTCTTTCTATTTTTCTTTCGTTTTCT
The DNA here is from genome assembly GCA_022457155.1 of Cladopsammia gracilis. Taxonomy (NCBI): domain Eukaryota; kingdom Metazoa; phylum Cnidaria; class Anthozoa; order Scleractinia; family Dendrophylliidae; genus Cladopsammia; species Cladopsammia gracilis. The sequence continues at coordinate 299,258 of JAJGOT010000461.1, read as the reverse complement.
ATGGCAGTGTTCTCGTGATGACGTGTCGGAGAAGCTCAAGAAGCCTTTGTCATCATCCAAAGCAGTTCACATAGCCAATCCAAAAACACTTGAATTTCAGGTAAGGCATCTCGTTTATTTAACGATAAGGGGAAGAGAGCGTACATGGGAACAATTGTACTTGTTTGGTGTTTTCTTTTTTCTTAGTTTTTCTAGTTAATATGCCCCCGTTATTTGAAGGGTTTATTTTAAGGACTTTTAAGGGTGCTGGGATATTTGTCACCTAATCATGATATATAAGTTAACATTCATTTCTTCATTGACCCAGATATTTTCATCCTCCAGAAAATTGCGTCCTCGGCTATATCGTGTCTTAATCGCTGTAAAAGGAGAACAAGTCATTCCTTGCAATTCATTTGCTATGAAGGGCTGTAGAGAAATAAATATTATTACGTTCAGTAGTGTAGATCCTTTCATCGCTACACTCTTTCGCCATTCAATTTTCATTGCTCAGCCAAACAGTGTAGATAACCACAGCGTTGTTTTTTGTTCATAACTTGTCCGGCTGTAGGTTGCCAGGACAACGCTTATCCCCGGTCTCCTGAAAACCGTGAGTTGCAACAAGAAGATGCCGCTTCCAATGAAACTGTTTGAAATCTCAGATGTGGTGCATAGCGATGAACAAAAAGGTAAAGTTAGAATTTGAAGAGTTTATCAGTTCCAACCCCTTGTTCTTTGTGCTCAGAAATGGTTAATTTTTTCCATGCAATTCTGTTATTAATAGTGTGGTTTTCAATTAAGTATCGAAAGTAATTTCGCAATTGCTTTGGTTTTGCATTGCTACGTTTTGTGATTGGCTAGAAAAACTCGCACCACTTTATCAGCCAATCAGAAGTGACTGAGTCCAAGGACCGTGGTTGCTGTAGCATGAGGCGAACACTTAGCTTGGTAAAAATACAATTTTGAATACTGGTAAAAAGCATTAGATCTCTCTTGTAAGAGGCTATGCATAAAAATAAATAAAAGAAATGTTCTTTTTTTCTGATATTGCCTCGGAAAGAATTTTCGTCTGGCTACGGCCCTGAAAACCAAAAGTAATCGTGACTCGCTCAAAGGCGCCGGCAACATTTATTTGCTTCAAACTCAGTTTGGTTCATTGGATTGTCTGCCTCTGTTTTAATTGGTTTTGGTTTTACAACACTCAAATGAAAACCGTTCTATATCCAAGAGAAAAGAGAAAGAAATTCATTTTGACCTTTAAATTTGTTCACCGATATCTTATGCTTATATACCTTAGATATAAACCGTCAACAAATTCCTGCTGAGGGCAAAATCAAATATTTTTTAGCGTATGATTGCCATACAAGCCTGATGTCTATTTCAATCATTGTTGCCCTGGTTACCCATGATGTCCCATTTTGCTGTAAGGGCTTACACACTTTTAATAGAGTTAATGGATTGACAAACTGCAATAAAGATCGTATGTATCCTCTAAATGGTGGAAATGAAATACAAAGTGAAAACATGGAAACCTCAAATGCGTGTTGCTAGTTAAAAGTCGATACGTCTTGTTTCTTTTACCTACCCTTCTCTACCAACCTTGACTGATTTTTATTCCGCACGACCGACCCCACTGATTGTCATTTTCCTTATTGCTTAAAAAGAAAATCGCACGGTTTTTCTTCAGATGTGGGCGCTCGGAATCATCGCCGTTTTTGTGCCGTCAACTACAACAAGACGCCAGGATTTGAGGTAAGCGATAGTAATACTCTCAATTTGGAAACTGGAAATTGCAGTGGAACAAACAGAGTAAATCTTACTTTCACTGTTACCAGTTCGATTTTCATTCACAAGGTTCCTGTTCATCTGCTCTTGTTGCTAAGTGTTCCATTTTTGAGCAATGATCCGCATAAGAAGGATAGCGCTGAACGGCAATGCACGATGGAATGTCAACTTTTTTCATTGTTACAACTAGCGATCTCATTGGTCTGGACTCAAAAAACGCTAAAAAGTTAAGGTTCAAGGTGAATTTTTTGTATAATTTTTTTAAGGTTTCAAGTAATTTGAGACCCAATCGCACAACATACAATTTTTAAAAGATATTGTGTTTGGGGACCTTAATCAAAGAAGCAAAATTATTAGCTATTGTCTTCTGCTATTCTGATTGGTTAAGCACGAACATTTCCTGAAATTTACTTGACGCAAATGGATTTTCTTTATTTTTATAATGAAATATAATTATGAACCATCAGCTCCTTCTCTGTCCTTGAAATCAAAGCTATTCTATGTGGGAAAGAGCCAGTGCCACAGAACAATGAAGTTTGCTATCGTTCTTATGTGGAGCATTACTTAATATTCCTTGTTTTTAAGCCCACGTTACATTATATTATTATATTATTATAATCGAATATTTATGCAGGATAACCCTTCAGTACTACAGTACTGTTATCAACGGGGTTCTGCCAACTAAAAAAGATAAAAATTATACATAAAAAAGCAGATCATGCATTAAATTACAAACTAAATAAGAAAACTATAGTTAAAAACATTTTAAAACTCAATATCGTTTAGCGCTTTCCTAAATAGTACTCTGGGTTTGCTATCGTTCTTATGTGGAGCATTACTTAATATTCCTTGTTTTTAAGCTCGCGTTACATTATATTATTATATTATTATAATCAAATATTTATGCAGGATAACCCCTCAATACTACAGTACTGTTATCAACGGGGTTCTGCCAACTAAAAAGAAAAATTATACATAAAAAAGCTAATTATGCACTAAATTACAAACTAAATAAGAAAACTATAGTTAAAAACATTTTAAAACTCAATATCGTCTAGCGCTTTCCCAAATAGTACTCTGGGTTAATGTTTCTTGAACTTGAAGGTAACGAATTAAAAACCCATGCAATTAAAAAATAAAAAGTACGGCGCGCGAAATCAAGGTTTTGCTGTTTTTCCGTTGTTTCGTTGTATAGCTTCACCACGCAAACTTTCTTAGAAGCTGTTGCTCGCTGTCAAGTGGAACCGAGCGACAGCCCCCAGCAACAGCCACTAAAATGCTTGCAGTGAAAAGTGATAAACAGTGGTGTGTTATTATTTTTAAGGTCATCCATGGCTTGCTGGATCGTACCATGCAGCTTCTTGAAGTACCATACACCGAAGATAAAAGTTCTGTTCGCGGATATTACTTGAAGGCTCATGAAGGTATCTTTATGATTTGTGCAGCATACAGGCTTGGACTGAAGATATCTTTTTCTCTTATTATACACTGTAGGTGAAGCTTTTGCAAGAGGTATTAAAACTCTTTGATTTTTGCTCGTATTGGGCTTTCATCTCACCTTAACCACTCCTCCTTTGGCGGTTTTCAACGTGCAAAAGGACTGGGGCAGTTCGGTTTTCTCCAATCTCGTCCCAGGCCTTCTCCGTTTTCAAAATGGCGGGGCGGGCGTGGAAACCCCTTGACAAGGGGTTAACACTTATTTCCATCTGTCAGACTGACGTTTCCTTTTCACTTAAAGTTACATGAAGTAAAACCTATTTCACACTTTAAGAGTAAAATTAGAAAAAAAATCAGAATAGTGTATGCTTCGAACCCGGGTCGTTGGCTTCATAACTCATATCCTTATCCACTATACCAACGAGGACTTGCTGCCGGGAGATGTAATTTTTAACATATTTATAGAGTTACCCATAACAATAAATGAAAGCTAACCGTTTTCAAATCAGTGCTTAACCCTAAACACTGTAGATCAATGCTAAACCCCGAAACGTTCTTCTTTGCTTAACCGGAGCTCTGTTCTTTCAGTTTTCAGAGTAATAAATCGGGTTTTGTTCCCGTAGACGTCAGTAATATAATGATGAAGAATGCTACAATGTGTAAACCTCATAATGTGTCCAACGTCAGTCTGACAGATGGAAATAAGTGTTAACCTTGACAAGGGTTGTGCCTAAATCATACCGTCCAGAAGGACGTCTTACACCTTATTGAGATTTATATAACTGAAAGCTAACCAATTACTCGGTTATATAAGTCTCAATAAGGTGTCCGACGTCCTTCTGGACGGTATGATTTGGGCTTGACCCTTGACAAGACCTGCCAAAATACCCCACAAATCTGGACCATTTTTTTCTCGAAAAATATGTTGAGACGTCTTCGTTTCGTTTGAACAAAGGTCTCAGATTGCCAGAAAACAAAGACGGCTGCCAATCGTTATGAAGAACCTCCCAAAGCGCCATTTCATCGTGTGTCACGTGACAGAATTTCCTTCGATTCTTGGAGTATCTTGGCAGTAGGAGCTTATAAGCTCCTGTTGGCAGCCTTGTCCAGGGACGAGGTTGGGTCCAGACGGCCGCGAAATACCGCGAACAGCAACGTACAATTAAGGACAAAAGTTCTTGGGACAAATGTTACAAAGTCCTCCTATTAACTACTAATTTAGTGTGACTGACCAATGAGGCCATGTTTTTCGTTTAAACCCCATCTTACCAACCCCACCCCTTCCCCCGAGACAATGTTGAAATCCACAAATCATTTTTATTACACGGGCTCAACATTGTAAGGGGGTAGGGGTTGGGAAATGGACACTTCTCGTTTGCGCGTACCGTGTTTCTGTCGCGCGCATTAGAAAACATCGTAAATGCAAATTTGTCCCAACACTATTGTCCTTGATTGTAGCTCTCGTGAAAGCCTCGCAAACGGTTCGTATCATCAACTACCTCACCTAATAACAGGGATTATTCTACAATTCACTCTTGCTAAGAATTTCGACTGGTAGGGGTGTAGTTTCGTCAGTGAACATAAAAAAAAACATAAAAACAAAAATCTTCATTCCTTAATGGAAATTAATTCAACTTTATTTCCTTTTTTTTTTTTTCTTCAGATGAAACGTTCTTCCCTGGTCGTTGTGCGCAGGTCATCGCCAACGGAAGGCCGATAGGAATCATGGGTGTTTTACACCCGGAAGTCGTCCACAACTTTGATTTAAACCTGCCATGCGCAGTGCTTGAATTAGACGTGGAGCAATTCCTTTGAAAAAGGAATATTTTAATTGCCAAAGCACATTTATTTTAAAATATGGCAAATTATTGCCTCGAAAAACACAAATGCATGTAGGTCTTAGTACAATGTTAGGAAGTTTGAATTAAGGACGTTCGCGCGAAAATCTTCTACAAGACAGATTTTTTTCAAACTTATGCTACGGTCTGATAATGAATTACTGATGTCAGAAATGCCAAAAAAATTGGGGGGTCACCGAATTGATTTAACAGATATAGTGTGTAGAAATATACCCTGTTTTTGAAAAGTTAGTCCTTGTAACATGACATGGTGTCCATGGCTTTTAGTTAAACAATATCAAAGATGAATCGCTGGGGAGAAACTATTATATTCAAATGTTATCTAAGTGAGCCTGATTCGTAAGTAATTCGAACTGTTTTCAACCTTTAAATGAGTTAACCCTTTAAAGAGGGCATTCGGAAACAACATACAGCTGAGATATGAGTGAAATTCGACGTCGCGTGGATAAAAAAAAATGAAAAAAAATCAAACTTCTACAAGACAGATTTTTTTAATTTTTTTCACAACCTGTAGATAATCGGTAAAGAAAGTGATACATGAAATAAAAAAATGGGGGTCACCGACCATCCAAGCGAGTTAAATCAAAGCAAAGTTAACGCAACGGCTACCATCCGATTTCTTCCTTTGCGCGCGCGCTCGTGCATGACGTTGCATGGCGTTGCGACATGAATTGCGTGCGCAGTAAGGATGCGCATAAACAATTGCCGCGAACGTCCTTAAATCGTTCGCCTTGTTCCCACTTGTGAATTGCGCACAACCGCACAAGCGTTCAACACAAGGACGTTTTGACTTTTGATAAGCACAAGCTCCGTGAAACCACATAAAAAAGTTGTTCAGTTCTTGTGCGTATTCTTATTTCACCCAATTTACATTTTCATACTTGTGTTTAAATCTGGTTGCCACCAGAGACGCAAGAACAAAGTGCAAGAACAAGTGCAATAATATGGCCGTGTTCTATTGGGATCAACCACTTTCGGTTGGTTGGGTTGGTTGGATTTTTTTCGTGTTCTATTGGGAAAAAACCGTTTTCGGTTGGTTTGGTTGATCAACCATTTCAACCAGCTCTTAACCTGGTTGAAATGGTTGAAACCGAAAATGGTTGAAAAGTGTCCTATTGGGACACCTCAACCAAATCAACCAAAACCGGTTTAGGTTGAAACGGTTGATCCCAATAGAACACGACCTAAGAGATTCGCATGAAGTGAAAAGGAACTTAACACAAGCTCAGGATAATGCTTGCGAGTGCTTGCTGTTTTACTGTGTCGTTTCACAGGTGAGAACTTGGCCTCAGACAGCACGCTTATAATGATAACATGTTTTGAAAATATTGAATTGTGTTGTACACAGGTACGTAATAAAGAATTTCCTTTCAAGTGAATTTCCTTTTTCCTTTATTTCCTTTTCCTTTGGTTGACGTGAATTGGTAGAAGCAAATTTAATAACCCTTTAAAGGTCGAGATTAGCAATACTGAAGCATACTGGAATACGAATTACATGTAATCACAATGTTAATAAAATTTTCTAACCAAACATGACCAATGGATTTCAGTCATTTCAGAAGGAATTGAGATTCCCTGATGTAGTGGTGGATGGGCGGAAGGGGAATTCCTGAGTAGGCTTCGAGGAAGCTCTCATTTTGATTTCGTGTGAGAGTAGCCGGAGCCTGCTAAAGGCTATCCGTATGGATGGAAATCTATGCTGCAACCGTTTTGGTGTGGTTTTCAAGCAGGTTTAAGCATTTGCTTATATTTTATGGTTCTAGCTTTTGAACGGAATCTCAAATGATATCATTCAAATGAAAGCTATTGAACATTAGTTTCATGTGTTTTTTTGTGGTTCACCTGTAATACACGGGAGATGATTAGAAAAAAATGGAGAGAGCCAAGTCACGCAAATTTACGGACCAAGGGTATGTGTTTGTTACCCATCGGTTACTTGAGTAGCGCAATGAAACAACCGCAAAACCGCTTAATTTGCTATGATTTCTTGGTTCTGTTAATATTACTCAACACGACAAGTCACTGAGCGAGAAACACGCACACATGAAATCGATAAGAAAACAGGCGATAAACGTAGACAAAACAATGTGCAGCTTATACAACAATTCTGTTCGTGCAGATAAGAGCAGACATTGATAGCACGATGACAACGATTAAATATCTCGTTAGAAAGTGCATGAAACAGACGAGGTACTAATTTAGGCAACCGTCGTTTCATGAAAGCATTCTAGCACGGATAAATCACATAACCGCTCTATCATCCATTATGTAACTACTGACAATAAAATTATAGGGAGCTTTCGCAGCAAATTGTGAAAAGCATGATTTGTTGATGTTACATCCGGCGCGATGTGATATGTTCTTGATACAAGATTTTCCACCAATCAATAATCGCTGTTAGTTGTCGGCCTGGGAAAACGTTTCAAGAGCAATTGTCCCACTTCCGGCAGCGAAAAATCTAAGAGGCATTGCTGAAGTACTCTGTTGTTGTGATTTCGACCTCGTTCAATTTTACGAGGTTGAAGATAAGGTTTGTCAGATATCGATTGTAACCGATTACCCTTAAAGAAACCTTAGTACTGTATACGGTTTCTCGCCCTCCGCGAAGAAGCTGAGGGCGTAAACTTCGATCTGTGGCAACGCGATGTGGACAGGGTATTTCGTGAAATTTATACCATGTGCGTTTGGTGTAGTGGTTTTATTGCAGCTTACTAACAGTAGGCCTTTAGAGGTAAGTCTAAATTGCGAACTGAATATGTGCAAATTGTGTATGAAAATACTACAGTGATAGGGCAAACGGCTCAGCCTAAGGGGATGATCGATGGTAGAGCACGGTTTTGAATTTCGCAGCATGGTTTCAAAAATGAAAGAAAAACACAGCATCTTTTGATTGTGATTCGGCCGTATTCTTACCAGACAATGTTTAAGCTTTCATAGCTCTTCGTTTTTAAGAGGGTGTTTTTCTCCACATCTGTTTCAAGGGCTAAACATAATAAAGTCTGAAATTGACGTGATTTAATATTTTGAAGAAGTGCGCGCGGGAGAACACGCACAGAAGGCCAGCTCTGTGCACGCTTTTTGCAAGAAATAGACACGTACAATCAACATTCCTTCACTCACGAAAAGTCAAAATGTAAACATTCCTTTGATTTAATGCGCTAAAAAGAAATATGTAAACATTTCGATTTAATCTTTGCGATTCTCCGTGTATTGCAAAGATTACGGTGTCATCTCACCGTGTTAAGATGTTGCGGTGGGGGTACTCTCTTTTATAATATAGGTGTGTGTGAAGCCCGGTCATAGGATTTTAAAACTCTTATTATGAAAATAGGTATCATATAGGGGTCAGGTCTTAAAATTGGTACGAAAAGTTACATATTTTGGACTACAATTAGCTATGGAAAGTGATTCACTTTAGTTTGATAATGAGAAGGGTTTCAGGAGGTGAACCACACACCCTCGCCCAACATCAGTTGAGGAGTTCCCCCCCCCCCCCCCCCCCGCCTCGAAGGCGATAACATGTTGGGGCAGCTTTGACAGAAAGCAATATCATTTATTTTTAATTTGGTGGGGGGGGGGGGGGGGGGGGGTTCGAGGATAGTTAAAAAAATCTTGTTTTTATAACCTTAAGATCAAGATCGGTGATTTGTTTACTGAAGGTTTTAAGGAAAATATTCGAACCAACCCACCAGATTTCATATCAATTTTTTTCTTAGATCGATTTATCATAGTTACCTGCGAACTCAACGAATACAGACTTTTCGACTTTCTAAGGGAAGTATTTCATTCCCTGATTCAAATCTTTCTTTGTCCTTTCTGAGTTCTTCGCATGAAACTGTTAAAACTTGGGTATCAACGGATTAGCAAATTAGATTTCATACTTTTGTTATCGACACATTCTCTAAATTTTTAAGTGTGAATTTCTCCTTATCTAGGATACGGATAAGTTATCTAACGTCAGGAATTCGCCGGAGGATCAACGCTCACCAAATGGCCTCAATTCAGCCTTGTCAACAGGCGAAAATTCTTCGACAGACAGTGGACCACCAGGTTTGTAACGGCAGTTGATGTTTTATGTTAGGGCTAATTTACTTGTCGCATATCGGTAGGTCGCATTTATTTTCCTGGGCGGGAGGGGAGGGCGTGTCTAAGTCCGTGTCCTCTGATCTGGAGGGCGCCAAAATTTAGACCTGGATCGGAGCTCTATAATAGTAAATCAAATGAGAAAATAATATGTGTGTATTGACAGAGATGGAGAGCTCGATGGAAAAATATTTGGCTTGAGGTTAGAGATTTCGTGCGATAAGATTCAAACTGGGTAGAAAAAAAAGTTATATGCATGCACTTTTTCGAGCAGGGAGCAGCACACACGGCACGGTAATTTTGACTTGAGGAGTTTCCCCTCGGGCAAACAAATAATGCACTGACCTTTAAACTTTTGACCACGCAAAAAAATGTCATTTGCCGCTGGTTATATCACATGCACAATGTGTAACCTACATGTAATTGATAAACTGTAGAAAAGCCCGTTTGATCTTTCTTTCAAGAATGCCGTGACATTACACCTCGCGTTTGAAATGAGTCCGGGAATGAGTTAAGCATGTGTAGCTTTTGTGCTTTTGCGGCTGAGTAATAAAAGCAATTGTCGACAGTTCGCTTTCTCTTTAATTCCCGCAAACGCGCCAAATCTCAGCGGGATATTCTAATTTGGCGACAAGAGGTAGGGGAAATTCCAAAGATTACGATAGAATTCACGTACGAAGGAAAATGATAAAGCAGATTACAATCGCGGCCCTGAAAAAATGATTGTTTCTCAGACGGAAGCGAAAAGCCTAAGGTCTTACCGGCTTATGAGGAACCCTGAAGCAGTTGCAAAAATTTGGCGAAAATTGTGACGAACGACGGCTACACCTAAATGTCATATTTCGTTACTTGAGATTGGTTTTATGGAAAAATGTCATCACAGGTTTGTGGAGGAATGACATGAAAGTTTGTGAATTTTTTTGGTGATATTTAGGCGTGCATGAGAGGAGAAGAAAGGGGAGGATTTGTGAAATTTAGAAAAATAAGATATAAGATTTATTAATGAAGTTTTAAAATTAGAATATGTAGTAGATGGACACCAATTGCAGTGTCGATTACATCAAGGATTTTCTTTGCGTCTGCAGTCGAACCTCCTGTAAGCGGACACCCTCGGGACCAAGGGTTAGTGTCCGCTTACCATACTTGTCCAATACTCTGACAAATTTATGCATAGCATTGTACTGTAATACATTGTGCTGTATTGTGCCGTTCCAGAATGTATTGTTAAACTATTGTTATGGTCATACAATATAATACAATGCTATGTATAAATTTGTTCGAGTATTAGACAACCCTCCCGCTCACGAGAGGTGTCCGCTTACAGGAGGTTGAAAAAAAAGTACAACCATGTGTTATCCATCACATGGTTGTTGAATGTTGCTTTTTATATTATATTTATGAGTTTAACACTAATTTAAAAACTACAGTCCAAGATAAGACTTAAATAAATAAATGTATATATCTGTGAAGCTCTCGAATTGCCGTCACACGAACTGATGTAGGTACATGTTTATAGATAGGCTAAGCCTAACAGCGTCGCTCTCTGAACAGAAAGTCGATGATAAACTTAACTAAGGTGAAAGGTCGGAAGCACAAGAATTAAGATTGACGACCGGGCTGTTTTTCAATTTTAGCAATTCTCAAAAGCAGTATTACGCGACCGTCTGCAAAGAGTTCACAAAACAACTTTTTCTCGGTCTAGAATAACAAGTTTGACTAATTTCCGAATAAAATACACCTGTTGCGTATCAAATGTTGTCCTAGAAATTGATATGGAAATCAAAATTGCAAAAATACACACATATTTGCATAAGGCTACGCGAGTGAAGATAGAACTATAAAATCCAAGTCTTGTTTTGTTTACATAAAATCGCTTTTCAATCTATTTATTGAATCAACAAACACATAAAAATGGACAACACAATCTTCTTTCGAAAAATTTTATTCAAATCTCCATAAGTTTATGTTTAAAAGCAAAACGCGTACCATTTATAGCGCCGAGCTGTCTTCGATGAAATTCAAGAAATCAATACAACTGAATTTAAGCACCAAAACTAACAAGAACACAAAGAAAAAGTCAATCACATATTGATATCAACATAAATTCTCATCGAAAACTGTAATCTGTTTTTCCGTTAAGTCCCTCCTCTGCTTGGAAATTCTTTAAATCTCCGCTTCTTTGGTTCTGAAATCCGTAAAACGAACATCTCCCCGCATTGATAAAAACGTATGAAATTCCTCGGAGCAAGATTTTATCCCTGAAAGCTCTTCTTTTTCCACTAAAGCGGCTTCTGAGTATCCCTTAATTAGTATCCCTCTCTTGAGTAGCAAACCGCGAAATAACGACTTTAATTCTCCGCTAAACACAGCGAAAGATCCAACCATGGATAGTAAAGAGACTAAAGTGTTTACCGAGCTGACAGCTGTGTAGCCGCGCGAAAAACAAAGCCTCGCTTTGCTTTCAAAATTGCTAAGATCCCGGATGTTACGCGACATCATACGCGCATGTTTTGCGACGTCATATGCGCCCGCGAATTGGCCCTGCCCAACGCACTTACACACATGCACAGACGCCGCCCGCGAAACATTCCGCCGGCCATGACCTTGAAAATTGCTGGCATGGGTTCTATGAGTATGGGTCTCCGCAGCGGGCCTTCGGCCCGCGAAAGCTGCGCTAAAAACAGTATCATACTCAATCCTCCATTTTTCGGGGGTGAACAGAACAGAAGAATTCAGTACATATTTTATGTACATTACACTAACATGTAGTTATTTCAGTTTCTAAAACGCAAAGTGTCCTTAGATACGAAGAAAGAAACTATCGATGAGTGTCTGCTTTCGTGGTCCCGTGATCTGAGGTCTCTTCAAAATGACTCAGTTACCCATGCTACATGAAACTGTACTGTTCAGACTCACTTCACTTTTGTTCAGGTCAAGTACAATTGAAACCATTAAAAACGAACCTATTTTGTTAGAAATTTTCTAGAAATCGTTTACTGTCCGCTCACGGGAGGCTATTTTAGACCCTGCGGATCCCCAAATTCCCGTGTCCGCTTACGGAAGGTTAAAAATGTGGTGTTGAAGAGGATAAATCGTCGGGACTGCGGTTTGGTGTCCGCTTACGGGAAGTGTCCGTTATAGTTAGCGGAGGTTCGACTGTAGTCTAGCATGTATATGCATTCTAATGTCAATATTCTTTTTCTTTATTATTACTAAATTAGTATAGGACATATTATCTTCTTGGAGATATTAGTCTTTCCGGCTACCCTGTAAATCCGAGGTGAAATAAAGTTTATGCATGTATGTAACATGTTATGTAGGATACCAGCTGTTTCGATCGTGACGATTTCGTCTCGGAGTGCGATTCCTTTCTCTTTCTCGTCCCATCAAAGGCTCTAAAAAAGCAAAATGGAGCAAAAAACGGCCGGGAATCAAAGAGTGAAATTGGGAAAATGAGAAATGGGCCCGCGTTTCAGATCAAGTTTTTCACAGTCCTCACTCTCCGCTAGATCCTACAAACTATGATATTACGATTGTCACGACAGTACTTCAGAGAGATTGTAAGTCGGCTTTTTAGTATCAAGTCTAGGTTGTGCAATACAAATTGGGTATTGTATAAATGTAATTGAATATTTTAACGAGTCAATTCAGTTTCACTTTTTAGAGCCGTTAGACGGTAGCCATTGACGAGGCTCCTTTTATAGTCTGATGAAATGAAAAAAATGTGTTAAATTTGACGCTGTTTGTAGAATGATCTTCCCGACGTTTCGGCAATGCTGCCTTCTTCAGGGTACCTTCTTCAGGGAAGGCAGCATTGCCGAAACGTCGGGAAAGATCATTCTACAAACAGCGTCAAATTTAACACATTTTTTTCATTTCATCATTCAGTATAACGCTGCGCAGGTAATTTAAATATTTATCACTCCTTTTATAGTCTGTTGTCTCTAAAACTCGATTTCAATCAACTGTTTTTCGGGTAAAGCAAAAACAAAAGAGAAAATGTATCAAAATACGCACTTAATCGACAAAGATAGGCCGTTAGCTTATTGAAACTAAACAAATTCAAATGACGAGGTATCGTTTTTTGGATATTCCAGTCATTTTCGACACCAACGCTCTTCTCTTTCGCGCACGCGGCCAAAAAAAAAGACCGAGAGCTCTTGGCTTGAGAATGCGCCATTTCATTTTGGACTGCTGGGCACGTGCCCTGTAGACCATATAGCCAGTCATATAGCCAGATTTCGGCTACGTGAGCGCGGGGTTTCCTAGCGCCCTTAGGTCGCGCGGCCCCCCACAAAAACACGACAGCTCCGGGGTTGAGAATCAATGGCGTTCCACTCATTTTTCGTTTAAGGGCAATGGAACAACCAAATAAGATAACTCGCCGAAATCGCGTTAAATCGACCCGGGGAGCGGGTAAGTCAATTTTATTCACAAAGCATTCGAATTTTTACCTTTAAAACAAAACCGTTGTGTTCCTATACAAACACTTGTAAATCGAATCTTAGTTACACAATACCGCTAATAAGCAAGAGTTAAAACAAACTGAGAAGCGTGATACTAAGAAATGTGAGAATGTCAAATAATAGCCCCTACTTAGAAAAGGGGTGGGAGCCGGAAAAGGGAAGCTATCGCCGCGAATATTTACTTTTGTTTTTACTAAATATTTTGATGTTGATTGCGTCCTATTTCCTCAATCTGGGAGGTAACCAGAACCAACACAGAGAAACTCAAGTGTCCGCCCGTGACCCGCTTCCTCCTGAAGTACATGTACGTCACTAAAACAAAAACCATTGATATTCGTTTATTCTCCATGGTTCGTGCCTGCTATAATAAAATAAAAGAACATTATCTAGAAAATATTACATGATCTGGAATGGGTCAGTAATTTTCATAAGAATACAAAAAATGTGCAGCCCCAACCTTTTATCTCAGGATACATTCCTCATAAAGATTCCTCTTATTTATGGTAGGCTGTTGCACGCCCGTACTGTACCTTGGATTTGACAACACATCCGCTGACAATCAGGAATTACACGGACGTCGCGCCCAAGCCCCCGCGCTGACTAGTGAGGAGGCACCGTGTGGCAAGTATGCAGATCTGAATGTCGATCATGTGAAGTTCAAGAGTGCCAAGTTTGCAACCCATACTGACGCAATAACCTTTGCCGTTTGGATCAAACTGTACTCCCAATCTGGTATTCAGCCGATTCTGGTCGTACGAGGAGAGGTTGGTGAACTAAGATTCGAGCTTACGGAGGGTTATCTCTCCTGGTTATACACTGCAACGCAGCCATCACTTGCCACGTTTGCGCTGTTAAGCACCATGCCAGTCGTTCCAGCCAATCTGTGGACACATCTGGTGGTACAATATGACGCCCATACTCGGTGGTCCGCGGTGTTTCTGAATGGAAAGAAAATACTGCAACGCAGGTCAAGCGGAGGTTCTTTGGAAATAAACTGGGGCGCGTTTACTTCAATTGGCAAATACGTAATCAACGAGGTGTTGGAGTTCAAAATGAAAGGTTACATTGATGAGTTTTACATCTACTACTGCGCTGTTCCAGATGTGGTTATTCAAAGACTTGCTGAGACGTGCCATGTGGAGGGTAAATGCGCTCCTGTTGGACCAGGTAGCTATGTTACGTTTGTAAAAGGCGTTCAGCTACCTCCTCCGCTCAAGATAAATCGAAGAAGGGCGTCTGTGATTGACTATTGATTATCGTGTCCCGAAATAGTTTTGCATGAATTACTACAGGGATTTTTCTAAAGGGGAGGGGGCTGCCGTATACACAGACTACTCTAGGGGAACAGGGGTTAGAACAGGAGTTACTTAGTCGTACTATGTACCGCACCGGCGTGTACCCGCTTTCCGTACCAGCATACTACCGGTTCCCGCTCTTTCGTTAGTGGCTCTGTCCTTCTCTGCTTTCCGCCTTCTCGTGAATGACATTTTATCCCGTTTCCCTGCTTTCCTCTTTTCCTAGTCAAAATGTAAATAGATACAGCTTTTCATTAATCTAAAATACAGGACATTTCTACATTACAGGCGTAGATGAGCAGTGTGACGTCAGTGCATTCCAGTGCAAGAATGGAAAGTGCGCAAGGCAGGAATGGCGCTGCGACGGAGAAAACGACTGCGGGGACTGGAGCGACGAAATGGGATGTGGTTGGTTCTAACTTCGTTGTTAATTTCATTTCAGTTCATATCTGATTTCTTTCACATTTTATTGAAAGTAAACAGTCCACGTACTTTTGGGAAAGTCAATGTTGAGGTTTCTTGTCTTTTGTCTTTTGTTTCGACTCTTAACGGCGTTAACATGTAGAGATAAAGTGCTGCAAATGTTTCAGGATTCAAGACACACCGGGGTTCGAGTTAGTAAGCATGGTGAGGCGTTCCCACATTAGGAGTATATCGGGATTCTATCCTTTCTTACCTGCATGTAAATGAAATTTGACAACTTGGTCAATTTGCAGAAGATTCTCCACCTTAAAATCAGAACCTCCTTTGTATTACAAATTATTCCGGATTCAACGTATTTAAAAACAAACTTTCTACTCAGTTTTAATCATTACGATTCCGGATTCAAAAGCGTCATTACGTAATCAATCCTGATTCATAAATGGCAAAACGATTGCGATACTAATACGCTCTTGTGACCTTTATTATAGGGTAAGTGTATTCGTAACTGGGTCCTTAAACTACTTCAGTGGAATTTGAGGCTTAGCAAGCAGGGGTAACATATTCGTAAAATTGTTCTCCCGAGAAGGGGAGGAGCAGGGACGCTAAAAATTTTATGCTGTAAACGTCCACGTCTCTACAATCAACACCTTTTCTCTCTTCTCCGCCTCTCTGCAGTCCACGCCCATTGTTGGTAATAGGAAAAGGGATCTTTTTTAGCAATTCAATTTTTAACATTTGGCCTCTTTTTTTATCAGATGGCTTTTGTGGTCCAGAAGAACAAACATCTGTGTCTCAGGAAAGGTGTGTGCCGTGTTTTTGCATGGGACTCTCTCAGAAATGCAGCCATGCGAAGTTATACCGAGACAAGGTGAGTGCAGAATATTGTATCATTTGAAAACACGACAAAACGATTAGACTAATATGATATGAGTTTCGAACTGAGATTAATTGGCCTCATTAAATAAATAAATCAGAATACTAAACCTTTCATTTCTAGAGTCAAACCTGTGAGTCTCTGTGCGAAATCCGGAAGTTTCATCTCTTTTTATAACTGTGCCGCTTTTTGAAAGAAGTGAAAAGGTAAACCATAAATGAAATTCTTTATAATGGCACGCGCGTTATGACACATTTTCCTTCCTTGTTTATCTCTGCTATTGTGGATTCTTTCCATCTTTTCTTAGTTTCAGCTTGAAGTAAAAACTTTCCCCAATGGTTCAGCCATGCACTTAGTAGACGTCAATGGAGACAAAGTGTCTGGTGTTGCATACACTGCAGACCAAACAAATAATGAATTAGTGGCCCACAACATCTCTAAACAAATGCAGTATTACTGGGCTCTGCCGAAAGAATTCTTAGGAAACCAGGTAAAGATGTGTAGCACTCAGTTATTGCTATTTGTTTGCTTTCTTGTAATAAGCTGTATTTACATTTGTTATTTGCCATGGCTTATACATTTGCAACAACAATTAGAAAGCGTCGTAGTTTTGTTGCCATCTATAAGTTTATTCTTTTTCGTTAAGTATTAAAAGATATTCTAAAAATTTCAAATGTAGTTTTAAGCGAAAATGGATTATGATATGGGAGACTACTAAGTCATGAGAAGTGTTTCAGCGATTACCGATCACAGACGCTCCACCTTACTGGCGAGCAATTTAACGTTTTGGTAAATGTTAATCAAAGAAAAGCCGGTGGCATAAATTTTAGTTCCGAAGGGCTTCACAATAAAAGAGCCACATGATAAACAATTTTACCAGCCAAGAAAAGTGAGATTTTTAAGAATGCATGAAGCGACTCTATGATTCGCATGTAAAGATTGCATGGCTCACTCGCAGCGGACATGATCCATCAGTGCATCAGTGAGCTTTTCATGGGCCTTTAGGTGCAGTGGACCGGATTTCCAATGTTTTCATTTTAGACCGCTTAGAATACGATCCCGTCGAGACTTGACGGCTTTTCGATCTTTGAGTTACATCCACTGAACAAGACTCAATTTTGGCCGCCTTGAATGAGTGCAGTGGGCGCATGTGACGGTAACCGCTGTTATATTACATATAATATATTTTTCTCTTACTATTGTCGCATTAATGTGGATTTTAAACCTTATAGCAGATGTTTCTATAAAAACTGTTCTCTTTTTTCGTGTAATCCTTACAGTTAGCAAGTTATGGTGGTAAACTTCGTTACACTGTCAGGAAAATTTCAAAGAATCCAACTGGACATGCTCGAGTTGTAAGAGAAATAATCTCCTCATTTGAAGCAGAATACATCATTGACATAAAAAGTGACGAAGACGAAAATATTGCATCTGGACTTGAGGACCTATTTACCAACGTTCCAACTGAAACCACTCAGGTGACAAAAATGAGTACCAATGGAGATGTGTTCACCGATAGTGACGACGATGAAATTGCAACAACAATATCGAAAACGTCGTCGATGGTAATGGGTGACAATAGTCTAGAGACAATCTCCTTTGTACCTTCTAAAACCTACATTACGGAAGGACTGACTAAAGAAAAATCTACAACATCACGGGATATTTCAAAAGATGCATCGAGCGATGTTCAAGATGAATCAACCTCTTTTGTGTCTTCCACAACCTACAGTACTTCTACAGAAGCATCTACAACAATACCAGATACGTATTCTCCTGTATCGGATGCATCTAGAGATAGTGGCGATGATTCAACCACTATTGTATCCTCTACAGCCTACAGTACTGACAAAACAACTACCGACACATCCACAACAATACCTGATAGCTCTTCGACAATAACAGACGCTTCCACTGAGGAAAAAGACGAGACAAGTGCTTCTATGCCTTCTTCAGCCCATAGTACTGAAAGGCCGACTTCGGAAACACCCACAATAATACTGAGTTTATCTTCCACTGTAACAGTTGAATCGACTGAGGACCAAGACGAAACAACCGCTTATGCGTCTTCATCACCCTACAGCACTGAAAGGCCTACTACGAAAGCATCAACAACAATACCAGATGCGCCTTCCACGCTAGCACATGTTTGGACCAAGGGTGAAGATGAATCCACTTCTTCCGTGCCTTCGTCAGCATATAGTAGTGAAAGACCTACTAAGGAATCATCCACAACAATACAGGATGTATCGACTGAGCCAAAGGATAAAACAACCACGTTGTTTACTTCTACAGCACGTAGTACTGGCGAAGCTACTACAGAAACATATTCAACATTGACTGAGGTACCTACAGAGAGTCAAGTTGAAACAACTACCGCTGTGCCTTCTTCAACCTACAAAACTAAGATATCAACCACGGAAGCATCCACAACAAAACAAGATACACATTACCCAGTCACATATGCATCGACTGAGGGTCAAGAAACTTTGACAACGATACCAATTGAGGCTTTCACAATAACCGAGGCACCTACCGAGGGTCAAGGTAGGACAATCACTTCTGTAACTTCTGTAACTTCTTCAGCCTACAAAACGGAGATATCAACTACCGAAATAGAAACAACAATCCCAGATGCGTCTACCATATCAACTGAGGCATCTACCGAGGATCAAGGTGGAATTGCCACTGTTGTGCCTTCTTCAACCTACCAAACTGAAAGATTAACCACGGAAGCATCCACAACAAAACAGGATACACCTTACCCAGTCACGTATACATCGACTGCGGGTCAAGATGAAACAAGCTCTCCATCCTACAGTACTGAAACTCCTACTACAGAAACTTTGCCAACGACACCAGTTGAGGCTTTCAAAATAACTGAGGCGCCTACCGGGGGTCAAGGTCAAGGTGCTGTAACTTCTTCTGCTGTAACTTCTTCAGCCTACAAAATGGATATATCAACCACGGAAATAGTACCAACAATATCCAATGCGCCTACCACAATAACTGAGTCTACCACAATAACTGAGGCATCTACCGAGGGTCAAGATGAAACAACCACTGCTGTGCCTTCTTCAGCCCACAGAACTGATATATCAAGTACGGAAATAGTAACAGCAATACCAGATGTGCTTACCACGTTAGCTGAGGTATCTACCGAGGGTCAAGGTGAAACTAGCACTCCTGTGGCCTCTTCAGGCTATAGTACTGACAAATTTACCACGGAAAAAGTAACAGCAACATCAGATGCGTCTTCCACAATAACTGAGGCATCTTCCGAGGGTCAAGATGAGACAACTACTGCTGTGCCTTCTTCAGCCAGTACTAACCAATCAAGTACAGAAATAGTAACAGCAATACCAGATGTGCTTACCACGTTAGCTGAGGTATCTACCGAGGGTCAAGATGAAACTACTACTCCTGTGGCCTCTTCAGGCTATAGTACTCACAAATCAACTACGGAAAAAATAACAGCAATACCAGATGCGCTTACCACGTTAGCTGATGTATCTACCGAGGGTCAAGATGAAACTACCACTCCTGTGGCCTATTCAGGTTATAGTACTGACAAATTAACTACAGAAAAAGTAACAGCAACATCAGATGCTTCTTCTTCCGAGGGTCAAGATGAGACAACTACTGCTGTGCCTTCTTCAGCCAGTACTAACCAATCAAGTACAGAAATAGTAACAGCAATACCAGATGTGCTTACCACGTTAGCTGAGGTATCTTCCGAGGGTCCAGATGAGACAACTACTGCTGTGCCTTCTTCAGCCTATAGTACTGACAAATCAACTACGGAAATAGTAACAACAATACCAGATGCGCTTACCAAGTTAGCTGAGGAATCTACCGCGGGACAAGATGAAGCTATTACTTTTGTGTATTCTTCAGGCTATAGTACTGACAGACCAACTACAGAAATACCCATAACAACACCAGATACACTTTCTACAAAAATAGACGCATCTACGGCAGGTCAAGATGAAACAACAACTGTATCAGTACCAGACACGTCTTCCATTGAAACAAATTCCGTTAGTGAGGGCCTCGGTAAAACGACCACATTTATGTCTTTTTCGCACTACAGTACTGACATATCCACTACAGAAACATCCACAACAATACCAGTTACAACTGCCCCTGAAACGGATGCATCAGCAGTTGATAAGAAAGAAACAACCACTGTTCTGCCTCTTTCAGTCTTCAATACTGAAAGAACAAGTACGGAAGCATCCACAACAATAATGGAAACCTCTTCAACGGTAACCGATGCATCGACTGAGGATCAAGATAAAACAAACACTTCCGTGGTTTTTTCAGTCGACAATACTTACAGGCCTACTACAGAAATATTGACAACGATACCATATGCGTCTTCCTCATTTACTGAGGTACGTACTGAGGGTCAAGATGAAACTACCACTACCTATGTGTCTTCATCCAGCCACAGTCCGAAATCAACAACTTCTGACACAACCACAGCAATTCCAGAAACGTCCATAATAACAGATGAATTGACTGACACTCAAAGTGAAACAACTAGTTTTGTGCCTTCTTCAGCCTACAGCACAGAAAAAGGTGCATCGGAAACCGTAACAACGATACCAGACACATCTTTCACTATAACAGATGCATCGACCAATGGTCCAGATGAAACAACCACTCTCGTGTCTTCATCAGCCAACAGTACTGGACCACAAACATCTGATACTCCAATAACAATACCCGAAACGTCTTCAACAATACAGGATGCGTCAACTGACAGACAGGATGAAACAACCACTTCTTCATTCTACAGTTCTGACAGACCAACTACCGAACCAATGACAACAATACCTGATACATATTCTGCAGTAACAGATTTCTCGACTGAAGGTCAAGGTGAAACAACAACTGTTGTACCTTCTACGACCTATAGTACTGAAAGACCTAGCACAGAAACAGTTACAACAATACGGGGTAGGTCTTCCACAGCAACAGAGCCAATTTCCGAGGTTCAAGATGAAACAACCACTTTTGTGCCTTCCTTAACTGTCAGTCCTGAAATACCAACTACAAAAACAGTGACAACATTACCAGATGCTTCGTCCACAGTAACAGATGTATCAACTGAGGCTCAATCTGAAACGACTACGGCCACTGCTATGTCTTCCTCAGCCTACAGCACTGAAAGGCCAACTTTAGAAGCATCCACAACATTAACCGTTACATCTTCCACGGTAACAGATACATCAACCTCTTATCAAGATGGCATATCCCCTGCTGTCCCTTCTTCAGCCCCAACTTCAGAAGCAGCGTCTTCTACATCAGGTAGGATGAAACTTGTATCGATTTTATGTAAAACGGTTAACCTTCAAAGATTTATTTATGAGCGATTTTTTTAACATGCAAGTGATTTTACATACCAGCAACCGAACTGGCTTTAAACATTTTATCGAGTTGGACATAATAATTAAGCAACGAATAAAGGTTTGTCGTTAACTTTTTTTACACGTGATTTCGAAGAGCAGCTCGCAATATAGTGCTAATTATTAAAAATGATATTTTTAGACGAATGAAACGTAGTATATTTGGCAGTTATGTGCCCAAAGCCACTTACTGGTTGGGTAAATTGGATCTCTCCTACCTCCACACAAAGTTGTACTGATGTTTGTCTAACGTGATCTTTTCTCTCGCAGATCCAGTTATAAGATGCCGATTTGGCAATGAGTTCTATTCAACAAACAGTACTTTTATCACTGAAAGCTGCTCATCCCGCTGCTCGTGTCTTGAAGATGGAAATTTTCACTGTCGTCCACTTTGTCTTGATGATTTTCCTCTTTGCAATGATGACGAAGAAGAAGTTGAGATGTATGTTCCAGTTGCAAATAGCAGTTGTCGTTGTGTTGAGAGAGTATGCGTCATCGATGGTGGTAAGATCATTTCGTTTGTCCTTCATTTTTTACTGCCCTTCATTTTTATACTGGAGCAAAGGAAAGGCGATTCTCTCTATATTGTGACCAACTGAAATTGGTTGAGAATAGATCGACGAACTCTTTTAGGAAAATCCTTCCAAGACAAAAAGTTATCAATTCTTTTAACTTAGTTCTGAAATAATTTGGAAATGCTGCAAATTTCGTAAGCTCTAGAATATAATGCTTTGATCCAAGCAGATTTAAGACGCCAAGGGGTGAAACTGGAAAGGGAAGTGTATTGCTGTTATATTCTTAATGCAGTTCACAACAACTATGAGATAATTGCTTCCACAATTACAATTGGTCACTATTAGCCGTTCCTTGAAGCTTTCTATATCAAGAATCTCAAGCCTAACATTAACGAAGGATTTTCTCTGATTACCTACAATTCTAGTTATATTACGTAATGTTAACACGCCTAATTACCTATGATATTTAAGTTGCCTTCTTGTAAAATACCATAGCATGACTATGACTCTGTAATAGATCCGAAATATTGTTTCAATATCAATTATCTTGTCATAAACCAAAACTTGGTTTCTACAATGACATCATTTCTCGGCCTTGCTTTTTTCATTTTCTGGTGTGTTTTTTGTAAGTTTAGGTCATGTGGTGAGTTAAACCAAACGGCCGGTTCTTGAACTAAGCTTTTGTTGGATTGACTTACCAAGAGAAAATGATCTTATTTTCTCCTGGACTTACCTACTGCCTCGTACCCAGGCGCTTATTGCAATAGACCAATTTACAATTTCTATTTAGTAACCTGGCCTTTGTGTGGAAATGAGGCTGACGTTGACCTTGTTTTGATAGAAACCTTCTTTTCTGTGTAAATCATGTTGTTCGTATGCTAACAAACATGATTTACATATGAAAAGGAGGAAGGTTTGTATCAAAACAAAGTCAACTCCAGCCTCACTTTCGCTCAAAGGCCAGGGTACTAAGCACACAACTGTAAAATGGTCTATTTTCGGCGGAAGGACCGCAAGGCCCGCGGGAAGGCTGGACAGAGTACGCAAAGGACCAAGGGAATGCTCCGAGCTCCTCTGAAAACTGTTTCGCATGACATCTCGCGTAGGAAAAAATCAGCGCCTGGATACGAGGCAGCCTTGCTATAAACTCTAAACTCCGTTCTCCTAAATTCCCGATATACTTTCATATTAACCCGATTAATTGACCAGTATATCCAGTTTAAAGAAAAGTTAAAACTTCAGTATATCGCGATTGATTGACCAGTATATCCAGCTTAAAGAAAAGTAAAAACTTCAGTGCGGAAATAGATCACCTTGATTTAAATTTATCCTTTTTTTCATCTCCTTTCAGACGTAACAACGCCAACATCAGTGTCCGCTAAATTCACAGAAGCACCATCTACCCCGGCGGGTCAAATTACAGAGGCCGTGCGACTCGTGGTATGCATTTCTAACTTTATTTCCTCCTTAGAAGGTTGATCATACATGTTACAACTATTAGTGCCCTACTCGTCTTATATGCTGTGGTTATCCAACAAACATAAATAAAGCCAATCATTTGATGATGTCGTTAAATATTGTAATTACAATAATTCGTGGAGAAATTTCCATTAGCCAAGAGTTAATTTGTTTGGGCTTGTATGTTGTTTAATGAATCTCGTAACAGTTTTTTATCAGATAATGAAATCCACTTTTACTAAACACCAACGTCGTTGTCACTGCGAAAACGGTTCTACTTAGCCTGAGAAACGGTCCAAAGAACGAAGACTGGTTATTTCGGCATGCCAACCATTATTAGTTATAGTAATAATTGAACCCACGTTACATCACTCCTCGTGAGCAATGTTTCCTTCACAGGGGAGAGATGCTACCTTGCTGTTTTTTCACAATGAAGTAGGGCCGAGCAGTGGAAACTCTCAACAAACAATAGAGGTCTCTCTTGCCGAGGTTCGTGCGAAAAAAATAATATAGCTAAATAATTTAAATTAAACGTTACCACGTCTCGTAAAATACTTGAATAGTACCAGTGGAACATCTCTAAACACCCACCCGTCTCTACAACGGCCATGTTTTCAGCGCCTGCATATGAAAAAGTTCTCCGATGTTTTATTTTTATTTTATTAGCTTCGCCACAAAAGATTACTTACACAATGTTACTACTGGAATAAGATTACATGACTGTTACAATAAAGTAGGACATACGAATAGACAGCAAACAAGGGCAGGGTGAACCGCAACAGCGTGAAGCCAATTACTGCGGGCCTGTTATCGCTAAAAACTAATAGGACAACACTAAAATCAATAGCAACAGGTTAACGGAAGAGTAAGGCTACGAATAAAATATGTTTTTAAACATATAGTCTTTAGGGTCTTCGGGATGGATCATAAATGGTTTGCAAGGATCCGAAATAATACTTAAACATTACAGATTTATACGAGCTTAGGTTCACTGAACTCAGATTCAGTACTTCAACTAAAGTGTTCCATATTCCGATTGTCCTTAAAGTAAAAGATCGTTGGTATGTGGAGGTCTTACACTTTGGAGTAATTCTGATAGAACCACGACCTCTGTACAAAGGCTTCACGTTTCTGTCCGAGTTTGGCCGTTGTAAAGAGACTCAACTGCAATAGTAATATGAACCGTTAGGAACTTAATTGTTAGCTGCTCCTTCAAGCTTTGTACGACGCTTGTCAAGCAAACTTGCCTCTTTAGAAACTCCTCGGTGTTCAGTTAATCATGACCATGTGCGCATTTCTTTAAATTTGGTAGCTGATACTGCGAATATTTCATTTTTTTTTTTTTTTGAAAATGATGTACGAATTTGTCTTGTGATTTTATCACCTTTCAGGCAGAATGGCGTTCACCTGAGGGGGGGCAAACTTCCAGAGACACTTTCATGAGGGTGTTATCAGATTTGCAGGCCATCTATGTAAAGGCCTCGTATAGTGGTGATGGATCCAATGCCAAGTCACTTGGGTAAATGACTTAACCTTTTTATTCACAAAACATAACGTTTACTCACTAAACTAACATTTACTTTTTGAAGTGAATTGCCCTAACTTCTCTTGATTGCCCTCTGACTTGTCTCTTTCTCCCTCTCTTTCTCTGTAGTATTAAAGACCTTTCCCTTGACGTTGCTAGCCAACACGACGCAGGCTTTGGGAAAGCTTTGTTGGTTGAACAGTGTGAATGTCCAGTGGGATACAGTGGACTGTCTTGTGAGGTAACGACAACTAAAACCAAGGTTAGTCTAACTCACACAAACTTCAACTTCGAAATTGCTTCAATACTTCGCTCTGTACAACATGCAGCATAAACTCCACCCCTTATTTGAGGCATAATGATTTTAAAACCAGCAGCACAAGGGTGCAAGTATTTCTTGGTGAAAAACAAAAGTTGATAATCACTTTGATAGCCGAATTCTAGTAACTTGTCATTAGTTACAAGGCTCGGGTTTAAAGCTAGAGAGCTTTTTGTTATCAATCAATCAATCAACCTTTGCATGTCTAGTTATGCACAAAGTACGATTACTCTCCTTTACGTTAAACGTTACTGTTTATCAGGATTGCTCCCCAGGATTTACTAGGTCAGCTGATGGAGTTGGTTGTACGAAGTGCCCATGTAATAACCATTCCGACACCTGTGATCAGAAAAATGGAACTTGCCTTGTGAGTAGCTATTTACATTTATCTTGGGTTTTTCAGGTGACTTCAGTAGAGCACAATCTACCTATTCTGTTCCACTCTTATGCTTGGACGCTGAGTAACCTTTTCACTTTGGTACCCTTGTTCAAAACTTTAAAACAATCTCACATTCGATTCCAGTTGCAAAGAATTGAAAACGAAGCTTTACTACCTGAAAGTTCTGACCAATAACGAACAAAACAGTGGGATGGCTCTGTTGCCATGTACTGTCGAAGTTGATTTTTAGTGTGTTTAACAGGCGGGCCGGTATAACTTAACTGCTCCAGCTAGGCTAACCGGGCTGGTTCGCTTCATGTCATACCGGACTGAAACTCATCTCAAAAACCGAGCCAGCCTACCCTGGATGCCAGAGGCTGTGATTTCCTTTTTCCACTTTTATATACACATGCCGCACTCATTTTTATAAGAACCTTTTTTATAAGAACGTTGAGGCTGGATTGGCCACAATTTTACTGAGAACGTCCTAGGAACATACCCAGGTTGAGATTTTGTTAAGAACGTCCTTATTCTGTCATCGTATTTTTACAATGAGCTAACTAAGAATTAAGTTATGCTTCACATAAGAAATATAGTAAACTTCATTGTTCTGCGGCGTTGGCTCTTTCCCACATAGAATATCTTTGATTTTAAGAATAGAGGAGGTGCTGATGGTTCATAATTATATTTCGTTATAAAAATACAGAAAATCCATTTGCATCAAATATATTTTAGGAAATGTTCGTGCTTAACCAATCAGAATAGCAGAAGACAATAGCTACTAATTTTGCTTCTTTGATGAAGTTCCTCAAATACAATATCTTTTAAAAATTGCATGTTGTGCGATTGGGTCTCAAAATACATGAAACCTTAACCTTAGCGGTTTTTGAGTCTAGGTCAATGAGATCACTAGTTGTAACAATGAAAATAGTTGACATTCCATCGTGCATTGCCGTTCTGCACTATCCTTCTTATGCGGATCATTACTTAAAAAAGTGTACTGAATAATTTGGCCAGAGAAAATTGACAGTCCAGCAGAGCCCAAAATGCTTGAATTTTGATTGACGTGCAGATTTTGTCTGCTAGGCTTCTCGAGCATTAAGACGACCCAAATAACATAACCGAATATATCGATCCCGTGAAGTAAGTACAAATGTTTCAATTATGTCATGTCTACTCAGACTTGTCAACACAACACTGGAGGCTTACACTGTGAGAAGTGCCTTACCGGTTTCTATGGGAACGCTACAATTGGAAAGTTGACCGACTGTAAAGAGTGCCCTTGCCCTATGACGTCACCACCCAACAGGTCAGTGAATGCCAATTTAATTTACCTGTTGCTTTACCTTGAGGTTAGGAATTGAAGATTAAAGAAAACAAAAATAACTCTTCGAAAGCTTTTTTTTTCTTGGAAGGTCCAATCTTACCTGATCCCTACAACTGTTTTCACTCTAAGTAGGTGTGCTGAGAGCTATTGTGAACTAGAAATCAGCATAATCGACAGCATTGACATCATTATCGTCATCCTATAACCGTCATCATCTTCATCATATTCATAATACGTCATCAACATCTTCCTTATCTTCACCAAGATCATCATCACCATCATCATCATAGTTACTGTAATCGTTGACATTTTCCTGTTTCATTTTTGTCCTTAAATTGGCATTCCTTTGTGCGTCTGGCGTGTTAATAATACTTAATCATTTAATCATTATGCTTTTAAACTGATCTGTGCGTTCAATATATTGATAGGTTTAGCCCCACGTGTTTCATGGCTGAGGACGGTCAGCCGACGTGTGATTCATGCCCGCCGGGGTATGGCGGGAGAAGATGTGACAAGTAAGTTAGATAACGTCAGATATATGGGAAAAGAAGGTTTTTATGGTGGGGTTAAAGCTCAAGCGAACAACATGAAGTGATCGCATCGTTATATCCATACGGTTTTTTTGCTTTCACCGATTTATCCCTTGCGTCGAAATAAATTTTAAGATATAATAATTTGGTACAAAAATTAAGGAAAAATGTAATATTCCGCAACAAGTTGTTTCATGAAAAACAAAATAAACGTGAAGTCTATAGCTGCGTAGTATAAACATCACTAAACATCGGTACACGATCTTATTTTTGAATGTATTTTCAAAGTTTCTATTATTATTTTTTTACAAATTTGACAGTATGATCAAAATTTTAATACGCTCTGTGAGTTTTGATAAGACGTAAAATATTGTCTTATCCATTTCTTTGCCTGCTTATTTAAAATAAAAATGCCTTTTTATGAAGTCCATGCCGGCCAAACAAATTGAACATCCTAAAACATCTTTTTCATTTCTCAATTCTTTGAAAACATAACTGGAAGGTTAAGTTGCCAAGCGAATCACCCATGCTTTATACAACAATTTTTTTTCACGATGTTTTAAGGCATTGGGTTTTTTTGTTTGACTGAAATTCAGGGGCGGATCCAGGGGGGGGTGAAATGGGTGAATTTTCACCCCCCCCCCCCCCCTTTTCTGAGACCCTTTCTTTCTTTTTTCTAAAGTATTTCTCAAATAAATAGCATTTTATTTCTCTGATATCTTTTTTGAGGTGGAGAATGTGCATTGCATTTAAAATTTCACCCCCCATTTCAAAATCCTGGATCCGCCCCTGAAATTTTTACGCAAGATAATTCAAGTCCGCCATATGAACCCAAGAAAATTGTTTCAGGATAGTTAGTAGAATTCTTACAATAATGAGCCGTGTTTATTTGATTTATTTGTACTATAATCGTTTCTTTTTCCTGTGTGCCTTGTCATCATCTCTCTTTTTATCTTATTTTAAATCGTTGTTGCTTCTATTCTTTATTTTGATGTAATTTCTTTTACATAACAAGCATGGCTCTTTAATGCCATTTTGTTTCCATCATGCATATTCCGTGTACCAATTATATTTTTATTCACTATCCGGAGTTATATTTCCTCAGGTGCATCAAGCCTTACGTTGGTAACCCAACTGAGCCGGGCGGGAAGTGCAAGCTAGGTAATATTAATATTATTTTTTGTTCATTAAAAAAAATGTTTTCAAAGAATAGTCATGCTAGAAAAATCCCTACAGTTACTTTCAGGAGCTACATTAAATTCACTAAGATACAATTGTTACTCGTTTTGTTTACTCGTAGTAGTTGATTGCGGATGCGATATTCGTGGAAGCGTGAACAACACTTGTGATCCTGAGACAGGGCAGTGCTTTTGTAAGGTATGTGAAAGCGGTAAGATAACAGCTATTAGACAATATTGATTATATATTATATTGAAAACAATTGTCCGCAGACTACTGCAACGATTGATCAATGTCGTCGGTGAGTCGTCAGGCTCCGGAGGCTAAGAGGGTCGGGTGGCTCTGGGGACGAAAATGGCGCAGTTTTCTTGGAGGTTAGTTTATGGCATTCATCTTCCGTAGAAGGTTATCTTTACTAGTGATCTGTTCGTTGGGATGCTAAACAGAAATCCTTAATAATCGCTTTACCTGTTCATGACGTTTCCAAACCTCTCTTTCAAAATTGACCTTTTTTTCTTTCTTGATTCAAAGTTATAGTCTGAGTCACGATGTGATGAGTACGAAACCCCTGAATAAGATATAAATTAAAAGCTTTTCTCGAAAACAATACTTTCCTCAGGAAACCCAACAAGGAATGTTTAGGGAAACGCTTGGAATAGGGTTGTACTGTTTTTCCATATCATTATAGTGCCTTTACAGGGAACCCAACAAGGAATGTTTAGGAAAACGCTTGGAATAGCGTTGTACTGTCTTTCCATATCATTATAGTGCCTTTATAGGGAACCCAACGAGAAATGTTTAGGGAAACACTTGGAATGGCGTTCTACTGTCTTTCCATATCATTATAGTGCCTTTACAGGGAACCCAACAAGAAATGTTTAGGGAAACACTTGGAATGGCGTTCTACTGTCTTTCCATATCATTATAGTGCCTTTACAGGGAACCCAACAAGAAATGTTTAGGAAAACACTTGGAATGGCGTTCTACTGTCTTTCCATATCATTATAGTGCCTTTACAGGGAACCCAACAAGAAATGTTTAGGGAAACACTTGGAATGGCGTTCTACTGTCTTTCCATATCATTATAGTGCCTTTACAGGGAACCCAACAAGGAATGTTTAGGAAAACACTTGGAATGGCGTTGTACTGTTTTTCCATATCATTATAGTGCCTTTACAGGGAACCCAACAAGGAATGTTTAGGAAAACACTTGGAATGGCGTTGTACTGTTTTTCCATATCATTATAGTGCCTTTACAGGGAACCCAACAAGGAATGTTTAGGAAAACACTTGGAATGGCGTTGTACTGTTTTTCCATATCATTATAGTGCCTTTACAGGGAACCCAACAAGGAATGTTTAGGAAAACACTTGGAATGGCGTTGTACTGTTTTTCCATATCATTATAGTGCCTTTACAGGGAACCCAACAAGGAATGTTTAGGAAAACACTTGGAATGGCGTTGTACTGTTTTTCCATATCATTATAGTGCCTTTACAGGGAACCCAACAAGGAATGTTTAGGAAAACACTTGGAATGGCGTTGTACTGTTTTTCCATATCATTATAGTGCCTTTACAGGGAACCCAACAAGGAATGTTTAGGGAAACACTTGGAATGGCGTTGTTCTGTTTTTCCATATCATTATAGTGCCCTTACAGGGAACCCAACAAATAAATGTTTAGGGAAACGCTTGGAATGGCGTTGTACTGTTTTTCCATATCATTATAGTGCCTTTACAGGGAACCCAACGAGGAATGTTTAGGGAAACACTTGGAATAGCGTTGTACTGTTTTTCCATATCATTATAGTGCCTTTACAGGGAACCCAACGAGGAATGTTTAAGAAAACGCTTGGAATGGCGTTGTACTGTTTTTCCATATCATTATAGTGCCTTTACAGGGAACCCAACAAGGAATGTTTTGGGGAACACTTGGAATGGCGTTGTATTATTTTTCCATATCATTATAGTGCCTTTACAGGGAACCCAACAAGAAATGTTTAAGAAAACGCTCTGAATGGCGTTGTACTTTTTTCCATATCATTATAGTGCCTTTACAGGGAACCCAACGAGGAATGTTTAGGGAAACACTTGGAATAGCGTTGTACTGTTTTTCCATATCATTATAGTGCCTTTACAGGGAACCCAACAAGAAATGTTTAAGAAAACGCTTGGAATGGCGTTGTACTTTTTTCCATATCATTATAGTGCCTTTACAGGGAACCCAACGAGGAATGTTTAGGGAAACACTTGGAATAGCGTTGTACTGTTTTTCCATATCATTATAGTGCCTTTACAGGGAACCCAACAAGAAATGTTTAAGAAAACGCATGGAATGGCGTTGTACTGTTTTTCCATATCATTATAGTGCCTTTACAGGGAACCCAACGAGGAATGTTTAGGGAAACACTTGGAATGGCGTTGTACTGTTTTTCCATATCATTATAGTGCCTTTACAGGGAACCCAACGAGGAATGTTTAAGAAAACGCTTGGAATGGCGTTGTACTTTTTTCCATATCATTATAGTGCCTTTACAGGGAACCCAACGAGGAATGTTTAGGGAAACACTTGGAATAGCGTTGTACTGTTTTTCCATATCATTATAGTGCCTTTACAGGGAACCCAACAAGGAATGTTTTGGGGAACACTTGGAATGGCGTTGTATTATTTTTCCATATCATTATAGTGCCTTTACAGGGAACCCAACAAGAAATGTTTAAGAAAACGCTCTGAATGGCGTTGCACTATTTTTCCATATCATTATAGTGCCTTTACAGGAAACCCAACAAGGAATGTTTAGGGAAACACTTGGAATGGCGTTGTACTGTTTTTCCATATCATTATAGTGCCTTTACAGGGAACCCAACAAGGAATGTTTAGGGAAATTGTGTGAAAGCTACTACTGAATACAGTTTCAGCTTTTGGTTCCTTTTGCTGCCGAATATTTCAGTGGCAGAAACATTCAGGGAAAGGAATGTTATCCCCGAATTGACTTGCTGCGCTGCATTCACTTTTCCGGAAATCCTAGCTGACGTTGTGTCGTACCCAAACCGACCTTTTTTTCCCTCCGCCAATAAACGGGCGTCACATTTTCCTAATTCACTTAAGTTTTAGGCCCGGTTCAGACGCCGAACTTTTCATGAGCCGAACCTAATACCTTGAATTAAGTACATGAAAAGTTCGGCGTCTGAATCAATTAAGAACGGCTATTTGAATTTGGAACGGCTCAGCCGTTCTTTCCGCCTGGCTCAGCCGGGAATTTCGGCTTTGGAACGGCTTTGATTCAGACGCCGAACTTTTCATGAGCTGAACCTAATGCATAAATTATTATAACGACCGGTGCGTGTTCTGGCATCTTTGCCTGAAAATCTCTGACCTTTCGATTTGTTTCTCTTCAAACTGAATTAAGTTCGGTTAATTAAGTTCGGCGTCTGAATCAACAGGCGTACTTTTGTTCATTTGGGTCGGTCCAAATTCGAATTAAGTTCGGCTCATGAAAAGTTCGGCGTCTAAACCGGGCCTTAGGCGACATTTTACATAAAAAAAATTCTAGCTTTTAACTGGCTAATTTATTACGAATCAGTTAAGACGATCAAGGCCTCAGTTCCGAACACCTTTTTTGTCGAAACAATTTGTTGGGTGATCGTATTTGTTGTGTTGCTGTTAATTTTTCAGTAACAAGAGGCTGCAAGCAGCCTATACTCATGCGCATGTGTAAGAAAGTTTTTTGATATCTATAAGAAGATGTCCGACATGGAGAAGAGTTACTCCTTTCATTCAGTCATCGTTCCTGCAAACCACGTTTGAAGGCTGTACCACAATGAAGCCAGTGATTCTTCTGACTACGTGAACATCAGTTGTAGAAGATGCTGTCGTGACACTTCAGTAACGCTGTTTTACCGGAAGTGAGAGTAGCCGGAAGTCATCAAAACAGGAAGTGTAAATGGCAAAGCTATGAACCGGAAAAGCACAATGTAAAATATGCGTGCATAAATTTGCATGCAAAATCGTGACACGAAGAAAAACGAAGGGTGAATTTTAACTCATGCCGCTTCGCGCATCAGTAATCAGCAATTTTGTATTCTGGCATTTCTAGTTGGAGGTCACTGGGCATCTCAAGAAATACAGGAAGGTTTCATTTTAGAATTCGCGCATGCGGCATGTTTCCATTCCACCCTGCTACAGTTTTTTTCGTGTCTGGTAGCTGTTTCGGCTTTGCAGTGAGTATTTAATTTTGTTGGCACTTGAATGCCGTGAAAGATTTCGGATAGACTGACATGGAGATAACAGCGCGGAAATGTTCACTTAAAAACGACTTCACTCTAACAACAATGCATCGCACACACGCAAAACTATTTGTCAACTTTATCCACAGGTTCAGTGCAACAGTGTTGTCTACATCTGTGTGATATGAGAAAAGTCTACTCTTGACTTTGAGTATTTTTCAAAACAAAGAAGAAATTGCGCCAACACCGCGAGCCGGAATCTCGATACCCAGGTGACCACGAGACCTCCCTTATCTAGGATACAACTGCTCTTCAATAAATTGACTTCCTATTTATTTTGTGATTTTGTTCTAAATAGTCAGATATACCAGTAGTAATCTGTCAAATCTCCGACCATTTTTCTTCTCACAAAGCGGTTAATGCTTCAATAGACGTATTTTGCAACATGCGGTACATTTCTTGCTGTGCACTAATGAAACCTTTGTTTGGGCTGACAGAAAGAGCTCTTTGCCTAAGATAAATAAATAAAGCTTGTTTGTTACCTAAACTTTAGGTCGTCTTAATTTCAAAAGTGTCAGTTTTGCAGTGCGATCATTTCACTCTAAAACATGTTACCTGTGATAAGATCTAAAAACAGAGAAATTCCTCTGGAACTACGACAACTACGGAAATTAGAGGTTGTTGTAAATCGAGATATGCAACTTCCATTTGAAATTTTCCCACGGAACCAATTGCCCCAGACTTGTTTTTCTTGCTTTGAGACAATTTCGCAGTATAAACACAGGAAAAAATAGCTTCACTGAAGCCTGGTTTGTTTGGGGTTTATTAATACCCGTTTCGTGAACGACAAGATTATGAGGCCATTGATAACCTTCGATTCATTCATTGACATTCTCTCACTGATTTGCAAAGTTAGTAAATTCCTCACACACTGTTTATAAAAGTGAATGGTTTACACGCGCTTTTTCCATTATTCCGTCGCCTTTAGTGACGTGCCATGTCGCTGACAGTTTATTTCAACTCCGTTTTCTCCGAATCCCCATTTTTTTGGCGCCCTGCCGTGTAAAAGAGGTGCTAAGAAGTTAACACGGTAACCGGATAACCACTTATCTTTCGCGGCTTTAATCGTAGAGAGTGAACACGGTCAAAACCAAGGGATACCGGATTGTGTTTCACTAAGCACTCGATCATGTTGTAATGGTCATCAATGATGGCATGATTGGAGAATATCGCAATCGATCAAACAATATCCTATAGAAAGACCAATCAGAAAAAAGTTAAATTCTCCTATATAACGATACGGGGTTCGACGAATTTTAATCTTGAATGCCATCTTATGCAACACTCTGCTTAAAGGAGGTTTTGGTGAATACGTCGAGCTACTCATCTACCCTGTTTTACAATGAATTCGTATTTTGTCCCGATTGCAGTCGTGCTTCTGCTTTTGACAGTTATAGTTTCATTCGAGGTAAGCAACTCATTTAATGTTGATTAGATTTAACGAAGCCTTAAGTTATTTCTCTGCAAAGAGACATTTAAATTCCAGATTCGATTTGTTCATAGATTATTGTCTTTGTAACATCTGCATGATTCCATGTTGCTCGAATTTGCAAACTTTTCAAGTGGTTTTTCTAGATCGCATTGGTTATAATACATGGTAATACAGTTATTGTACACATATTGTAGAGAGTAAGGTTTTCTGCACACGTAAAGAAGATTAACAGAGGTTTAATATAAGCTAATACCACCCAAAATCTGAATTAATCCTTCAAACAGATGCAATTTATTTCTTCAATGATATTCTTTATTTGCCAACAAATATTTTATCATCTTTATTTAGTTTATACTGGCTGTGTTTTAAATGCCCCCTCTGCGTGATTCATAAGTGTTATGATTTAGCTCGTGAAAATATGCATTCTCCATCCAAACTGACCTTTCACCTTATTTTGCACAGATTGGTTTCTTCGTAATGTGTTTATGTTGTAATTCTAGTGACTGTTTCCTCTTTTGTCTGTCTACGTGTCAATGATCTTCGCATTTTTATATGTTATAGGCAACGCTTAACGCTATCCCGAGTTTTAATTTTTGCAGCCGTTTCGTTCTGAAAATGGTGTAGAATCAGTGACAATTTCGGTCTCAAAATGGGCATGTTTTGCCTTCTGGTCTCAAAATTGGTATTTTGGCTTGAAAATGGGAAAGTCAGAAAAAAAAACAATTGGTAGGAAAATAGCAATTTGGGTCTGAAATTTGGTTACGGTTTTAAGAAGCAGCCGCACACCCCCACCAAAAATCTGAGACGTATCCCCTCCCCCTGGGGCTTTCACTCTGAACCCTCCATTCCCTAGAGTGCCCAAGCTCTAAACAAGAAAAAGTTACCAAATATCATTCTTCCAAATTACGAGAAACAAGCAGCACAAAATGAAAGTACTGCTCAAAAGCTTCATTTGTATGGTCACACTTTGGGGTTTGTCCACAGACTCAAAAGTTAGAACCATCTTGTACATCTCGAGAGCTTTCATTTGAATGGTCACAGTTTGGGGTTTCGTCCACAGACTCAAAGGTTAAAACCATTCTACAATATATTAATATTAGGATAATATATTAATTGTTCAGAGTGCCCAAAATCAAAATTGAAAAAAATCCCAAATTTCATTTTGTAAAAAAAAAAAACACTGAAAGAATGTACTGCTGGAGGATGCTCAAATTGTATTAAGTATTAATAAACCATTATATTACTGAAGTTTCACTCAGAGATACGAAGGGAAATTGAGACCGCTATCTTCACACACGCTTTTTCACTCTTTTTCACTCACTCTTTTGAGAAATTTGGGTGATTTTCAACTGTCATTTGGGTCATTATCCACAAAGCCAGAGTTATATTTCAAGACGTAACCTGTGTATAAGTGATATGCGCTTATCACACCACCCGACAAGACGGACAAGTTCTAACAGGAAGTAGCCCTGTTCAGTTTCGTTTACAATACTGAGTGGTCCGTGACAAGTTACATCACCGTGTAGAAATGCTTCATGGTTACCCATCGGGAAAGGAAAAAGGAAGTAGACTGTTCGGTGCTCTATCAGTCTAGTATCGAATATCTTATTTTCCACAGCCTATTTCAGGCTTTGCCCCTAAAATGCTTACACGTTTTCATGTCACAACCTAAACAGATACATGAAAAAAGCTGACTGAAAATGGTGAAAATCTATACTAGATTTGGCGGAATCAATTGTGCAGAAGACATCAATATTTTTCCGATCGTAGTATGGCGATCAAATATATTTATTAAAAAAAAAACTTCCACGAATGTTTGACTTTTTCACATATTTATCAAGACAACTTTGAGAAATGTCTTCTTTTAAGCTGCGAAGAAAGTTTCGGAAACGAAAGCTGTTGACTAAACTTTGAAACAAGCAATTGAATTTGTCCAAAATAGCTATGAGGCACAAACGTTAGAACCACAGTACACCACTGAAGGTCAGAATAGCTGGTAGGCTGCAAAACAGTCGGTTTTTCCCTCTTAAGCTATGCGAGGTTCGAAGCAAGAGGCGCAAAGCGCCGAGCCTGATGCGCCCGCAGGATGCGTGAGGCAAGGAAAAAACCGTCTCTCCCCAGTCTCACTTTACGTATCCACACTCGCTCCAGATCTTTTCGGTCGCGCACTTTTTTCGGAGGGCTCGCGCAAAAATACGAACTGTTTTGCAGTCTAAATATCTGGTGGTCTGTGTTGCAGAATAATAGACAATAGACGAGTACATACTGAGAGTGTACAGATTTGGTATCCAAAAGGTCTTGACTCAGCATAGCATATAGTATAGCATAGCATATCATATCATATCATATCATATCAGCATAGCATATGGCATATAGTGGAAAACCGAAACACCAATAGATTATCATAGACTATGCACAAGTCCACAAGTCAAAGGTGCAGGTAGCCAGCTAGCTAGACACAGATAAAGCGAAGTGAAGTTAAATGAGACAGCTCCAGTACCGGCCTGAAAACCGCCTGAGTTTAAAACTAGCCATCAACCCCCGTTCCTTTAATAATATATATAGATAGCCCAAGCCTAACAGCGTCGCACTTTGAACAAGCTTAACTAAGGTGAAACTTAACTAAGGTGAAAGGTTGGAAGCACAAGAATTAAGATTGACGAAGGGGCTATTTTCAATTTTAGCAATTCTTAAAAACAGTATTACGCGACCGTCTGCACAATACATTTTTATAGACCGTACAAAAGTTCACAAAAACAACTTTTCTCTGTCTAGAATAAATAGTACCACTAGTTTCCGAATAAAATACAGTTTATGTTTGTCAAAAATTGCCCGAGAAACTGATTTGAAAATCAAAAATTGCAAAAATACACAAACATATTTGCATAAGGCGATGCGAGTGAAGATAGAACTGTACTATAAAATCAAGTCTTGTTTTGTTTACATAAAATCGCTTTTCAATCTATCTAATGAATGAACAAACACATAAAAATGGACAACACAATCTTCTTTCGAAAAAATTTATTCAAATCTCCATTAGTTTACGTTTAAAAGCAAAACGCGTACCATGTAATTATAGCTCATCGAGTTCAAGCTTTCTTCGATGAAATTCAAGAGATAGGCACGTTTTAAAGTCAATTCGCCAAAACTAACAATAACACTAATAACAAGTCACTCACAGATTGATATCAACATAAATTCTCATCGAAAACTGTAATCTGTTTTACCTTTTAAGTTCCTCGCTTGCTTGGAAATTCAAATCTCCGCTTCTGGTTCTGAAATCATCTCCCGCATTGATAAAAATGTAATACATGAAGTTCCTCGAAGCAAGATTTTATCCCTGAAAGCTCGTCTTTTTCCACTAAAGCGGCTTCTGAGTATACCTTAATTAGTACCCTGTCTTGAGTAGCAAACCGCGAAAAAATGCAGGAAAATAACGAGTTTAATTCTCCGCTAGGCACAAGAAAACAACTAAAGTGTTTACCGAGCTCACGGCTGTGTGGCCGCGCGAAAAACAAAGCCTTGCTTTCAAGATCCCGGATGTTGTTCCAACACGGCGGGCGGCGGGCGGACGGACGGACACGCGCCCGCGAAACATTCCGCTAGCCATGACCATGAAAAATCACGGCGTAGGTTCTATGAGTATGGAGCTGCGCAGCCAGGCCTTCGGCCTGGCAAGTGCTACGCTAATAGTAGTCACGAGTATAAATATTTGTTGGTGTTGACTCGATATCTATTTTTATTTATATAAATGGTCTTAAATTAGCTCCATTACTCTCAATATTTTTGAAGTGCAAAACTGAGTGAAATAAAAAGTTGAAAATTGTCGGACAACGAAGAGTTTCATCGAAAAAGGGACTGCACAATAGTTGCATTCAGAAAGGTCACGCTAAACTTTAGGATCCCACACAGATTCCAAAAAAAAAATGGAGGTATATTTTATATCTGGTGTAAAAACATCAATCGTCTCGGATATTCAGGAAATAAGGGGTTTCGTTATGATGTTCGAAAAAAATATCGAAATTGATGGTCACTGATGATTTACTGAAGCCTCGCGAAAACAAGGTTGAGGAGAGCACCGCGGAACAGATCACCAAACCTAAGGAACATTAAATTAAAATTCGCTTCAAAGTTGCCTTGCTCTTTTACCGTAAGAATTGTATAATCGTGTCTAAATGAAGTATGAAGTCTTGAAGAATTAATGGCCATCGCAAGATCTGTGAATTTTCTCTTAGGCAGTACTAAGTTATATAATGCCAGTTGAGCAAGTAATAATTTCGAGTGAATCAGTGCCAAATAGCCCATTTCCGAGTTGCTCTTAGCCTCCTTTTCAAACCGAGGCCAAGAACAAAACCATTCATATGTATATTTGCATGTGAAAGAAAACTCATTTTTTATGTGAATGGTTTTGCACTTGGCCTCGGTTTGAAAAGGAGGCTAAGAGCAACTCGGAAATGGGCTATTGAACTCGTTCCGTGCGCTGATGCAACCTCATTCCCATGAGAGACCCTGGGAATGAGGCTGGCGCTGTTACTGATCGAGTCAATCGGGTTCTTCGTCAACAGCATATCATAGACACAGCAGAGATTTTGTATTTTTCATGAATTTTTATTTCGCGCCCTCTTGGGAGCTACCAAACATACTGCGTGAAGATTCTCTGTTTGGTAATCATTGGGCGATTTTGCAGCTCTCGTAAGGTCTCACACCATTGGTTTGCAACCCTTCGAGAGAACAATAGGACAAACAACACAACAATGGACCCTAACCCTAAAAACAATAGCAGCTGTGTTTTTTTTCTCGTGTCTCCATAGAAACATGTGGAAGGTGTGACATGCGACAGATGCAAACGATCCTTCTTCAACCTTCAGTCGGATGAGCCTGAAGGCTGTGTGCCCTGCTTCTGTTTTCAGGTGTCGAGAGATTGTAAATGTGCCAATTACTACAAAAACATAGTAAGTGATCAAATGTATACGTAGGCCATTTTATCTCCGATGAAACCTTTGTATCGCAAAGCAAGCTATTGGACAAATTAAATTCTACTTGTATCTTTACTTTTGTTAATGCCCTAATTGATTTAGAGACAGAGTAAGAGAAATACATCAGTCAATTCCAGCAGTGCACATTCCCTCCCCCCGGGGGGGGGGAGGGACAACCCCCGGGCAACTTGTGAAAAAAAAATTAGCAAATGCCCCAATGCCCCAAACAAATTTCTCGTCAGAAATGGAGCCAGGATTCTTTGAGATGGAAAACACAAGGATGCCAAATGCCCCGGTGTACATTGCTTAGTTCCTTTCCTCGGGGTAAACTGAGGGTAGGCTAATGCCCGACACCCGGGATTCAAACGTGAGAAAATGCCCGACTAATGCTCAGGGGGATGGGCACTGCTGAAACTGATTGATACATAAATCAGAAGTAAACATATCACGCTATTTTTGCGGGAAGCGGTTTCGCTCCACGATGCAAAGATTTACTGGTATCATTTATGTTTTACTCCGATGAGTCCCTTGTGCCGCAAAGCCCAATATATATTGGACAAATCCAAATAGTTCTCATTTCAGTTTATTTCCTTTTTTTATTTTCGTGTACTGTGACAATCAGTTGATTTTCAGTGAATTTTCTGAAATCAGTTCAGATCTCTTTCCCTTCACCCATTTTGTAATCCAAGATTGTTATTTGAAAACTCGAACACAGAACTTAAAGTCCCTAAATCAATGTTGTAACTCGTTTTGGTTACGAGGCTGAAGTATAGCTTCATACACAGGCACTAATCGGTAACTTTGGTTACAGGTGACGTGGGATATGATCGTGCCCCTGAAGGAATTCCGAAAGCTCAACAACAACAACAACAACAACAAACAAAACTTTATTAGACATATAAAGCTCTTATCGAATAAGAACCTGGGATTACATATGAAATCTTAGCAGAAGAATCTGTATGCTGCTTACATCCATTTTGTCTGCATTTTCAAACAACATGGTATAGAAAGAGAGCAAGGGAAACACATTTCTGCTGACCGCGTTCCCACAAAATAACAGTGATTATAGAAGACGACTTGTGCTGTGTTCACACTAGGGCGAAACATGTTAAGTCTGATCACGAATGTAACATGTTTCACCGTGAAAGGTGTTCACATCAGACGGCGCATTGCGCGAACCATGATCGAAACATGTTTAGTCTGTTTACTCTGAGTATGATTGAAACTACTTCACGAGGTAGTTTCGATCGAAGTCAGATGAAACACGTCAGCGCAAATGTCATGTTCTTGTCAAACATTGCATTGCCCTTCGTTCCCTTGAACTTGGTAAGGTTAAACCACAAAACCATGTAACAGCAAGTTCGAGCTCTATTTTTTCGGCCGGTTCATGTGTAATTCTAAATATTTCATGCCAGCTTATGCCTGCTTAATAAAACAGCATAAATGATAGAACCAGGTGTGAAACGTGTTTTGAAATTACAGTTAACAGTGTCGGTATTAGAGAGGTCTCCACGATGACGTCACTTTTAAGACTCCATTGACAGTTTTTGTTCAGTAACTAAAAACAGGCCCACACTCGTCTTTTAACTGCATCTAAATTGATGAATATACAGCATTGAGACACTGTCTATCAGTAGTGTACTACGTTGTAAAATTCTCAGCTACATAAGGTATACGAATCACTGTTTTAAAACGAAACGAACTACAACGTACTGCTGTATGTGAAAAAGTACAATTCTGAAAACGTCTTTCGATATATGTTTGTAACCACAAACAGGAAATTGTATTACTTACTCAAACTATCATGACCTGATCACCGGAGTGTCCGTAATAAAGCGGTTAAGTTTATAAGAATTTGCTCTCTGGGGCCGAGATTTAGTGTCCGTTGTCCGTATTCAGCGTATTTATAGAGGGGGTCCGTATTATAAGTTTTTTTAAGGAAAGTATGTGAGAATTTTGTCGGGACATAGGAAACTGTCCGTAATAGAGAGGTGTCCGTAAAGAGAGGTTCGACTGTAACAATTTTATGTGAATAATGGAATTGCAAGCATGTTTACGGGAAACGTGTTTCGTTGAAACATGTTTACCCTAGACATGTTTACTCTAAACATGTTTACCCTAGACATGTTTACTCTAAACATGTTTACCCTAGACATGTTTACTCTAAACATGTTTACTCTAGACATGTTTCGGTGATGAAGTGAACACAGCATTAAACATTTAACCTTACTTATTAGTGTTTCCTTTTCAGATTCGTATGTCTATCGCCATGATAGAGGGCCCTGACTATTTACGTCTCACAGACCTGTCACTTGACTCGGTTATAAGCCCGGGTATTCAGGTGCAGGGTGATCCGGGACATTTTGTCTATGACAAGTTTGAGCAGCTGCCTGTTGCTACGTATTATTGGTTCCTGGGCAAGCAGTTTAGAGGAGACATGGTGAGCTTTTTATACAAGTCACTAGATTTGTTTAATTTTCTTATTCTAATTTAATCCAGAACAAGAGAATTACGAGAGTCAATTATGGAAACATGCTGCGTATTTCTACGAAAACTAATAAAGCAAGGCTGACTGTACAACTGGGATTATAATATTCTATATTCTTTCCAATATTTCGTCAGGCACGGCCTGACTTCTTCAGAAGAAGAAGAAGAAGTCAGGCCGTGCCTGACGAAATATTGGAAAGAATATAGATTATTATAATCCCAGTTGTACAGTCAGCCTTGCTTTATTAGTTTTCGTATTTATATTAAATTTGCTGACAAGATCCACCAGGATCCGACGCTTTTGCATTGTCCGTTGGCCCTTGCAGATATTTCCAAAGTGTGTATTTCTAACTTTTGACTCTGTCGACGAAATCCTATGGTGTAACCATTGAAATGAAACCTTTATGTGTCAGTATTTTACAAATTTATATTTGGGATTTTTCTTGAATTTTAAGTTTTGGTTAAGCTAACCACTTTTTTCCGAGAAACCGCCTTTTTTATCTAAACCATTGAGTTGCATTCATATTTTTTAGATGACTAGCTATGACGGTATCTTGCGTTACACAGTATCACATGAAATGAAGCCGGGAGGTGAACTGATCTCAGAAGCAGACGTTCAGCTCAGGGTAGGCCGCAAACTTTAGTTATTCTTTATGACGGTGCGGCACAGGCTAACCACTACACCACAGCACAGGCTAACCATTACACCACAGCACAGGCTAACCACTGCACCACGACACAGGCTAACCACTACACCACGGCACAGGCTAACCACTACACCACGGCACAGGCTAACCACTTCACCACGGCACCGGCTAACCACTACACCACGGAACAGGCTAACCACTACACCTAGGCACAGGTTAACCACTTCACCACGGCACAGGCAAACCACTTCACTACCGCGCCTCCACGCCGTTGGGGGCAGTACGCAGCTCTTACAAGGTCTTCTTTGAGAAAACAATAGAACAAACAACACAACAATGGACCCTAGCCCTGAAAACAATAGAGCTGCGTGATACTCAGGTCCAATGAAATTAGAGGTTCTTATGAGCTGTGTGGTATCTGCGCGGTTGAAGGCAAAAGAACCTACAAAACATCATTGTACTGTTTTCACCGTTTACGGCTACAATTCCCTCCTTGCGTATTTTATCTGAATATTCGTTTCCTGTTTGTACTTTCAAGGGGAGAGGAATTGTTCTCAGTTTTCGCCATGGAAGACATCTCGCGGGAGGAAAGAAATCGGCATTTGGCCTTAAACTATCCGAGGTAAGCAGATTACGGACGTATTTTTTCATTCATTTTAAAACTCCTTTTGCTTTAATTTTAGTCCCATAATGTGTCTTGTTTGTAAACTCTGGTAGATTAAAAGCAAAATAGAGTGTTATTTGTTTAAAAAAAATGCGGCCAAATTTTATAACAGCCAAAACCATTGTTTAATCAATCAGTCACAGACATGAATCCCTGAAATCATCAATACGAGCGGAGTTAGTCAGATGCAGGAGCCGTCAGATGAGAGTATCCAATGAGTGGGGCGGGAAGTCTACGGAAAGCGCAAAGGTTGAGGGTTAGGTTAGGGGGTTGACCTGCGAATAACTGTCTACGAATAATTCTGCTCATGCGCACAACGGTAATTGTTCTGCTCCGTCCTCTACAATGGCAGCCCGATTTCTGCTCTGTTTTAGCAGTTATGAATAAATAATTATTAAATTGTAAAACAAACTCGGTGATCGAATGATAAAACAATTATTGAACTCGGCCTTAGTAAAATATCGTGATTTGTCAGTGTTTTGCAGATGAATTATTTGCCTCAGCCTTCGGTTTCGGCAAATAATTTATCTGCTCGCCACTGACAAATCACGATATTTTGCTCAACCTCGTCCAATAATTGAAAAATGTTGCGTAATATTTTGCAAATGAAAAACTGCAAAGAAGCAGGAACTGAACGGCGAGGACCGGGAATGAAGGGTACGGGAAGCGGGAAGTTAAGATCCCCTGTCTCCCCTTACTAATGAAAGTGGCATTACTGAAAGTACCATGGATTTCGGTAAATTTTCGTTTTATGAGAAAAGAACAAAAAAGAAAAGCAACCATGGCGTAGAAATAATTATCAAACAATAAGTTAAAAGGTTTCGGTTTTTTGAAGCAGCTTTCATGTTTTACTTAACACTGTCAGTTACTTTGTAGAGTTAAAGAACCAAAAAATGCTGCCGTTAGGTTGACCGTTAAATATAGGTTCGACTGGCTTAAAAAGAAATTAAACTCATCGTCAATAGATGAGCTTGAGAGCTCGTGCCTAGGGACCGATCGTTAATTACGTCCTAGGGGGGGCGGTGGTTTTCTAAAAAAATCTAGTGTATGAAAATTGTACCCCCACAATAAACTTTCAAACAAAAGTTATACTCCCACTGCAATTACATTTTATATACATGTAGTTGCTAACAGGGGGTAACACCATACCCTGTTGTGTAGTTCTCAGGCATATATGGAGCCATTGTTTGTGAGCATTGGCCAATTGTATGTCAAGCATACGATAAAGTGAATGCGCCCCCCCCCCCCCCCCCCCACCCCCTGACGAATTGTCAAATTTAATTGCCATTCGTAAACAACGAAGCCTAAAATCTGCGTGCAAGACCATAGGGCGAATGCCACAGTTTCCACAAGTTGTTTATCAACCAGGAAAACACCTGGAGTGACCAAAACCGATTCGTAAGTTTCACCAATACGATCAGTTTCGTGTCGTTATACGTTTTAGGAGGAAATAATAAATAATCTCGGTAAAATTTAGAGGAGAGCAATATTACATATTTAGCGCGTTTTCGCCATGTGTGTTGGTCAAAAGACTGAATCAGTAAATTTCACTGATTTGTAGCATTTGCAATCGAACTTGCTGTAAGATATAACGCATGCCTATACAA
This sequence comes from Cladopsammia gracilis, assembly GCA_022457155.1. Classification (NCBI taxonomy): domain Eukaryota; kingdom Metazoa; phylum Cnidaria; class Anthozoa; order Scleractinia; family Dendrophylliidae; genus Cladopsammia; species Cladopsammia gracilis. Next base: position 254,312 of record JAJGOT010000461.1, on the reverse strand, counting down.
CATATTCTTGGTGTTGAGTGTCCATGATCATTATTTTTCGAGGCGCAATAAATATTTATTTCCCCGGGTTTATTTCACCTCGGGTGGAAATAAGCTCCTAAGTTGACCGCATTTCTGTTGCAGTGTTTCTGTTCCGACGAATTTTTTGTACCTTAGCCACATTCTAGACTATATCAAAGGAAGTCGATTCGCAAATTTGGAGCCAAATAAAACGGACCAATTTTTCTCTAGGAGGGCCTCAATATGAAATGAGGGGTTTGCGCAAATCCAGATTTTGGCTCCTGTATTTATTTCGAAGAAAATCGGTTCATATTTATTAATCCATGCTTCATTCAACTAGGAGATACAAAAAGAATTATTGCAATAGAGCAAAAACAAAGAAATTATAACCAAAAATTTGCCGTTGCGAAATTGCATCCAGGTCACAGATGAGCGCATTTTGCATTTCGAGCGAGTCACCTTAACAGTAAGGCAATGGTTCTGCAACAAGCGGCTTGAATGCGATACGATGCAAAATGTAACGCAAGACACAAATAAGACTAGCCAAGAAACCCATAGGACGCGCGCAGGACATGTACTGTCACGAAGAAAACCGCTGACTGCATAGACTAGATTTTAACTTTGCCTTAATTGCATTTTAATAGCCACAGAAGACTTTGACGTGGAGAAAGATCCGTCATAAGACAAACTGACCACAAAGCGTTTTATGCTTCGTTTTGTGATATATGAAAAGAAATTACCAGCAGGCTATCTATGGTTTCCTTGCATAAATTGCCCGTTTAATACAGTTGAATATCATAAAAATAACTCGTTGGGACCTAGCCGAAAAAGTTGATCAGGTATACTGAAATTAATGGGGAACATTTTCCGGGACATTTCCGACCAGAGGATAACCTCTCAATACCGGTGCACTTTATACAGGTTTGACTGAACCATGGTATCGTCAAAAGCAACCATAGAGCGGAGGAACTTTCTTGTGTTGACTGAATCTTGTCATAAGCACAAAGCAGATAAAAAAGTAAACTGTTAATTAAACCCGATTTCACTGGTGCATAAATACGCGACAATGCGGTGTTAAATTTTCTATTTTTTGTTCCGTTTCCTCTGACACTTATTTTTATCATACTAGAACTATCTCAGGTTCCCGGATGGTGGTCGCGTGACCAGAGATAACGTCATGACTGTGTTGTCTGCTGTGGAGAGCATCTTAATCCGAGCGACTTATAGCACCACAACAACACGAGCCAGGTCAGAATTGTCTAACGCCCAAGTTTCTTTTTTATATTAGACATTCCCTAGTTGATATTTTTCTGTTTCTTTTAACTTTCTTCTTAGCAAAGTGTTATTTAAATATGTTGCCCAGTACCATGTAGGCTGGTTTTTATAAGCACATTAGCACAATCACAACCACGGCATAAAAAGAATCCAGCATCTCGCTTGTTCTGTTGATGTTGTCCTCACTAAGAAATAGCACGACCTTAAAAATATATACATAAGTACTAGTAAACAAACTTGTTATGCTCGGCGTATGTTGCGTTAATTATAGGTTAGTTTTCGATACATCAAAATTCAACTTTATAGTGAGGCCTGGAGGACAGAAGAATGAAACATGTTTATTAACTGTGGTGCTGTGGGAAAATCCTAATTAACCACTATCCGTTGTTTTATCAGTTGAGTTGTTGATAAATTATATATCAAACATGAGACACAGTGTTTTATCTGATTTCCAAACGCTGCGAAGTGGGTTGAAAAACGAGACGCAGCCGAGTTTTTTTTTTTTAAACCCACTTCAAGGTGTTTGGAAATCAGATGAAAAACTGTGTCGAATGTTTAATATTACTTCTCAAACAAAATGATTTTAGAAGGAGAAATTAAGGATGCAAAAATGAGGAGTGTTTCAACTGATTTCCAAACACTCATTAAACATTAATTTCCTTTGTATTTTCGTCATGAATTATTAATGAGTTTGAGAAAGTCAATTAAATCTCTTTACGGTGGCATTTTATAGTTAACCAACTTTACCATCGTCGACATCTAAAAAATCTTATGTTTTAAAACATTTTTTATACAGCCTTTATGACGTAAATTTGGAAGTCGCTGTACCTCAGGTAACAAGGTACGGAAAAGCCAAAAACATCGAGGAGTGCGCATGCCCATCAGAATACACTGGAACATCTTGTCAGGTGAGCCTGTCTTAAACCTCTTACTGACCAAAGGTTAAAATTTGCAAGTTATTGAAAAGCAAAGAGTACAAAAAGATTGTACTACCCTTTCATTTGATTGGCAACACGTGAAAATTTTATCCAAAGACTCAAAAGTTATAATCACCTTACACAGCATAATAAACAGCACCACAGAAAAGTACTGCTAAGTAGCTTTCATTTTAAACTCTTTCCTCACCAGAGCTGAAAAGCGGCCATTTTGCATTTTTAACTAACTTCTCAATTTGGCTAAAAAATATAACCTTTTCAGATAAAATCTTATAGTCCAGCTAGATTTAGCATTTGAAAATCAGTCCTTTTCCTCTTTCACGTACTTCTCTTGTTCCGTGGTTGTGCATTTGGATGTGATTCATATTCTTCCGTCACCTTTAAAATTATCCGCTAAAATCACCAACATCAGAGTCTGGATCAACGAAAATCTGTCATTCTACGTTCGCGTGGACAAGCCGCCATTTTGGAATTTTAAGAACTAGACAAAAAAAATTGCTCGAGCGAATACATCTGGTTATCGGTCTTTATAACCTTTCTTACTGGACTCTCAGTTATTCCACTTGTCTGAGGACGTGTATTGGTCGTTGCCCGACTCTAAGTAGCTTTCATTAAATGGTCACACTTCAGGACTTTAGGAGTCCACAGACTCAACAGTGAAAATCACCTTATACTAAAGAAATAAAAAACGCGCCGAGTGCATTATTGAGTTATAAAAGCACGCAGAAATTTTTAAGAACACGAGAGAAGTGCATAGAAGCACGAACCAAAGGCGACTGCTTCTCGCACTTCACGAGTGTTCTTAAAAATTCCCAAGCGCTTATATAACTCAACAATGCACGAGGACTGAACAAGTTTTTTTTTAATTTCTTTTATAAAATAAAAACGGTTATAATGAACCTTACGACCGGATTGGGGGGGGGGGTACCTTTTTTAGGCTGGAGGTATATGAAAGGGTCGTGATTTCACGAGTTGAAGTATATAAAAGGGTAGGGATTTCACGAAGAATAGGAAAGGGTACCGAAAACACGCCGTGGAGGCGTAAAAAAGGTACGGAAAACTGCCATTTAAGTCTTATAAAAAGGACCTTTCAAAATATATCAAACAGACGCACGTAAAGGCTGTATGAAAGGGGTACCATTTTCATTGAAAGGTATATGAAAGGGGTACCATTTTCAATGAAAGGTATATGAAAGGGGTACCTTTTCTGTCAAAAACGGTATATGAAAAGATAAGGGTTTTAAACCTCGGGGCGGAGCATCCCCGTACAAAACTTTGTTGTGAGTACCCCCCCCCCCCGGACCTTGCGTCACGCGCGTGCGTTATCGAGTTATAATGAACTCGGTTTAACCTATCATGCATGGCGTGTGCATTTCCTTGATCGTTTTATAAAACATATAATAAGCAGCACCATAGGAACGTAGTGTTCATCAGGTTTCATTTGAATTGTCACATTACAGGATCTGATCCACAAACTCAAACGTTAAAACCAAATTGTTATGACTCAAGGTTGTAAAGTCACATACATGTAGTAATATAATTTTTTTTTCTCGTTAAGGTCACCAAAAGCCCTTTTGAGTTTGAGAGCGCTTCTCAATTCATTATTGAACTAAGCGCATTATAAGCTTAATGAAAGCCAGAAATTAAATTAATCATATTTGTTATCGCTGCCAATTTACTAGCAATGCAAAAATGGTTTCATCCAAGGAAATCACTTTAGGCGGCTGTAGAAGATTGTTTTGCATAAGTCATAGATGGTATGTTTGTTTGTTTATTCACTTTTTTGCAGCGCTGTGCGCCTGGATACACTCGCTCGTATTCAGGCCCCGATTTCTCTCCGTGCGTGCCGTGCTCCTGTAATCAGCATTCAAAGGAATGTGACCCGGAAAATGGACAGTGTATAGTGAGTACAGTTATTGTCGCCTTAATCCTTCTACTTGTAAGAGTGCCCAAAATCGTGTTACCGATTCGAAAAATCACAAATTTCATTTTGCAAAATACTGGAAACGAACAGCACCTTAGAGAAGTCCTAATGAAGGGCTTTCATTTGAATGGTCACACTGTAGGATTTCATCCACAGACTCAGAAGTTAGAATCACCTTGTACAGCGTAATAAACAGCACCACAGGAAAGTACTGCTCAATAGCTTTCATTTGAATGGTCACACTGCAGGATTTCATCCACAGACTCAAAAGTTCGAACCAACTTGTACAGCATAATAAACAGTACCACAGAAAAGTACTACTCAATAGCTTTCATTTGAATGGTCACACTTTAGGATTTTATCCACAGAATCAAAAGTTACAACCACCTTGTACAGCATAATAAACAGTACCACAGGAAAGTACTGCTCAGTAGCTTTCATTTGAATGGTCACAATGTAGGATTCTATCCACAGACTCGGAAGTTGGAACCACCTGTACAATATAATAAACAGTACCACAGTAAATTACTGCTTTAAAGTAGCGTTCATAATATATTTACATAGGTTAGCCTAACAGCGGAGCTCCCAAGGAATAGCTAATTGTATTAAAAGACAGATAGCTGACAGATAATTGACAAAACATTTCTACTCGTTCCTAAATGATTATTATCACTAATTTTGGATTATAAAATATGGTTAGCCGAGATTCATGAATTACCCAAAAACCGAAAATATTGCTTTTGTATTTTTCCATAATTTAGTATATATATGTGTCTGTTGCATATTTCAAGTTCTAGTGTCTAAAATTATGCCTGTTTATTGTTCCGTTATTGTTGCCTTCTGTTCGCTTCAGAAATTGATAGTTTTGCACTTGTAAATTTATACCTTTTCTCTGTTGTTGTTGCTAGAGGTGTGATCACTACACCAGGGGCCCCCAGTGTGAAAAATGTGCAGTGGGTTTCTATGGTGACCCCACTAAAGGAACGTCTAAAGATTGCCAACCGTGCCCATGTCCTCTGACTATTCCGTCCAATCAGTGAGTACTACAGCGTCTCAGTATAACCTTTACTCTCTCCTCCCTATTTTTCATGCAGCGAAAAGTATTTATATAAAATTTTTCCAAATGGTCTTGATAGCACAAGTGTTTCTGCGCCTTTCAATAACATGCGGAATTTGAAATTCAAATTTCCACCAACAGTTGCGTTTTACACTGCCGTCAATCATCTTAGCTTACCTCTCAGGAAACAGATCTTCACTTCAGTGAGGTCAAAAGGTCACGTCCGTGCATTATGATTGGTAGATTTCGATCCATTTTGTTTGTTTCTTTTTTACATGGTCCGTTGGCTTTCGTATTAATAATGATTGACGGCAGGGAATAACGCAACTGTTGGTGGAGATTTGAATTTCAAATTCCGCATATTATTGAAAGGCGCAGTAATAATATTTTCAAAAATACAACCACACTTTTGATTTTGCGGAACATGTTTCGATGTTTCAAACATCATCATCAGCCATAGTGAGTGTTACAATAATTTTTAAAAAATAGACGTATATATATAATACTATTAATACAATGATTATTTGTAATGAAGTGTTCGTTAAAAGTATTTAAAATTCAAACTAACCAATAACATTATAGCAAAGTAAACAAATGACAAAAGAAAAAAAACCGGTAAACGTTAAAAATGCAATGATAAACTGACATGATCAACTTGTTTGTTAAGTTCAGGTTTCAAACGCTCAATATGAAAGCTCTCCTTGATTTTGACAAGTTCGTCCAAGGTTATCTTAGGAATGTTAAAACAAAAGAAGATTGTAAACTTGAAGTATCTAACTGCCATTTTTACAAATTACCTTACATTGGTTTCTATTCATCTTATACTAACAAGAAAATTTCATCTATTATCAGTAAGTAGTGTAAGGATTTAAAAGTTAAAGTAATTTTTTCTCCATTCAAACTTTGCAACATTTTTAGTCCCAAGGATTCTATTCCGGATTCTCTCAAATCACGTGTTGTTTACAAATTTACTTGTGCTGGCTGTGGTGCTCGCTATGTTAGTGAAACCAACAGGCATTTCTATACTCGTGTAAATGAGCACCTTTCCCGGGATAAAAATTCTCATATTTTTAAACATCTTAGTTCGTCTAAAGATTGTCAAGATGTTTGTGATGTCTCTTGTTTCAAAATTATTGATAATGCCACCTCCTATTATCAACTCAAAATCAAGGAGAGCTTTCATATTGAGCGTTTGAAACCTGAACTTAACAAACAAGTTGATCATGTCAGTTTATCATTGCATTTTTAACTTTTACCGCTTTTTTTTCTTTTGTCATTTGTTTATTTTGCTATAATGTTATTGGTTAGTTTGAATTTTAAATACTTTTAACGGACACTTCATTACAAATAATCATTGTATTAATAGTATTATATATATATATATATATATATACGTCTATTTTTTAAAAATTGTTGTAACACTCACTATGGCTGATGATGATGTTTGAAACATCGAAACATGTTCCGCAAAATCAAAAGTGTGGTTGTATTTTTGAAAATATTATTTGTATAAAAGGTTTCAAAATTCCTTACCTAGATGTTTCAATTTTTAACAGTATTAAACCCGACTGTGACCTCTTGAATAGGTCGACGTTTTCCTCGATTTTCCCGGGGAACCATGCCGCGGTCCCACCCTGATTGGCTCGCACTTTGGCTTTCAATTTTAACCTCCCACCCCCCCCCCCCCCCCTCCCATCCACCCCCTTCACCTTAAATACGCTCCGTGGGCCCCGCCTAAACGTTCTATAAACTGTCCTAATGTACAGACGTTAAACGTCAGAACCACCTTGTTCAGCATAATAAACAAGGGTTTTGTTCACCGACTGAAACGTTCGGACCACCTTTTACGGCAAATAAAAAGTTTCACAGAAACGCACTCGTTGCCTTTCATTTGAATGGTCACAACCCACGTGACTTTAAGACTTCATCCACGCACTCCAAAGCTAGAACCGCTACCGTAAAGTTCCGAAAATAGCGACCCCACCCCTACTCCCTCCCCGAAAGTAGCCACCCCCACCCCTCCTCCCTCCCCACCCCTCCTCCCTCCCCACCCCTCCTCCCTCCCAACCCCTCCTCCCTCCCCACCCCTCCTCCCTCCCCGAAAGTAACTTCAAAACTTTATGGCTGCTTATAAATCCCGAAAGTAGCGAGACCAAGTTTTTTTAATCATGCGCAACAATAATCTACACATGCGAGCCCACCCATGTGGCAGTAACATGAAATTGGACCGACGAATTTCGTCTAATTTTTCAACAACAATTATTGTAACGAATTTCTGTCTTTTACACAGTTCATTCGGAAAAAGAGCTCGCACCAGCTATATTTAACAGTTTTTGTTTCTCGTAACTAACGACGCCCCGAAAGATGCGAGCCCCAAAGGCTGCTAATTCCGAAAGTAACGAGGGTCGTTACTTTTAGATCTTTACGGTATATAGCTTTAATTTGAATGGTCACATTTTAACAGGATTTTATCCAGAGACTCAAAAGTCATAACTAGATTTCATACCTCACATTTTGACTCTCGAAGCCAGCTGTTTTTGTTCACTACTGTATTTTAAACAGGTTCAGCCGGCTATGCAAGCTTGACACGGACGGTAACCCAACGTGTACGGCTTGTCAAACTGGTTATACTGGCAGGAACTGTGAAAGGTACACATCTGTACTGCATCATTACTTACCCAATCCTTGGGTTTTTTATTCCTTCGTTAATTCATTATTTTATCTAATCATTTAAGTTTGAATCTAATTGATTTATAGCTAAGCATACAAACTACCTGGACAAAACTAGTTGACACAAACACAAAATGGGCGCATTGTTTCACATCTCTCTCAATAAAAAACACAAATGGGATCACCGTCTGCACTCCTCGCTTAATATATAGTGTGTTATAGGTCTGACGATTTATCCGACTTGTTTTCGTAGTCAAAATAATATCAATAAGGGAGAGAGGAGACTGTCAAAGTAACAATTATCAAAGTCAAATTTTAAAATCACTTAGAATTTTCCGTGTTTGAACTATTCAAGGCATTTGAAAGAGAGAACATTATTTGTAATCACCCATTTATTCATTGCCTGTGGATTATTTTATGGCAGATAAAGGCAGTCATCCAAAAGAAAAATAAGTTTACTGCATATATCTTTATATGGCTCTTTAATGTATTTTTTTTACGGCTTTTTAGATGTGCAAAGGGATACTTTGGAAATCCTTCAAAAACCGGCGAAAAGTGCGTCAAACTACCAGGTAAAATGACGATATCTAGATTAATATACATAATACAGAAAAGAATTTCCCTCTTGATGCAAATGGGACCGCCCCAGACCTGGTGTCGAGAACAACGGCGCATACAAGATAGAAATGGTGCAACCTAGAGTTGCGCGGTGGACACTGAAACGATACCATGACACATCCACAATATCTCTGAGATGCTTGATCGCCTGGCCTGGCGACCCCTTGAACAACGTAGAGTTGATACCCGCCTCAGCTTACTGTATAAGATCTACTACAGACTGATTCCAGTTGTTAACAGAAACTATTTACAACCTGTAACGCGCAAAACCAGGCACACCCACCGCGACAGTTTCATCCCGCCAGCTACGTCAACCGCCTCTCACCGTCTCTCCTTCTACCCTAGAACAATATCCCAGTGGAACAGTTACCTCACTCCCTCTTGGCTGATATTTTAACCTTGACTTCCTTTAAATAATCTGTATCTCTAATTTATTACTAATTTATTACTGAATATTACTGTGATGCCGCTGACCAACCCAACCAACAATAATCATCATTCATGAGGGGTAGGTTGTTCTGTTAAATAATAAATAGATGATCATATACTAACTTATTTTATTTATTATCTTTAGAGCGGTTTTTAGTTGAGCATCTTAAAAGAAAAACCAAACGCCAATCACAGCAGGCGCAAAATCCAATGAACCAATTAGAACTCAAATCAAATGACAGCGCCAAGCACGGGAAAACGTTAAAGGAAAACGCGTACGAGCAACACTACGTGGTTGTAGTTGTGCTTATGATTGGTGCGAGCGAGTTTAGTTTTCTTGACCAATTAAGCAAGCAATGCAAAATCCAAACAAATATGAAATTACTTTCGACAATCAACTGAAAACCACTTCAAATTTGAGAGTCATTCTGAACTACTTCTTTTATTTCCAGTGGGTTATCTGCCAATTGTCAGAGTCAGGCCGATGAAACGCATCAAAGAGGAAGGAAAAAACGCGCTGTTTTACTGCTTTGCTGGCGGTCAACAAAAACCAAGATTCGCGTGGACCCGGAAAAATGGAGAGCCGATGTCCCGCCGCGTATCTGTGAATGGGAAGAGATTGAAGATCACAGGGGTGAAAAAGGAAGACGAAGGAACGTATGTTTGTACTGCTAGAAATATCTACGGGTCGGAAACAGCTTCAGGACAGTTGATTGTAAAAGGTAAAATTTGTCTGTTCTCTATATTCTACTTCTTAGTACAGTTCATCTTCAGTTGCAAGAAATATTTAACGCTGGTCCATCGCAGGTTCCCCAACCCTTGCTTATAAGGTTGTATCGGCAATTCGATGCCGGGTCCTTGGTACCATTTGTATACCTGGGTGAAGAGAGGCCCTGTGAAATGGTGTTTGGTGGTAAATCCAAACTTGCTAATACAGAAGGTTCCGCAGTAAATGGCGGGCTCCAAATAAAGAGGGGAGGAACGGCTCTCTTCTAGTTCTGCCAAAATGTAATAAGCGTTATTTTTGATAAGCTGCACGATCCCATCATAACTCTTCCATCAACATCATTAGCTCTTTACCAGTTTTGCACAGGGCGCACACAAACGTTTTCCAATTTTAACATTTTTCCATCATCTCTACAAGACACACTTGACTAAAACGTTCTAGTCGACATATGACAAGTTAACCTATTGGTTATTTGACCTAGGTCGCCTTAAAGATCCTATCGTCGTATCGGTCACGCCAAAGGTCCTTCACGTCCCATTAAACCACAGTGCCCAGTTCACCTGCACAGCCAGGAGTGACACTGATTATCGGCTAAAGTGGACCCGTGGCATGTATGGCGCACTTCCTAAAGGCGCTGTCAATGAAAACGGTGTGCTGAAAATCGAAAACACTCAGAGTATTCATGGCGGGACCTACACGTGCACTGGTAAAAACTCGTTCAGTGGCGATATGGCCAGCGTGCAGCTCAGAGTGGGAGGTGAGAAAAACCCGGTCATCACAGTAAGGCCCTGTCGTCCAACACTCAAATCTGGCGATCAGGGATTCATGGTCGCTGGGATAGAACTCGGCTCTATCTAAACGTCAGACCGATTGCGACTTATCGCAGAACAATTTTTTAATGAATATACTTGCAGTACTTGCCCACTGCTTGACTTGCGGAGAAACTCTGAGATGAAAAGAAGGTCTAAATCATGGGAATATGTAGTCCTCCCAAGAGCATTTTAAAACAATAGTTTATGCAAAATTTGGGGGTTAAACAAAGTGTATTATGGGCAATTCGAAAATAGAGAATTGTCTTTGTTTCATCCAACATATTTTTTTCTTAGTAACTAGTCCCCAGGTCTCCATATCACCTTCTCATTTGAGTGTGCGTGAGGGAGACGTGGCTCAATTCCGATGTTCGGCCTCTGGATTCCCCGCCCCAGTCCTCCAGTGGCACGGTGGACCTGGCGGTCGACTGCCACCAGAAGCAGTATCATCCAATGGCAATGGTCTGCTGACCTTCACTGAAGTGAAAAAGATACACGAAGGAGAATACTTTTGTACAGCTGCTAACTTGGGCGGCATTTCCATCACTGGGACGTTTTTGAATGTATCCGGTAAGAACCTGTCCACACTCTTCTACTTTTTACCATGAGATTATATCAAAGAAGATCGAAAATAGTTTATTTGAACTCTTAATTCAGGTGGCTCCTTACAATTTTCTCGCCGCGCGCACGCTGATGACGCAAGCTTTAGTGATTTTGCACGCTCAAACGCAAAAGTAAGCCTTGCCGATTTCCAACTTCCTTTGGTGAATGTTTCTAGAAACTAACGCTATCTTTCACATATTCTATAGGAGCAATTTTGTTACGTAGTTAAATATACGAACTCTGGTGATTTTGCATGGGAAACCACCTGAACGGCCTTATACTTTTTTTGCCTAAGATGGCAAAGTTAAAAAAGAGTTAAGATCAATTCTTCCACAGTATTTGCCATTCTTTGGATGTTCTGTTGCCATGTCAACGGTCTTCACCAAAACAGTGACAACTGATAAATATAGTATGTTGGCATCCGTACTGGAAAATCTTGTGAACCAAAATTGCAAGAAAAGAAAATTGGGTTTTTTTGTAACTCGTGATAGTAAGGGAGCCACCTTAAGTAGGAAAAGTAGGAAAACAAGGTAAATTTGCCTCCCCTTTTTTTCGTCTATTCAACAGCTTCTGGCAGTGTCCCTGTCATTTCTGTATCTCCCAGATCACTCACGGTTTCAGATGGTGAAGAGGCCTTGTTCGAGTGCACAGCTAACGGAGACCCGACTCCCACCGTTCGCTGGTCACGTGAGAATGGTCAGATTTCTCAGTCGTCCTCATCTGTGAATGGCGTTTTACGTATTTTCTCGACGAAGCCTCAGGACGAAGGAACATACGCCTGCAGAGCTGCGAACACATTTGGCGCCACAGCCATCTTAGTTACTCTTAATGTCGAAAGAGGTAACGTACATTTAGATTATACAAAGGATCGTAACGAAATGCTTCTCATTTGAAACAAAGTGTTGCGCAACGCCCCGATATTATGACTGCGTATGACAGTGTGGTGTGGCTTGTGTTGTCTTTGCCGTCGGATAAAGTTTTTATTATATCATTTGCGGCAGACAGACACTTACTGTGAATTACACGAGCTGTTACATTTTCTTCGATATAACTGAAGAAACCACTCTGGTGACAGGAAAATACTTCAGAAAGTGTGTGCTCATGTCCGAGATGGTTTATGAAAGTACAATGCATGTTCAAACCTTTTCATGAGTCAAACATTGTTCGTCTAATATGTTTGTATCCATGCGTGTGTCCATGCAAATGAAGCCCATAAAGGGACAGTGTATTTTCGACATATTGAAATTTCGCCTGCGTGATCTCCATGTTATATAGGCCACTTCGAAAAATACCATAATAATCTTTTATGTGCAGGCTCGGCCTCACCGGGGTTTAATTATTCAAGTCTCCTTTGTTAGAATGGCACAATGGAATTTAGAGTACATGTACGAACGCTAGGACGCAGCATTGTGTGTTCATTGTTCATACGGTGCAGCAATGTGCAATGTGCCAAGAAGTTGAAGCATAGCACGTGCAGTTCGTTCTGAAAACAAAAGAAATTGGAAAAATCAGGCTTCCATCAAGCTCCACTCAAACCTGCAATTTAAAGAGTATTATGGTATTTTTCGAAGTGGTCACATGTTATCAAATAATAGGGATGATATCTGTTTACAAACATTCTTTTTGTTATTCAAATGTGCCAGCCACTGGAACAAAATAACCCTTTGTTTCGGCAGCCAATAGGGCTCTGGTTGGCACATTGAGAACAATTGGTGACGTCATTGATATCTTCCCTATAGTATACAACTAAATCGGATATGAAAACTCTTCAGAGCAAAACAGTGAAAGTAGATTGGCGGGGAATAAAGTGGGTGATGTCGCAGCTCTTAGAAGGTCTCACACCATTAGCTTGCCACCCTTAGACCTAACAATAGGACAAACAACACAACAATGGACCCTAACCCTAAAAACAATAGCAGCCTTGTTTTACAATGAAAATAGAAGCTTCTAAGAACTGCGACCCTACCGAATAAAGTGCGGGATTACAGAATAGAAGTAGATATGAACATTCATTCAATTTGATTTTATAACAGGTGGTCAAGAAATCAATACCATTCCGACGAAAATTAATTTTTTTAGCCATGAATCACTTTTGGCGATTTTTTTTATTCCTATCTCAAGACCGCTTTTTGAAGTGAAAGAATAAAGTGCTACTACGATCAAATCATCGAGTACCTTTCATTTACGAAGAATCGATAGTCGACGACCTAAAGCCGCACTTGTTGTCCAAAGTTTACTTTAATACGCTGAGAGAAAATGGAGAATTCTCCAAAATCGTTGGAAATCTTCGGAACATCTTCGGAAAATCTTCGGAAAATCTTTGGAAAATACATGGCGATCTGGAGATATCAAATTTCTTGTTCAACTCAATATGCGCTCACTCGTGAGATATCGAGTTGAATTCTCGAAGAGAAATTTCATATTTCCGTGCACCGATGGATCATCTCCTTTATCTTGTTTTTCTCTTCAGACACCTCAGTGGCACCAACAGCACTCGTCACACCAGCAAAACAAACGGTTAATGAAGGTGCTTCAGCAATCCTGTCATGTCATGTGACAGGTCTTCCCTACCCCACCATACAGTGGAACAAAATTGGCGGTAATTTAACGGAGAATCATGTCATCGAGGAAGGATTACTTCGAATACAAAAGGTGGAAAAAGAGGACGAGGGTACGTACGTGTGCGTAGCGCAGAACAAGAAAGGAGTCGACCAGGCCCCAGGGATAATTGACGTTAGAAGTGAGTAATTATCAAAGGACCCACTGGGCATCTTGTGGAATACTAACATGCCACTGTGCAAGACAACATGGAAAGTCAGCCTTGGCCATTTTGCTGGGATAAGTCATGCTATTAAAAAATATACCGATTTTTAATCCTTTCACTCCTACCACAAGTGCCCTTTGTTTCCAGATTAAAAATTTTAACCCAGAGTCCATGTAAACATTTGAAAGGTATTAATCAATGAATTTCAATAATCGCATCAAATTGAAATTGAATAAGTTGCAGCTTTGATATAAGAGGAAAGTTCAGTTTACGTCGTAATTTTCATATATTATGTATACCCCTAAATTATAGCTTATTTTAAACTGAGTGCATGGATTGCATGATAAACGAATAGAAAAAACGTGCTTTGTTCTGTTAAAAAGCTCGTAAGGAAACGACGATGATACCATCATTTAAGTTCTTTATCCTCTTGCAATGCACGCTAAATTTCAGTGTACTACATACGCAAACTATATTATAATATGAAATATGTGAAGTTATAGTCATGATATGCATTGTTTCACACTTTTAGTCATACTTTATTGGTATTCCCGTTAACTATAGCTTATTTTAAAGCTCTCTGCACCAATCGACGTGTCTTAGACCGCATGAGTAATTACTTTGAAGAAATTCCAAAAATCCGATATTGACCCGAGTTATGGCACTATGCTGCATTGGAGTGAAAGGGTTAAAGTCTTTAAGGACTTTTGTGAAAGCTTGCTGGTCTAAGCTTCGTTTCTGCTGACATAAAGCTGGGAATTAAGTTTTATTGTTTTTTCTACTGTTTAACGATGTATCTGCTAAATTAGCATGGCATTCTCTTTAACCCTTTCACTCCCAGAAGCACGGTACTCCATGGTCGGAAAAAATGGTTTTGAAACCGAGAACGGATACAGCACCACAACAATGTACTGCTCAATGGCTTTTGCTTTGATGGTCACACGTTAGGGTTTTATCCACAGACTCAAAAGTTAAAACAACCTCTGGCTCATATTTCAATGTTCACAGTTTGTGATTTTTTTCGGGATGCCAAAATTTGAAACACGTAAAGTGAACTAACGACTGACTCTGGGAGGAAAGGGTTAAACTGCGCATGATCGAAGAACTTAGAGAAACGTGAAAGTGTGCTCGTAAAATGCATGTGTTGCCATGGAAACAAGCTTTGGCCTTCAGTCTTATAGCTTTCTGTCAGCTAAACCAACAGCCGTTACTCGCTTATTATGAAATACAAAATGCCTGACACATTTTAGGATCATATAAAAATGAATGCAATATTGTCACAGCTCCTTTAAGAAGCAATTTTGGAATTAAAATAAATGATATATCACTTTTCGATGTCTCATAATATGCCACACAATACGTTGTTTCACCTACTCTTCACATCATCCATTCGCCAATGCCATCATTCTTTTAATAAACATTCGGGGAAAAAAAACGCTACATACACCAAAACCAACTAGAGCTTTCAAATAAGCGAACTGCGGAGAGCATTTGATCCTACACGGAATAAGTTCACAAGAAAGAAAAGACCTTAAGATTCACATTATTGTTCATACACATAGGTTTTTTTTCTTCAGTTCATCTTTTGTCTGCTTATTGTCGTATATTGTTTATTCCACTCAGTGCCTTGTTAAAGCGATCGGAAGAATCATTCTCAATTACCTGTGGACATGTGTATTGTTAGCTCCCAACCTCTTCATTATCAGTCTTCCAATGCTAACCAAAGATAAATCAGGCTATTTCCAAGACGTTTATGAAACTTTCAATTCTGCTCTAGAAGGCTGGAGTCTGAAACACTTTCACATATGGTATATTAATTTCAAGTCAAAAACTTTTGGGCTTGCCAACAACAAATAATATTTTATTAAAACAGCTGGTAACTTTTTCCCTTCAACGTTCCAACTTAGGATAATGAGATTGTTAAGGACAAGTTTTGCTAAACAAACACTTAGACTTGTTTAAGCGTGTTTGTTGCGTTATGACCGTCCGTCGACGTCGAAAAAGACCCAGTGACACCGGTCGTGACTGATGATCCATAAACCAGGCCTCATACCACACAGGTGAAAGCCAGATGCCTGTCGACATGTTAAAGTTGTTCCTCATGGCATTAATGATACACTGCTCACTACTCGAAGAGCTCTACATCAAAAAGAGCTGTATACCTATCGCGCCATTTTATGCGATCGCAAGCAGTCACAACACGACAAAACCCTCTTGTTTACCTTCCTCAAAGCAGTAAGGATAAACTTTGCTTTTTTATTAACACTGATAAAAGCCAGATTTTTATGTACACTACCAACACAACGCAAAACATTTTATCCAGTCTTGCTTATATCATTTCAGACACATTTACACCATAGAACTGAATGCGGATGAAGTTCCAGGAGAATGCGTGGCTAACTCATCAAAAATGTTCTCTCTTTTAACCTCTAAGGCTATTAAATATTTTTTCGCGACAAAAAAACTCACGAACGTCGCTACAATGTTTCTACATTAACTTATTCGCTCCTATAATAATAATAATTATTATTACTATTATTATTATTATTATTATTATTATTATTATTATTATTATTTATATAGCGCCATTTCCACTGTCCAATGTCGCTTTACAGATTGTAATTATATTTAATTATATTAAATTACATTAAGGAAATTTTATTGAGTTACTATACTATCCTTAAATTTAACAATGCTGTATATAACCTTAAAGGTGAATAACTTAGAATTTAGTACTAATAAGCAAACTAACACTAATTTACTAAAAATGCTTTCCTAAAAACATGACTCTTAAGTTTTCACTTAAGGACGTTCGCGCCAACTGTTTATGCGCATCCTTACTGCGCACGCAATTCATGTCGCAACGCCATGTAACGTCATGCACGAGCGCGCGCGCAAAGGAAGAAATCTATTCACATGAAGGGATGGTAGCCGTTGCGTTAACTTTGCTTTGATGTAACTCGCTTCGATGGTCGGTGACCCCTATTTTTTTCTTCATATATCACTTTCTTTACCGATTATCTAGAGTTTGTGAAAAAAAGAAAAAAATCTGTCTTGTAGAAGTTTGATTTTTTTTTTTTCATTTTTTTATCCACGCGACGTCGAATTACACTCATATCTCAGCTGTATGTTGTTTCCGAATGCCCTCTTTAAAGGGTTAACTCAATTAAAGGTTGAAAACAGTTCGAATTATTTACGAATCCGGCCCACTTAAATAACATTTGAATATAATAGTTTCTCCCCAGCGATTCATCTTTGATATTGTTTAACTAAAAGCCATGGACACCATGTCATGTTACGAGGACTGACTTTTCAAAAACAGGGTATATTTCTACACACTATATCTCTTAAATCAATTCGGTGACCCCAATTTTTTTTGCATTTCTGACATCAGTAACTCATTATCAGACCGTAGCATAAGTTTGAAAAAAATCTGTCTTGTAGAAGATTTTCGCGCGAACGTCCTTAAATTAGTTTAAATCGCCGCAGGATCCAAGTTCAAGAGGCAGAGAATTCCACAATAGCCCATTTCCGAGTTAGCGCAAAACCATTTATATGGATATAAGTTTTATTTACATGTGAAAGAAAACTCTTTTTTTTTTTTAGCAACTTGGAAATTGACTATTAAGGGGAAGCTACAGAAAATGACCTAAAAACGTAATTGCGCAGATTATATACAAGGTCAAGCAGACGATGATTATTGACAGATCTTAGGTTGTGTCGAGGGATATACCTCTTAACTAGTCAAACCTTGATCAGGTACTGTGTTCTAACTTTTCAGTCTGTGGATGAAATCCTGTGAGATAGTGTGATATTCCAATGAAAGGTATTGAGCAGTATTTTTTAAAGGTGCTGTAAGTTTTCTAATATTTTATAAAACGGAATTTAAACTTTTTTCACGTTTGAAATTGGCCAATATGACTGGAGTCAAAGGGTAAGGCCATTAACACAACACCTTGACTAAGTCCTTTGATAAATATGGAGGTAAAAGAGGATATCTAGAAAATGGCCAAGAATCATATTTTATCTAGCAGCGGTTTAGCGACCGTGATGATGACGTCATCGATAAGATGAAATGGGTAAATACATTTAAACTTAATCAAGTACCTGACACGAAAGTTATAACAAATAGATGTCGTGTTTATAAATTTAATGGTGATTTCGACACGCGTTTAATCCCGGAGTGCGGCTGAGCTACTCTGATGTTCAGTTGAAGCTTCTAGATCTTAGTGTGAACAGGGACCCAATTTGCACGGCCCCCTTGTTTCTCTCAGTTAGGATGATGCGATGAATAACTTTGTACAATTTTGTGCAGCTTTTGTTCACACTTTACAGGACAGTGTTTGTATCCAGACACAAATCTACCGATATAGCATGAAAAAGCCGTAGTTTACGAAGGATGGATGCAAGTGTTTGTTTTGTTTCTTTAATTTGAAGACCAGCGTAGTCTGTTGATATAAAACCTTTGCATTTACTTTGACCTTATAGTAAAGGTTATGCCAAAAATAGAAATCATGCCAGCAAGGAATCTAACAGTGACCGGAGGAGAGACAGTGGTTTTCAGATGCGTGTTGAAAGCGGGCAATCCACCCCCGGCAGTGGTCTGGGAACGAGAAGAAAATGAACCGCTGAACAGCAGTAAAGATGGTGTATTAGTAATCTCCCCTACCTCTGGGGACAGTCAAGGGAAGTACATCTGTAAGGCCACAAATGTCCTGGGATCCACTGAGGCCGTCGCTTTGCTGATTGTTCAAGGTAATGTTGCTTGTAACACATCATGACATCATTAGAATATCTATATTCATTACGGCTACTGGTCAAGGATCCTTAAAATCGTGGTCATTTGAAAGAAACGTTTTCAAAAATTGTCGATTAGTGTCATTAGTTTAAATAAGCATAATTCCCCCGTGAAAAAGCTACTCAAAAAATAAACCCCACAGATCTCAGACGTAACATAAACTCCCGAAAGGATTAGCCTTCCAAAAAACGTGTTCCTGTTTGCATGTAACGAATGTTTAGAGTGAGATAATGATCATTGGCCCATTTCACACTAGAAGACGGACAAATCGTCTGGACGGACAAGTCGTCCGACGATTTGTTCGTGTAATATGAATTCTAGACGGACACCTCACCTTGTGTTGGTCATCGTAAGTTCATATCTGAACGAACAAACAGACGATTTTGAAAGCAAGTGGCCTGGCACTAACAGGCTTGGCTACCTTGCTTTCTATCCGCCATTTTGATTTTCCCATAAACCATCACTCCCTTTACTAGTTCCATTCCCCTTAGCGAGTACTGGGACCGGGATACAGCCATTTGTTTGTCTGGTGTGAATTTAAGTCGGACTTTGGACGACTTATCCGTCTAGACAAACAAATCGTCCTCGGAAAAATCGTCTTAATAGACGGCCAAATCGACGGACAAAATCAGACGACTTTTACGTCCAAAATTTTGTTCGTCCCGTTTTCACACCAAGACGACTTGTCCGTCTGAGACGACTTGTCCGTCCAGACGATTTGTGCGTCTCTAGTGTGAAAACGGCCATTATATTGTACAGAAGAATGAACGAAACGGATTTATAGCCAATAAAAATAGGCAACCACTGCCAAGTGCCAACTGCGGTCAAACGGGAATAAACCACGTCATGGGTCTAAACCAAGTCATGGGTCTAAACCAAGTCATGGGTCTAAACCAAGTCATGGGTCTAAACCAAGTCATGGGTTTAACGTTTCTGCTGAATGTTGAACCACCGAATTGTCTGGGCCGGGTGGTTCAAGGCAGGAGTATCATCAACTTTGAATCCAATTTTATAGCTTATAGCCTGGATCCCTTCAAATTCATTTTGTCCTACAGTTTTACTTCGGAAACATGGACCGGCCGGATACCTTAAATAACGTTTAAACCCGGATTAGCGTTTATCAGCTTTGGACTGGGCAACCGAACCCTGAACCAACATTAGCAAGGACGGTTCATATTTGAGGCCCCATCTGTAGGGGGGAGGTCTGTGTATCCCGTATTCCGTTAATTTCACGACTTTGTATCCCTGTAATGTCAATTACTGCTGTTTACGTCATTGCGCTCATCAAATTACCTATAATTTTTGTTTTTTTAAAAAGACAAGTGCGTGAAAATAGAGTGGGAGTGGAACTCAGTGTTTTTGCATATTATGACACATTTTTGTAAGGAATAAATTGTCTTAAAGCAATGACATAATCTTTGTATTGTTGTGCTACTTGTATCACTGTCCAGTTGGGTAGAGGCGCAGCAGTTTGTTTGCTAAAAACTGCAGGGCCCCTGTGGATACCAGCCTAGTTGCTGATTGGTCCATCCTGTGTTAAATAGGTTACTAACTTAGTTTTACCTAAACTTTAAAAACATTTTCGATGCTCGATATCAGGAAATCCATTTTCTCAATACCCCGTATCCCTTTAGATTTTACCTAAATACTCCCGTATCCCAAAAGCCCCTAATGGAGCCTCGAAATATTTCATACTTGAATTTGCAGGTTCGATTAAGGTATTGTTTGTCTTAAAACACAGGTGAACCCAAGATAATAGTAAGCCCGTCCAGTAACCTCTCCGTAACAGCTGGCAACTCTGTCACGCTAGAATGCGCTTCCGCAGGGGAGCCCCCTCCGGCTGTTCAATGGATAACTCAGGGACATTCTCGATCCAATCTCCAGCTGATAGAAAGCGGCCGTGGGGTATTAAAGTTGGTTATTAACAACGCCAGACCAGAAGACCAGGGTAACTACACTTGCCAGGCTCAAAATCTTGTGGGAATGACACAGGAAACCATTCAGTTAATAGGTAAATACGTTAAATCACTTGATAAGTAGAGAATGTTTAAGGTTACCGTGTACCTTCGGGGTGTCTCCAGTATAACAGCTCTGGCGTCTTAAGATTACACTAAATATACCTAAACCCAGATATCAAATCAAAACTTATAGAGCTGGCTATCTAAATATGGAAATCATTTGGTAATAAAATGAATTGTCGAATTTTTTTACGACGTCTAAATTCGAACGTCCGAATCAGCTTTAAAACGCTATAACTCAAAGCGATTATTGTATTTTGCTAATTTGATTTGTTCTCGGGTTTCCGGACACGAAGCGCTAAAAAAAAGGTGTCGGCGATTTCCCATATTCAATTGCAGTGAAAAGTTACAGAATATTTTCGAAAAAGGGAGAAAAAAATTGGAATGATCGCACGGAAATGGCTCTTGACGAAAAAGTTTTCGGAAATAAGACATTCGCCGAGCAAGTTTTTGTTGATTATATGTTAGCTTAGCTTCTGTCTAAATTTGAGGAAAATCGAACAAATTCTCTTTTGAGTTGTAGCTCTTTAAAGTGTCCCCAACAAGCGAAAACTTCACTTTGAGAAAACAGTGCTTAAAAAACATATCGCTTCATAAACAAACTCCGCCCACAAACGTTATACCGTCATTTCTCCGTCAATTTTCACTATTTTTCGATAATGTTTTTGGATGAAAGTTCATTCTATAACCTTTATTTTGACGACAAAAAAATTCAATAAATTTTCGATCTGATGGTACACGGTATGTTTAAACAGAGATAACTAGGATGAAATGAATTAAAGAAGCAGTTAACAGTCGTTGAGTATTTAATACGCAATAAATCAATCAAATTTCAAGCAGCCGTAACCAAATCTCGATTGCTATTATGTTTAATTTTGTTTCAGCACCAGTTTCTATAAATCATCTCGAAGCTTACCTGAGGACATTTTTTGGTGTTAGCACAAATATTCGGTATATTGTGAGAATAGCTTAACTTTGGAAGTTGAAAAAGTAAGAGCAAAAATGTTCTTTTGTTTTCTTAATCTGGAAGACTAACGTAGTATGTTGATATAAATGATTTTTATTTACTTTGAACTTTTAGTAAAGGTTATGCCAAAAATAGAAATCACGCCAGCAAGGAATCTAACAGTAACTGGAGGAGAGACAGTGGTTTTTAGATGCGTGGTAAAGGCAGGCAATCCACCCCCGGTAGTGGTCTGGGAACGAGAAGAAAATGAACCGCTGAACAACAGTAACGATGGTGTATTAGTGATCTCCCCTGCCTCTGGAGACAGTCAAGGGAAGTACATTTGTAAGGCATCAAATGTCTTGGGGTCCACTGAGGCTGTCGCTTTGCTTAATGTTCAAGGTAACGTTTCGTGTAGCTGCCTTTATAATTACGTAGGCAACTAACAATCACCTAAGAAGAAAAATATTTTCTTTTGGAATTGTCCTCTTTCGGTGTCATTACGCAGGTGAACCCAAGATAATAGTGAGCCCGTCCAGCCCCGTCTCCGTGACAGCTGGTAACTCTGTCACGCTGGAATGCGCTTCCGCAGGGTACCCCCCTCCGGCTGTTCAGTGGATAACTCAGGGACATTCTCGATCCAATCTCCAGCTGATAGAAAACGGCCGTGGGGTATTAAAGTTGGTTATTAACGACGCCAGACCAGAAGACCAGGGTAACTACACTTGCCAGGCTCAAAACCTTGTGGGAATGACACAGGAAACCATTCAGTTAATAGGTAAATAAGTTAAATCACTTGATAAGTAGAGAATGTTTAAAGCTTTTTACATATACTACGTGTTTATCGGCTTATTTACTTTGTTAATGTTTAACTCTTTTTCGGCGTCCTGGCCAAAATGGTACGATAATGTACCGATAAGACTCCACGGCTTTAAAAAATTGCAACTTTCTCAATCGCGCGAACATTGCAGTTGTGTACATTGACTAGAATGTCCTTCAAATTGAGACACCCAATAAACACAAAAAAGTCAGCGATTTTCGCAGAATATCAGCGTTTGAATTTGGAGAAGAACAAAAATGACCGTTTTTAACGTCATAGAAAAACAACAAAAATCACGTTTTTGTCTTCAGTTTTTTTTATTGAAATCATCGTTGCAAACCCAAAAGTCAACATTCACAGCAAAATTCAGTCCTAGTCCTACCTTAGAAGTGATTTTTTTTGCTCTTATTCGCTGCCGGGCCGAGCTGCAGCCTCTCGTTCTGGTGCATCCTGGCCTTACCTCGATTTTCAGCATCACGACCGCACTGCATGCTGGGAAATATCGAGAATTTTTGACAGGGTTCGTTCCGTCCCCCACATATTTCATATTTATACTAAGTCCACAGCCACTCCGACCTACCACCGAAATTTCACGCTTGTTGTGTTCTTCAGTGGTCGCAACTTCCAAAATATGCCGTGGTAGGTCGAGAAATTCATCCAGAGTCGAGTCCCAAAGCTGCTTCGTTTTGTGGCGGCCATTTTTCCAGTTCAACGATGAATGAGCCAAATTTGTAAACGAAGTACAACACCTAACTCGCTTCATTGAGAAAGTGGACTCTTAGCTACCTTCACGCTTAATGATGCTCATCGGGCAGCTACTAAAGATGAAAAATGGCTGTAAACTTACCAAAAATCGCATACAAACCATATTTGATCTGTTCGTATCGCTTAACGAAGCAAAAACACTACGTCAGAATGACGTTTCTTGTAAACTCGAGCCTTCAGTGTTTTAGAACAGCAGCACTTTCCATGGTAACCCCAAATATGGAGTCACGAAATCCTATGGCTCGTTCATACGCAGAAAATCACTCAAAAACGTAAAAAGTCACCGTCGGAAAAGAGTTAATCAAGAAAAATGGAGGTCACGTGACCAGGGCTTTTGACACCCCCCGGCGAAAGCTAGGGTCAGGGACAGTTCTAATCTGGGGTTAGGGTTAAGATTCTAGGATTAGAATAATATTCTAGGGTAGAGGTAACTTAGCTCAGGGCCAGGCCTAACTTTTGGTTAGGTCCCAGGTTTAGGGTTGGCCAGGTCACGTGATAGGCGATGGTATCAAACTTGAGCACCCTAGATGAACTGACCCTCGACTACTAACTGTCACTAGCTGTTCTAACTCCACCTCTCTTGTCTAGTTTTGAAAATCACCACCCCTTGAAGTTGGCTTTCATGCAACTTTCACCTTTGCACTAAATATTGGCCAGCAACTAGTACCCTCCCCCCAGATCTTGATGCATATGCCTGTTGTCAAATAAAATAGTGATGACATGTTACTAGTCTTAAGGGTGTTTTGTTTGAGTGGTTTAAGAATCAAAACTATTAATAGTAAGAAAAATATATTTTTTGCTTAACTCTTTTTCGGCGTCCTGGCCAAAATGGTACGATAATGTACCGATAAGACTCCACGGCTTTAAAAAATTGCAACTTTCTCAATCGCGCGAACATTGCAGTTGTGTACATTGACTAGAATGTCCTTCAAATTGAGACACCCAATAAACACAAAAAAGTCAGCGATTTTCGCAGAATATCAGCGTTTGAATTTGGAGAAGAACAAAAATGACCGTTTTTAACGTCATAGAAAAACAACAAAAATCACGTTTTTGTCTTCAGTTTTTTTTATTGAAATCATCGTTGCAAACCCAAAAGTCAACATTCACAGCAAAATTCAGTCCTAGTCCTACCTTAGAAGTGATTTTTTTTGCTCTTATTCGCTGCCGGGCCGAGCTGCAGCCTCTCGTTCTGGTGCATCCTGGCCTTACCTCGATTTTCAGCATCACGACCGCACTGCATGCTGGGAAATATCGAGAATTTTTGACAGGGTTCGTTCCGTCCCCCACATATTTCATATTTATACTAAGTCCACAGCCACTCCGACCTACCACCGAAATTTCACGCTTGTTGTGTTCTTCAGTGGTCGCAACTTCCAAAATATGCCGTGGTAGGTCGAGAAATTCATCCAGAGTCGAGTCCCAAAGCTGCTTCGTTTTGTGGCGGCCATTTTTCCAGTTCAACGATGAATGAGCCAAATTTGTAAACGAAGTACAACACCTAACTCGCTTCATTGAGAAAGTGGACTCTTAGCTACCTTCACGCTTAATGATGCTCATCGGGCAGCTACTAAAGATGAAAAATGGCTGTAAACTTACCAAAAATCGCATACAAACCATATTTGATCTGTTCGTATCGCTTAACGAAGCAAAAACACTACGTCAGAATGACGTTTCTTGTAAACTCGAGCCTTCAGTGTTTTAGAACAGCAGCACTTTCCATGGTAACCCCAAATATGGAGTCACGAAATCCTATGGCTCGTTCATACGCAGAAAATCACTCAAAAACGTAAAAAGTCACCGTCGGAAAAGAGTTAAACAGAGATAACTAGAATCGAATGAATAAAAGAAGCAGTTAACGGTCATTGAGTCTTTAATACGCAATAAATCAATCAAATTTTAAGCAGCCGTAACCAAATCTCGATTGCTATTATGTTTAATTTTCTATCTTCTAAGAATCTCTTATTTGTTTCAGCACCAGTTTCTATAAATCATCTCGAAGCTTACCTAAGGACATTTTTTGGTGTTAGCACAAACATTCGGTATATTGTAAGAATAGCTTAACTTTGGAAGTTGAAAAAGTAAGAGCAAAAATGTTCTTTTGTTTTCTTTATCTGGAAGACTAACGTAGTCTGTTGATATAAATGTTTTGTATTTACTTTGAACTTTTAGTAAAGGTTATGCCAAAAATAGAAATCACGCCAGCAAGGAATCTAACAGTAACTTTAGGAGAGACCGTGATTTTTAGATGCGTGGTAAAAGCAGGCAATCCACCCCCGGCAGTGGTCTGGGAACGAGAAGAAAATGAACCGCTGAACAGCAGTAACGATGGTGTATTGGTGATCTCCCCTGCCTCTGGGGACAGTCAAGGGAAGTACATTTGTAAGGCATCAAATGTCTTGGGGTCCACTGAGGCCGTCGCTTTGCTTATTGTTCAAGGTAACGTTTCGTGTAGCTGCCTTTATAATAGCGTTCCGCCCAGATGACGTCATATTTGGCAGCATTGCATTGTGGGATCGAAATGCGGACAAATATTTCAAAATGGCTGCCTCGGAAACACCAGTTTTTGCGATTCCTGTACATGTTGTGGATAATTGTCGAGTTGTACCCAAGAACAGTGCTTCGTAGCACCTGTTTTTTCGTAGCTACCTGCATAGTTCTTGAATGTTTGTACGCATTTCAATCTCATGATACTGCGCGCCAATTCTATTTTTAGAATCTGGGCGGAACGCTATTACGTAGGCGAGTAGCAATCACCTAAGAAGAAAAATATTTTCTTTTGGAATTAACGTGGTTAAATTGTCCTCTTTCGGTGTCATTACGCAGGTGAACCCAAGATAATAGTGAGCCCGTCCAGCCCCGTCTCCGTGACAGCTGGTAACTCTGTCACGATGGAATGCGCTTCCGCAGGGTACCCCCCTCCGGCTGTTCAGTGGATAACTCAGGGACATTTTCGATCCAATCTCCAGCTGATAGAAAGCGGCCGTGGGGTATTAAAGTTGGTTATTAACGACGCCAGACCAGAAGACCAGGGTAACTACACTTGCCAGGCTCAAAACCTTGTGGGAATGACACAGGAAACCATTCAGTTAATAGGTAAATAAGTTAAATCACTTGATAAGTAGAGAATGTTTAAAGCTTTTTACATATACTACGTGTTTATCAGCTTATTTACTTTGTTAATGTTTAAACAGAGATAACTAGAATCGAATGAATAAAAGAAGCAGTTAACGGTCGTTGAGTCTTTAATACGCAAAAAATCAATCAAATTTCAAGCAGCCGTAACCAAATCTCGATTGCTATTATGTTTAATTTTCTATTTTCTAAGAATCTCTTATTTGTTTCAGCACCAGTTTCTATAAACATCTCGAAGCTTACCTAAAGACATTTTTTTAGAACAAAAATTCGGTATATTGTGAGAATAGCTTTACTTTGGAAGTTGAAAAAGTAAGAGCAAAAATGTTCGTTTGTCTTCTTTATTTTGAAGACTAACGTAGTCTGTTGATCCTTTCAGTAAAGGTTGTGCCAAAAATAGAAATTACGCCAGCAAGGAATCTAACAGTGACTGGTGGAGAGACAGTGTTTTTTAGATGCGTGGTAAAAGCAGGCAATCCACCCCCGGTAGTGGTCTGGGAACGAGAAGAAAATGAACCACTGAACAGCAGTAACGATGGCGTATTAGTGATCTCCCCTGCCTCTGGGGACAGTCAAGGGAAGTACATTTGTAAGGCATCAAATGTCTTGGGGTCCACTGAGGCCGTCGCTTTGCTTATTGTTCAAGGTAACGTTTCGTTTAGCTGCCTTATGTAGGCGAGTAGCAATCACCTTAGAAGAAAAATATTTTCTTTTGGAATTAACGTGGTTAAATTGTCCTCTTTCGGTGTCATTACGCAGGTGAACCCAAGATAATAGTAAGCCCGTCCAGCCCCGTCTCTGTGACAGCTGGCCGCTCAGTCACGTTACAATGCGCAGCCTCGGGAGACCCCCCACCGGCTGTTCAGTGGATAACGCAAGGACATTCTCGATCCAATCTCCAGCTGATAGAAAGCGGCCGTGGCGTCTTGAAGCTGGTTATTGTGAACGCCGGACCGGAAGATCAGGGTAACTACACGTGCCAAGCTCAGAATATCGTGGGACTGACTCGAGAAAGTGTGCAGTTAACAGGTAAATAAGTTAAATATTAACTAGGTGATAAGTTGAGGTCCTTTAATGCGCAATGTACTCCGTGTTTTCAGCTACTTTAGATTAGATAATCATTTAACGAAGCAAAAAGTCAATCAAACAATCAAGCAAGCTGTGAAAAAATTACGGCTGCTTTTTTTTGCCATTTTTGGCTTTCAAAAACCTCTCAATGGTGTAACCGGATTTTGCACTACTTTCTATTTATGAACACTTAGATGTCTCTTAGAATATTTCATACAAAAAGCTCCCCGCAATCATACTTTTATAATGTACCATCAATTCAGACTTTTACCGGATAGTTTATTGTGTCGATAAAGAATGTATCCGCCATAGAGTGAACACCGAACATGTCATCTTTTTCTCTTTCATTTGTAAACTATTGAACGAAGTCTGTTGATATAAAATCTTGGGATTTTTTTTGACATTTTAGTAAAGGTTATGCCAAAAATAGAAATCATGCCAGCAAGGAAGCTAACAGTGACCGGAGGAGAGACAGTGATTTTCAGATGCGTGGTGAAAGCGGGCTATCCACCCCCGGCAGTGGTCTGGGAACGAGAAGAAAATGAACCGCTGAACAGCAGTAACGATGGTGTATTGGTGATCTCCCCTGCCTCTGGGGACAGTCAAGGGAAGTACATCTGTAAGGCGACAAATGTCCTGGGATCCACTGAGGCCGTCGCTTTGCTTATTGTTCAAGGTAGCGTTTCGTGTAACACAAGCATCGGGGGAAAGGACTACTGGTCTAAGAACTTTCTTTCATAGAACTATTCGCGGGGTATACACCCCCTCCTCCTCTCCCCCCCCCCCCCCCCTTATTATGTACTCCTGTGCCCAAGCCTCCTCAGCAGGCAGACAACTCAGAACTGGAGAGAGAAAACGGATAAAGTGTCGAAAGCTCAATTTTTCCCCAGTCTCGCCTCTTTAGGTGCCTGCGGGGGAGGTTAGTGCGGCCCCAAAGGATGGTTTTGAGTGATTTTTGTTGGTACAATGCCTTCTGTAGACTGAAATTGGGTATAGGTTTCAGCTTTGGCTTGGAAAAGGGGGGAATTTTAGGGTTAGGTTTAAAAATGGTATGGAAAATCTAAAGGTTTGATCAAAAATGGGGTAAGAGTTTCAAGTAATGGGGCACACACTGTTACCAAACATTTCGAGGATAACCATCCCCTCCTCCCGACTAACGATATTTCCTCCACTCTTTCTTCTCCAAGACCAACAGACCTATTTCGCTTGGTCTGTTGGTTGCCCTATTTTTGTGATTTTCTCTAGAGAATTGCTCCCATATGCACTCAATATTTAGTCTTCAAATTGAAGTGTGTTAATTTGACTGTTTCATTGTACAGGTGAACCCAAGATAATAGTAAGCCCGTCCAGCCCCGTCTCTGTAACAGCTGGCAGCTCGGTCACGCTAGAATGCGCAGCCGCAGGAGATCCCCCACCAGTTGTTGACTGGGTAACTCAAGAGCATTCTCTATCTAATCTTCAGCTGATAGAAAGCGTCCATGGTGTGTTAAAACTGGTTATTGAGAACGCCAGACCGGAAGACCAGGGGAACTACACCTGCCAGGCTCAGAATCTCGTGGGACAGACCCAGGAAACCATTCAGTTAATAGGTAAATAAGTAGGTTGGTAGCCCAATGTGCTCCCAGTTCACCCGAACTTATCGTAATCACAATAAAATAGAGAATTAGTTGAGGGCCATCGCATTTATAGGAAATGCATTGAACCGAATTTTAAGCCAACCGTAACCAAATTACGATTGCGTTTTCTTTTTAGAAGGGCTGTCTCTTCCAGGAACCTGACATTGATTTCATCAGATTTGCACAAGGTTTTCTCCGGAACATTCGAAATAACTCGAACGTTAACTAACGACCGCTTCTCCAACTCACGATAACCAATACAAATTCTTTTAATGAAGCTTTTCCGTTATCTGCCGATGGCCATCACATTCCGCCTACAAATAGGAACTACTTGACTAGCTGAAGTTCGATTTTCTTATTGGTCGGAAACTACTGAAACTTATCATCTAACATCACATTTTTTTCGTACTTAGCGACTTACACAAATGATGAAGTAGAATTCTTTCTTTTCGATCTTCCTCGAAGAAAACTAACGTGTAATAATTCGATTCCTTGTCAGTTACTGTGGCACGCGAGCCACCGGAAATCATTGTGGAAGCTGTTTCGCAAGAAGTTATCCAAGGTGAAGAGGTCGTGTTCCAGTGTAATGCTTCCGGCATACCAACTCCTAGCGTCATCTGGGAGAGACTGGGCTCCAATCTACCAGACGACGCGCTTGATAGGAATGGACTGTTGACCATTGCGTCTGTGGGCCCAGAGGATTCTGGAACGTATACATGTAAAGCTATAAACAGTGAAGGAGAGGATAGCTTCAATGTACACTTAGAAGTGACAGGTAAGACGGGAACAAAACTGAACCCAAGACATGCACCAACTACAACAGCGGGCGAAAGTTCTTGAAACACCCTCTCCCTGTTTCAATGTTGGAAAATACAGCGAAGGACATTGACATACGGCAAAGCGATTTTTAATCTGTGACAGAATGATTCAAGACTTCTGTCGCCTCTTTTATAATGTACGCTAAAAGATGGGAAACAATAATATTATTTTCTTCATCTCGGACGTAAAACCAGATTCAACTGTCTTACAAAATCGTTCTCGGCTTTTGCTTAAGGACGTTCGCGCGAAAATCTTCTAACATTGATTTTTTTACAAAACTTTTGCTACAGCTAGGTTATGAGTTACTCGTGTCAGAAATGCAAAAAAATGAGGGGGTCACCGACTTGGTTTCTGAGATAAGCTATCTGAAAGGCGACCCTAATTTTGAAAAATTGGTCTTCCTTACGGGATGTGACCCAATGTCTGTTAGTCTAAAAATATTGCAAATGAATCTCTAAAATGCAACTTTCTTTATTAAATTTTATGCGAGTAGGTCTGTTCAGCAAATTCATTCAACTGGTGATGTTCCTTGAAGTAAATTTCATCTTTAAACGACAGCATTTGCAAACTCTGACAGCCGTAAGTTGGCAGGATTCGATGGCGCGCGGGTAGAAAAATGGAAAAAAATTAAACTTCCTACATTGATTTTTTGTTCATTTTTTCACAATCTGTTGAGAATTGGCAAAGAAAATTATCGATGGAAAAAAAATTGGGGGTCACCGACCATCCAAGCGAGTTAAATCTAGGCGAAGTTAACGCAACGGCTATCAGCCCTTTATGTGCTTAGATTTCTTCTCTTACGCGCGCGCTCGTGTATGGCGTAGCATGGTGTTGCGACATGAATTGCGTGCGCAGTTAGGATGCGCATAAACAATTAGCGCGAACGTCCTTAAATATTCCTTTTCACGATTTAATTGGTTTAGTATTTTTTAAAAAAGAAAATTACTTTGGCTTAAAGAGACTTGTGTTCACTGTTCGCTTGTCATATTTTTCTTCTTTGCAATACTGTCAACATGAAATATGATAAAAGTGCGTATAAAAAGTCGGTACAGTGCGAGTGACGTGAGGCTAGAAATGGGACAATCACAAAACCACTCATCTTTCAGACTAGATTACGGCTACTGTAGTCGCTAAGTATTGGTCTCACAAGAGAGAACAGATAATATTCCATGTTTCTTTTGTGAAGTACCTAAATCAATGCGTTTCCTTGCTTTTCATCTAGTGCCCCCTCTTGTCTACATAACTCCTTTCGAGATCTCCGTTAATCAGGGAAATTCCTTTAGTCTCTTTTGCGTTGTGACGCCTTCGCTTCCGGTCACTTGGTCGAAAGTTAACGGAAGTATCCCAGACGGGAGCAACAATGGAAAAGGAACACTGACTTTTACTAAGGCGGAAGTGGAACACGCGGGAAAATACCGCTGCCATGCTAACAATTCCGCGGGCTCCAGTGAAGGCTTTGCGAATGTCACGGTGCTCGGTAAGAGTTTGCCTTTAGAGTATAAAATAGTTTATTAGAAAACAAATAACTAACAGTGTTATTAATTTTAGATAATAATTTTGATAAATGAAAAAGGCATTAGTTGAAATCAATGTTACCAGGGCTTACGAAAGACAACATGTAGGCTATCACAGGAATCTCACTAAGTTAATCAGAACTCTTGCAACCGGTGGCAAGAACGGAAAAATCGCTCCAGCAACTAATAACTAAGAATGTTTTACCTCCACATCCATCCCATAACTTGAGTTTCTATTAAGATGCTCGCAGTCCATTAAGGGTAAATAACTACTACAAACCTCCTATCAGTGGGCCGTGTTGAACTGTTTGGATTATAAGCTATCCGCATCTAAGCTCAGGCGTAGCTGAAGAACAGTTTGTTATGATTACGAAATCAACACGTGTGGCAGATTATTATAAGAATTCGTACCCTATAAGGGGGCGCAAGTGACACTGCCAATTACAATTCATACGAACTTTTATTGGTCAGTGTCGGGGAACGCATACATCAAATGTGGCTTACTGATCAAGTTTCGTTTCGATTTCTTAGCCGCTCCAAAGGTGTTGGCCTGGCCGATGTCCTTGGTCGCCTCGCCTAATTCCAACGTTAGTTTCCAGTGCAACGCAACCGGCATACCCGACCCGGTGATCACATGGACGAAAGAAGGAGGAGACATTCCCAAACGGCACACTGCTGTGAATGGCATGTTTAATCTGACGCGGCTTGCTAGGGTAGATGATGGACGGTATATGTGCAAAGCTACTAATGCTGTTGGGGCTTCTGGAATGTTCGTAAAACTCACTGTAGAAGGTTTGCTGGATTTTTTGTTTGTTTGTTTGTTTGATTGTTTGTTTGTTAAGGGTATTTGTTTTGTTGGTTGATATTTTTGTTTATCATTTTTCCCGGCTCGTCTCCACGCGGCCCTGGCTCCGTGCCCATTGCTCGTGCTTCGCGCTTTTGCCTGCTATGCAGGCCATGGTTCACTTGAATCTCGTAAGAAACATTTAACTAACACAAAACGTTCTGTGAAAATTAGTCGATAACACTTAATCAAACCTTCCATGACCCGATTTTGTACTCGAAACTGTAGTCGCACTATAATGGCGACGTAGTCGTTCTGCACTCTTACCAAAAGTATGTTTGGATTCTTACACCAGTCGTACTGCGATCGTTCTGCAGTTGTAAGCTGCTGATGAGAAGTTTGACTTTAAAACCAACTGATTGAGCAATATAAGCATTTGCAAAGGATTTCGTGTTCTCGAAAAAAAATTCATAAACAGAAATCTCAAACAGTACTCTTTTACTTCTATTTTTCTTAGATCTTCCCAGTGTCACTATAACCGGTGGAACTTCTGTCAAAACTGTATCTGTGGGCGGCAATCTGACTCTGGAGTGTATCGGGACGGGAATCCCTCAACCTGAAGTACAGTGGTCCCGCGTCGATGGTCCATTACCCGAGGCGTTAATTCTAGACGGTGGACTTCTGATTATCCCGAATGCCCGTCATTCCAATGGAGGAGCATACAAGTGCGAAGTCACCAACAGAGTTGGCTCTGTACAATCTCAGGTCGTTATCTTTGTACAAGGTGCGAGTTTGTTTGTTTATTTACGTTCGTTTGTTGCCTTATGTGTTTGGTTGTCTGACTATTGATATGCCGACAGTTTGGATATAAAAATACAGGCCAATATAGATAGACAAAAGGTAAGAAGTTATCTGACCTCAGTTTCTAAAATTTAAAAAAAGTACTAATAGGAGCAGGCATGGTGCAATGGTGAGAGCCCTCGCTTCCCAGTAATGTGGCCTGGGTTCGAATCCTGAAGTCAGAAAGATCCTTTACGAAAGTCAATAAAGTATGTACACCTAATTGAAGAAACGTTGACGCGTGAAAAGCATAAACCATGAACGATGAGACCGAATGTGATATGGGTAGGCAGCATTGGTAAGCATAGTAATATTCCATTTCTTGATAATCAAGATTTTTTCTTGTTTGAGTCATTTTAGAGCATAATTTATGCATCGTGTGTTAATATAATGTGTATTCTGTCACAGACGAAGTTTAATTTACCCAACTTCCAGTAAATCTTTGGGTCGCATCGTTCATGGTTTATGCTTTTCACCCGACAACGTTTCTTCAATTTGGTGTATATATTTAACTATAATAGTGCGAAAGCGCGCGAGATATCGCCTACGGCCTCGTCGGCTAAGAATTATGCGATATCACGCAAGCTTGAACGCAATAACAGTTTTATAATTCAACACATCAATAACAAAGCACAGTTTGAAGAAAAAATATCGAGACCGGTCCGTCCTTTTTGCATTCTCTTGTCAAAATGCGAAATTTACCGCCATCGTTGGATATACGTCATGTAGACATAGCGTATATCGATAACTTTTTGACCATATTTGGGCAGTGTATCAATGTGTTGAATTATAAGTATGTATGTATGTATGTATGTATGTATGTACCATATATGGGTTGAGTTTGCGTTGGTTCTCGCCCTGCTCCGAGTATTTTTAACCGGTTTTCCTCCCTCCATCCGTTTCATCTTGAACACACGTACATGTACACATAATGAACAAGTTCCTGAGAGCTGTTAGGTGGGTAAATAAATTACATTTACACTTCACAGCAGTACAACAGGAAAGGACTTCTGTCATCTGAATGACAACACTAAGGAATTTATTGAACAAGAAAGATGTCGTTGACCATTATGATATTTTTAACACGATATCACGTACTGAGGAAAATAGCCGCTTACTTTCTACATAACCAAATTTAACTTTGCTGAGTAATAGTTAACTGAAAATCAAACAACTTCAAACCTCCATGATTTTATTTATAAAAAATGATTTAATTTGTCGATCCAAAGGATCTCTTTTTCATCTTGTCTGAAAAAAAAACTCTCATAAACTGTTAAATCACTCTTACGTGCACATGTTTGTGTTCATTTTCAGAGGCTCCCAAGGTAACCGTTGCGGCACAAAAATTATGGGTAAAAGTTGGTGAGCCCGCAAAATTTACATGCATCGCTAGCGGCTCCCCGTCGCCGGAACTAACATGGCAAAAGGTTAATGGTTCTCTTCCGGTCAGCAGCAGAATACAGGGAGGAGTGTTGACGATTACTAACGTGACACAAGAGCATGCTGGGGTGTACGTATGCGAAGCTAAGAATGTCGAAGGTTCTGCTAATGGAAGTGGAATCTTAGAAATTAAAGGTATGATGTTGGAAAAATTTGTAACGTTGTTCTGAAAAAAATTCGCTTCCACATTTCTCGCTCTCCTCATTCTGGATTTAAAATGGCTTTTCGGTATTTGATCAAACACCAAAACGTTTTGTTGATGACATTCAAACGCAAAGTTCGGATTATTTAAAATTTAAAAAAAGCGATGGCTGGTCCCGAAATTAGTTTTTGTTGCGCCTTACATCAGGTTGGCAGTGGATGGACCAGATTTTGTTCAATTTAGCCAAAGAACAGTAATATATCAAAATGATCGCGTAGAAACCTTAGTTTATTCATTGACAAGTGAATATATGAAGATATTGTATTGCCTTTGCCGTATCACTATAGATACCGGCCAAAAAATATTTTCTTATGCCATCTACACTAACCATGACGTAACCATGACGTAACTATGATGTAACCATGGCGTAACCATGACGTAACCATGACGTAACCAGTCGTTTCCATCTCTATCTCAACCTCGTCCCCATGTCCTTCTCCACTTTCAAAATGGCGGGGCAGCCTTAGAAACCCCCGGACAAGGCTACGGATATAGATGGTTTTCACTCACGTGACCTTCAGGCCTCTGGGACTCAAATGACAAAGTCCATGGCGGCCATGTCGGTGCACATAACAAAAGAAGTTCATTAAAATTCTTTTGTATGTGTGCACCAACATGGCCGCCGTGACGTAACGTGAAAACCACCTATACTCCAAGAATCGTGGAGTATTTTGTCATGCGCAGTCGTATTTGTTTTCCGGTAGTCTGAATCCGTCGTTCAAACGAAACGAAGATATTTACCATGTGTCACGTGACAAAATGCTCAAGGATTTCTGGAGTATTTTGGCATCCTTGTCCAGGGTCAAGCCCAAATCATACCGTCCAGAAGGACGTCGGACACCTTATTGAGACTTATATAATGGAGTAACTGGTTAACTTTCAGTTGAGGTTAGGGGTAGCAGTTTATATAGTTAAATTTAGGCCTAAACAACCCGAGAAGTTAGGCCGGTGGTATGGTAGGCTATGTAAGCCTAAGCCTAGCTGAGGTCACAGGTTCAATCCTGAGTGGGGATTTTAGATTTTCTTTTTTACACTTAAAAATTTATTGAACATAAAATTTTTAGTGTCTCAATAAGGTGTCCGACGTCCTTCTGGACGGTATGATTTAGGCACAACCCTTGACCAGGGTCTTCTCCGCCCGACCCGCCATTTTGAATCGAACAAAGCGGAAGAGACCCTAGGGACGAGGTTGTCTCTATCTCTCTCTTTCTTTCTTTCTCTAGTAACTGTGCCACGCTTCACACAGGAACCTCTGTCCTACCTTAGCGTACCGACACTAACAAAGGAGCCGCTTAATTTCATGGTTGAAATTGTGTTTAGACCGGAGATGGCAGATGGTCTGATATTGTACAACGATCAGCTAACCAATGGCTCTGTTGGAGATTTCATATCCTTTGGAATGTCAAACGGATTTGCAGAATTTAGGTAATGTGATGCTATACTATATTCGTTTCTATTAGTGGGTTGGCACTTACATTGTATGAATGAAAGTGATTTTCCATTTTCAATAAAAGACATAAAATGCTTATGCCCTGGATGAAATTCGTTCCCTCAACATTTGTGATACTGTTCAAGTGCTCTGCCACTACCTCATCATGACCAGGGTGCTACAATCTTGGTCAGAAATTTTGGGACACTTCACCTTTTTCCCCACAAATTGACTTTGTCGTTACCTCCCCCTCCCCACCCCCAATACAATGTTGAGTTTTATGCATATAACCAAGCCACAATGTCTCAACTTTGTATTGGGGGGGAGGGGGGACTAGGAAATGGAACGATGGTTTCTCTCTTCGAAAAACATTGTCATTGTGTAGTATTTTCTTAAGTGTCCCAAGCTATTTTGTCCACGGTTGTAGGTCAGTGAACAAATCGACCACACTTTTTCATGGTCTACACTCTTATTGACCATATCGATGACATCATGAAATGGTGCAAATTCGAAGACTAGTGGTTTCACTGCCAAGTTTTGAATAATTAGCTGCGCAAATAAGTCAGCAAAATTGTATCTTTCGTTGCACTATACCTTACATGGTCTATAATTTCAGAGGTGAATTACCATCGCAAAGGTAATTATTTCGAATCCCTTGCAAACTAGAATATTTCCAGCACTTAACTGCATTTAAACATACTTCATTTTGCTTTCCACACAGAAAATTACAAATAATATACGTTGCAACGTATATTTTTGTATTCAAAACCGCAAAGCTAACCTCCTTTTATTTTCTTTTTAAACTCAAATTCCACATGTGTAATTTCGTTTCAGTATGCATATGTGATCAAAGATAGAAGAACCATTTATTGTAGACACATCTACGTCGGAGGCGTAGACACGTAATACACTTTTAAAACAGAATGGATTGCGATTAAGGTCAAACACGATCGTATTTGTTGTTGTTTTTTTTTTTTTTGCGTTTATTACTCTGTGTAATTGATTCAAAACACCCATGCAACACAAACTAACTAACAACAAACCAATACGGAGCAACTTGGCTCACGCTTTTTCCGTGTGGTCGTATATTTTTGCTTCGAGTTCTGATTGGTTCATCGCAGTGTTTGCGTCTGACGCGTGATGCATTGACTTTGTTTGCATTTATCGACGGTCAATCTAACCCGTTACTTTGACGCTACGTTTTGCAGATTCAATCTTGGATTCGAGCCCGCGATCATCAGAAGCCAGCAACCTTTGCCCCGGCATGAGTGGCACTCAGTCATTTTATCACGTGACGAGAAAGAAGGAAATCTCACCGTTGATGGCAAGCCGCCTGTGACAGGAGTTTCTAAGGGGAGTAGTACAGGGCTGAATTTGAATCAGAATTTGTATGTGGGAGGGGTCCCTGACTTCTCAGCTATCAGCTCGTTGTCGGGTTTCAAGTCAGGGTTCATTGGCTGTTTGAGCTACTTGGCTATCGATGGTAAAGCTGCAAATCTTGGTAAGATTCTTGAATACTTTACCTTCATTCATAAATTCAAACAGTTTCTTTAAATTATTCGTTTGTTGAGCATGAAAGCGGTCAGATGCTTGCACCTGTGCCCTACAGGGAGACTCCTAGACTTGCTCCAATCGCTTGTTTCGCTATTCAATCTGCTGGTTCGGGAAGTCACGCGCGGGCAAAAGCAAGATGGCGGATGTTTCTGCGTTTCCAAGCTATTTGCATATATTCCGCGCAGGCTTCCCAGCTGCGTTTTAGCGAAGTTTTTTATCCTAAAGCACCAAAGCAAACCCATCGTTGCAGAGAAAAACCGAGCTACTTGGAGCAAGTCTAGAGACTTCAAGCGAACTACAACAGGGAATCATAGGCACTATATTTTGTTAGGTACATTGCTAGTTCACTCTTTGTTGTGGCATGATCTATTTTTAATTTCTCGGGCGTTTGGAAAAGCCAGTTGTTTATCGCTTTTGAAGGAAGCCATTTTTGAATTTGTTCAAGGGTCGTTGCTTCTCCTTGATTTTGATTGACGGATTGTATTTTTCGTTTTGATTCACATTTAAAAAACATATCAAGTGCGTATATTTCACGCACAATATAGGGGTCTGGATGGGGCTTAACAATACCTGAGAATTGGTCTAAATTTGAACTGTGAGCTGAGAAATGCCCCGTTTTAACCCGCTGAGCTCTGAGATGTGTCAAAATTTAACCGACAGCGAAGATTTCAACGCCACCTCCACCAAGATCCCTAATATGTCTTTCTAAGGGTCTTGTTACACCAGATTACATATATTCTCTCGTTGACCATGCTTAGGGGATCCTATCAACCACTTGGGTCTGGACGATTGTGAAGTCTGCCAAACCAGACCCTGCAAGAATGGTGGCACGTGCACAGA
This sequence comes from Cladopsammia gracilis, assembly GCA_022457155.1. Taxonomy (NCBI): domain Eukaryota; kingdom Metazoa; phylum Cnidaria; class Anthozoa; order Scleractinia; family Dendrophylliidae; genus Cladopsammia; species Cladopsammia gracilis. Next base: position 215,913 of record JAJGOT010000461.1, on the reverse strand, counting down.
GATTGCAGTTGACTGGGGCTTCGTCTGCAGTTGCAGGCCTGGTTACTCGGGAAGAACCTGTCATGGCGCCGGTCAGCGGTGTTCTCCTGGAGTTTGCAATGAGGGGCGTTGTGAAAATGTCGGCGATGATGGTTTTAGATGCATTTGTCCGGCTGGGTACTCGGGGGAGAGGTGTGAAGAAGGTTTGTTCCATATCAGTAACAGTAATTCATTGATGAAAATAGAAAATGGCGCACATGCTTACAAAACTTGATGTAAACACGTCATGAAGTTTAAAAAAACTTAAAAAGGTTTACGTGTTTGCATTAATACGTTCGCATTTATGGAAACAGTTTGCATCAGTTGAAATGATGACAAAGTCGAATCTCTCGTAAGCAACCACCCTACCATGTCAGGCCACGTCATCGTATATTAAAGGTCAGGCCCAGTTGTTAGAAATCCGGTTAACGCTAACTCGGGGAGACTGTTAATCGTGGTTTCTGTTTCTCTTGTTTTGAAGTATTTTTAACTTTAATTTTCTCTTGTTTAAAAGCATTTTTAATTCGTGCGAAGCGCAATGAACGGGTTAAACAGGTTAATAAACGGGTTATAGCAGACGGTGGAAAATATGCAAATTTTCACTCCTGCAATCACTGGGCTGAAAACTTTTCTTGGTAATTTCGCTGACCGATCTGGTCTAAATGTGTGAAGTTTCGCTGCCATTTGTAAAAGTTGAAATAAACCAAATTTATGTCTTTCATGTGACACAAATACGCATTGTTTGAAATAGGAAAGAACTGAACATGGTTAAAATATTAAAATTTAACCCTACAGATTGTCTGTGACCTTATGGTGTAATCAACTGGTACGCAGTTTTGCTAAGCCTTAACCAACGCTCCCGACTCCTGCGTTCAAATCCTCGTGGAGATATTGAATAATCTTTCTCTTTTTCTTTTTAACGGAAGTTTGATGACGTTGACTCCAAAATTGCCACCCAAGCATTCAACTCTGAATTAAAACCTGTAGCGATTTATTTATCGCTGTGACGTCGCTATAAAGAATTCAATTTATTCATTACTTCTGATTTCTTCTTACATCTTTCCAGGAACTCCCATAGACACGCCCATGTTCGAAGGTGACTCGTTCATGTCATTTCCAGGAATCGAAGGCGCGGTTCGACAACTAAAATTCGCCATCAAATTCATGGCACTTAAATCAGGCAACATGCTCCTGCTGTACAACGGTCAGAAAACCTACCCTGCGCGTGGAGACTTCATCTCATTGGCCATTAATGGCGGACAACTAGAGTTTAAGTTCAACCTGGGAAGTGGTCCTGGGATTTTGCGCAGTGCCAGAAACATCTCCGTTGGATTTTGGCACACCGTTATAGTGGAAAGGCACCTGGATAAAAGCTCACTGATACTGGATAACGATCCACCTGTGAGAGGCTCTTCTCCGTGTTGCTCGATTGGACTGAATCTCGTTTTGGACTTGTTCTTAGGCGGCGTCGAAAACTTCACCACATTCGACACTAGTAAAGTTGGTGTTAGTTCTGGTCTCTTCGGTTGTATTTCCAAAGTGTCTGTAGATGGCAGAGAAATCAACTTGCTCAAGTCACACCTTGATATGCGCGGTATTAAGCAGTGTACAGAATGTCTGCTACCTTGTGAGATCAAACCATGTATGAACAATGCTACTTGCATCGCAGTCGGCAAGACGGGTTTTGTCTGTTCGTGTGCACCCGGGTATACTGGGCAAAAGTGTGAGTTTAAACTGGCCGGACATGGAAAAAACAAGACTTGTCTTAATGGTGGAGTCGAATTAACGTTCTCTGAAAGGTTATGTGCCTGCCCGCTAGGATATGGAGGCGAGCGTTGCAAAACTTGTAAGTATTTCCAGGAGATTCAAAACAAGAACCCGTTTCCTGAATCTTTGCAAGGATCAATTCGGCATTAAAGACTGAATTCCAGTGTACCGTTGTTAAGAACAACTCAAACATCCAAATGTTGTTTGTGTTTTGATATAATTTTAATTAATAGGGAAACGCACCGATTCTTGTTTTGAGGTCACGTCCCAACTATTTCCAAAGTCAAGACCTTTGCGAGCTTCAGGACTAACCGGAAGGAAACGTTTCATAGGGAGATGAAAAATGTATATCAAACAGACACAGACATACACTATAGAAACTTAAAACCAATTTGCTATCCTTTTTGGTTGTTTGTGCGAATTATCAGGCCAGACCCCTGAGATTGAGGGTAAGTTTCGAAAGGAACAGTGATGCTCCGTCGGTGGGTGAGTGAAACACGAAAATTTGGTTTCATCAACTCGGAGCTAATAAGGTAAATTGACCACAATATTGGTACAATATTGGTAACGTGAAAAAAATATATATTCTTTTTTTTTTTTTCACGTTAGCGACTGAAAGAAAAATTTTCGGCCCTCCCCTAGATCCTCCACTGGACTAACTTACTGATTCGTTCCTTTATAGCTGTTCAGCTGGGAGATAGTGCCTCGTTCACTGGAGATGGCTTCTTGGAGTTCCCATCCTCAGCGATGCGAGGACCGAGGTAAGTGTGCTTATCCAGTCTTCGGCAAAGGAGTTTTGTCTTTTTGTTATCACTATGTTAAAATTATAACTTAATAGCCCCTCGTTCTGTTAGTTCACTATTGTATTACACTGACCTTCTTTATATAAACGACATTTTTCTGGCAGCCTACTAACGTTTTCTCTGTCTAAGCCTGGTTTCCATATGATCGCTGTAATCGCTGCGATCGTTACGATCGCCGAAAAACGAGACCGGCCATCGTAGCGATCGTAACGATCGAAGCGATCGTGTTGGTTTCCATATGATCTTTAAGATCGCTAGTAGGATCGCTCGCGGAAAAACACAGGAGGACTCTGGGATACATAAAGCGATACTGCAATGCTTTGTGGGATAGTTTCGATCGTTACGATCGCCACGATCGATGAAAGTGATTTCCATATGATCGTTACGATCGCTACGGTCGCTACGATCACTGTGCGCCGATCGCTACGATCGCTTAGATAGAATTGTTTCTAGCCTAGCGATCGCGATCGCTGCGATCGCCGAACAGAGTGGTTTCCATATGATCGCTACGATTGCCGGTATCTTTTTTCGGCGATCGTAGCGATCGCAGCGATCGCAGCGATCATGGCGATCATATGGAAACCAGGCTTTAAATAATGAACTGGTGAAATGAAATTTACACTGCAAAATATTGTTGTTTTTTTCTCTTTTTCTTTTTTACAGAACAGTTAAGCCGGATTATATGTCACTCGAAATTAAAACCGAAGCTCGGAATGGGGTCATTTTATGGCAAGGAAAAGTAAGTGATGGTGATGTTAATGTTACCCGTTGGGTATAAACCGCATTAGTCTTGCCATTTACATCCGAAATTACCACACCAATTATACCCCAATTCACCACATGGGCGATGTTAACAGGACAATAGCACACCAAGTCCTGTGTTGAAAGAGAGCAATTGGAGAAGTGGCCAAATTTTTTGGATGTTCGAATCATTCTTGTTTAGACATTTTCTAATTCCCGTTTATCTTGCCTTCATTATAGAGAAGAGACCATTTCGCAATCGGATTGAGGGACGGATTTCTGGAGTTCAGGTCAGTGTAGATTGCTCTCCAAATTCGTTTCCTAGTTCGGCAATGGACCGAGAAGGGAATGTTGGTCACTAGATCGTTGATTGATTAACAATAATAACGAAAAAAATAGTTTATTAAATGTCGTTTTCACAGGGAGTGGTTGTCCAATTCCCTCGAGTCAGGGGCTCCTGATAAAGTCATCGAGAGCTAATACTAATTGATAATGGCCGTTTTTATACTAGAGACGCATTATCCGTCTGGACGAACTTGGGCAAACATTTGTAATTCGTCGGGTTATGCGTCTCTAGTAATATATATAGATAGCCTGAGCCCAACAGCGTCGCTCTTTGAACAGAAAGCCGATGATAAACTTAACTGAGGTGAAAGGTCGGAAGCCAAGAATAAGATTGACGACCGCGCCTATCTTTTAATTTTAGCAATTCTCAAAAACAGACTTATGCGACCGTTTGCACAGTACATTTAGACCATACAAAAGTTCACAAAAACAACTTTTTCTCCGTCTAGAATAATTAGTACGACTAATTTCCAAATAAAATACACCTGCTGCTTATAAAAATTGTCCGAGAAACTGATTTGGAAATCAAAGTTGCAAAAAATACACAAACATAAGTCTTATTTGCATAAGACCACGCGCGTGAAGTATCCAAGTCTTGTTTTGTTTTGTTTACATCAAATCGCTTTTCAACCTATGTAATGAATGAACAAACACATAAAAATGGACAACACAATCTTTTTTCGAAAAATTTTATTCAAATCTCAATAAGTTTATGTTTAAAAGCAAAACGCGAACCATTAAGAGGCCGAGATGTCTCCGATGAAAGAAATCAAAACAACTGAATTTAATTGAGCGAGTGTTATAAACAATTCTCCCGAAAACTAGCGAGAACACAAAAAAGTCAATCACAGATTGATATCAACATAAATTCCCATCGAAAAATGTATTTTGTTTTACCTTTAAGTCCATCCACTGCTTGGAAATTGTTTAAATCTCCGCTTCTTCAGTTCTGAAACCCGAAGTGACAAACATCTTCCCGCATTGCTCCCATCCTCGAAGCAAGATTTTATCTCTAAAAGCTCTTCTATTTCCACCATAGCGGCTTCTGAGTATCCCATAATTAGTATCCCTGTCTTGAGTAACAAACCGCGAAAAAATTCAGGAGAATAACGACTTTAATTTAAACGGTTTTCTCCGCTAAAACACAGCAGTGTTTTCCCAGGTGATGTGAAAATTGCAAAGATCCCGGTGTGGCGTCATACGCGCATGTTTTGCGACGGTCTACGCGCCCGCGAGTTAGCCCTAAGCGACGGCGGCACGCAACGCGCCCGCAAAACATTCCGCTAGCCATGACCATGAAAAATGACGGCCATGGGTTCTATGGTTCTCTGGTTCTATGAGTGTGAGGCTGTGCAGCCTGGCCTTCGGCCCGGCAAGAGCTCCGCTATAAAGACGGGCACAAGACGCATTATCCGTCTAGACGAACTATCTTTCGAAATGCGTCTTGAACGACGCACTACGAAAGATAGTTCGTTTAGACGGATAATGCGTCTTGTGCTGTCTTTATACTAAAGACGCATAACCAGACGAACTACAAATGTTTGCCCAAGTTCGTCCAGACGAATAATGCGTCTCTAGTATAAAAACGGCCAATATAACTAACGATAATATATGTAACTAACTAATAATAATACAGAATATTATCATTATTATCATTATATTAATATTATATTAAACTATAAATAGGTTCAATACTAAAAAACTTTTATATAGGTACAATGAATACTATGTAATACTTTTGTGGCTATACCATATATTGACCACCACTTAATTATATGCATTTAATTGTTGCATTGGCAGCCAGCTACAGGTCAGACTGTTTAATTAAGTTCCGAAATTGCGATAATGAAGCAGAAGATTTAGTTGCTAAAGGTAACTGGTTAGTACACCCACTACATTCACGGACAAATAAAAACGGTAAACCTTGTAGAAAAGGAAACCCTTGGTTTCATCACGCGAACACGGTTGTTTGTCGCTTTTGGGAATGAGTAGATTTAGCCGATATGTCTTATCGCATTGACTCCTGAGAATTTTTACGTTTTTGAGTGATTTTCTGCATATAAACGAGCCATAGGATTTCGTGACTCATTTGGGGTTACCATCGAAAGTGCTGCTGTTCTAAAACACTGAAGGCTCAGTTTACTGGAAACGTCATTCTGACGTTGTCATTTTGCTTCGTTGAATTGCAATAAAGGCTCCAATATGGCGTATCTGCGATTTTTGATAAGTTCACAGCCATTTTTCATCTTTAGTGGCTGCCTGATGAGCATCATTAAGCTTTAAGGTAGTTCAGAGTCCACTTACTCAATGAAGCGAGTTAGGTGTTGCACTTCGTTTACGAATTTGGCTCGTTGCTCGTTCAACTAGAAAAATGGCCGCCACGAAACGAAGTAGCCTTGGGACTCGACTCTGGATGAATTTCACGACCTACCGCGGCATATTTTGGAAGTTGCGACCACTGAAGAACACAATAAGCGCGAAATTTCAGTGGTAGGTCGGAGTGGCTGGGACTTAGTATAAATATGAAATGTGTGGGGAAGGGAACGAACGCTGTCAAAAATTGTGGCTATTTCCCAGCATGCAGTGCGGTGGTGATGTTGAAAATCGAGGCAAGGTCAGTATGCACTAGAACGAGAGGCTGTAGCTCGGCCCGAGCAACGAATAAGAGCAAAACAATTCACTGCTAAGCTCGGACTAGGAGTGAATTTTGCTGTGAATGTTGACTTTTGGGTTTGCCACAATGATTTGAATAAAAAACTAAAGGCAAAAACGTGATTTTTGTTGTTTTTCCAATACGTTAAAAACGGTCATTTTGTTATTGTCCAAATTCAAACGCTGATATTCTGCAAAAATCGATGACTTTTTTGTGTTTATTGAGGGACTTTCTAGTCATTGCTCACAACTGCTAGTTAAGGCAATGTTCGCACGATTGTGAAAGTTGCAATTTTTTAAAGCAGTGGAGTCTTATAACGGGCGGTTTCGGGCGGTTCAGGTGTCAATGGGTTAAACTAGCGTTTTAGTATTTGATGGGAATAAATTTTCTTTTTCCTCTCTCTTTCTTTACGACCATGTGGTAAAAGAAAGGCTGCGCAATATTTGATGTTATGATCAAAATAAGCCTTTTAGTGCATTTCAATTTTTTCCCAGAGTTTTGTTGTTTGCTAAATCAACTTACACGCTAAATTATTTCGGTATGAATAAAACTTCCATATGTGTGCTACAGGTCACTACTAACGAGGAAGTCCCATGTTCAACGCTTGTTAAAGTGCCTATCACCCCTAAAAGGTTATTTTCAGAATCAACTTTATGGGCATTGAATAGTTGAATGGTAGAATATTTCTTGTTTTGAACGTCGCGTTTGTGAGTTACAGAGATTTAAAATTACAAAATGCTAATTAGATGACGTCAACCCAAGAATTTGCCATTATTTCTACGCCAATTTACAATACGCAGTTTAAAGCTTGAGGATAATTAATTTGATAAATACTGAAAATGAACTGTGGATAGTCAACTGATTCGTAAAAAATATTACTTGGAGGTGAAAACAAGTAGTTGTATAATAAATGATTCCCGGGTTGACGTCATCTAATTAGTATTTTGAAAATTCAAATCTCCATAACTCACTAACACGACGTTCAAAACAAGAAATCTTTCACCATTCAACTATTCGATGTACATAGAGTTGATTCTGAAAATAACGTTCTAGGGGTGACAGGCACTTTAACTGTTCATCCTCCCGCCAGTTGAGATTCATGTCAGTTTGTAGTGTTACTTTTTTCACATGGCAGTGTCCTCAATTGGCACTTTCATGTGTAATGTATTGATCGACATTCAATTAAAAAAAGTAATTTATGCATGTTTGGTAACACACTAATATTCAGGTAATTTTCCTCCCAAGATTTGAGCTCGGTTCAGGCCCGGCTGTAATCCTGTCCTTGTTGCCAGTCAATGACGGTCAGTGGCATTCCTTCGAGGTTTTCAGGTAACAAAACGTACTAGCATACCAAAGCTCTTGGTAGTGATTCCATGCTGAACGTAAGGTTAGGCACTGTTATTCTATAAAAAAAACAAGTCCCTTTTCCTTCTGATTTTATAGGAGTTTCAAAGAGGGTTCCCTAAAAGTGGACGATGAAGATCACGTGAATGGCACATCAGCTGAAGGAAGTAAAGGGCTGAACATCGACCAAGGGTCGAACATATTTTTAGGTAAGAAAAAAGACAAATTCACCTTTTCTATCTTGTCCTCAAATTGGTGGTTTGCACGGCGACCATGTTGGATAGCAAAAATAAAGGAATCATTTCCATAAAAATAGAGTTTTATTCCCAAAGGATGGAAATTTCGTTCTTCTGTCGTCCAACATGGCCGAAGTCCAAACCACCAATAGACCTTTTTTTCCTTGGTTTGTTTGTTGCCCGTTTCAGATCATGCGATGTTATTCTAGAGAATAGGTTTTTATAAACTTTGTCAGTCATATGCAGTGTATATGTATCCATAATACTTAAAAATATAAAGGAACGATTGAGAACGTCACATGCGCTGAAATGGGACAACAAACAAACCAAGCTAAAAAGGTTTATAGTTACCATCCCTTCTTATTATACTTTATTTGTGTACTGTTTACATTTGTCGTTTTTCTTTTTTTACTGACGTAGAGGTTTCATTTTATTTTTTATATAAGCGTGATTAAACCCTTTAAAGCCAAGTCATTCGGCGTTGTATTCATTTTGCAGCAGATGTTTTGAACAATAGTTCTTCATCGTTTGCTGTGACACAGCCAGGACTTGTCACGTTTTCGTGAATAACAAACCAATTTGTTTTCTCATCAATGACCAGTTGACACTCAAATGAGTTTTGGGGTGTTTTGCAGGCGAGAGGGGGATTTAGCTACCTCTCCGTTATAAAGTTTATTGTATAACGTCATTAACAAGTCTTCCATCGTACTAAATGGTCTCTCTGATAATTGTTTTGAGTTCATTCCTTATGGTATGGATTTTCGAAAGTATTTAGCGCAGTCGTTTCCTTGTGAGATAGTCATTTGTTTTGAGAACAGGGTATGTTGATTTTCCGAATTTCTTTACCACTGTTCTTCACTGTTGTGATCTTCGAGAAGCTGTTACTCTGAATTCAAATCTTTGCTGTGACATATGTATTACAATCGATGTAGATAATTTTTTTAATGGTGACCGTTTTTACATAACTCAAACTATTGAGCGTTCGATCTTAACGTTTCTCACTTCAACTCTTAATAGGAGGAGGTGACAAAGTTGCGGAAATGACTCACGGAAAGTTTGATACTGGTTTTACCGGATGTATTAGAAAGGTGTTCTTCAAGAACAGAAACATTAACCTCCAGGGTGACGCAAATCGTGGCTGGAACGTCCTCCCCTGTGACCACGAGATAGCAGAGACAACATAATACTGCGCCGGAGAAAGCGGTTCTTGATTGGACAAGCAACATGACGTAGAAAAAAAACACCTTCTTGTCAACATTTGGAGACAACAAAGTTTTGAAGGAAGCGACAAAATTAACCGTACTTTCTTGACAGTGTGTAACTTTAACGTAAGTTATTAGGGGCATTACTTTGTGGCGACACCTCTATATCTGCAACTGGTAACTGGGACAAAGGCATTCTGTTTTAGGAGTGCTTGCACTGAATCAGGAAGTCAGTTGTTGTTTGGAAAATGTTCTTGGAGGTACAAAATAAGTGCGCTGCGCCCTGAATTATTTGGCTGGTAAAAATGTTTTACCGACCTTTCTAGGGAGAGAACTGGCGCTATAGGTAACAAACTTAACCTAGTGTCTAAATACCGTCTTTCTTTTTAAAAAACGACGTATTGACGTGTGTATTTTTCAGAAAAGAAGTTGAAGTTTAGGTACTTCAATGGCAATTCTGTTATTTTATGGTTTCCCGAAGTGCATCGGCCAATAAATCGGTCAACAAAGAGGAGACATCGTCGTTGTATTTATCCTCCAGGCCTCGATTGTTCAAAGAGCGGATGATTTTATACAGTGTATGAATCCATATCCAACATTTGGAAGTTACCCGAACTGATGCATTTTCTCCGCTGGATTAGTATTTAACATTGAGTAACATTGTCAGCTCTTTGGACATTGGAGCCAGAAAATAATATATCATTCTATGGTATACTAGACAGCCTATTTTAGGCTGTGTACAGAGTATGTTTTTTAGTCTCGCTTTTGATATTTATATTGGCTTTTTCTCATCAAAAAAAGTCTTTTTACCGCTTATTTTATATGGACTGTTTGTATATATGCATTTAATCCTTACCTTATTTCTTATTTCTTTTATATATAACTTTATAATGACTAAGCCACATAGAACAACCCTAAACAAGCGTAATGAACTTATATCAACACGCAGGCACCAACATTTTACGAAAACTGTTAAGCGCGCGCATACTTTTCAACTGTTCAGTGGTTTTTTAACGGTTTATTTTACGATTTATTTTAACAGTTTATTTAAACGCAATCATATGGTTGTAGCCCTTACCGATGCTTCAGTGTATATAGAGATTAACTGATGAGTGGACCGACATCATGTCGCTCTACGAAACAGATTTGTATTAAAATCTATATGTGCTCACAAATTGAGTAGTTCATACATTGATTTAATCAGCTCTTTCATTGTAGAGCACTATCTTGGTTTTACCGGCGAACATCACCAGTGCTATTTATATTCGTAAGCTCAAAACAGATGGCACGTTTTTTCATGTAATTGTTGTAACTTCGATAAATATGCTATAGAAAAACATAATTTGATAATATGGTCATGTTGTATAGAGTTGCCCTGCTAATCAATAATAACGAAATACAACAGACCAAAAAAGAGATCGTCATTAACAGTTTTATCTTCATCATAATCATCATCATCATCATCGTCATTTTTTCTTCATCGTCATCATCATCATTATCACGAAAGGGTTAACACCATAAAACGTATTTGAAGCAAGTATACAATACCATAATTTTAGCAGGTGTCCAAAAACGTAACGACGAAAGAAGCAAAGCAATGTTTGTGGCTCCACGAGATTAATTTTCAAATTAAACAAGTTTGAACCAGATCGACCACCTTAATGCATATTCTGAATGTATGTCTCAAGCCGAAATGTTACTTAAAGATTGAGTGTTGAGCCCAAGGCGATTTCTGCCATATAAGTTTTACGGATGTTTTATTCCTCCAATTTATGACGCGTGGAGGTGCGGTGGTGTTCGGTGGTTCGAGTCCCCGCCGTAATGTTGCTTCCCTAGTCTCTCTCCGCCCACCGGGGAGAAAATGCTGAGGGTAACTCTTGGGGCCTGCGATGGACTAGGATCCCATCCACGAGGGAAGTAGTAAAATTCCTAGTTACTTCATGCTACAGAAACCGGATGTATTTTGTCGTTTTTAACAAAGTATGTTATGGAGTATGAAATTACACCGAATACTTGAAATATGAGTTTTTGCAAATTCCAAGGATTCCGAAATAAACCTCGGTAATGTTTCGGGTGTTTCCGTTAGCCTTCGACACAACTTCTTAATTCCCAAGAAGCCAGCATCATAACAAGATCGGATTGTGTTGTGGGCACCATGCGACATCTGGTATATTTTTAGCTTGACCCATAGTAGCTCCTTTGTAGCTGTACAAGTTTGAAAAATGAGGATGTGTAGGTCACTTTTGACCAGGTCAAAGGAAAGGGACACAATCCCGGCTGATATACTTTGTTAAAATACATGTAGCAACAAAGAAATCGCCAAAAGTAATAAAAGCGAAGAAATACTAAAGGTGCTGTTACACGCAACAATTTTTCGTGCAATTTGTCTCGCAAAAAATATTGTTGCAAGTTGCACGCACGAGTTTTACGTGTAACACCCCTTCATGCAACTGAATTTTTGCTTTTTTATGTTGCACGGAAAGTTGAATCATTTTCTACTTTCTGTAACAAATTTCTTATAGTTGCACAACAAAAATACGTCTAACATGGCTCTTCCAACTTGTTTCGCACACTCTTTAGTCAACAGATACGGCATTTTTCAACTTACGCATTTTTTTTCGCGAGAAAAGTTGCATGACAATTGTAACGTGTAACATTGTACGTGCAACTTGCAGCAAATTTTTTTGCGAGACAAGTTGCAGGGAAAATTGTTACGTGTAACAGCAGCTTAAGTAAAGAGACAAAAATAACGGCTAAAAAAGTTCCACAAGAATTGCAACTTTGATTTCTCAACCGCCTGTCATGAAAATCAAATTTGAAGAACTGTAATCCATCTCCATCCATACAATCCTGCACTTTAGCACCGAATTACTGCTTATGTTTTGCTTTAGAGAATCTTTATTCAATTAAGGACGCTCGCGCCAATTGTTTATGCGCATCCTTTAGGTGATGTTACACAGGACGATTCGCAACGACGATTTTTAGCACAACGATGTTGCGCTAAAAGTTGATAAAGTGTGACATGGGTGCGCGGACAATTTTCCTTGCAATTTTTGCGTCGCGAGTTTTGAATCAGCTTCAAAAACTTGCAACGCAAAATCACGAATTTTTCTCAAGTTATTTCGTGTGAAAACACTCTCCTAAAAAATAGAAAGAGCATTTAAACTACCACTGGTCAACACTGTACGCCATCTCCACTCCTGGACCGCCATCTTTTTTTTCTTTTCAAAATGGAACCGTGTGAACTGTGCACTATTCGCACTGCATTCTTCAAGTGCAACTTGCTCCGGCAACATCTCGTGCCCTTCGCTCCAGAAGCTTTATAGCTGCGCCTTGACCGGATTTCAGCCAAGGGTTCGAAGATGACTGTAGGTATGCCCCGAGTGTGTTATTTTGGCCGGGGTATGGCCAGTTTTATTTGTGGAGTGACTCTTTCGACTGAGGACCGCACATAAGGGCCTGGTCGCACTACAGTCAAAAACAAAAATTAGCCCGTGCAAAATGACAAAAACAAACACATTCTACAAAAAGCGTGTCCCACCGGAGCGGTTTCTTTTGTTTTCCTCGATTTTTGCACGGGCTAATTTTTGTTTTTGACTGTAGTGCGACCAGGCCCTAATTCTGATATTTTGGCTAGGAAATGGCCAGTTTTATTTGTGGAGTGACTCTTTCGACTGAGGACCGCAAATAGTTGTGATATTTTGGCCGGGAAATGGCCAGTTTTATTTGTGGAGTGACTTTTTCAGCGTGTGTTCGATTGAGGACCGCGAATAATTGTGTTGTTTTCGCCGGGTAATGGCCAGTTTTATTTGTGGAATGACTCCTTAGGCGGGTGTTCGAGTGAGGACCGTAAATATTTGTGTTATTTTGGCCGGGAAATGGCCAGTCTTTATTTGTGAGATGATTCTTTCGGTGTGTGTTTGATTGAGGACCGTCAATAATTGTGTTATTTTGGTCAGACAATGGCCAGTTGTTTTGTTACTTTCCACATAGTTGGGCTTTGTAAATTATGTATGAAGCGTTCAAGGCTTGCTTATTGTGATTGTGGAATGTTATGCCAACGGGGCGTGGCGTAACTTTTCACTTTTGGCTGTTTTTAGATCTGTGAGTGTTATAACAATTCAAAGGCGTGACAAAATGAAAGCGTTGTGAATTCAAGATTGACCTAATAACATGATTTCAGTACGGAATGTAGCAGTTTAATGCAAGGCATGTCTAGAAGCTAAGCCGAATGCAAAAGGGAATAAAAACCTGCTTTGCTTGTTCATTTCAGAATAATCCTCTCATTGTGCTTAGGAAGATGATGGCTGGTTGGCCGCAGAGTGTGGCAGTCATGAAAACGGACACACTCTCCTGGTTTATACCGGGTCTTGACTGCCATCCCCCTGCTGGCCCCTGGGTCCCTCATCCTGGTTGTTTATCCATTTAATCTGTAACCAAGGTTATTGGATGCTTCCTTTCTGAGAACCTCTTCAAACGTTCTTGTATTATCACTTGCAATCATTGAAGGAAGGCATTCTTACTATGCCTGTTTTCTTCTGTTTTAAGTGTATGCAGCGTTAACTGGATGGGGAACCTACATGGGGACGGCATGGGGGTGACAGCTGTGGAGCTACGATCTAACCCTTATTAATCGGGCACAACGCCAAGTCTGCCTGTTTTATAAATTCACTTTGTTTCTCTGTGAGTTTTTGACGCCTGTTCTAGAAATTTCTAGAAAATTCTGTTTGAAGTGTTTTTGAGATATACCTTATTCTGAATTAACATTTCGCGAAAATTCGCGAGTATTAATTTTCGCGATTGCAAACTTTGATGACTGCACTGCGGAGGTTTTGGCCGAATTACAAGCTGAAGAAAACAGTGAATCAGAGGAAGAGTGCTAGCCTAGGGTGCAAAATTCACCGCTGACAGAAGATGTAAACAAAGCACGTATCCTGCGATACGTTCTTGCGTGTTTCAGCAATCAGTTTGATTGATTATCGTGACTGTGGGGCATGTCATTTGCCTGTTTGTCATGACGTGATTCCTTCAGCGTGTTGTCTGATCGATGATCGTGACTATGAGAATGTTATATATGGCCTGTAAGCCTTATGGTTGGTCTGTTATTGTCAAGGAGTGATTTTTCCCAGTGAGATGTATGATTGATAATTATGATTGTGGAAATATTGTAGCCAATGACTCCGGTAATTTGCCTGTCATTGTCATGACGTGATTCCTTCAGCGTGTTGTCTGATTAATGATCGTGACGGTGAGAATGTTATGGCCAGTGAGGTATGGCATTTGTAAGGGTTATTGACTAGGAGCGAGGGGATATGTGATATATTCCCCTCGTGGCGTACCCGAGGGCGTAGCCCGAGGGAACGCCACGAGGGGAATATATCACGTATCCCCGAGGGACTGATCAATAACACGCTTATTTTCCACCTTGTGAGGTTTTCTAAAACAAAGAAACCATTATTTTTTCGGAGAGTAACATTCCGTTCAATTCAAATGCAAAAAAGCATGATTCCGCAAGACCGCATTGGGATCACGGCACATTACGAAGCGAGACGGTAAACATGTTTTGCTTTTGTCAAATTTGCATTGAGCACGTTGCTTCGTTATGAGTAGAAGGAGAGAGAAAAGAAAATGTATGAACAGTACTCGTGGTCTCGCCATAGCCCAACTGCTCGCCTTCGTCTTTTCGAAGATCAATGGAGTGGTTGCGGTGTGTTTTCCAAGGGAAAGCGGCAGAAACATATTCAGGTTCAAGCGTAAAACGAGGCGTCATACATGTACATTACTAAAGACCCGAAACCTGAATCGAGGTACGATACCATCGAATAATGTTATTACCATTTCGCTTTTTGGTCGCGACCGGCATGTTAATTACGTAGGAATATGATTGATGAAGTTGTCTTTTTTTGTAAACAAAAACTATTGACCGATGCTGGAGCGTTTTCCTTTTTACGCCCTAGTTTGTCTTCCCGTTTGTGTTATTCTATTATGAGGGGACTAAGGCGAGGGGAATATGTCGAGGGGAATATGTTGGGGGGAATATGTTGAGGGGAATATGTCGAGGGGAATATATAATCCTTTGTTTTGCTATTGCTATCAGCTATTGTTTTCAGCCCCGCCTCTCCCCTGTTACAATCAAAGCCGCACCCAGCTTTTCAGACACTGTAATAAACGGGGTTATGTGATATATTCCCCCGAAAAGAACAAAGAAAACCGAGCTAGGTGGAAAATAAGCCTGTTTATTGTCATGGCGTGATTCTTTCAGCGTGTTGTCTGATTGATGATCGTGACTGGGAGAATGTTATAAATGGCCTGTGAGGCTTATACTTTATCTGTTATTGTCAAGAAGTGATTTTTTCAGTAAGATGTTTGTTTCATAATTACGATTGTGGAAATATTGTGGCCAATGACGCTTGTAGTTTGCCTGTCATTGTAATGACGATTCTTGCAGCGAGTTGTCTGAATGAGGGTTATGGCTATGAGCTTGTTATGGCCAGTGAGACATGTTATTTGCTTGGTCTTGTCGTAGCGTGATTTTATCATTTTATCGGTAAGTTGTTTGATTGATGATCATGACTGTGAGAACGTTATGCCCGGTAAGGCGAGCAGTATACTCTTGTTATTGTCATGACGTGGATCTTTTAACGAGTCGTTTGATTAACAATTGTAATTGTACTAATTTTAATGGGACATGTTCTTTTTGCCCATTATTGTCGTGACATGCTTCTCTCAGCGAGACAATTGATTGACCTTATGGTTATCTGAATTTTCTGGTCACATGTAATTTGCTTGGTGTTGTTTTGACTTGACTTCTGACACATTTTGACAATGGATGTTTATATGACTAGAAAGGCTTGATATTTGTTGTTTGTTGCATAAGTGACTCCGTGCTTTTTTAGCCGAGGGTTATATTTATAACATGTTTTACTGATGATGCCTCAATAGATCCCTCTTCTTGTTTACTGTCATGGAAGATGCTTGGTTAGTAACTATGGTGACGCTTTTGGAAGTAATTCGTTTGGTTATTGTTTTTTTTTTTTACAGTAGGCATTACAGCTTAAGTATGATGAGTTGAAGAAGTCCATTGACGTTCTTACCATATCGCCGGTTGATAATCTTCTGGAGAAGATTCGTCATATGGCGTCTCGCCCTGACCCCGAGTTTAACCGATTTGAAGCCCTGGATCTGTTAGAGGCCTTAAAAATGCTGCCCAAGATGCAAAGCATGCTAAGGCAAGTTATTAGCGGAGCACTTGCCAGGCCGAAGGCCTGGCTGCGCAGCTCCATACTCATAGAACCTGTGCCGTGATTTTTCATGGTCATGGCTAGCGGAATGTTTCGCGGGCGCGTGTTTGCCCGCCCGCCCACCGTGTTGGAACAACACCCGGGATCTTGAAAGCAAGGCTTTGTTTTTCGCGCGGCCACACAGCCGTGAGCTCGGTAAACACTTTAGTTGTTTTGTTGTGTCTAACCCTTTAACTCCCAAATTTCTCTGGGTTCCCAAAGCAGTTTTGTGGGGCTAGGCAATCTGTAGAATTTTGTGACTGCATATAAATAGCTCACATAAAAATATACGCTGTTTCAAATCAACGTGGACTCGAATTTTCATTGTGACGTCAGTATTCAGCCGTTGCTCGCTCGATTAGCGATCACACGGACTCGAATCTGATAAGAATTTGGTTTATAAGTGCTTTTTCGAGTCATTTTTCACTGCAGAAACCCCCAGGCTGGCATCATTAAGCTGGAATGGTGGGCAGAGGCAAACGTCTGAAAGAAACCAGAGGTGAGAGATGATTTGACCATGACTGGAACGCCAAAAGTATCCGTAGCAAAACATGGCGGTCCATGAGTGAAGTTGTCTCTCTGGCCCTTCTGTGGTTGGATTTCGAGACCTACCAAGGCAATTTGGACGACTTTTGACTTCTAAAAAATGCAATCGGTGCAATATTTTGCCAGTTGGTCTGGGTGGCTCGACACTTATAAAAAATATATCAAACAGAGGTAGGTAGACTTGCATGCCGCCGGTATGGTTGTATTACCCAGAACTCCTTTCGGTCGTGCATACGGATATTATAAGTTTGCAAGAATAGCTCTGATTGAATGGAAATTGCTCGGTCTGTTGAAATATTGATGGGAATTTTTCTAAGTGGATGCAGAGGAATAGGTTCGAAGTTAGCTGCAAATGTACACGTTTGGATTTAGAGTTACTTTTTCATTAAAAGAAATTGATGCAAAGATGTGCGTTTTTTGTTGTTTTCCTGGGAAGTAGAAAACGGGCATTTCTGGATTTGCTGCCGAATGAACAACCATATGCAGCGGAAATCCAAAGTTGTAGTCAAGTAGTTGGTTGTTAATGCTATGAAACTTATCGCTTTGCCTAAACAAGGGATCATTACTATCATTTGTGTAGATTTGTGAAAGCTGCAGATTTTTAAATCACTACCAGTGATTTTCGTACAAATATGTACGATTGGGACTTAAAGGGCTAACGGAGAATTAAAGTCGTTATTTTCCTGCACTTTTTCGCGGTTTGCTACTCAAGACAGGGATACTAATTAAGGTATACTCAGAAGCCGCTTTGGTGGAAAAAGACGAGCTTTCAGGGATAAAATCTTGCTTCGAGGAACTTCATGTATTACGTTTTTATCAATGCGGGAGTAGTTTGTTTTCTACGGATTTCAGAACCAGAAGCGGAGATTTGAATTTCCAAGCAAGCGAGGGACTTAAAGGTAAAACAGATTACAGTTTTCGATGAGAATTTATGTTGATATCAATCTGTGAGTGACTTTTTATTAGTGTTATTGTTAGTTTTGGAGAATTGATTTTAAAACGTGCTTAAATTCAGTTGTATCGATCTCTTGAATTTCATCGAAGAAAGCTTGAACTCTATGAGCTATAATTAAATGGTACGCGTTTTGCTTTTAAACGTAAACTAATGGAGATTTGAATAAATTTTTTCGAAAGAAGATTGTGTTGTCCATTCTTAAGTGTTTGTTCATTCATTAGATAGATTGAAAAGCGATTTTATGTAAACAAAACAAGACTTTGATTTTATAGTACAGTTCTATCTTCACTCGCATCACCTTATGCAAATATGTTTGTGTATTTTTGCAATTTTTGATTTTCAAATCAGTTTCTCGGGCAATTTTTGACAAACATAAACTGTATTTTATTCGGAAACTAGTGGTACTAGTTATTCTAGACAGAGAAAAGTTGTTTTTGTGAACTTTTGTGCGGTCTATAAAAATGTACTGTGCAGACGGTCGCGTAATACTGTTTTTGAGAATTGCTAAAATTGAAAATAGCCCGTTCGTCAATCTTAATTCTTGTGCTTCCAACCTTTCACTTTAGTTAAGTTTCACCTTAGTTAAGCTTGTTCAAAGTGCGACGCTGTTAGGCTTGGGCTATGTATATATATTATAAGTTCACATTTGAGACCCTGGGAGGGAAAATTGAGGAGTCCAACGACCAATTTCGTAATTTTCTCCTTCCTTTGCTGGGTGATAAGGATCAAGAGAAGGTGCTAGATGTAGTGGCGAAAGTAGAGAAGAATAACCGAAGGAAACAGGCCAGGCAGAATCCTGGACCCGGAAGAAGAGCCGTCTCAGCTCCTTACATGTCGCCGCCTTGTTTTATTGCAATCGCTCTGGACATATTCAAATAATAAATTGTTATAAACGGAAAGGAGATATGGCAGGGGGGGCCCTCTGGTCCTTCCCGTACGTTTCAACAACAACCTTACAAGAAAGATCACAATAAGTAGGATAGAGTTCCTGGAACGTTGGAGCAGTTCTGTTATTTGTAATTTCTTCAGTAGTGATTATGGACCACTACGAACATAATGATAATGGTGATGATGATGATGATGATAATGAGGATGATGTTTTGTGTAATAATTTAAGTAATAAATGAATTTCTTTGCTTCATACAGCTTTTATTTTGTTATAATTTAGATGGGTTTATATAGCGCTCTCCTAGGCTAAGGCGTTGCTGGGAGTGATAGTTGTGAAAAATAGTAACTAAACAAACTCCCCCGGCTATGCTGGGTCATGACTGTCACTCCTTGCTAGCCCTGTGGGTTTCTCCATTAATGTTTGCTTTTCACCGTTTTCATCTTGCTATGGCCCTGATAGTTTTATTCCCTTCCTTTCTTTAGAAATCTTACTTCCAGTTGACCTGGGACTGGGAGCGTGACCACGAGTTTGAAAGAGAACTTCTTGCTTACACTCAGTATTCTCCGCGGTCAGTCAATTGGGTGGACTAGTTGGGGAACCCCGCTGGGGTTAGCTCTGGGGTGACAGTCGTGGAGTTTTTTCTAAGGAACAGATTGATCAAATTATTCTAGGAGATAAACTAGGCGATCGTGCTTTGTTACGGTTGGTTCCGTGCCGGAGAACTCCATAATAATTATGACCGATGGCTGGAGATAGTGGGCGATTCTCCATCTGCTCAACAAGAACAAGTCTTAATATGGATAAAGGATAAGGTCTCGGTTTTCGACTATTTTCAACGGTTCTCTGGCAGGATAGCTCAGATCGTCCGCCTTCAGAATGTTTCAAGAATAATTTGTCATGTAAGCCTTTGCGGACTTTGTAAATTAAAAAAAATACAATGGATTCTACATTGTGAATCTTCGATTGTGGAGTAGTCACACTACTGGCTATACTTTGAATGTAATTTCTTATGTACCTTTAAAGGCCGATTCTCGAGTCACTACTCGTAGAGTTCTTGTCTTTAGCTGATTCTTCTTTGTGATTCAACCGCTATCGGGGGAGTGAGGTCTGGGGTATAGTTTTGGAGACTGATAGAGTGTTATCATTGGGGTAAACTGTTCAAGTTTATGTACCCTTGATATGAGGGACTTGGTACAAGTGTTTTTGTAACGAGGACGCTGTTGTGTACCTCGGCTTTTACAGAAGACCATCCATGGTCTACTTGGTTGAATATGGGTGTCGTGGTATTAAGAGCCCATTAAGGTGGCTGAACACAGTTTCACTGTACCTGTGCATCATTCATTGTCATTTTAAAACTACTAACGTCTGAGCGCCCAAAATTGGTGAGGCATACGATTAAGCATCAACCTATACATTTTGATATTTTTGTTGAGTTTTTATGGTGTTGCCATGGCAACATGGTGAATTGTAAATCAGCCTGCAATATTTGGTTTCGTTTATTTTCAGAAAATCTAGTCGTTAGATTTTGTCCACCATTTGTCTTAAGTAAACTCGTATCCTATTTCGCACCGCAACAATCAATCATCGCATCGCATTTCGGATTGTGGGAAATTCGGCTCTCACCTTCGTAAAATCGCCCATGCTCTGAATCCAGACCATCATGGGTTCTAAACACCCCCAATTCTCACAATCCAAACAAAGAGGCCTAGATTTTCTGAAATAAACGAAACCAAATATTGCAGGCTGATTTACAATCCACCGTGTTGTCATGGCAACACCCTAAAAGCTCAACAAAAATATCAAAATGTATAGCTTGTTGCTTAATCTTATGCCTCACCAATTTTGGGCGCCCAGACGTTAGTGGTTTTAAAATGACAATGAATGACGCATAGGTACAGTAAAACTGTGTTCAGCCACCTTAACTCGCTTGGATGGCCGGTGACCCCCAATTGTTTTTGGATAGATTATTTTCTTTTCCAATTCTCGACAGATTGTGAGAAAGTGAACAAAAATCGATGTAGGAAGTTTAAACTTTTTGCATTTTTCTACCCGTGCGACATCGAATCCTGCCCACTTGCGGATGTCAGAGTTTGCAAATGCTGTCGTTTTTCCTTTAAGATAGGCTTAGACTAACCTTAACTTAGGTGAAAGGTCGGAAGCACAAGAAAATTTAGAATTAAGATTGACAACCAGGCTATTTATCAATTTTAGAAATTCTCAAAAGCTGTATTACGCGACCGTCTGCACAGTACATTTAGACTGCACAAAAGCTCACAAAAACAACTTATTCTCGGTCTAGAATAACTAGTGAGACTAATTTTCGAATAAAAATACACCTATTGCGTATCGAAAATAGCCCGAGAAACTAACACATAAAAATGGACAACAAAATCTTCTTTTGAAAAATTTTATTTAAACATCCGTTAGTTTTTGTTTAAAAGCAAAAAGCGTACCATTAGCGCATCGAGCAGCTGTCTGGCTGAGCACATGGCGAAATTTAAGATCGACTGAATGTGAGCACGTTTTATAAACATTTCTCCAAAACTAACGAGAACACAGAGAAAAAGTCAATCACAAATTGATATCAACAAAAATTCCCATAGAAAAATGTAATTTTTTTTTACCGTTAAGGCCCCGTCCACACGTATCCGGATATTTTTGAATCCGCAACTTTTTTGTTACGGATTAGAAAATATTCGCGTCCACACGTGACGTATTCGAATCGTATTTGCCCGAATTCGCCGGATACGTGTGGACGGAAGGCCAATCCGCAACAAAAAAGTTGCGGATTCAAAAATATCCGGATACGTGTGGACGGGGCCTAAGTCCCTCGGCTGCTTGAAAATTCTTTTTAAAACTCCGCTTCTTCGCCGGTATAAAGTTCCTCGAAGCGAGATTTTATCGCTTAAAGCTCTTCTTTTTCTGAGTATTCTTTAAAGCTTTCTCTTTCTATTTGAATATTTTAAATGTGTGTTATCGCAAAATTACGGCCGGTTTTGGCCGGCAAGGCCGTCAATGGGTTAAATGAGTTTAGCTCTAAACAAATGCCGCTTCGACATTCTCCTAGCTTCAATTGTCCTAATTCGAAATAAGGTTTAAAAATAAGCACTTAGCTCTATATTGCTCCAAAACGCTTGACTTGCAGAGTTACGCAGCCTCAAATGCGGTCTTGACCACTGTTTGAGAAATGTGAAGCCTGTCTTAAGTAACAGACCGCGAAAAAATGCAGGGAAAAACGATTTTCAAACCGTTTTCTCCGCTAAACACAACAAAAGTCAATCACAAAACAACAAAAGTGTTCACTGCTGACGTAACATCGGCCGTGTGCGCGAAAAACAAAGCCACGCTTTGGTTTAAAAATTGCTAATATCTCGGATGTTGCGTGACGTCATACGCGCATGTTTTGCGACGTCATACTCCCCGCGAGCTAGCCCTGCGCGATGGACCGATGCGCCCGCGAGCTAACCTCGCGCGAGTTCGCGCCTGCGAAACATTCCGCTATCTATGACCATAAAATATGACGGGCATAGGTTCTATGAGTATGGAGCTCCGCGAGCGGCCCCTCGGCCCGCGAGAGCTCCGCTGTTAGAAAATATTCGCGCGAACGTCCTTAAGTTGTATATCTTATTCTTACTAATTTTCGCGCGTACTTAATTTCGCGAAAATTTGGGAGCTGTATTTCGCGAGTATTAATTTTCGCGATTCCAGTAAAATTGTGAACAACAATGTATTTCATTTCACGATTTCTCCATTTCTTTAATCTAAACGAATGTTCACAAAATAGCTATATGGAAGAAACTAAATTTTAAAGGTTACTAGCTTCTGGGAATCAAATCTAAATGCCCAATTAAATTTAACTACAAGGAGCCTAGGAGCCTAGGCTTTGGCTGTTCTACAGGCGGCTGAAGATAACAGTGAATCAGAGGAAGAGTGCTAGACGAAATCAAGACCAGAAAGGATTGATTCTTAAGAATTTTAAGGACAGAAGTGACAGTTTTAATTCAGGACAATTACCAACAAGTCTGTGACTCACACCCTTAATGATTAATGTATCATTTTCTCATATACTATGGTATTAGATTTAGCGATTTCATTTTCGCGTTCTTTTTTTTTTTTCGCGAGTATTAATTTCCGCGTTTTTTTCCAAAACGCGAAAATCGCGAAATTTAGGTAGTTGGTGGTATTTGACGATATGACATGAAAATAAGGTTAGCGAAATTTTGCTATTTTGGCCGGACAGTCACGGTCCCTTTAAATCACGAAATGCTGGAAATTGCGCATTTTATAGGGCTTTTTTAAGCTTTAATTGCTATTTTGATATTTTATATGGTTTATTAGCAGGATTCATCGCTGGACTGTACAACTGGCTAGTCTAATCTTGTATTACCTGTTCGGAATGCCAAGCGTCTCGTTGGAGACTGGAGTTACTAAATGCAAATATTCGCTGAAATATTCAACAAGCATCGGGTAACGCAAAATCATACAGTGTAAGTTGCCATAGTTGTGTTTTTTTTTCCTTTGTTTTTCTTTAGCGTCACTTCTGTAAGATGTTTTCACGTTACGCCTGTTTATATTTTATGCAAATAAACAAATAAAATAAAATAATTCGATCGATTATAATTGGCTTAAATTGATCACATGACACGATAGTGCTTGTCCGAGATGAAAAGCTGGCTGCGAATAGTATAGGAGCCCGTCGCTTTAGTATCTGCCCTGTTAAAAAAAACTTGTTTCTGCTTTCCGGTGAAATTGTTATTCTCAAACGCTCATTACATTGTTGAAGGACAAAAAAAAAACGGTGACGCAAGAATTACATAATTACATTTACGATGTCAAACATGAACCACGGGTCGACTCGAGCAAGAAGCAACTAAACAAGTAATCGATTTACCCTCTGTTCTTGACACAATTATCATTCAAAGCAAACAGGTGATACAATAAAAACGACAACTTTTACAAGCTGTAGTTTCCATACACCGCTCAACTCAGTAACATTACAACTGCGTACAGTTCAGCAACTTCATTTCCTGTCGAGGATTCTAAGTGGTATCATCAATCATTTTCTTCAGCGTTGCCTGGAATCGAAGAAAGAGAAAATCTCTGAAAGTATAGTCTAGCGGTTTCAATCCGATTTGGGGTGCCTGATGCTGCGACGGGTGTTGCAATGGAGGCGTCTATGCCATCATCTTCAGCAGCTTCTGGAATCGGAGAAGGGCAAACTCTCTGTCTAACGATTCCAATGGCTAGTGCTGGGGCGGGTGTTGCAATGGAGGAGTCTATACCATCATCTTCAGCAGCTTCTGGAATCGGAGAAGGACAAACTCTCTGTCTAGCGACCATTCCAATGGCTAGTGGTGGGACGGGTGTTGCAATGGAAGAGTCTATGCCATCATCTTCAGCAGCTCCTGGAATCGGAGAAGGACAAACTCTCTGTCTAGCGATTCCAGTGGCTAGAGGTGGGGCGGGTGTTTCACTGGAGCCTTCTATGCCAAGGTTCACACCAAATTGTGTATGATTCACCCAAATCAAATTGTTTGGGATGTCGTCAGAACGTTTACAAAGTCCAATCCTCCTCAACACCTTCTCGACACCTTTTCGGAACTGCCTTTTACGGATGGAATAGATGATCGGGTTGCACAGCGAGCTGAGAAGAAAGATACAAAACGTGACCAGCACGAACTCGGCTGGAACTTTGATGCTACTGACGTAACGGCGAAACATACCAACGACCCAGCTGGGAAGAAAGCACAGCAAAAATGCCACGATAATAATGCTGACATCGGAAGCTGCCTTCGTTTCACTCCTTCGCCTTAACATCTCTTGCTGCTGGGTTTCGAAACTGGCAAAAGCTCTTACGGCGTTTGCTTGACTTTTCGCCGCCTTGTAGACGGACAAATTTAAAAACAATATTATCAGAAATGGCATGAGAAAGAACATGATGATAAGCGATATTCGAGCTACGCTATAAACTCTCCTTGACGTCCATCCTTGTTCGCACTGGAAAATCTCTGGGTTGTAAACGTAGTGTCCCCATCCAAAGAATGGACCGATGCAAACTGGAATCGGGATTACCCAGATGATAACCATTAACACCACTCTAAATGTGGAAATGGAGCCATCATATGTCAATGGCGATTTGACTATTGCGCTGTATCGCTCATAAGACACCGCTATGAGATGAAGAACCGTGTTTAGGTAACAGTATCTTGCGAAGAATGGGTTAAGATGACACATTGTTTTGCCAAATAGCCATTTTTCTTGTGCTATGCTTGCGATGCAGAATGAGTTGACGAAAATTAACAACAGAATGTCTGACAATGCCAGACTAGCAAGTAGAATGTAGTACATAACGTGAAATCTTCTTTCCAAAACGATCGTCAAAATTACCAATAAATTACCAGGCAGACCGATCGCGTTGAAAACTGTGAGGAACGCTGCGATGATTTGATATAAAACCATATTGGAATTGAAACTACCTCAAAAAGATATCTTGCTTGTTTTATTGTTGTGAGGCAGATGTGTGGGCGAATTTTGTGGATATTTGGGCTAAGTAGCTTAAATAACAATTTCATCCAATTGCTTTGTCCTAACACATTGAGTGGAATTTTTTCTCAAAAACAACCCATACAGCCCCGTTAAATATTGTATAAACAAGTGGAACTTTATACTGTTAGATATTGTACCACTGTGAACAAATAACCGTAAATGTCTCGAATATGTGCAATATTTGTTACTTATTCAATCCACAACTCCTAAGATAGTAGTTACTTATTCAACTTTCGTACATAAATTTCCATTGTTTCTTTTTTCGGTATTCTGTCATTGTTTTGAACCATTCGCATAACTGATTTGAATATATTTTATATTGCCAGCCAATAAAAACAAAGAATCCCAACCTTATTAGGATATGGTGAAAACATGGGAATTAAGTCTTGACGGTCTCGAAATCTTCTGTAGGAAAGAAGACGTAAGGCGACATAAATTAAAATACGATTTAGAATTTCTTTCTCAAACTCATTTGAACAAAGAAAATCATAAACGTGACAATGATTTGGAAACCCGATCTTTAGCAATTTTATTTCTTCGTTTTCTCTGTATTTAATGATCAGTTTGAGATGCTAAATCAGACAGTCGAAACCCACTTGCTAGTGTTTGAAAATCCTAATGAAACACTCCTTCTCGTGTTTGATATACATTCGAAGCTCCCGATAGAGAACACCCTCGGGAACTCAAGTGAATTAAGGCATGGGTCTCCTGCCATTTCACACAAAAAGTGAGGGGGTGGTCTATCTTTTGAGTCTTTATCCGTAGGAACGAAAAACTTTGGCAGAATAAACAGTTTACAAATGTGGTCATTTTCGTACGCAGAAAATATGGAAATTAAATCACGTGACTTGTCAGGGCTATTTTTAGCTGAAAAATCTTATACACAAAATGGGAACACTTTTTACTATTTCCTGGAGTCTGTCATCAGCTTTATGATTTTAAGGCCAAACGGTACATCATTTCTGTGCTTGGAAACTTTAAGATAATTTAAAAGAATGGCAGGAAAAAAGAAATAACTGTTATGGGGGACTGGGCACTAGTAAAAAGTACCGTTTATTTTCAAACATAGTGAAATATTCAACAATTTCCAAGCACAGATCTTTCGTTTCTCCTCTTAGGACTTCTCTGGTAGTAGTGAAGTTTAGTTACGGTTGTCATAAACTGTTCCCATCTTTGATTTTGGTTTTTGTGGCCGTGTCAAGTCACGTGACCTAATTTGCATATCTTCTATATCCTAAAATTACTGTATTTGCAAACTCTTCAGTATTCCAAAGTTTTATGTTTTTATGGTTAAAGCTTCCGAAGATAGACCACCCCCTACCCTTTTTTTTAAATAACCGTTGACCCATGTCTTAATATACCCGAGAAGCAGAAAGAGTTCCCGTGACTGGAGCTGGAGCTGGCCGCTTACTCTCGTAAGAGGAGAATTAAAACGGAGTTTTGTCAAGGCGGCCGTAAGTAGAGCTTATACCGTCAAAGCTCACGGAGCGGACACTCTCGTAAGCGGACACCGAAACAAACTTATTCCTCCTTTTACCCTCGCCGCGCTCATCCTGAGAGCTTCGACTGTATTATTGATGGTTTGCAACCATTCTCAAAGGAATTAACGAACAAAAGACATGGCGGCCATGTTGGATGGCACGACAATAGAAGCCAATGAGAAATCTTTTGTTGACTGTCATTCAACATGGCCGTCGTGACGTAAGGTGCAAACCACCTATATGAAAATTGCCACGATAATTCCAAGGCTGATTTGAATATCGTAAACCAATAAAGCCACCGAATCCGAACTAAACCAGGATATATGGTAACAATGTACTGTAATTATGTTTTGAAATCCTCTGTAGGGAAGAAGACATCAACCGACATAAATTGAAATATTCACGAAAATTGTCGAGTGATTCAAAGGCGCTGAATGGATGAGATTAAAATTTCCACTAACACTGCCACGCTCAATTGATGGCACCAAAAATATTAAATGTGTATAAGGTAAAAGTGGTGTTTTACATACTAGGTAATTTTTTTCGTGCAACGTGCCTCGAAACACCTTTTTATACGGCTCTTTTATGGAGCAGATTAGTTGCATTGATATGGGAATATTTTAAAAAAGACAACGACACTTTTAAATTTAGAAAACATGTAAGCTTGCATATACATCTGAACCATGTTTTCTAAATTTAAAAGTGTCATTGTGTTTTTGAAAATTTTAACTTGCCTGCCGTTGCTTATTCGCAATTTTGATATGGAAATACTTTCATAAAATCTAAACAACCAAACAAAACGTTGATCCTTCTGTTAGAATTTTCATGATGATTCGAAGACTAATTTCACTGCAATTTGAATATCGTCGAGCCAAAACAAAACGACCGAGTCAGAGCTAAAATGGAATATGATGACAATATATGAATTTTGTTTTGAAGGTCTTGAAAACTGCTTTGGGAAAGAAGACAATAAGTGACACAAACTGAGGCACACTTTAATTTTCCACGTATAATTTGAAGGCACGAAACAACGATTAAGAATATTGACACGCACATTGAAAGGCAACAAAAAATGAAACGTGTATCGATCAAGGCGCCCGTGTTCTATTCATTCAAGTTGTCTCGCCGCTCATTTACTCATTCTTAATGTAGCAGATTCCTTATCTTCATATGGAAATGCTTGAAAAAACTTTAAGCAAACAAGAAAACATGGAAGCTTCTGTTACTGAAAAATATTTAAGCTGAGTGGTTGCCTGTTAGGATAGAAAACGCTCCGTCGACCATCGATTTGGCGAATCGCTCCTATTTTGTACAGAGATACCCTAGGGTGAATGCTTTTCAGAAATCGTGTTTAAAAGTTCCAGTGATTTATTATTTTTTAGAAATTCGCGAAAGTCTAAAAGGGCGATCAAAGTCCGGTTTTTCGCTCGATTAAATGCACATTTGTATATGTATATAATTAAAAATTGTCAGGAATTTTATTGTAAATTAATCTCATGATAAGAGAATGGCCGGAAAAAATGGTAAGGGAATATCAGTACAAATTTCAATTTAACTAGGTGAAAACCAGTATAGTAAAACATCACTAAGACAATATTTACTCGTGCATCGATATGGGGACAACATGGATAAACTGCTTAAGGATTGAATGTCCTGTTTCTCTCGAATAGCCGCGAAAATTAATGTCGAAATGGTATAATATTGCACGTTCACGAGTAATCTATTTCTTTTTCGATTTTTTTTCGGTAAGAAGCGTAATACGTTTTTTCGTGTTTATACCATGCAAACGGGCGAAAGGTGATACACAATGAGGTAATACCAGTTTATTTGGAAAAGGATCACGTTTAGGAAAAACAAAATATAATTGTTCACAACAGTTACGGACTGAAATATACTCTTGCAGGTAAAACGTTTTGCCTAAAAGTGTACTTGACAGCGGTGGGATTCAAACCCACGCCTCCGAAGAGACTGGTGCCTTAAACCAGCGCCTTAGACCACTCGGCCACGCTACTCAAGATACCTTCATAACTTAATTTTTTGACAATTTGAAATTTTATGGCATTGGTAATTAAATTACAGAGTTGCAAGCTCCCGCTTTCCCCCCCCCCCCCCCCTCCCCCCTCCCCCCTCTACCCACCCGAAAAACAGAAATTGATATCGACATGACAACACATGCATCATTGTATGATATGGTACCTACACGAGAAATCTATCTATTATTTCTTTGTGTTTTTTTTCGGGAAGGGGGGGGGGGAGCGGGCAAAAGATGGTACAGAAAAACCAGCTTATTTGGTAGAGGACTGCGTATAGCAAAAACAAAATATATTCATTCACAACAAGTTATGGACTGAAATATTCTCTTGTAAGTAAAACGTTTTTCCAAAAGAGAAGAGAAATTCACTTCCTTTTTCACTGTCCTAAATTCTCAATTCTTAGGGACGAATTTTACAGGAAAATAGGGTATCACCTACCAAATATAAAACAGTTATTTCCTTCAGAAGTTACCAATGAATTAATGAACTCTCGTAATTATTTTTTAAATATTCAATTAGTAAAATTCATTATTTCATGTTTTGATCTCCGCAATAATCAAACTATCAATCCAGACTGATGTATCTTAAGTAACAATCCGTGCAAGAAGTAGGCAATTCTCTATTGTTCCGATGCATTTCGCTTTCCCCACATAACTGAGAATGTTTAGATTTTCGTACTGAGAATATGTCAACCTATGGACAACATGGTTTTGAAATAAAATTTACTGAAACTTTATTTTAAAGCGATGTTTCTTTTGTGTTACAAGATTTCATCCAATCGTGAGACTCAAAAACAATGGCCAAGAAAGACTTCTACTTTATCATGTTCCCCACATAGAATTTTTGTTGCATTAAAAATCAGAATAGTTTTCACTAAAAGGGAATCAATTAGTAAACTAGAGATAAATAAATGCGCTGCCTGATGAAGTCATGGTAGATTTTCATGTTTTAGCCAATGAGGTGGACGGTCTCAACAATAGCACAATTCACACCTTTCTGCATTCCGTGGATTTGGGTTGCCTACTTCTTACACGGATTGTTACTTAATTGAACTTTCCCTTTCTTTATTATATTATTGTTATTTCATTTTGGTATGTTGTAATGCTTTTGCAATACTGTAAGGATTTATAGTCATGCAAATAAAGCTACTTGTTGTTGTTGTAAATGTGAGGTTGGCGGTGGTGGGATTCGAACATACGCCTGCGAAGAGACTGGTGCCTAAAATCAGCGCCTTAGACCACTTTGTCACGCTACCAAAGATGCCATTATTCTAAACTTTTTACATTTTACAATTATCATGTGTGACGATGTTATATTTGCTACTGTCCAGCTAAGCAAGAGTTCTTTTCAGTCATAAGTGTTGCTTCTCTAGTCTCTCTCCACCTAAGTGTATAAATGGTCACCGGTAAGATTACAAAATTAAACCAAAAAGAACACTGATTTTCGCGAGAAAATAAAAGACTATCTCCCGATCAACGATCCACGAAGGCGAAGCAGAAAGAACTCTGGGCAAAAAAGGAACTCTTTAAAGGTTAATTCGTAGACTCTCCGCAATGAAATATTCAAGTAAAAGAAAAACAACTGATATCGCCAGAAATTGGCTCGAGATGTTGCTCCGATATGAAAACACAGGTGTTTGAAAAAGGTTATTACTTATTCCGCTTTCATTTATTGAAGGCTAATTAAGACACGATGCGAAGATAAAATCCTTAAATTTTAAAGTTCAATCAAAAATGAGATTTATGGGATAGTTTCCATATTTCGCCTGGAACATGAGTCGATATGAAGTAAAGTGAAAGTGTCTGGCCGAAATATCGAAATGAGATTTATAGGATAGTTTCGATATTTCGCCTGGAATGTCGATATGTAATAAAGTGACGGTGTCTCGCCGAAATATCAAATGAGATTTATAGGATAGTTTCGATATTTCGCCTGAAAAGGCGATATGAAGTAAAGTGAAAGTGTCTCGCCGAAATACTGAAATTTCGCATAACTAATTTCCACATTATAGAGCCAAATGCCACCAAACATTTAACCAAATTGGATAACAAGATTGTACTCAGTAAAACAGAACAAGTCAGGGATAAAGTACAGGGTTAGTTGGACAGAAGTAGATTATAGTTCATCAAATGTGATTTCGTGTCAGGAGGTCAACAAATCGACGTTGCTATTCTGGTAAAACTGAGGTTTTTTAGTACCGATTTTTCTTCCTATTTCAAGCTTAAATAAAGCTCCTGGCCATACTTATGAAAACACAACAAATCAGCCCGGACACTGTCCCCTCAATAGATCATCCAATCGATTGCCTAATTTCCTAATTTTTATGAACTTGACTTAATATTTGCGATGAGTTAATTAAACCATTAAAGTTGAAGTTGCCTTTCAAGAGTTACTGAACTTCTCCAAATTAATTTGGCTAATATTTTATACGTTGCTCCGAAGCAAAGGTCCCAGTTATGACTACGGGTCTTTACCTGTGCACTGTTTTATTTTAGGAAAGGAAGATAAAAGGTAAGTAAATATTTTTGTTCTTGTTGGATTTTTGCATTTCTGTTTTTTAAGATACTGACTTTAAAATTTCGGATCTGTCCTGCTAAAGTCATGAAATGATATTTCGTTATTATTCTGCTAACCATTGGACAACTCCACTAGTTGTTTTTATATCTATTTCATATGCTTGAGAGAAAGAGAAAAGGTAAAATCACATATTTGGCTTTCGGGTGATTTTTTCGAGAATGGAGGATAACTACCACAATTCAAAAAACCACTGGATTATTTTTTTATTATTATTATTAATGCTATTTTTTACACCTACGTGTAAAACATGGAATACTCTATAATAAGATTTGACATTAAAAAAATCTTCATCACCTTTAAGGAATCTATTATCATTGTGCTGCAAACGTTTTTGATTTTAACAAATCAGGTACATGGAAGTTCATCTGCAGCCTTGGTATCACCCCATTTTGTTGTTTCCAGTTTTTAGTTTATTGAATACTTTTATGTTCCTTATCCCTTATATTAAAACCAATTTCAGTTGACGGGAGCATTGCCTTGGGAAAACTCTGTTTGCTGGGTAGAAAACGATGACACATCCATTTGGGATAAATTTTGGCCACTCTAACAGAAGGCTAGAGATATCCAAACATATAAGGCATTATCCCAGCAAAGGTGTGAGCGCAAGTTTGTGGTTAGCATAACTTGCGAGATAGTGCATAACGTTTCTTCATCACGGAAGATCCAAGATCTAAGATCCAAGTCTTATGCGATAGTCACGGTTTATATTGGAATAGTGGCATCTTGCAATTAAGTTTAGCTTCTCAGGGTTTATTCTGTGTTTAAGTTGACGTGTTTCTCGGAGCTAGGCAGTACCTCCATTGTCAGACGTATGGCGTCTGCATCCGGTTTGAAATAATACATGGTACAAACTGAGCTGTTTTGTAATTCTTACGGATGCAAGTGGTTGTCGATATCTTCTTCTTCTTCTTCTTCTTCGTTAGATATTTCTCCCAAAGCTGAGCCATAGATTATTTACATTTGCGACCTCTTGCTGTCCATGAAAAAAATAATCGCGTATGCACAAAAGTCTGTTATATGCTTTGAATTTCGAAACCCTGAGTCGACAGTCGACACGCGCGAGACGGGGAAACCCACAACGTGCAAAGAGCCAATCACGAGCGAGCTCGTCATTTGAAAACAAAAACAAACGACCACAAAGCCGAATGGGTGATACTGGGCTTTTAAACACTTGGAAACTGACAACAACAGTACATCACTTTTATAATATGCAGACCGAAGAAAGAAAGAAAAAGGAAAAAAAAAGGTCCTGAGCGAGACTTGAACTCGGGCCTCCCGACTGTCACTCCCGGCACTAAGCCATAACCTCAGACCACTACGCTATCGTGGAACACATCCTCATTTAAGACTAAATTTTATTATTTCAAGGTAGATACGCATCAAAACGCGTGTCTGGGTTGAAAAATCCTTTCAGATCCATTTGAATGTTGCATTAAAGACTCCAAATGCGAAACATATTTATTGTTGTTTATAGTCGTTTACAACAAATTACTTATTGTTATCGCTGGATTCACGCTGTTCTTGTTACGAAACGCGTTCGTAATAGCATTACGTCACTAAGTTTACAGCTGATGTAAGGAGCGAGTGAGTGAGTGAGTGAGTGAATTAGCCACCGTTACCGATAACCCGTTCATTACGCTTGCGTAATGAACGGGTTATCGGTATTAAACTAGACTACAGTAAATTCACTACATTCAGTAGCCGACACTTCAAAGCTCGATCGCTAAGCAAATTGCAAGTTATATAAAACACAAAACTTACCGGAACAAAAATCCCACAGAAATAAGCGGCAAACACAATATCAAACGGTCCTATCCATCCACGAACGCCTGCATTATCTTGAAACCTTGCAATTTTACGCTGTAGTTCTTTCTTTTGCTTCTCAAGTCAACAAACGGAGAGATTTTGCGGTGTGTATTTCATGGCTGAAAGCCATATAGTCATCGACACGAGAAAACTCAGAGCCGGATTTACAATTCGCCGGCTGCATCATGAGTAATTACGTTGAAAGTATTACAACCGTGTAGATCTTTAATTGTTCTTCGATAACACACTATGACTGGATGACTAAAAAGGAAAGATTGCTGTTTTTTATTTGCTCAAACAAAGTTCAAAATCTATTGTGATTGTGCACAGTCAAGGCCAAAAAACGCCATAGCCACCGTTACGCTTGCGTGTATTCATCGGTTAAAAACTGAGGTAATGCCAGTTTATTTGGAAGAGGACCACGTATAGTAAAAACAAAATATATTTTTCCAAAAAATGAAATATATTTGGCAGCGGTGGGATTCGAACCCACGCCTCCGAAGAGACTGGTGCCTTAAACCAGCGCCTTAGACCACTCGGCCACGCTACCCAATTTATAATTACATATCAAGTGCCCATGTTACATTTGTGTATTTGGAAATACAGATGGTTAAAAATATTATAAGCGCGACGTTTCGATGTCGTACTGACACCATTATCAAGCGAAAGCGAAAGATAGAAAAAGGACGCGTTTACAAGCGTTTACAATTTCCTTTCGCTTGTAAACGCGTCCTTTTTCTATCTTTCGCTTTCGCTTGATGGCTAAGGATGACCGCACATCAGCCATTGCTGACCATGTTAACACCACTGGACACAACATCAAGTGGGATTATTTTGATATCTTAGCGTCGGGTAAAACTGATTTCCACTGTAAAATCAAAGAAACATTGTTTATACAAGAACTAAAGCCAGCTCTTAATGCAAACGTCAGTAGCGAGAAGCTGATGCTTTATTAATTAGCTGTTTCTTTTTATAGATCAACTGTTAAGTTTTGTACTTAATCTCGGTCCCAGTCCCTTTTTACTACTATATTAGTATCGTTTTTTAACACTAACGGTCACTTTTAAAAATGTATGTAGTAGCATACGAAACGTCAAGTTTTTATCAAAAATGAATAAGTTCAATATGTTTATCACCGCGGTTTGTGTTCTATTTCTCATTGAATAATAAAGAGCTTTGTCGTTTTGTAAACCCTGAAGAATACAGGAGTCAAATTTCAGTATTACAGTCAAACCTGTATTAAGCGGACCCCATATTAAGCGGACGCGGACACCAAAGTTAGGCCATTTTGTTACACGATACGTATATTAAGCGGACATTTCAAGTGTTTTTAGACAGTTGGATTACCATCTACCTCTAAAAGCGTGGTTTCAAGTAAAAAGTACTGATTCAACTCGATACAAACAGTTGCGACCCAGGTTTATGAATTAAAATGCAATAAAATCAGTACGTGTGGGTATAATAAACGTGGAGATATAAGAGAAATTAATGATTAACTATTATTGAGCAATGTATCAGAACCTGTATTAAATGGACACTAACGAGCAGTCCCGAGGGTGTCCGCTTAATTATGGTATTGTTAATTAAATTATTTTATCCTGCTTTTTGACTGGTTGACCAAGACTTCGGCTGCAAATATCGCTGTACACACAAACAGAACTGTCCAGAAATAATCTGCTGTTTAGATCTGTTAAGGCTCATTTAGACAGCACAACTTTGTCGCATGCCATTTTTTGTAGCGCGAGCTGCTTGCTTCAGACGAAAATTGTATACAACTCGCATCATGTAACATTGTATGTGACTACAACAACAAAACACCTTTACTACTACGATTGTCGTAGGGTTTTAAATCATGTTTTAAAATCCCACAAGTTTTTTCTTGTTGCATGCAACAGTTGTGAGCTAGTTGTAGGCTGATTTAGACGACGCGATTCGTGTTGTATGAATGGCGTATAGTAAAATCACGAACACAATATTTACTTATTTATATCGGGACGGCATTAAACAGCTAAATGGCAACACATGGATGGTATGACGTACGAACACTAGGTCCACTAGCATTCTATCGACTATCGTTTCTTAGTTTTTTCGTGTGTATACCGTGCAAGCAGTAACTGAGGTAATAGTAGATTATTTGGAAGAGGAGCACGTATAGTAAAAAAAATATATTTTTGTTCACAACAGTTACGAAGTGCAATATTCGCTTGCAAGTAAACTATCTTTCCTAAAAGTATAGTTGGCAGCGGTGGGATTCGAACCCACGCCTCCGACCACTTAGACCACTCGGCTACGCTACCCAATATGCCTTGATACTTGAACTTTTTGACAATTTATAATTTCATGGTATTGTGAATTAAATTATTTTATCCTGCTTTGTGACTGGTTGACCACAACGTCGACTGCAAATATTGGCCTACACACAACTGTCCAGAAATAATCTTCTGTTTATATCTATTACAGTCCAAAGGTCCCAATGTTATATTGTGCTCGCGCGCAGTAGTAACATATGGTTGTATTGTTAATTTTTAGATAGGGGGCCAGAGGTTTGTCAGTGAAAACGTTTACGTGTTACCCTCTTTAAATAAAGTTGCTTACTTACTTACTTACTTACTTACTTACTTACTTACTTACTTACTTACTTACTTACTTACTTACTTACGTGTTTTCAACCTCTGGGGCAATAGAAAAGCGTGTAACCGCGAGAAAACAGTCTTTTTTTAATTTATGCTTTGAAGATTTGTGAAGATCCTCATCACGTTTAAGTTTTCCCAACAGTCACAGTTAGTCGAGGGACTGGTTATGAATCATTGTAGACTTCAATGGCGATAACAAATTATGTAAATGTTTTATTATTCGATCGTGTGCTATGACTGAATGACTTAAAAGGAAAGATTGCTGTTCGCTATTTGCTTAAAACAAAGTTCAAAATATACTGATTGTACACGGTCAAGGCCAAAAAACGCTAACAAAAAAATTATCAGATTTCACAACCATTTCGCTAAACTAACTATGTTTTAGATGATTTCTCTATCGACATAACTTTTCAGGAATTTTATTGTAAGTTAATTTCATTAAACTGAAATGTCAGTAGTTTAAATAAACTAGTGGAATCTTTTATACTTACGCAGAAAAGAAACACGGGAACTTGAATATTAGTATAAGTTTCAGTTTCCCTGGACACTGGGCGAGAACGAGTATAGTAAAATCGCTAAAGACAATATTTGCTCATCTATATGGGAACGGCTGAATGATTGAATGTCCTGTTTCTCTCGAAAAACAGAAATAAATATCGACATGGCAACACATGCATCACTGGTATGATATTGTACCTACACGAGAAATCTATTATTTCTTTGTTTGTTTGTTTTTTTTCGGGGAGGGGGAAACGGGCAAAAGATGATCACAAAAATACCAGCTTATTTGTAAGAGGACTGCGTAATGTAAAAACAAAATATATTTATTTACAATAGTTACGGACTGAAATATTCTCTTGTATGTAAAAGGTTTTGTCTAAATGTGAGGTTAGCGTTGGGATTCGAACACACGCCTGCTAAGAGACTGGTGCCTAAAACCAGCGCCTCACACCACTCCGTCACGCTACCCGAGATGCCTTTATTCTTTAACTTTTACATTTTACAATTGTCATGTGACGATATTATATTTGCTACTGTCCAACTAAGCAAGAGTTCTTTTCAGTAAATTGGTTTTATCTGGAAAGCCATACAAGTGTCGTAATAAGATTTAACTAACACATAACTATTATAAATTCTTCATAACAAAAGATCTTTGTCGTGTCGTAAACCCTGAAGAATACAAGAGTTAAAGTTCAGTACTATAACTAATTTCATGGCATTGTTAATTAAATAATTTTTAACCTGGTTAAAAGACCACGACGTCAGCTGCAAATATCGGCCCATGCACAAACAAAGCCGCTCAGAAATAATCTTCTGTTTATATCTATTATAGTCCAAAGGTCAGAAATGTAATATTGTGCTCGCGCTTAGTACTAGCGTTTTTAACCTCTGACAAAACTCGTTTTGGGGACCTTCTCTTAAGACATTTGGTCGCTAAAAATTACATAAAAGGAAACAGGATGATTTTAAGTGTCATTCGCCAATACATAAAAGAAAGCGAACTAGTAAAATAGCGGCTTCTACATCAAACGGTGTAAAAAATTGAGTGAAGTTTTATTAGTGCAGTGGCTGTTTTGAACCAGGGATGTGTAGCGTGCTTATATTTGTTTCAGCACTTGTTAAAAGACACAATACCCGTGTTTCAGTATTCCTGTCAATTTATAACGGTACGTGTACAAGGAGGCCAGAAACGTGTCGAGTGTATTTTGATCAAAGATACCAAAAGCAATACGGTATTCCCTTTTTAAAAAATTATAAAACAGTTTGAATGGACCGCTTGCTTTGTTGCATGTTTTGACACGCTTTGTTTAACAGGTTAAATTTGAATTATTGAGCCCCTCAATTAAAAAGTACAAAACGAAAAAAATTGTTTCTGCAGCTTTCAATGAAATTTTTTGGTCCATATTATTATACCTTAAGTTCAGTGATAAGGCTAAGAACCACGTAATGTGATTCACATAACTTTTTGACAGTCCTGATTCCCGGCTTGATCATGGTGAAATTGTTCACCATAACAACGAGTAGAGTAATGAGAATAAACGAACTTAATATTTTGATAAAGCGAGTTAATACTAGTTTCCTCGGAAACAAGGCGAGGACTGCATACAATTTTCAAAAACAAGATTTAAAATGCAAGTATCCAAGTACCATATAACAAGGAACATAATAATTTTCTACTATTTATGTCTTAACATAATAATGACATATTATGTACAAGATCTTGGCTTCCCAGCAACTCTAAAAGTGCACTTGTATATAGGTTCGAGTACAAAACAAAATTGACAATATCTTGAGTTTCACAAGTGTTTTGCGGCTCTCCACTTAATCTATAAATTGCAGAGTGGTCAACGAAGACTTCATCAAACCAAGCAGCCTTTCACCCTGGTAGCATAGCCGAACTCATTGAAAATGGCTTCAAAGACTTTGCTTTTTCTTTGTTTTGTGTCTCTGTTGAGGCCACTCTGGAGCTTTCCTGTACCAAAGCCTGATGGTAAGACTTGTTTATAGCCATTGGTTTATCTAGACTGTGTCGCAAAAATGACTTGAAAAGCATTTAATACTGATCGTCACTTGATCGTAAGCGAGATTCATCTTTTTCTAATTGATGGTGAGGTGACTGAAATTTGCAAGTTTAACAAACCAATCGCTCGTTTTTTACTTACATAATGAAAATTTACATTTCAAAATTATTTCAATATATTATGCTTTTCAATTAAATTTACCACTCGAGAATTTTCTATTACATACAAATGCTACGGCTAGATAAACGTTATGATGATTGAAATGATTTTTCTCTCAGGCTGTTTACCACTGTGAGACCATTTAGACACCAAGAATTATATTTTAAAAAAGCATAAAAGAGAACAAATATTTTTTTAAAACTTGACTCGAACTTGACTCGGAGTCGAATGAGCACACTCGCTCGCGTGACAGCTTAGCAAAAACACTTTTCATTTCGGATCCAAACCTACCAATCAAAAACCGGAGCTATTTTCTGAGAGAGACTAGGATGGTTTCAAATTTAGTTGAAGATCTTTTGTCTGGATGCTTCAACGTTTACGAAAATTTCGCTATCCTTTGTTCTTGATTTAGGTTGTCATCGATCAATTTTCTTCCAAGTCACCCGGTTCGAGTTATCAAACTGTAAATCATGGTCTTAGTTTTTCATTTGTTTCTCAGTTTACTTCTAAAGGACCTTCTGACGTATATACCTAAATTATGCTAACTATCGTCTTGCGCGAAAAAGCCAACCAAAAGTAAGAGTGATTGCTATTTTTGGAACAAATACCAACAACTTCATCGAACGCTTAGTCTACCTATCGGTGTCATCCAAGAATCCAGCATTCAGGTGTTCAATTGCCAGAATTAGTCCACTCTTTACTTTGTTAGAATTATCGCTATTTATTCTTTTTTGTAATTAGTAATTTACTAGTAGGTTCAAATTCTTATGGATTATAATTAGTTAGACATAAGTAAGTAATTTTTTTAAATAGTTATTGTCAATTAACTGTGATATACTCTGTAGAATGGATTTTGTTTTTTTTATTATCATGTGATGATACGGCTCACTTGAAAACCATTTTTTTATGTATTGATGAATGTGATACGGTATTGAAGTGTTTAAAACATGAAAAAAAAATAATAGAAATAGTGTCATAGTGATTTATTTCACAATCGTTTCAAGTGTAGTCCTTCATCAATGTGACCGTTTACACTGATGAAGGACTATGCCTGAAACGTTTGTGAAATAAATCACTATGACATTATTTCTATTTTTTTTTTCACGTTTTAAACACACACATCGCCCGGAAAACAGCAAGGAATTTTTACTCCAATTTAAATTTGAAACAAAGATGATGATGATGATGATGATGAATGTTTCAGTGGAGCGTTGATTGGGATGCCATAACTATTTGCACTTTGGCTGTCAAAATTGTCTGCTACTGTACAAAAAGCAAAATTGACCGCTCAGCCTTTTGCTTTGAAATTAATGAATATTTGTTTCATTTTACCATCAGATGACGATGATTATGATGATCGTTATGATTATGATGACAATGATGACCATGACGATTATGATGACCATAATGACCATGATGACGATGATGATGACGATGATGATGATGACGATCACGATCACGATTATGGTCATCATTATGATGATTATGACGATGATGATCATGATGATGATGACAGAAAATAGGTCCACTTACGTTTTGCTTAAAAACGTTAGAATTAGTGTGAATGTAAAAATAATCAGTAAAGGGCAAGTAATGTTTAAGAGTTAACCTTGCATTGGCCGGCAAATCAATTAAAAAGTTACTTTTTGCTAAAAGAATTATTTTATAAATTAAAGCAGACAGTTAGTTTTGCCATTCTGGGGATTTGTTCATGGTTTATGCGATGATGTTTTCTGGTGGCACTTTTATATAAAGTACTTAAAAAGCTGTACAATAAAGTGAAATGTTAAAAAAGGAACATCTATGTTAATTAAAAAAGATACTATAGCACTGAATTATTCTAGGCCCACTAGGTATATAGCCTACATATATTGCTCTTCAAATGTACTCTTATAACGTGAATATGGCTAGAAAAGTTGATACAAAATACACCCCATCCCCCAGTTACAATATTGAAATAGAATGAAGTGGATTACCTTGTTTTGGTAAATCCAGGCCAGAGGCCTTTTTAGGGGTTATCGGGATACGGGATATTTAGGTAAAAAATTATACGGATACGGGATATTTGGGGGCAATTAACGACATACGGGATATATAAAAAAGAGATTCCGGGATACTGAGCATAATTTTTTTTTTCAAAATATATCTTATAACGGTAGGGAGCTAATGATATCCGTGGTAGCGTGGCCGAGTGGTCTAAGGCGCTGGTTTAAGGCACCGGTCTCTTCGGAGGCGTGGGTTCGAATCCCGCCGCTGTCAATGTTCTTTTTACCTTCATATCATCATTACTTAGACTTGTCCAGAATTCTTGTTGTTTTCTTTTTTTTATCATTTTAAGAAGAATCTCATAAGGTCCCATAACAAAAAAGATCCTGGTTCAATTTATCAAGAGAAACCGTGAAAAATTATACTTCTAATTTGTTACTTCCGGAAGTATCTTTCAGATCTTTCACACTGAAGTTTTGTGGCAATGGCAGAAACATTTAGACTACCATTTGTTTTAAAAGCAGTTTGACAAAACCGCAAAGTGTTGTGTAAACCTCAATGTGATTTCGTTTCTTTTATTCCCCTAAGCGTCGGGAGCCAAGGTATTCGCAGAGGTATTCTTTCGCATATATGACCTTTCGACAGATATTTCTTCCAAACAAGTTTCTATCAAACAAATGAATTAATTTTTATCTCAGGAATGAATATACTTTCTATATTTTTTTAACAATTTATTTTCCTTTTACCTCTGTGAATATCACTAAATTAATGAATTCCTATTTGGAATTTTGTATTTTCTATGACACCGTTACGTTTAAGCAATAAGGTGTATCGTATGAATAAATTAGCGGAAAGTGTTAAGGTAACTATTTCTTAAACATTGAGTATTGCAGTAAAAAACAGAAGTGGAGAATCCTTGCTGGTATTAGTTCAAAGCTACATTATATGTGCAGCATCAAACAAAATGTTTGGCAGCGGTGGGATTCGAACCCACGCCTCCGATGAGACTGGTGCCTAAAACCAGCGCCTTAGACCACTCGGCCACGCTACCATTCCCGATAAATTTTAGCAAACCAAAGCAAAACCTTGACAACATCGACTTTATAATGATTACTAATCCATTTCCAGTCGCACTTGTAGGCTAAATATTCCTTATATTTGTTTCTTCCATATGGCAGTAAACAAATAAAATGCCAAAGTGATACACGGCGGCCATGTTGGTATTCAGGAACTATACAAAATACACAGCTAAAGGATACAAGAAACGGTTAAAACGTCGTCACCTGTATTTGATGTGGCTTTTTAGTCTCTTCCATTAGCACCAAATTTTTTAAACATCCAAGCACGAGCCGAGTCGATTGCTGTTGTTAACAAACTTGCTCGTTTTAGCTCCTGCAGCTGTAATGGTGAGATCGTTTAACTTCAATCCGCTTAAAACAAAGATCAGAATCTTTTCTGAGGAAGTATCAAGTCTGTATCATTCCAGAGGT
Organism: Cladopsammia gracilis; assembly: GCA_022457155.1. Taxonomy (NCBI): domain Eukaryota; kingdom Metazoa; phylum Cnidaria; class Anthozoa; order Scleractinia; family Dendrophylliidae; genus Cladopsammia; species Cladopsammia gracilis. Next base: position 173,901 of record JAJGOT010000461.1, on the reverse strand, counting down.
GATAACTAGAAAGCATTTTTTCCAAAACTGTGCTCCTTCATTCACTCCTTGTCGAGCGCTTGAACTTTGAACCAGCTTTCATTCAGCCTCGCTGAGCTACACTGCAACACAACGCGAAAATTCGCGCCTTTTTTTCTCCAATCATGTGATCAATATTTTTTCTCTTTTCTTTTTCTCTCTTTTTTCTTCTTTCTTTTCCCTTTTCCATCTCATAGTTCACGCATCTTTTCTTCTAAAGGCACCAAATTGCAGGCAGTGGTATTTTCACTTTCCTTCAAAATGCGACGAAATTTACCTCCATCGCTGGATATACATCATGCAGACCTAACGTATATCCAGCGCTTTATGACCATATTTCGGAAGTGCATCAATGTGTTTCATTATAAAATGTTATATAAGGCGTACACGCGGCGGCCGTATATTATTTACAGAGATGGAAATTTTATTGTGCTGAGCTGCAACGTTGCAACCGTGCAAACGCCCCATTCTATTTTTGCGAGACATGTATCTTATAACGGTAGGGAGTTAATGATATCCGCGGTAGCGTGGCCGAGTGGTCTAAGGCGCTGGTTTAAGGCACCAGTCTTTTCGGAGGCGTGGGTTCGAATCCCACCGCTGCCAATGTTCTTTTTACTTTCATGTCACCATTACTTAGACTTGTCCAGAATAGGCCATTTGCACGATGACGTCATTTGACTACAACTACCAGAATCCTTCAGTTTTTCTGTTTTGTAGTGCAAATTAGGGCTGTTGTTATTTAAACCGCACTGGGATTACAAAATTTCAATAAGAAAGAAAAAACGAAATGAACTCTGGTAATTGTAGTCAAATGACGTCATCGTGCAAATGGCCTATTCTTGCTGTTTTTTATTTTTTATCGTTTTAAGAAGAAGCTCATAAGGTCCCACAACGAATAAACTTCAGGTTCCATTTATCAAGAGAAACCGTGAAAAATTATACTTCTAATTTAATACTTCCGGAAGTATCTTTCAGATCTTTCACACTGAAGTTTTGTGGCAATGGCAGAAACATTTAGACTATCATTCGTTTTAAAAGCAGTTTGACAAAACCGCAAAGTATTGAAACTTCAATGTGATTTCTTTTCTTTTATTCCCCTAAGCGTCGGGAGCCAAGGTATTCCCAGAGGTATTCTTTCGCATACATGACCTTTCGAAGGATATTTCTTCCAAACAAGTTTCTATCAAACAAATGAATTAATTTTTAACTCAGGAATGAATATACTTCTCATATTTTTTGAAAATTTCTCTTCCCTTTACCTCTGTGAATATCACTAAATTAATGAATTCCTATTTGGAATTTTGTATTTTCTATGACACCGTTTAAGCAATAAGTTTAAGCAATAAGCTGTATCGTATATATAAATTAGCCGAAAGTGTTAAGGTAACTATTTCTTCAACATTGAGTATTGCAGTAAAAAAACAGAAGTGGACAATCCTTGCTGGTATCCGTTCAAAGCTACATTATTTGTGAAGCATCAAACGAAATGTTTAGCAGCAAGTGGGATTCGAATCCACGCCTCCGAAGAGACTCGTGCCTAAAACCAGCGCCTTAGACCACTCGGCCACGCTACCATTCCCGAAAACTTTTGGCAAAGCAAAGCAAAACCTTGACAACGTTGAATTTATTATGATAACTTATCCGTTACCAGTCGCACTTGAAGGCTAAGTATTCCTTATATTTGTTACTTCCATATGTCAGTAAAGAAACGAAATGCTAAATCAGTGAAGGCGGAAAACAACTATTTTCTATTGATATTTCTTTTTAAGTCGTGAATACGACTTATCTGTCTGTTATTATCGTCGTCACCTGTATTTGATGTGGCTTTTTCGTCCCTTCCATTAGCACCAAATTTTTTAAACATCCAAGCACGAGCCGAGTCGATCGCTGTTGTTAACAAACTTGCTCGTTTTTGCTCCCTAGCTGTAATGGCGAGATCGTTTAACTTCAATCTGCTTAAAACAAAAATCAGAAACCTTTCTGATGAAGTATCAAGTCTGTATAATATTCCAGAGGTGATAACTGGAAGGCATTTTTTTTTCCAAAACTGTGCTCCTTCATTCGCTCTCCAACAATGATGACAAAACAGCCCAAAACGGCTTGAAATACCCCAAAGGACAGAAGAATACACCAAAGGTGAGTTCAATAGAATCACTTTATTGAATTAATGCCTAAATTTCGCTTTATTAAGCGTTCGAAATCCTATATAAAGTCTTAAATTTTTAAAACAGCCGCCGTGTAACCCAATAACGCTTTCATCGAAGGGTCACGTTCCGTCTCACACACCGCTCCTTCGCTTTCTCGTGACGTCAGCTTGGGCTGCCTGTGCAGGCTTTCATTCTACGGATCATCTATCAAAACCATATCTACAAATGCGTAAGACTATTCATAACAAAATACGTCGCTGACTCATTGCGTGTTCGATCAGATCACGTTTGATACAATGAAAAATAAATCAGACATATAAATGTAAACACTAAAACACAATACTTTGAACTCACTTACAAGCCGCCAACTGGCGGTTAAACTTTCCACAAACTTTCAATCGCTGGCAAGACACCGAACTAAGAAGCATAATTATTACATATTTTCTTGAGTTCAAACATTTTGAATAAATAAATAAATAAATATGCTATCAAGGCGCCTTGCCGCTAAAAATACACCGTTCACATTCCGTTCAGCGAGCCGCCTGAAAAACGGCACCTCGGGTGGCATAATATATTAGTATAATCTAGAAACTTTTTCTCTTGAAATTGATTATTTTTGCATAATCGCGAAAATTAAGTGTCGCATAACATGTTCTTTTTAAAATAGCGAAATTTCCATGTCACGAAAATTAAATCAGATTGAATGAAACATTAACATTTTTTTTGCAAGATCCAGAGAACACTCCTGCTGTGTATCGAGTTTCTTTCTCCTTAGCCACACAGATGGCGCAGATGAATGATATCTTTACTGAGAGATCGAAAAGAAGAACTCGCATGCAATGGAATACATACTTACGACGTAAGCCGGAAGTCACAAGAAAGCGAGGCCTAACGGCCACATCGCAATTAAAATGGCGGACGCGCAGGCAACAACAACGACGAGAAATAGCTCCCACAAATGCTGTGGCGCTGCACTTTGTTTAAAACGTTCGGATAATTATGAAGGCTCGACGTTTCATGCATTTCGTAAGATCCTTTCCGAAGGAAGGAATGGGAAGTCAAAATGAAACGCTCTGACGTCCAGTTCAAAGTAAATAAATAAGCTGGAGTCTTTATTTTGCTGCTCAGAACATTTTGTCAGTGGTGATTACAAACACAATCTGACTGAGTGGAAGAAGAAACGATCTTTTGCCACAAGCAGTCCCGTCACGATTTCAGCGGACACAAGATGCTAGGAAGCCTACCAATATGGGCTCCCAGGGATAAGATCAAACAACATCTACCAGAGACATTTAAAGGCCAGTATGAAGATATCAGAGTGATTCTTGACTGCACAGAAATTAAGTGTGACGTGCCCAAGGACTATCAAACACACTCTGAAATGTACTCTGACTACAAGTCCCATGATACATACAAAGGTCTCATTTGCATCAAGTTATATGAACGTTAAATATATTTTTTTATTTAATTCATAATCATAGTTAACTTGTTCCTTTATGTACATGCATTCAGTTCGTATAAAAGTTCAAACGTGCAAGGGCATGGCACATATACATTGTGATTTTTCAAATCAATTGCATTAGGCATTTAACATTGTCTCATTTTCCTTTCAACTTTCAAAGTTAGGGGCTGGTCATTATTTATGTAGGTGGGGGGGGGGGTAGAATAAGAATGTCTTGTTGTTGTCGCTGTGTTAAGAAATGCAACTACAACAAAAGCAACACAACTTTGTTTAATATTATTATTAATAAATAAATAGTTTAATAAACACTTGTGGTCTCTTTATGACAAATTATTATCAACATACAATGACTGAAAAACATTGCTTTATAGAATGTTGAAAACATTTTAATTCATGCAGTAACAGTACACTTTTTAAATAACATTACTGGCAATTAAGTATATCCATAGTGTGGCCCACAATTTCAAGAGCAAAACTTTGAACACTTTACTGTTTTCTCAATGTTTCTAACACGTTCACGTCTATTGTTTCTTCACATAACGCATGCTGGCTGTTCTCACTGCACAAATAGCCGTCAGGAAAACAAAGGACCTTAAATATGAACTCGTCAATAGAGTGGGGGGGTGCATTACTAAAATTTAGACTAAAAGAGGTGATAGAATTAGATCCAGCCATCTGAAATCCTTGAAGCTGTTTGTGGAGCACTGAACCTCTTGCCACTGGCCCTATTAAGGTGTTTACATTAAGAATATTGTTATCTTCTGGTAGCATCACAGCAAATGGAATTTATCTTTAATTAATTACTTTATTTATTTATCTTTTATTATTATTTATCTTTTGAAGATTTTTCTTTAATTTTATCACAGAATCAGAGTCAATCTTTCTTGACTTCACAGGTGGTGGGTCGTAGAAGTGACTGTGTATTCTCTTTTTTTACCAGGCCCATCAGAGGCATGCCTTGGTTTTACAATACTCGTGGTCATTACCGGAAAAAAGTTCACATCTCCCCCCCCCCCCCCCCCGCCCCATTGTTGAGGTTTTGAGGTACACGTTCTAGTGTCACACTCTTTTGACTCTCCTTTCCTGGTCATGTCTTTCAGTTTCCAAATAACTGCCATAACATGACAACAACATTCGCTTTTAGATGCTGGGCACTGACGATCGCAGAATTCTGACTTAATTTTATCTGTACTGCCTCCTTGGACAATCAGTTTAATCTTAAATTTGCAATGAAGCCCAACAACAGGCTCTCACTAAGACACAGGTTTGTTGAGGTTCCTTGTACACCTGTAAATCGTGGACAAATCCCATCATTCGTAGTCCTTTGTCCGGGCCTTTGTCGTTTGAGTTGACAACAACACCGGCATTGTCATACTTCTTAATGCATTTTCCTGAATTCTTGATGTGTTGAAACGCATCCATGGGTAGAAAGTTTGGGAGGACTGAAAAGTTATTATTAAATATTTCATTTGCCTTTTCATCTGTCGGGAACGAAACGTCAGGCTTTCCCGTTGACGATGAAAACCGATGAATTTTGCATTGTGTTTTCTTTATGGTTTTCGAAATGCCTTTGAAGTTTCGCTTTTGTGTAGCTCTGTTCCGGGTCTGGGTCGTAAACATTATCGCGGTATTTCGGTACTGCATTGAAAGACAACACTCTGCAACACTCTGACAACACTCTGTTGGTTGAGTCGTCTACATTTCAACCAAAACTTTAGTTTCTCCATCGTCCACTTTCCGGCGTCACTTTCATTTTCTATAAGTGCTCCAGTAATATCTTCTGGTGTGATTTTTCCAATCTCTAAATCGCAGAACGCTGTTGTTTCCGCCGCCATATTTACTTGTTTGAAGTTCGCGGGAAATTTTGTGGCCCTTAGGCCTCGCTTTCATGTGACTTCCGGCTTACGTCGTAAGTGTGTATAATAGATACAATTGCGGTCAAATTTGACTCTTCTACGCCTACCCTGCAAGCTTTTAAGCTCTTTTAATTTTCCCTGTTCACAAATAAGGAAATTGAATCAAAAGCCTTAAAAGATTCCCTGTTTATTGTTCTTAAAAATGTAGTTTGAAGATTATATTGTCGTGACATAAGATTTAGGGATTTCCGATCGCCTACAGCTAGACCTTTTTCGTAACGATAAAACACGACCTCCGCTTCTCTCTGTAAACGCTTAGCATCAATCTTCTGATGTTACAAAAACCGTATAGGAACCTTTAAGGTTCCTATAAGAAAAATGTTTCAGTAAAGTAATCTTCCGCCATTATTTTAGGACAACTAGCTAAGCCATTCTGAACTCAAACTACTACTTTATATAATGTAAACGACCGATAGCACTTCCTACTTCAGTGCCTATTGCCGAATTACCATACTGCATGAAATTTTGATCGACGTTTATTTGGTTGGTTAAAGCGCCAGTGTCTCTCCGAAATAACAAACTTTCGCTTACCTTATTTACAATGTTATATCGCCAAATATCACCAAATATACCACTTAATTGGATAAAAAGATTATTTAGAGACTTTAGAGCAAAACAGGAGCAGTAGTTTGGAGATAAAAAGCAGGATTGCAAACTTAAGATGGAAATGGATTACAGTAGGTGTTCGTCAAATTTGGTTTCGTTAGTCAGCTGCTTAGTAAGCTTCTGGCCATTATCATGAAAACAAGCCGAGACCCTGAGAGCTCCTTAAGCATTGATAATTTGTGAGGTTTATGAGAAAGCAGATGACAACAAGATATACATGTCTATTTCTAGATCGACGAATTCAAAGCTCCACAAGAAACGTAAAAAATGAACCGGCGGAAAATTTTATGCAATATGGTAGACTACGAAAAGTCTCCTCATCGCAAATGAAACAAAACCCGCGAGTGACAAGCCAAATAGCAAATAGGTGCGCGTGGTGAGGAGAGCTCGAAAAACATACGCGCGAGGAAAACTGTCACCGTTTGTTGGTAATGAGTAAATGGTGATAAAGGACTGCTAATAATCTAAGCTGATGTCGGGATTTTTGAAACTTATTCAGGATTACTTTGCATAGCTTTCATTCTCGCGGCAGACTCAATCTGAACCGTTACAGTTTGATTGGCAGGATGTGTAGCGTCGCCACACACTGTATAAATCTCGTTCACGTTCATCACTACGCCACAAGATTTGGATCGCAGTCTTTTTAGCTTTCCAAACTCGAGCGACGCGACGGAATCGCAATGCTCATAGGGGTTACGAGTAGAATCACAATATTTCAACGTTGAGCAAGATTGGGATCTCTCTAACCGATGGCATTTATTATGCTTCCCAAAATCTAGCGACAAGATGGAATCGCGATGTCGCGTACGCTGAACCAAATGCGCTCTGCGAACTTTCGAATTCGGCTGTATTCTTTGAGGTTTCCTTGGTATTCTTAAAAGTTCCAAAACAGCTCTCCTTAGTTTGTGGTTTCTGTAGCAGTAAAATATAGGATTCAGGAGACTGTTCATCTGAAGCAGCAAATCTGACCACCGGAAAAACGAACTTCTAAGAAAAAACGGTGCCAATGTTGTTCCAAGAACCATGACTGCGATGTTCGATAAGATTGATACACCTGCGAAAATAGTTAGCAAGAAAGTCGTAAAAGCCACATATACTTCGCTTTTCATTTTTATGAGTGCATTCACCTGACGGAATTGACTTCGCCTCCATTCGCGAATTCCACGATAAATGTTGCCATAGAAATATCCCAGAAGAAATAAACCTATACAGAGAAAAAGGCCCCGAACTACTTCTAAAGTAACAATGATCTCATGATGGGCGCCAATGATTTCTTGCATAGCCATGAGTGTACCTGACAGTACAGCTACAAGCCAGGAAATTATTGCGTACTTTATGAGACGGCCTCTTGTGACAATTGCCTGGTACTCCCTCCATTTGTGTACTGCCACATACCGCTCCCAGGCAATAACAACTAAATGTAAAAACCAAACAACGCAAGCAGTGTAAGTTAAATACGCATTAACGAAATCTATCGTACAAAAAATATCCTTGACTAGTAAATGTTTCTGGAGAACTAGTGCATCTAAAGTGATACTCAACGGCATGGACAACGCGCCCACTAAAAGATCAGCTACGGCCAAACTACAGAGCAGAATGGTTGAGTTCTTTTGCAGTTCATGCCTCGTCGTCACCGCTACTATCAGTAACAAATTTAAAAGAACGGTCAAGGAGCAGGCGATGGAAGTGACAACGATCAACATCTGATGAGAAGTGGCGTTGTCTAAGTCCCAGATCAAAATTTCTATTCCCGGGCAAGAAAACACTGCCCTGGTCTCCGATGAACTGACATCAAAGGACTCAGTACTGTTATTCTCAGCCATGTTGAGATGGAACTCGGTCAAAATAACACAAACAACACTTATAAAAATATAGTTGCGAATCACTCGCAAAACGTAAATTATTGCTCTAACGCAACGACTCAGCTGCATTATTTATATCTTTAGTTCTTTGTTACGAAAGAAAAATAATCATTTTTAAAAAGAATTTCTTTATGTTACAAAAGTCGCAGATGTTGTGGGATAAGTTTTCTCAAGGCATAAAAAGAGGTAAAAATGAATCTATTATTTAGCTGAATATGTATTTTTATTGAAGTATGTATTCTTATTCAAGCGAACCCGAGTTCTTGCATCCACTTTACTTTACGTGGTTTCCCCGCGGGTTATTTGTTTGACAGTAATACAAACGCGAATCGCGAGGCAATCAGTGATAAATTTTTTTAATAAATTAACCAGTTTAGATATAATGTTAATTTGTTTATAATGGTTCTCTACTGCTATGTAAGATTGAAACTTATATAAAGCTATTAATTCATGATCTTTTTCAGTTTATATATAAAAACAAAACGCATGTCCAAGACCAAAAGTAACTCCTCGTCGAACGGGTAAGAAACAGATAACAAAGACAAAGTGAACTATCGACCGCGAAGCGACTGTCCACCTAGCCTACTCTAACAAATATTTTAAATTCTCCGATTTCCTGTTTGTATCACTTGGGCTGTGTGGCTCGACATTCATTGTACTCTTCACATTCTCTTTGCACCCGAATTGCCACCTTATCGCACCTTATCAATGATTGTTATTAATATTTCTTAACCACCATCAAGCGGAATCGCTAGACGCCAATTGAAGGATCATTTACGTCCCACTTTCAGTACGGGATTATGTGCAGCAAATAGAGTGAAACTGTGAACATGTGTACCCACAGGCAACTCAATCTCAAAATTGAACAAAATCGAAACAAAATGCTATTCGAGCGGATTTGCATGCGAAGATTATTCCAAATTAACTTGTCAGATGTTACCCTCAGTCACTAATCACGGCCAGTAAACTATGAATTTGATTCTACTCAGTTACTTTGCGCCCTGTTGTATGTCTCCAGTCCTGAGGTGGCGTCTTGAGTAATTTTCTTGTTTAATTTTCTTGTTCGGCCTCTCGAAGATCAAGATCCACCTGCTATGGTTTTTAAGATGGCTTACTGGGATTGACTGTTAAGTGTTATGGATGCGATATATTTACTCTTAAGTGTTTTATGGTATGATATATTTACTGTTAAGTGTTATGGGTATGATATGTTTAGTGTCAAGTGCGATGGGTATGAATTTTTTACTGTCAAGTGCTAGGGGAATGATATTTTTAATGTTAAGTGTTATGGGTGCGATATTGTTACTGTCAAGTGTTATGGTTATGATATTTTTACTGTTAAGTGTTATGCGTATGATATTTTTACTGGCAATTGTTATGGGTGCAATATTTGAACTCTGAAGTGTTATGCGTATGATATTTTACTGTTAAGTGTTATGTGTGCGATATTGTTACTGGCAAGTGTTATGGTTATGATATTTTTACTGTTAAGTGTTATCCGGTGTGCGATATTGTTACTGTCAAGTGTTGTTGGTGTGAAATTGTTACTGTCATGTGTTATGGTTATTATATTTTTACTGTTAAGTGTTATCCGGTGTGCGATATTGTTACTGGCAAGTGTTATGGTTATGATATTTTTACTGTTAAGTGTTATCCGGTGTGCGATATTGTTACTGTCAATGTTATTGGTGCGATATTGTTACTGTCATGTGTTATGGTTATTATATTTTTACTGTCATGTGTTATGAGTGCGATATTTTTACTGTCAAGAGTTATGGGTGCGAGATTCTAATGCTAACTGTTATATGATAAAAAATTAAAGTTAAGTGTTACAGTGAATCCTGGACACTAAGCTACTGATGAAATTTTGTAGTTAACATGTGAAAGAAACACCAGTATTTTTCAATTTCAGAGAGAAATTAACAGGCTATGGAAGTTTTGTGATCCACATCAGACTTTTAGAGTAAGAGAATTAGCTAAAAATCCCGGGGCCCCCCGGCTAAAAATGTCGTCATTATTTGGATGATTTTTCGCATGAGGTTGGCGTTAAGAGTTTTTTAACTGATACAACGAAATTTTTACTAAAATGATAATGTTAGCTGTTACTTGATCACAGACATCTTGTCCCTCTTTTAAACGACACAAGGATTCTGTGACTGTGCATGTGCATATCCGGAACGATTTACCAGGATTTCGGCTATATATTGGTCGTCCCGTGAAAATTTGTAAAAAAAAAAACGTGTGTGTTTAATTCTTTTCATTCCAACGTTTTGCCTTATTTTATTAGTTTAAATTAATCGAGTATTGCAGTAAAAAACAGAAGTGGAGAATCCTTGCCGGTATCCCTTCAAAGCTACATCATTTGTGCAGCATCAAACAAAATGTTTGGCAGCGGCGGGATTCGAACCCACGCCTCCGAAAAGACTGGTGCCTAAAACCAGCGCCTTAGACCACTCGGCCACGCTACCCTTATCGATAAATCTTGACAAACCAAAACAAAACATTGACAACATTCAGGGGGGGATAGAAAAAAGGCCTGGGACCGAGAAACGATGTTCTCACAACTTGCAAAGCGCTCTTCCTGGTCAGCGGCGTCTTTTTGAGCGGGGCCTGTGTTCAGGTGTTTTCGAAAGTAAAAAGATATGGCGATCTCTGTTAAATCTGTGTGTTTGTTGGCCTTTTTGTTGGTGCTATTATCGCGAAGTGAAGTTGAGAAAACGTTCAGAGATGACGACTCGTTCCCTAATGGCTCCGAAGCTTCCCGTCGAGGCACAAATCACAACTTGCACAAATTACAGATACGAGTTGAACACATAGCGAGTTTGCTCGATACGGTAATTCGTTTCACGGGAACCCAAATATGTCAAGTTGTTTTCGATGTACCGTAGGATACCCGAGTTTTGGGATTCGGAGGATAATCAGTTTTATTTATTCGCCTCAGGACCTCTATCTGTTGCCGATAAAATGCGGGTTCAGTGGCTCTAAAACATTACGACAAACACCGCCTCTTCAACCGACTACTTTTGCAAACTTTCCTGTATATCAGTGCGATGTTTTGAGTTGGGGAGATCTAAAGAAAAGAAAATTAAAAAAATATGTTATTTCATTCGACCCGCAAAAAGTGCTACTTTCCATTGTTGAATTTGTCCTGTATTTATGTATCCTGTTAAAAAATAAAGGGCACAAATTAACAGCTTTTAAGCTTATAAAAGAAAAGTTTTTGTTTTTATTACCTTGTCCTCAAAAGAGGTTTATTTTTCAGATATATGTCAAAAAATAATTATTCATTACTTCTACAATGTATTTTATTTAAAAAAAAAAACAACTCCTTGTGCATCAATAGTTTCTGTATAGGTCTGAGCTATCTGTGGTATATTAAAAGTCCCTCATCTGAAAAACAATAAACAAAAATAAACATAGCTATTAAATATTATCAGTTATTCATATAGCACCATTTCCATCATCCCCCTTTCCTATTATACTCCTATTACTAGTACACCCCATTTCTATCATACATGTAACACCATTTCTATCATACTCCCATTCCTTTTAATGTCTTAATATCTTTTTTATAAAATTACAGTTATGGAAAAGTACTATTGCATTAGTAGTATAGGGAGTGGGTGATCCGGCCCCAGCTCCAAAGGCCCGAGAAACCGCTTATTTTGACAACTCCCGAACGCCTGAGTTAGCGGGCCCCCAGGGCTCATTGCATTCGCCCTGGGGGCCAGGTAACTCAGGCGTTCGGGAGTTGTCAAAATAAGCGGTTTCTCGGGCCTTTGGAGCTGGGGCCGGATGCACCCACTCCCTATACTACATAGTGATTAATTCTATACGACCCCACTTAACGATGCCTTTGCGTTACAGCCCATTTCAAATAAGGGTTAGATTGCATGATTTAACGCCTCCTGTGTGAACTGGGGGTCGACGCTGCCAATTGAATAAACGCTTACCCCTTGTATACACGATGCCTATGCTACTTTTTGCTGCTCAACTGAAGGCAAGTAATTCAAAACTCCCCTGCCCCGACTGTCAGGGAATGGTTTGTGTGTCAACGTTTTATAATCATATGAATAAGGGCTGCCCGATCTTTAGAAGAAACTGTCGAGTTCACGAGCATGAGGGGGTTTTACCACCGCCACCCCCGGTGGTTATTCGAGAAGTTTTTGCAAACTCAAACATCAGCCAGCATGAGCTGAATGCATGGCTTGATGAGCAAGAAAAAAAATCCTCTATAACCTTGAAAGATCTTGACCCTTTACACAGGATCCGTAATGCAAGCTTTGTTGCGGATTTCATCGAAGGTAAAACACCGCTCGCAGGGTTTCGAACAGAGTTGCTCGGTTTTTACCAATTGAAAAAACACTTTACTTTTGTATATCAATGATGACGACAACACAAGTGTTCTTGAACTTTCTCAAATCGAGGAACACTGGTCTGAAACAAAAGAGCGCCGACTGGGTGAGCTATCGACAAAATACTCTTGGGGCATCCGAAATTGCAGCCTTGGCCGGAGTTTCGCCGTTTGAAACACCACAGAACTTGCTCTTAAAGAAATTACAGCCATCCGACATGCACAACAATACGGCCTGTACCTGGGGCAATCTGTTCGAACCGATCGCTCGCAAATGCTTTGAACAGAAGCACTCTGCTAGAGTTTTTGCCCATTCTATATCCCTCAATCTGGCAACAGATCACCCATTGTTTCGAAAGATTATATGCAGTCCTGATGGCTATTATCTAGACAAAGAAAACAATGTAATTCTTTTGGAGTTCAAATGTCCTTTCAAGCGGAAAATAGCTGACTCGAGTGCCTAGTTATTATACACCCCAGATACAAACTGGCCTTGTGTTTAGTGGGGAAATGGTCAACAAAGGCCTTTTTGTCGATTCTTACTTCAGAATGTGTTCTCTACAACAGATAGAGCCAAGTTTGAAACATAATAATCTTTTAAACGGCGGAAATATTTACCAGACAAAATGTCACACAGCGCTCGCTTGGGGCATATGTTATCTGTTTTCAAAACAAAAGTTAACACGCAAGCAAACTGAAATTATTGACATTGGCGCTCTTAAACAAACTCAGACATTTGAGAAAATAATGACTTCAATAGCCGAGAAAGACCTATGGTGTTCTTACGGCGCGGTCAGAATGTCGTTCAGCAAAGAATACGTAGATGAAGAGTTTTTGCGTTACATCAGAATGAAAAAGGCTCTCCTTGCTCCAGATGAGGGGCCGAAGCCGGTTGCTTTGTTTTCATGGAAATTGTTGAATGTCACAGAGCTTCAAATTGTCAAGCACAAGGGCTTTTTGAACAGTATTCAACCGAAGGTCGAACGATTTCATGAGAACTTGGCAAGGCTTCGCAGAAAAATACATGAAAATTTATCAAACCAAAAACAACTCTTACCTGGTGAAACTTTTGAAGACAACATCGGTGATGACAGTGCCATGTTAGAAGCCTTTCTTATTGAGAAAGCAGCAACTTTTACTCCAGATCTTTGAAAGCATTGTTCCATAAATGTTCGTTTTTAATTATCATATTGTTTGACATCTGTTGCCTCAGGTAATTTACAATCGCTCGTTGCGGGTCTTCAAGCGGCGTTGTAATGTCCAGGATTTTGTAGATCACAAACGTATAAGAGATTCTCGGAAGCCGAGCTTGTATAAATTTGAAAATACGTTTCACCTCATTTATTTGGTCGATAGTCAATCCAAGCTTTTTGTTAATTCGTGTCAAAGCGTACCCAAACGCATAACACCGCGCCGACTGCCTTTGTCTTGGTTTGTACAAAATGTTTTGATCCGTATATGCCGGAGCATAATCCTCTAGCACTTCCACACGACCGCATTTTTTGCAATAAAGTTCACAAGAATCGCTTGATTGCAAAAATGAGCCGCCGCAAGAATAACAAGACAGAAATCTTCGGGCCCAACGTTCACGCTGCAAGTCGTTATAATGTTTTTGTAGATATTGTTTCCCCATCTCTGCCAACCCCATATCTTCGTAGATATGGCAAAGTTTTTCTGGCAGGCGCAAGCGGTGTATTTCTTTCCTATAATCGCTGCCGTATAGCGAGCGAAGGATGGCAAATTTGTGTTGTTTGTCAAGTTCATTGAGCCGTGCGGTGAAGTCTGTCATGCTTAAACATTATAATTGTTTTTTCAATTTGGCGATCTCGTGACTTCCGGTATCCATTATGTAAAGCCCATATTTAGAAAAATACAACTTTTTGGCTATATTTGCGCATGCGTAGTTCTTTATGAGTTACCACATGTGAAAGCACGGCAATTCGCTCGAATATAAAAGACCTGTTCGCACCATATATTATATTAAGTCTGTAATTCGGTATAGCTCAGGGAGGTGTGGCTGGCCCCCACTGAATCCTGCTTACGGCTAATGCGATGTCAGACCAGGGGTAGTGGGGTTGCTGCGTCAGTTAGTGACCCCCTGGTGAACCAGCCCCGGCCCAACTGATACAGGGGGATGCTCGAACAGAGATCTCCTAGGAGAACTCGACCTCGCTCCCAGAGGCTAAATGGGAAAATGACAACTCCCTTGTCTGGAGTTAAGTCCTAGCCTAGGCTAGGCAAAAACGAAACAGCCACCAGAGCACCCCCTGACTAGGGTTTTGTCCCTTTTCGTTATGTGTCACGCAATGTCACGCGTGACAGTCACGCACAATGTCACGTCATGTGTCACGCTTTGTCACGCAATTGCGTTCTTTTGTTAGATAAAGCGAGAAACCCGAATTTAGTCTTTCAAATCTGACTTGGACACAGCGGTAAGACGATTGAGTTTTTTTTTAATCTTTTCTCGTTCTTCCTTGCGGATTTCTTTTCTGATCTTGTCAAGATCTGGCGTTTGAGTTTGAGTTTGTTTGTTTTGTGAGGGTTTTGCTTCACCAGAGCGTATTTCGTTCTTAAGTTCATAATAGCTCTCAACTTCACGGAGGATTATTTTGAACTCTGAATCGCTGATACGCTTGTCAGTTAAAGCTTTTGAAACCAGCTCAAAGACAGAGTTTCGTTTTGCAAGGGCGAGTGTGTATATTTTTTCGTGTTTAGTAATTTTTCTCTGAAGCCGCCTACTAAACAAAGTGATGCCGGCCGCTGAAAAACCTGTCATAGCTGCCACGCCGGCAATGACAGGGCTGGCTATGAGCCCGGCTCCTGTCAGGGCTGTGACGATTGTGGCTGAAGACAAGCCTGTAGAAATGAAACCAAAACTTACTGCGGTTCCGTGAACAATAGTGTGTGCTCGCTTGTATTTCTTCGCAACTTGTCTGTAATGATTAGCCTCCGACTCAAGCTCCTTTTGCAAGTCAGAGATTTTTTTGAGTCTGAAGTCTTCACTGTTGGATAAGTCTGGGTAAAGCGATGGAGTTTCGCTGTATTCAGGAGCTGATGGCAACACGTTAGCCGAGCTCATCGTTTGTATATAATATATTTTTTAATTGATCTCAAGTTCAAATTCAAGGGGCATGTTATTGAAGTCAAAAAGGGCATTGTGTTCATCCCTTACAGACAGTGTTATGCTGTTTACATAATCACCAGACGAGACATCACGCAAGATGTTCTGCTGTGTTGATTCATAGAAAACTTTCTCATATGGCTCACCTCGAAGATCAAATTTATCCAAGACAGTCGAAGGCTTACCGTTGAACAGGTTCTGTTCTTTATCAACCAGATCGCAGTGGATAAAGTAAGTGCTTGGTGATGTTAATCTTTTGACGTATGTTACTAGAAACAATACAGCTCTTATGCCAAGTAAATTTGCCAGATTGTCACTAAACTTTACTTTACTTCCATTGTGAATGACCATTGAGCCGACTGGTTTATTTATAGTAGTTGATAATTGTAATTTTATTCTATGTTCGGTGGCTAAGTCGTTAAATTGTTTCGCTAGACTATCAATGGTGTAATGCCCTTGAAGTAATGTCACGGTTGGAGTTGATCCATTGGAGCCATTTATTGTTGTTGAAATAGTTGAATTTTCTTTCAAATTATGCCACGAGTTGTAAAATGAACAAGAGACAAGTCTTATGTAACTCGGTTTCTGAAGTGGGTGGTCGAAGTAGATGGTGTGAGGGTTCGAAGGTGCGACGATTGTTAACACAACCATGATTGTGTATATAGTTTTATATTATTTCTATTTCAAAAAATAAAGGTAAGCCATTAAAATCAAAAAGCTCTCCGTGTTCGCCCTTGACTGAAATTGTTAAACTGTTTACAAATTCACCAGACGATGTTTTAAGATATGCAGCATTTTCTCTGTCCTCAGCGTACTCATACTTATTGTAGGCGCCCCAATAGGCGGAGACCTCAATTTTCGCCATCCCCAAAATATCTGAAGGCTTTTCATTGAGTAAGGTTTGTTCTTTATCGATAAGATCACAGTGAACGTAAAACATCGCTGGTGATGTAAGTTTTTTAATGTATGTATCCCTCTGTAATTTAGTACTTATACCGAACAATTTAGCTAAATTAGGACTAAGTTCTACATCATTAGGAAAATGTTTTTTCAGATGCATTCTCGCAAAGGGTTCATCGATTATGATATGTACCTTTACTGGTTGCCCCTTAAATACCTCCTCTATCCAAGCCTTCAGAGTGGCTGGAGTGTAATGTCCTTCGGGTATTTTCAAGACAGTTCCTTTTTTATTTTCGCCAGTTGTATACCATGTTATTGTTGCGTCTTCTTTCAAAGTATACCACGAATTATAAAGCCAGAAAGCGATAAGCCGAATGAAACTCGGCTTCGGAAGAGGGTGATCGAAGTAGATTGTGTGGGGGTTCGAATGTGTGAAGATTCTTAGCATAACCATGATTGTATATATATATATTTTAAATTTAAATATATATATTCAATCATGTTTGGCAGACGCGGTTCAAATCTCGGTCTGAACATTGGCGGTCACGATTACGGACCCCCACCCCCGTTTTTTCCTCGTCCCCAAAATCCCCTCTATCCCCAACAAAGCAGGTATATTAGAAAAAAACAGCCAACACAACCCACAGTAAATCCGCAACTTGCTTGGATGAGTTCTCCGGAGGCTGAAAAACTCTCTACAGCTGCCAAGGCTAAGGCTATCTCAGACTTCAAAAGGCGTTTCCCGCACGCTGATATGTCAAGATTTAAAACAGAAGTTTCTTTCGACGAAAAGCACAAAGCCTCAGCAGTAGTTCTCTTCTCAGAGGGGCATGGCTCCTGGGCTATGCCTTCAGACATACCGCACAAGAATTGGACACAAGCCCTGAAAGACGCCCTTGGCTTAGAGTATATTGGCGGTTTCCCTTATCAGTTAACGTTAAACCGAAACACACAAAAACCAATCCCTGCTGTTGATTTCTCCACCTCAATCGATAAAGACATGATGATTGGCTCTGTCTTGAACGATGAAGCGCAAAAGATCTATGTCACGCCAACTGATTATTTCACACCGAAATACAGAAACATTTTCAGAGAGACACAAATTTCGTTCAAAACCGCGAAATATGGGAGAAAGTGGCTCGGCGGGCCGCATATGACTTTCTGGCCACAACAACTAAACTTCGCCCTGTGGTGTGCAACAACCGGCTGCGGGATCTCGCGTGACCTTCTGTTTGATAAGAACTCTACTCTCTCCCTAACCCCACAGCTACGGTCATTTTACAGGTTTCACGTCTATTTCACAACAAGACGAATACTCTACAAGCTGGGTGGGGAACAGAGCGTGAGTGCTTTGCCAGACGACCCCACATTCAACCAGAAAGACAACAAGTTCAACATCGACGCATACAAGAGGATTTGCCAAGAGTTCGGTGTAGACCCCAGTTCTGACTTTCGTTTCACATACGGCAAAAATCACGGGCTTGGCAATGTGTACATTTGGGTCGCATATGGTGGGCCCAGTTCTACTGAGTACAACTATCCTGATCCCGATCTAGCCCTGTTTGATGACGAGCGCGTCACAGACAGAAAAGACCCAAACTATCGAGCAAACGGCATATACTTCGTTCGTAACGACCAGCGCGCTGTTAGTCAGTTCGAGCACTTTGTGCCGAATTATGCACAAGGGCTAACACAGCCAGGGCTCGCGGTATGAATCAGTCAATCGAGGCCTTTGTGTGCTGCATCCTGGGTGCACAAGCAAACACTCGCAGCAGCATTCTTGGGAATGGAGGCGGAGCATTCGAAACGCAGAGAGTATTCCTCACACTCTTAGAGGACGCCATAAGACTGAACGACATATCTAAGAGCGTACAGCATTATCAGCAGGCCATCCAAGCAACGAAAGTGTGGCTAAACTTTGTAGTTGCCCCTGGGAGCTGGCTGATGCCGTCACGCATGGTTATCAACACAGAGAGCGTGGTGGGGTACAATAACAATCTTATGCAGGCAACGCAAGGGATGAAGCTTGGTGTTAACAATGATGTCAATCTTGCCACAAAAAAAGCCTCCCTTCGCCCCATGGACGGAGGGCCGACAAAGATTAATCCACCAAACAGCCACCCATCGAACCCGATTCACAAACAGGCGACACAGGCACAGGGCATAGCTCCAAAAGACCCAAAACCAGCCCCCACACCCACACCAGCCACCACCGCGCCAACCCCAACACCAGAACCAACGCAAGAGACTAAGATCGAGCCGCATCACGTAAACAAGGCGCTCATTGGTGTGGGTGCGCTTGCTTTAGCAGGCTTTCTTGCCTGGATGAGATAATTATCTCCTGCGCTTGGTGATCCTTTCAATCATAAAGCCTACAACGGCAAGGATCAGCAGCCAGGCGTGCTCGCCAAGGAAGGATATAACCTGGCCGGCTGTTTTGAAGATAAAGCTCACGATCGAACCGATCAAGCCTGGCAAGATGGAGGCAACCTTATTTCCTAGGGCTTTGAGCCCATTGCCAATAGCCTTGGTGCCGGCCTTTAAGCCATTCATTGCAGCAATCGTCACAGCACCTATGACTAGACCTGCAGCCAGAACAACTGCCTGAAGGGTCCAGCCATATTTCTTGAAGATATTTTTGACCCTCTCTCGAAGAGGCAAGGCTTCTTCTCTTTCCTGAACTTGTGTTCTTAGTCTTCCCAGCTCTTCTTCTCGCTCAGCAACACGGGCTTCCGCGGCTTCTCTGTCAGAGGGAGAAGTGTTTTCATCCTCTATCACGCGCCTGTCTTCCTCGTTTTGTCGTACAAGATCGGCCTCTTGTTCGTTTAACTCATCCAGCGGCTTGGTGGAGTTCAGTCTTGCTTCGACAGCATTTCTTTCTTCTGTTTTCGCAGAAAGTTGTGTTCTGAGTTTGTCAACCTTTGCCTGCTCTTGGTCTCGTTGTTTTTGTATTTTTTGAATGGCGCCTAATTCTTTTTTCTGGTTTTCAAGATCGCCTTGAAGATTTTTCTTTAGTTGTTTTAACCGATCTAGCTCGGTTTGACTCTCAACGTTTGAACCGTGTTCCTGCTCCAGAGCTTCAATCCTCGCTTGAGTTTCTTCGATTCTTCCCCTGAGATTTTGAACCTCACTTGCTGCTTTTTGTTGTTCAACAGCAATTCTTTCCGCCTCCTTCAGTTGTTTTTCTGCCCCCTTCAATCTTTGTCTTTCTTCTATTATTGATGTTCTGTCTTCAACGATGATCTCTTCAGCGCTTGGCCCAAGAGCCCCTTTGAACCTATCTGTAAAGGATTTAAGAAGGCCAGACCCATCTGTTTTGAAAATGGGGACCTCGCCACCCCTCGGTCCAAAGGAAACGATTTTGCCTTCGTTTCCTGATTTTTTACCGAAACCAATAGGCCCTAATCGGCTGAGATCTACACTCGGAAAGCGCCTTTTAAGCCAGTCCATAGCTGCATCGACCCTAGTTGCTTTATCCGTTGCATCTAAGAAGTCAGAAAGCAGAGGAATGGCTTCAGAATCAAAACCACTCTGTTCGCGAGGCAGTGTATGCATTTCAATCTGCTCTTCACCAGGAGGGTATGGGGTGGATGCAGCTCCCGGTTGAAAGGGGGTTGTTGTGTCAACTTCTTCTTCGTCGTCATCATCATCATCGTGGTCAATCCTCCAGTCTTCCCAAGGATTCTCGTTCTCGCCAGGCATATCATATCCGCCTTCTGCCATGATGATATATATAAATATAAATATAAATTTATATATATACTCTGGCTATGGCCGTGCAACCCAACCTCCTCCCAACGAACGCAGAGAAGATTCTTGGTGCTATGAAAGCAGAGCACACCGTAAAGCGCATCACCTTTGAACGCACTTCAGCCAATCCAGGCGAGACCCTGTACGTTACTGTGCCCAAGCTCAACGAACATGAGGTTATCGTGTCGGGCTCGCTTGCCTTGCTCTTTAACATAGACCTTGCCGGCGGCCACGCAAACAACTATCTTGTACAAAATGTCTCCAGAGCACTAGTTAACAGGCTTGTTGTGAAGTTTGCCGCCACCACTGTCCAGGACACCGTTGGGTACGATATTTACAAAATCTTTGAGGACCTATTCCTCTCTGTTGATAAGAGAGATAACATGCTCCCCGAGGGCATCCAGAGTGTAGACTTGAGCAAGATTCGCTCTAGTGCCGGCGACAAGAAGACCTCTGGCGTGGATGCGGAAAACAAGCTGGAGACCATTTACAAAAACAAATACCGCATCAACCTTGACCACCAGATTATAACAGACCACGGTGTCATGTACCCACAGGCACTCTACAACGATTTGACATTCGAGATAACGCTCGCCCAGGCTTCTCAAGTTGTCAGGGGTTCGGATACAAGCAAGCTTGTCTACAAGTTGACAAATATCCAGCTTGAGTACGAGACAATCCGAAGTCAGCAGCTGGCTGACGCTGCAACAAGTGTATACTCTAGCGGAAAGGAGTTTGCCTACGACCATATCATGCGAGAGGAAGTGGTCCCCTTCTCGAAGGGTTCAGACGCTCGGCTGAATCTCAGGGTGAACCCGCAGCGCAGGTCACTGAAAGCCATACTTCTGCTATTCATCGAACCCTACATGGCAGGAGCCAGGGACTCAGAAAAATACTTCAACCCAGACATAACCAAAGTTAATGTCACCATAAACGGCTCCCCCAACAGGATTTACAACGAAGGCATCAACGGGACCGACATGTGGAGGGAAGTCAGTCGCCTCTTCAAAAAGAGGGGTGATGGCAGGCCAAACATGAATCTGACTAAATATCTCACGGGCAACAAGTTCGGCCTCCTTATCGACCTTAGATCAATGGCTGATACAACCCTACATGGCAACGGCCAACGCCTCGTCAACACGTACGGCGTACATCTTGAGCTCGAAAGGACAACCTCTGGCTCGGGAAATGTGCACTGCCACATCTACACCATCAGCGACTCACAGATGAACATCATAGACAGACAGCTGCAGGCGGTTCAGTACTAAACACATATATATATGTATATAGATGGACCCACGAAAGCTGCCATTCAATGCACTAATTATCGGGCCAACTAACTCTGGCAAAACACAATATCTTCTGAATCAGCTGCGTGGCCCCTTCAGGGGCAAGTTTGACTATATTGTTCTCTTCTGTCCAACATTTGTCCACAACAAGACCTACGACGGTTTCGTGGACAAGGAGCCACGCATTTTCGTGATAGACTGTCAGCAGCATGAGATTGAAACATGGTTAACTTTAGCTAGTTATTTCTTCGACGGGACAAACACGCTCTTTGTGCTCGATGACTGTGCTGCTTCGAAGGATGTGAAAGGTCGCACGAGTCAACTTGTGAAACTAGGGTTCAGTGCTCGCCACAGCGGCTTGTCAGTGTGGGTGCTAACCCAACAGTTAACCAGCATTGCGAAACCCTTTAGGGAAAATGTTGCAGCGATTGTGCTTTTTTTACACCCCATCAAGCAAAACAACGAAGGCCATCTTTGATGACTATGCCGGTGAGCTTGAACAACAAGAGTACAAAGAGTTGATTGCAAAATTAAAGGGGCACAAGTTTTCTCACCTAGTCTTCTCTCTGCGGCACCCATATGGGATAGAATTGAAAATGTGAAAACATATATATACGCTGAACCATGAACACCTCAACCAGTATCCACAAGCTCACGATCTTTTCACAACTTCTAGGTGAATTGCAGAGTCATGCTGAGGAGATGCAAATACAGATACTCAAAACCGCCGACACAGACGATCTGCGTCTCATGCTTCTTAGCCGCTATCCTTTGAAACTCACTGTGTGCCCAGCCACCATGACGGGGCTTATACGTGAGGTTGAAAGTCTTTTGCCTGACATCAAGAGAATAATTGAAAAATAAATACATAATATATACGCAATGGCAACAAACCTCCAAGAAGACATGGCCATTGAGAATGTCATGCAGCTGCTAGAGGCAACCCCTGATAGCTCCTTGCCATCAGCGATTCCTGAAGTCTTAACAGGTCCAGACACTCCAGCTCAACGCGAGAAACTGGCAGTCCTTGTTTCAACCGGCAAATCAAAAGAGACCATCGGTGCCCAGCTCACACACGAGCAGGTGAAGCGCCTGACGGATAAAGAGGTTGAAAAGTACTACAAAAGGTATGAAGCCTATGTCGGCAACAAGATGACCGAGTCTATGATTGACATCGTTATAATGTTCGCAACCAAAGGCGCCGGCATGGTTGTTAAGATTGACGATGTGGAGGCCCTGCAGAAAGAACTCAAAAATGACTTCATGATTAACCATGAACTTTCATCTCTTGCTGGAAAAATTGCACTGCATTGTGGGCGATTCATGGCCTTGGCCAATGCTGTTTTTATCACTACAAAACACATCGACTTCAAAAAGGAGCCAGAAGAGTTGCCCCATCAACCTTCTCCACCTATACACACAAGCAGAGATGGGGAAGGTTACCCACTCGAGGGTTTTGATGAAGTTGACACATGTTTTGATGAAGTTTTTGACACATAATCTGGCAGGAACCTGGCAGAAACCTGGCAGGAACCTGGCAGAAACCACGAAGGTTTGAAATAAAAATATACATATATACACATGATGGCTCAACCACTCGAGACGGTGCCTGAAGAAACAGTCGCGCCAGCAGCACCCACAAACAACACGCACTTTACCTCTGATACCCCAAAGACTGCTCCAGCCAAAAACCCTGGTCGTGTTGCTTCTGGCAAAAGGCTTGCTGAGCGCAACCGCCTGGCAAGAGAGGCAAAAAAACAAGCACAAGCTGCTAAAGCAACAAATGAGCCTGCCCCAAACTCGGCACCCCAAAACTCGACAAATGAAGAAGCTAGCAGCAACACATTGTTTCTCATTCTTGGTGTTGCCGGGGTAATTATATCCGCTTGGGGCCTATATTACCAACGCGAGGCCATTATGAATACACTTAGACGCAAAGCCCCGACCCCAGCCCCTGGGCCGGCAGTGGTGAATGAAGTTCAAACTCCCCCACCACCGAGACGAAGAATTCGCGAGATGGAGTAAAAATCTTATATATACACAATGGCAAATCTCTTTCAAGGCTTCGTAAACGGGGCTGCAATCGGAGGTATTCTTTTTGTTATGCTTAAATTCAACATTGCCGCCCTAAAAACAGTTTGGCAATTAGCAACACAACAGATCAACGAGACAACGCATAATGAAGAGTCGACTGAAATTTAAAATCTTATATATACACCATGTCTGACAACAAGCTCGTGAAAGCTGTTCTTGATGCGGCCACAATAACTGGCCTTGTCGCAACTATTGGCTGGGTTGGCAAAAAGGTCGTCAAGGAAAATCTCACGGCCGACCCCAGCTCGAGTCTCATGAACTACGTGAAGTTCACTGCCGTCATGGCTGGGAGCATAGCTCTCAAGAAATATCTCGAGGACCAGAAGATCCTCCCTGCCTCAATGTAAATCATATATATAGCAATGGCCTCAATCGCTATTATGGTTGGTGGAACAATTTTGAATGCCGCTGCTTTCACTGGAGGCAACTATCTTGCAAAATATCTTTCCGGCGACAGTGGGAAAGCCGCTCTGGATGAGAAGATCAGACACGACAAGGCGTTAGAGGCCTATCAAGCGGCCTACGCTAAATATCAGAAAGACCGCACAAAGCTCCTTGACTGGATTGCCAGCAATGATCGGATCAAAGATCAAGCGAAACACAACTTTCAAGACACTGACCAAGCTCTAGTGCTCTACAACCAAACACATCGGGAGCAGCAAATAACACTCCCCAAAGAGCCCGAGTTCTCTGACTTCTATAAACCAGGCCCACAGCAGAAACAAGGCGAACTCTTGTTTATCGGCACTGGCGCTCTCGCCCTTGGATATGCAGCGTTTCGCTTTCTGTAAACACATGTATATGGAGGCGAAACTCTCAAAGGTCTATTACGGCCCCAAAGGCTATTGGAAAGGACTTGCCGCTGTCAAAAAGCTAACTGCAGCAGCCAAGGTATCTGAAGAGGTGGCAAAGAAATGGCTCGTCAAACAAGCTCTTTGGCAAGTATATCTCCCCGCACCACGCCATATCCCTCGCCCTAAGTTTGATGTTCAAACTCCTAATGCGGTGCATCAAGCAGATCTACTTTTTTTGCCACACGACAAACTGCCTCATGGGAGGAAAATTTACAAATATGCTTTGACAGTTGTTGATGTGGCTAGCCGTTACAAAGCAGCAGAGCCCTTGACTTCGAAAGAGTCTGATGAAGTTTCGAAGGCGCTTACACGTATTTACAGACGCGGGCCTTTGAAATGGCCACAACTGTTGCAAGTCGATCCGGGGACAGAGTTTATGGGGGCTGTGACTAAAGAGACTGAGGCTCATAAAACAACCATTCGTCGTGGACGTGTTGATATCCACAGAGACCAAGGGATTGTTGAAAGATTCAACAGAACCCTGGCTGAACGATTGTTTGGTTACCAGTACGCAGTTGAAATGAATCTGCCCTCTGGCCGTTCGACTGCTTGGGTTAAAAGATTGCCAGATGTTGTCTCTGCCTTGAACAATGAAGTAACCAGATTAACTGGAAAGAAGCCTGCTCAAGCAATCAAAGAGAAAGCAACATCAGCCAAGCCCGCGACCCCATATGCTAGGCCTGTTGGGGTGAATGAAAAGAAGCTCCCTCCTAGGGTTAATTTGCGATATCTGTATTACCCCGGTGAGCTTGAGGGTGGTAGTCGACGAGCGACTGATCCAATCTGGTCTTTGAAGGTCTACAACATCGAGAAGGTTGTCACCAAGCCAGATGCACCTGTCGTGTATTATCTGTACGACGGACCCAAGCGTGGTTTTGTCCGTGAGGAGTTGATGGTTGTACCGCCGGGCACTCAGTTGCCTCCGATGTCTTTGTGACCATATGCAAGCGTATGGACGCCATCGTCTTTTATCCAGCGCTTTGAATCAAAGGGCGAGAGTGTTGTCTTGTTTAGATGCACGCCATAGATCTGGTGATTCACGCTTCGAAGCATGTCCATCCCGTGTTTGAAGGCCTCCTTTCTGAAGAGGGCGTCTTTGTAGTTCTGGTGTGTGATCTCCTTCTTCGTCACAGCCTTGGTGGTGCCCTTCGCCTTCTTGATGTTCTTCTGACTGCCAAGCATGATTGAGTACATCTTTGAGCGTAGGCAGATCACTTCTGAGATAGGGGTGCCAGCGCACTCGTCCTTCATCTTGCCGATGACCTTCTTGTTTAGCTGGCTGTGAAGAAAGTGGTCTTTCGGGTAGTCGCTTGTGTCGTAGAGCTCATCGAGGCGATTCTCCATGTCCTTGTAGACATCCTCTGTCTTGATCTCTAGAAGCAGACTGTCTGTGTCTGTGTAAAGTAGGTCTACGCGAGGGCCGTACTTAAACTTGAGGTACTTATAGTAGAAGTCGTACATCAGAGTCTTAGAAAGATCAAGGATGCACATGCCGGTGTAGACTGGGCGTTTGAGTAAGATTTTATCCTTGTGCATTTGAATCCCTGCAAGATTTTCACCAAAGACTGTTGCTCTGGCGAACAGTGGGCTTGAGATAAGCTTTCTCAACTTGTCTGTCTCATTAGCGCGAACAAGCCTCATATCAATGCGTTTTCTAAGGTTCTCCATGGTCTTACCAAAGACAGAGTTGTTCATCAGCTTGAAGAAGTTCTTTTCGAACTCAGAAGTGGCTTGCTTTCTGAGTTCTGTGTTCAGCCTTATGTAAGGCTCCATCCAAGGCTTCTGCTCGAATTTGAGGATTCGATGAATCTTTTTCAACTTCATGCCTAGCTCTAGGTAAAGCTGAAGATTCCTGTAGTGTAGAACATATCTGTCTTTGTTCTTGAGGGTTAGGAGCAACTTCTCTGTCTTATCCTCTGCCTGTCCCTCTATCAATGCACTTTGATAAGGAGACATCCACGACTTTGCGACTCTATGCTTCTCTGGTGCTAGAGGGTAAGCATTGTGTTCATCGTGCAACTCCTCGGGGTATTCTAGATCAACCTCAAGGATGTAGCCAATCTTTCTGTTTGGGGACCACTTACTGATTTGGTGTTGTGTTGGGTACACTAAGCACCATTGAAAGTTGCCAACAGGGAGTGGTTGACTCATGGCCCAACCGTAAAGATTGTTTGCATCGAAGTACATGATGTAGCTTGTTTCTTGATCTGGGTTGTGGTCATCAAGAAAAGGGTTGTTCGCTTTGCAGAAGCGCCTGCTCTCCATTGAAATGCCGCCACGCATGCCCTTTTTGACAAAGAGGTGCATGTTTATGTCTGTGAGCAGTTCTAGGTTGATTCCTGTGTATTTCAAAAGAGCGTCCCAGCTGAGGCCCGGGGCTGTATAGTAATGCGCCGGGTCAAGTTTGTAGTGCTCGAGGCATGTTTTTCTGAAGTTCTCGAAGACATCTGCAAGGAGTAGTACGTCTGTCTCTAGGTAAAGATCATGATACTCGCCGAGGTCTTTACATTCGAACGTATCCCACACTTTCTGCGCATGAGTGTAGTCTTCATCACTGATGTGCTCCTTTTTGAGCTCGCTATAGAACGCGCTCTTCTCTGGGAGTGACTTCTCATCAAACCGCCTCCAAGAGTCCATGTACTCGTATGGATAGTTTCCTTTTTGCAGAAGGAGCTTGAGTTTATTGGGGTCCTTTTGATGGTTTGCCATGATTGTAAAGGACTCTGGTTCGTTTGATTTAACCAGGCTATCGAGGCTGGACTGCATGAACTGCAAGCTGTCGATAAACCTCAAGTTGCCAAGAGAGAAAGAAATGTACTTCTCCATATTTGTTGGGTTGCACTTCAGATCAGATTGTACTTCAGCTATGCCGCTCATGATATGATGTGCATCGTAGCCCTTCAAGTTGTGAAAGACAACAGGGATTGTAACAGTCTCCGGGTTGATTCTGAAGTGATTCAGATTACATGCATTGTGAGCAGCGCCTCGATACTTGCCTGTTATGTGGCAGTGATCTAAAACAGCGTCTCTCATGAAGTCTCGTACAAGAGACTTCCCGCAGAAGAGGCAATCAGCTTGCTCAAAGATGGGCTTTGTTTTTTGTTGCCTTTTGTTTCTTGGGCCTATGAAGGGAAACGCCTCCAAACGCCCTGTTTCTTCGTTTTGGATGTAGGTTTTTAATGCATTGGTGTAGCATTTGTTAGTTTTGCGATGAACAAGACCCACATACTCTCCCGTGTTCGGATCGTAGAATTCGATAGTGTCGTTGAAGTTCTCTTTGTAGAGATCATAATCACAAATGCTGCAGAAGTCTGCATTGTTGAAGTCTGCCCAGTCTGCTCGTGTCATTGATACGGGCTTCTTTTGATGAAGTTCGTCTCTTATCTCCCTCTCTAACAATTGACAATTGTATGCAATGTAGAAACCCCTCAACCGCGTCCTCACCTCTGTATAAGTATGGGCCTTTTGTTTTGAGATCAGAGCGAACAGCCATCATAGAGAACCCGCATGGTGTATGTACTGATGTTTTGGTTGCGCTGCTTTCTTTTGGGTCTGGCTTGCATGTGTCGATTTTTGTAACGAGACTTTCGAAGTCAGCGTAGATAACGTAAGGCACTTTCATCTGGTTCTGGTAGTTCTCGAAACGCAGGATGTTTTCACCATCTTTGGGCATTTCAGTTCGAACCGGCCTACCTTTGATACCTCTGCAGTCAATCAGATGTTTGTTGAGAACATCTTGCGATGAAAACCCTTGAAGGCATAGTTTGCAGAAATGAATCTTTCGGCCTGCCTCATAGTTGCTATGAAGAAGCCTACTTAGGCTTTTTATGTAGCAGTAGTGTGTGTTATTTTCATTGGTTATCAGCATTAGGTTGATTCGCCTTATATCAGGATCTTGTACTTCACTGATTCTAAGGACTGTTGTGTTACCGTTATGCCAGCCAAAGACGTTTATTGCGAGGTTATTGAGTTTTTCTACTTCAGAGATTTGATGCAAGGGTGTAGGGAAAGAGATGTTAGTGAAGTTTAAGCCATCCTCTGTCGGATACTTGGTTGGCCTGTCTGAATGCTTCGTATCTCGAGTGGGGAATAGCGCAGCTCGCAAACCCCATCGAAAGCATTGATTATCTGTGTTTTTGATGTTTATAATGGCCTGTTTTGATTTGAGCTTTGGAGGAAGAGGGATATAAGAACCACCTCTGATAGCTTGATATCTTGAGAAATCAAGAAAGACGTACTCAACTCTGTCGATAACCCAGCCTGAACCCATGTTTACCCATCTGGCTACTTCTTCCTTGTTTGAGTTGATAACAGCTTGTAGTTGCCCGTTGACTGCTGCTTGATAAAAGTGTGTTATTATGAGAGGGTTCTCTTGACTAAAATAGTGGGTGATTCTTTGTGTCCCGTCGGCTCCTTCCTTTGAAAAGTGAACAAAGAATGAAAAATTCACTTTGACTGGGCCGAGGTCTGTAATCTCTCTAACTATAGTTCGAACTATAGCAGGTTTGTTCTCTTGATAGAACAAATCGAGATCATGTATTGGATAGTCGGCAGGAACAGTCATTTTGTAGCTGTGAAGCCAGTCACGCCAACCCTGATTTCTACGAACGAAGCGAAGTGGTGCATCCATGGGGGTGTATATACAAAGGGGTTTACATTTCTTCAATTGGCAACACCGACTCCCCAGTTCACACAGGAGGCGTTAAATCATGCAATCTAACCCTTATTTGAAATGGGCTGTAACGCAAAGGCATCGTTAAGTGGGGTCGTATAGAATTAATCACTATGTAGTATAGGGAGTGGGTGCATCCGGCCCCGGCTCCAAAGGCCCGAGAAACCGCTTATTTTGACAAGCGAATGCAATGAGCCCTGGGGGCCCGCTAACTCAGGCGTTCGGGAGTTGTCAAAATAAGCGGTTTCTCGGGCCTTTGGAGCTGGGGCCGGATCACCCACTCCCTATACTACTGCATTTAGTATACCCTGAATATATCACACAAAAACTCCCCATTTCCATCAAATTTCCATTCCCAGACAGTCATCTCAAAGTTTTCACAGGCTTTCTGATGAGCACTCCACTACACGTTTGTATAGGAATCCCACCCCAGGAGTATCAATTTTTGTGAATGGCAGAGTGAGCATCAATGAACATCCTCAAAGAAAAAATGCATTTGAAGTGAAATTTTAAACTAAACACGACAAAACAAACAAGCAAAAAAAACTCTTACTCAAGCGAGTGGCGGGACTGCTAGGCAGCACAGTACAATTTTAAATGACTCGCAGTAAACACTGACGAAAGCAAGTTTTCACAAAATTGTGTTTTCGCGAAAGTATTTATTTTTATAGGGTTCCAGAATAGAAATGTTGTAATGAAATGGAAAGACCTGAATTTCACTCCAATCAAGTTCATAAAAAGACGGTAATAAAAGCTGGCTGAAAAAAAAACTACATAAAAGCTGGCTGAAAAAAAAATACATAAAAGCTGGCTGAAAAAAACTACATAGTCAAACGAGGTTTTAGTTGTGTACAACAAACGAATGTCTATCTCCGAGTGAGTGTTTCTACTACAAATACCATAAATCGAACGCCCGATTGACATTTCACACGACAAAAAAAATTAGTAGAACGTGAACAATTGCGAGTTTTACAGGGGGATAATTACTGTATTTACCACAAAGCTAATTTATTAGCTTTTAGCTTACTAGCTATACACCATGTATAGAGGCTTTTTTATTGCGAAGAAATATACAATTAACGTAAAAAAATGTTGCCTTACCTTGATCTCGGAGAAACTACTGTGCATTAAAAGCGCCGTCCGTGAAGAACTAAATTTTCCAAATTGAAGGGGTTCCGTAATGAAAAAAAATCGTTGAATAAACTAAAGAGAAGCCACCGAAATCGCACTCGCATCGGGATTGACAAACTCTGCTCGTGCTCGTGCGCAGAACACGAATCCGCTGACTGATACCTCCATGATTGCTTTGCAAGTTGTGAGAACATCGCTTGGATTTCATTTAAGAGAATGTATGGGAAGTTGCTTACCCCCCCTGGACAACATTGAATTTATAATGATTACTTATCCATACCCCGTTTCGCAGCTAAGGCAGCCATGTTGATTTTCTCCCCAGGGCATCCCATAATGAACATTGAAAACAAAGGTCATTATGGGATGCCCTGGGGGCAAAATTAATATGGCTGCCGTATTTGTTACTTCAATATGGCAGTAAAGAAATAAAATTCCAAAACAGTGAAGAAGAAAAAACAACTTTCTATTGATATTTCTTGATTCAGGAACAATACAAAATTCACAGCTTAAGCTTACAACAAATGGTTAAAACATCGTTGCCTGTGTTTGATCTGCCTGTTCAGTCTCTCACATCAGTACCAAATTTTCAGAACATCTAAGTACGAACTGAGTCGTGATCGCTGTTGTTTACAAACGTTTTCGTTTTAGCTCCTACAGCCGTAATGACGACATCGTTTAACTTCAATCCGCTTAAAACAAAAGTCAAAAACTTTTCTGAGGAAGTGTCAAGTCTGTATCATATTCCAGAGGTGATAACTATAATGTAATTTGTGATAATCGGTATTAACATAAATTAATATTTTGCCGACACGGAGCAGAGAACTGGGTTCTAGTGTAGTGCGCAGGGGCTCACGGTTCGTGAGTTTGAAAAGTGTTCGTTGATAGATTTGTGTCATTCTACGGTCAGCCTCGCCGCCTCTAGTACTGTTCAAACAAGTTCAATGTTACCCCAATTTTTTGCTTTCCTCCCTGGCAATATGAATGAGGCTACAGCGGTTCGACTAATAACACAGAACAACCAGGACCCTCTTGGTCAGTTTAAGACTCTGGTTTAAGATTCCAGTTTAGCTCTCAAGCGTTCAAATGAGGATATGGCTGCCCAGCAGATGACAGAAATCAAAAGAATCAAGCGCGGTTTCACTCCCCAATTCAACAAGAAGAGCAGCGAGGACCAGTACAACGTCAATAAAGCGATTAAAGAAACCATGAAGGACGCAAAGGCCGCTCTGGAACGCAAAGATATGCAGAAATTAAAGGATGCCTTAGACAAAGGTTTGGCTCTCGTGCAAGAGCGTGAAAAATTCATCCTGCTTGCAGATAAGTCACCGTTTGGTTGGAAAACTGTCAATGAATACAAACATCATGATTTGGCCGACGACGAAGAAGACGAAAAGAAAATTTTACAGAGCCGTAAGCGTTTCACCCGCGCGTTCTTCCCACCAACGAAAACCTTGCCGACGTCCATTCAGGCTAAATCTCCACAGATCGCAAGACAACAATCATCTAATTTCTTCTCTCGCCTTAATCAACAACATTTAGTGCAAAGATCTGCTACTGGTGTTTGCTTTGCGTGCGGAAAACCTCTGACGCTGTTCAGACATGGAGTTGGACGAAGATTACTATCAGAAGGACTCTTGCCCATCATCTCTATATTTTGTTTTTTTGGACCCCGAAGTACAATGCGAATTTAAATCTGACCAGGAATTCGTATCGGTCTGAGGGAGATTATATTGAGTAATTGAGTTCTGGAAGAGCATTAACACGCCGAAGTTTATTATCGATGTTATTCCATTTGTATGCAAATTGCCGTTGCTCAAAATTCCCACGTCTTTTACGGCCAGTAATAACACGTTAGCTTTGAAGGATTCTAGTTCCATTGAGAATGTCATAAACGAGCTCATTAGTCCACATTGTATTACTGAAGTTTACGAGCCACCTTTCACTATGGACTCTTTGTTTGTGTTAACGCAAAAATCTGTTTAACGCGTTTTATTTTAGATGTGCGTCACGACAAGAGAAAATTTTAGATGCGAAGACTTGACTGTTGCCTAAGAGATTTAGAATCCGGGAGACTATACGTTCTCTTTTGATCTTGTGGTCATCATCATGTTGAAGATCTTCGTTCATCGAAAGTTTCTTTCTTTTTCTTGGACATTTTCCGCCGGTCACGCTAGATATTTTATAAGTTTCAGTTTTACCTTTCGGTTTTAGTTTAGCGCCTTACCTGTTTACGGAATTGTTTAAGCCGTTAATTGAGAAATGGAGATCTGAAGCCGGGTAAATTGTTGCCTTCTTAGACGACGGTCTCGTCGCTGCTGTCGGTTACAACAACGCAAAGATTGCGAGCCTTCAGGTTCATGCCGATTTGCTTACCTCTGGTTTTCTTCCTAATGAAGCCAAATGTCTTGGGGCCCAACTCAGGTAATTTCTCGGCTCGGATCTGTCATCAACACGTACGGCCATGTCGGAAATTTACGCTACATATAGACAGACAGATAGATGTGTTCCATATTGGTCGCTTCTTTTCGCGTCCCAGTTCGTAGGATTGCGAGGGTTAGCGGGGAAAATAATTTCACTCGGTTACTGCGTGGGCAACGTCTCCCAGCTTATGACTAGAAATCTATTTGCTATGATCAACACTGCGTCGACATCACTTTCCTCCCGAGAATGCTGAATGCTGAATTGATCTTCGGGAAAACCAACGTAGCGAGCCTTAACGGCATACCTATTTGGCCAGCCCGTCATAAGTCCTCTTATGAGTGATATATTCCGATGCAGTGGCCTCATCTTGTGGAAGTTTTATAGTTTCGACGGCAAAATTTTTCATCAATACCCGTTCCGATTTCGAGAAAGCGCAAGGTTCCACGTTCAGAGAGTTGCTTGCCGTTTTTCCTGTCATTGAAAGCTTTCTAGGAGGCCAGTAAGCCAGTTACCTGGTCTACTGATAATCTAAAGGTCCGGCTTTACAACAGCCTGCAGTAGGCATCTTTCAGAGCTGTCTGTTCAACGACGTTGACATCGACATGCAGTGGATACTATTAAGGGATCTAAATACTATTGCAGGTGTTATATTCAAGTTCATTGATTATGTCGATTACACCATTGATGGCACGGTTTTCTATGCTCTCGACGGTTTAGCGGGTCCTCATACCTGTGATAGGTTCGCATGTTCATTCAACGCTAACGTTAAATGTTTTCAATTCCAGATTCTACCAACCCGGTTCCAGCGGTGCATACGCCTTTGCCCAAAATTGGTCCCATCACGACAGCCGGCTGCGTCCTCGGGTTTACTTAACGTGCATAGTCTTCAGCCATACGAGATCTTGCAGTGCTAAGGGAGCTCTCAGTGTACCATTTTGGAGGTCTGCCCATTTCTGGCCCATTCTGCGTTTAGATGGTTTTCCACTGGAGCACCTTTATTCATGATTGGGGCATTCTATCTAATTTAATTTGCCTAATTTACTTATAGATGTCAAGCCAGAAACTCTATTTTCGGTTGTAATCCCGTGACGGTCCCTTCATTAGCAATTCGTATTGACTTTAGTATCGCTCCTAGGTCGGGCTACGAGTTATCTAGTGAGAGCTTTCGTGTCCCAAGTGAATGCACAGAGATATGACTATTTTGCTGAGATTTCCTACTGAACGTATTTCAACCAGAGTCGAGTTTCTAGGGTATTTTTTTTTTCCTAGATTGAATTGCCTGTTAGAGGTGTTATGCCTTAGATGGGCTTAATGAATGCCCTAGATGGGCTTAGCGTTATGCCCTGGAGGGGCTTACCGAATGCCCTAGATGGGCTCAGCGTTATACCCTGGAGGGGTTTACCGAATGCCCAAGATGGGCTCAGCGTTATGCCCTGGAGGGGCTTACCGAATGCCCTAGATGGGCTCAGCGTTATACCCTGGAGGGGTTTACCGAATGCCCAAGATGGGCTCAGCGTTATGCCCTGGAGGGGCTTACCGAATGCCCTAGATGGGCTCAGCGTTATACCCTGGAGGGGTTTACCGAATGCCCAAGATGGGCTCAGCGTTATGCCCTGGAGGGGCTTACCGAATGCCCTAGATGGGCTCAGCGTTATACCCTGGAGGGGTTTACCGAATGCCCAAGATGGGCTCAGCGTTATGCCCTGGAGGGGCTTACCGAATGCCCTAGATGGGCTCAGCGTTATGAAATGCCCTAAATGGTTTTCAATGTTATGCCCAAGAGGGGTTCAATGTTACGCCCTAGATGGGTTTTAATGTTACGCCCAAGAGGGGCTCAATGTTATGCCCGAGAGTGGCTTAGACAGGCTCAATGTTACGTCCAAGAGGGGCATGATGATATGCCCTATAGGGGATCATCCCTATTTTCTAAGAGGAGCTAAACGGGGTTTAAGTTTGGTATTATGCTTGTCGAATCAGTTAGGATAGTTTTCTGTTTTTGACAGCAGGGTTGCGAGCGCAATTTAAATTCATTTTTTTTTATTTCCCGTTCGTCCGTACATTTTTCTTTATGAGTTCGTCTCTTACATTATATGTGTTTCATAATGTTCTTAGATATCTCCTCGTCCGCATTTTGGTCTGCAGGAAGCCCGGACAACGTACCAAGTTATCCAGCTAAAACAGAATCTGAAATTCACCGTGCTTGCTTCCAAAACCACTGGGTCATCGCAAAACTACCGTTAATAGATGGCGAGACTTTGCTAAAGACGTGTTGCGTATTCCTGATTTTCCGGTCAGACCTTTGGATCGTGCCCTGCATCTGCAACATCTGCTCGAGTCCACAAAGTCAGTGTCTGCATCAATTGTGCTTTCTACTATACGCTTTTAAGTGGGCGCATTAGCTGGCCAGAGTTGATTCCCCTTCAGTACACCCGACTGTCATTGCTGCAAAAGAAGGCGCTCTTCGCCTTGCCAGCCAACCTACCACCAGGAGGAACGAGCCCCTCGAAGTTACTCGTCTCAAGCAACTTGCTGAAAGAAAACTGATTGGGACAATCTTCTGCAATTAAAAAGTCTAGTTATGTTTATTCTCACTTTTTCAGGTTTCCTTAGAAGCTCTGAGTTATGTCTTATTCGTAGCAGGGATGTCCAGTTTAGCTTTGTTCATAACTTAAACGCAGAAAGCCCGGATAGCTGAGAATATCCACTGCCCGCAGTTAGCAGGTTAGCTGGTCGAGGCGAGCAGCTAAAACATTTATGTTAAGGATTCACTACCAAGCAGACTTGAAGTCTTCAAGTCCTTGTCGCTCTGAGCTCTAGCCCGTTCTTTTGCTGTCTACTATGGGCCTGGCTGACCAACGCGCCCATGCCTCAACGTTTGAGTGTGTTCGGTTGTGTAGTGAAGGCAAAATATGTAATTTGTGATAATCGGTATTAACATAAATTAATATTTTGCCGACACGGAGCAGAGAACTGGGTTCTAGTGTAGTGCGCAGGGGCTCACGGTTCGTGAGTTTGAAAAGTGTTCGTTGATAGATTTGTGTCATTCTACGGTCAGCCTCGCCGCCTCTAGTACTGTTCAAACAAGTTAACTTTCGTCTTAGTTGTTTATTGTAATACCTTAAGATTTGTTATCGGCAGTTTTAGCCGCATTTTAGTCGTTTGTTTCTTAGTTAAAACACCTTAAAACCCCAAAGGTAGCACCACTGCATAGGTCGGGGGTACACGGTCCCTATTTTTTCCAACAGTTGGTTTTTTGGGGTTTACGTGTCCGGCTCTGGTGCGGTTAGAGTTATCGTTATATTATAGTTCTTCGTCAATAACAAAATGTATCGTGGGCCTGGCCGGCCAACCTAGAGTTATTGTAATATTATAGTATAGTATATTATAGTAATATTGTAATACGATAGTCCTTTGTCAATAATAAAATGTATCGTGGGCCTGGCTGACCAACGCGCCCATGCCTCAACGTTTGAGTGTGTTCGGTTGTGTAGTGAAGGCAAAATAGGCATTTTTTTCGAAACCTTTGCTCCTTCATTCACTCCGTGTCGAGCGGTTGAACTTTCAACCAGATTTCATTCAGCCTTGCCGAAATAACTACAACACAACACGAAAATTTGCGCCCTTTTTTCTGCAATCATGTGGTCAATTATCTTTCTCTTTTCTTTTTTCTCTTTTTTTTTTTTTCTTCTTTCTTTTCCTTATTCTATCTCATAATTCACGCATTTTTTAAAAACACGAAATTGCAGGCAATGGTCAATTTCACTTTCCTTCAAAATACGGCGAAATTTACCTCCATCGCTGGACATAAGTCATGTAGACCTCACCTATATAGAGGTTTTGCACGGCAGCCATGTTGCATGGCACGAACAATGGAAATGTTTTGCATTAGAAAGAACATTCTTTCCCATGGGAAAAAGAATCTATTGTTCCTGCCATGCAACATGGCTGCCGTGCAAAACCTCTATAGAGAGCTTTATGACCTAATCTCGGCAATGTATCAATCTGTTGAATATTAAGATATTATATAAGGCCTATACACGGCGGCCGTATTGATATTCAGGAACGAAACAAAATGTTTGCTTAAAAATATGGTTTAATTTGCAGAGCAGGAAATGTTATTATGTTGAGCAGCAACGTGGCCACGGTGAAAACGCCCTACTTTATTTTTCCGAAAGATATATCTTATAACGGTGAAAGCTATATCTTATAACGGTAGCAAGTTAATGGTATCCACGGTAGCGTGGCCGAGTGGTCTAAGGCGCTGGTTTAAGGCACCAGTCTCTTCGGAGGCGTGGGCTCGAATCCCACCGCTGCCAAAGTTCTTTTTAGAAAAGGGAGGAACAAGAAAAACTTTTTATTTCTTCTATGTGATGCACCAACACAACCGTTTTTCATCATTAATTAGACTTATCCAGATTAATTGCTGTTTTCTTTTTTTATCATTTTAAACAGAAGCTGACAAGGTCCCATAACAAATGAGCTTCTGGTTCAAATTATCAAGAGAAACCGTGAAAAATTATTCTTTTAAATTATTACTGATGTATCTTTCAGATCTTTCACACTGAGGTTTTCTGGCAATGGCAGAAAAATTTAGACTACCATTTGTTTGAAAAGTAGTTCTCGCAGAAGCAAAAAGTATTCATCCCTGAGCCTCAATGTGATTTCTCTTCTTTTATTCCCATAAGTCTCGGGAGCCAAGGTATTCGCAGAGGTATTCTTTCGCATATATGACATTTCTCCAGATATTTCTTCCAAAGAAGTTTCTATCAAACAAATGAATTTATTTCTATCTCAGGAATGAATAAACTTTTTATGTATTTTTTTTAACAATATCTTCTTTTAAACTCTGTGAATGTCACTAAACTAATGAATTCCTATTTTTGTATTTTTTAATGAATTCCTATTGTATTGTATTTTCAATGACAACGTTTCATCAATTAGGTGTATGGCATGTATAAATTAGCCGAAAGTGTTAACATAACTATTTCTTACACATTGAGTATTGCAGTAAAAAGAAAAGAAGTGTAGAATCCTTGCTGAATCAAAAAAAATATTTGGCAGCGGTGGGATTCGAACCCACGCCTCCGAAGAGACTGGTGCCTAAAACCAGCGCCTTAGACCACTCGGCCACGCTACCCTTGCCGATAAACCAGGGCAAATATAATGATAACAATAATGATAATACTTATCCATTTCCAGTCGCACTTGTAGAATACGGTATTCCTTATATTTGCTACTTCCATATGGCAGTAAAGAAATAAAATACCAAAACAGTGAAGGGGAAAAACAACTATCTATTGATATTTCTTTTTTAAGATGGTTATAATGATATATAGAGGAGCGGGGTCGTAGCTGTCCAAACGATGTGTGATTGGCGAATGATACAATTGATATATCACTTGAACAATGTCCCTATCCCTAATCCCTATCCCAGCGGGACAAATATATTGTTTTCTTAGCGAATATAGTTACTATATAGCAAATTTCATAAAAATATTCAAATGCCCATAACAATGATTAGATAAAAATAAGTAAACACATACATACATACATAAATTGAAATCCTAATTCTAATCTTGTACTGATAAAATTAATAAAAAATACCACATAAAAAAGGTGAAAACCTACAAAATACAAAGCTATGATAAAAATGTTAAGCGAAAAAGCTGCGTTTATTGTGTGATTATTATAATTATAATTATTGTGTTAGATTTTTTAAGAAAGTTGTGGTTTTCAGTGTTTTTACTGGCGTGTTGTGTGTTTCTGATGTGTTGTTGTAAATTGCGTTTGGCAAGAGAAAATGCATGCGACAAAGTTTTACTGTCAAAATTGGCTTAAATAACTTTCTGAGCCGGGTCGTGATAAGAGGCATGGGTGAAATATGGAAAGGGCCATTCGACAGTATGTGAATCGCAGCTTGGCAGAGAGGCTTTTAACTTTAACAAAGCTGGTATACGCAACATTTCGTAGAGTACTGAAATAATAACATTGAAATGGGAAAAGATCATAAGATAAAAGGGAATTTTCCTAAAACCATAATATCATGATGGAGGCCTATTAAATTATAGATGGTGTATGGAGTGTTTTCACATGACGTCACGGCGGCCATGTTGGTGTCCCAAGACAATAAAACGGCGGCCATATTGGTGTCCCAAGCTAATCCTGTGGGGATTGAACTCCTTTCTAATGCAAACACTTTGTTTTGTTCAAATAAATTAGCATAGCTGCAGACCACGTGAGTGAAAACACTCTATAACGATGTCTTTTTATCGGCACACGTTTAAAGAACGAGGTATACATGCATGCCGATGGATCGTTCAGTGTTTGTTGTCATGTGTTAATTTACGTGTCCAGCTTGGTGAATTTACGATGTTTTTTTTATCGGCGCAACATATTGGGATAATTTTGTTTTGGGAAGCGATCAACAGGTAACGGCCCTTATCGTAGATGAGTACGCCACGCCAACATATCAGCGGTTTCTCGTTTTCTTGACCCTATAGTCTCGTTTTGATGTTTACGCCCATCGTCGTCAGAGGTGCTCGTAAACATCAAAACGAGACTATAGGGTCAAGAAAGCGAGAAACCGTTGATATGTTGACGTGGCGTACTCATCTACGATAAGGGCCATTCGTCGAGCTAGCGATTTTTCGTAATTTTTGCAAATTTTGCAAAATCCGCAAATTCCGGGATAGTGAGTTAATTAGCATCACAAAAGAGTTCACAAATTTGTAAATTGTGCAACACACTGCCGAAAAATCGTCGAGCCAGCGATTTTTCGCAGTTTTCGCAAATTTCGTAAAATCCGCAAGCTGGCTCTGGGGTTGCGACTTAATTAGCATCACAAAGAAGTGCAAAATTTGTATAAATTTGCAACACGCTGCTGAAAAATCATTAAGCTAGCGAATAGTGAAAATAGTAATAAATTAAAATAGCGATAAATTGTAAAAATTCTCAAAATTTGTAAAATCTTCAAGACCACAGCGAAAAATCGTAATAATTGTAAATGTTTGCAACTGCAATACTCGCCACATTTGTTGGAACACATGTGGGTCTCTCTTCCTTCGGGCTCAATGTTGGTTTGACATTTAGTGATCTCAGAGCCGCAAAATTCAACATTGGGGGGAAGGACGCCAACTGTAGGGTAAATATGTTTTGAGTGTGAGGTGTCCCAACTAAATGCGACGAGGATTGTGTGCGTAATCTTGGACATATGTGGGTGTCCGTAATGCGGGCTTCGACTGTAAATGTAAAAGCCTCCTATTGCGACTGTGAAATGAAAAAAAAACACTATCAATTTATTTTACAGTATCACAGTGAATGTATGGGATTTCGGCCGGGAACAAGACAACTGTCCATTATAACGGGGTGTCCGTATAAAGCGGATGTCCTTAAACGGGATTCGACTGTATATGTCAAAGCCTCCTATTACAACTGATAAATGGAACAGTCAATGGCTTCTACAGTGTCACATTGAATCGTCGATTGTGGAGTAGTTACACTGCTGGCTTTGCTTCTTATGTTCGCTTAAAGCCCGGTTTCACTACTCATAGAGTACTTGTTCCCCTTAGCATCGTGAGCCAAGTAAGAATCTTATATACCAAAATAGACCTATTATACACCGGGAGGAGTACAATTGGATTCAAAGTGAATTAAAGAGGTGGTACGAAGGCGATTTGGGGTTTGAAATTCGCAATTTTGTTTTTCGTTAGCACCGTTGTAGGACAGAAATGCAGAAAAGAAGAAACGCTTTCCAGTAAGCAGACCACTTGAGGACAGCTAGTAGAATTGACACTGAAATAAAGTTGATTGATTGATTGATTGATTGAGTGATCGATTAATTACTAATTTGATGATTTAGCGAAACTCTTCAGGGATTTTTCGTTTGTTCGTCTTGCAATTAGAACGCAATTAGAACCTTCGGTGTCATTTGGAATAACGTCATAATCACTGCAATCGGTGGGATCTTTGTAATCTCACGTGTCTTTGCATCAATAAGTCACCTGACCAATTATTTTTAAACTTGTAGCTCAAGTTATTTGACTTCAAAAGTTGAAAGAGCATGCCTTAATTTGACAAATCACAAGTTTTTGTGAATTACTACACCCAATAATTGCAAACAGCTTTTGATTCCAACATAATCCTCACTGTATGTACATGGCCGATTTGGAAATAATAAAAATTGGTGTATTCTCAAATAACTCGAACGCACTCTATTCATCTAATTAAGATTACTACTAGTATGTACGGATAAATCATTTATAAAATTCTGGAGACACATTTTAAAATGACCAATGGACATACACTGTAATTTTCAAAGAGTTATATTAACTCCAAAAGTGGAGTAAAAAAAAAAGGTACAGGATAATCCCTTTTTTGGGGTCATTTTAACTCCAAATTTAACTCCGAATTGGGGTTAAAATAACTCCAACCACTAATGGAGTTAATTTAACTCTACTATACAGCAAGGTAACTGCTTTTGGGGTTAAAATAACTCTTTTTTGGAGTTGAAATAACTCCGAAAAAATTAACTCCAGTGCAAGGAGTTAATTTAACTTCACTTTAGGAGTTATTTTAACTCTTTGAAAATTACTGTGTATGGGGTATTATGTGACTGAAAAATGTTTGTGTCTAGATTCTTTGCATGGGTGAGGGATACTGCACTTGTTGATGCCATTAATAAATCAATTTATTCGTTTATTTTCTTATTATGCTATTAATTCTACGGGTAGTTGACTATGAAGTAAAAACTGTACTAGCCCAACAAACTAGTAAATTTGAAAGTGTATTAAAAGTTGAGACCTTCCAACTTCTGAGAGCTTATTTCAGTGACCGAGTTGTTCATGTTTCCTGTAGAGTGGATTCACATAACCATTGAAATAGAAATAAAACAAATAAACCATAGTGATCACTTTGGCTAATCAAACATTACAATCCAATTAACCAATCAGAACTCGTAGCGTCAAGCGCGGGAAAACGCGTGCAAGAGGGAAGTAACGGTTAGCTTTGGTTTTACTTTTGATTGGTTAAGAAAGTGGCAACAGATTTTTTAGCCAATCATAAAGCGTTTCAATGCGAAACCAAAGTAATCGTCAAATTGCTTTCGCTACTCAATTGAAATTATGTTATGTCATTTTTAACAGGTGAATACGCGCATGCGTAATGAATGGGTTATCGGCAACGGAGGCAGATGTGCAAATGAGTACTCACTCGCTCCTTCCATCAGCTGTAAACTTAGTGACATAATGCTTTGTTTCGAATGAATCCAGCGATAACAATAACTAAATTGTTGTTAACGAATATAAACTGTATAAACAACAATAAGCTTAAAGAAGTTTCGCATTTAGAGTCTTTAATGCAACATTAAAATCGATCTAAAAGGATTTTTCAACCGAGACACGCGTTTTGATGCGTATCTTTCTTAAAGTAATTAAATTTATCCGGTTTGAAGTCAGTGATCACGGTAGCCGAGTGGTTTAAAGCGCGGAATGGCAGTCGAAGGGCCCGAGATTCGAGTCTCGCTCGACACTTCCTTTTTTTTCTTTCTTCTTCGGACTGAACATTATGAAAGTGATGTACTGTATTTTTCTTTTTGCGTTTGTCAAAAATCCTTACGTTGACTTCAAAAAAAAAATATTGAACCTTGTCAGTGTGAAAACATAAGCTTACCGCAATATTGCGTTACGTGTTAGCATTTCTTATTCACGTGTTGGCTCTTAGTAGCCTTTGATCTTTTGACTATGTATTCAATAACTGTAAACCCTTGCTTCACGGGTTTTCTGAAATCATTTTATTTATAACCATTTCTCGTATCTGAATATGAATAACTGAAAGGTCCCAACTTACCGTAATATATTTCAATCAACGTTTTTATGTCTTTTTAAAAAATATCTTCTATACTAACAAAACATATACACGCGGAAAACACAGTGGTTTCCATAAAAAGGCAATCTTAAGGGGGAAGTGCCACGGAGATTTGGATTCTTTTGGTCACAATCATGCTACAATACATTAACTTATTTACAAACTACCGACTAAATCACCAACAGAAAGAAATCATTATCAATCAATGCACGAAATAACGAAAAGTTATGGTCTGTTCTTGCCCATTTTTGAAACAAAAATGTGTTGCAATTTATACACTAAAGTGTTAATTTAACCCAAAACTGAATCATTATTTTTCGGCTTCTGTTACCAACACACAAAAAAAATAGTTTGGTTTTTGAAATGACACCAAATTCCCGTGTCACTCCCCCTAACTACCATTAAAGAACTTTAAATGCAGAGGAACACACATTATGGTCGTGACTAGAAAGGATACTCCAAAATCAGGTTGGATCACCTCGGACACTTATTGAGAATTATATAACGTAATGTCGACACTTACAATTTATTTTCAATAAATTTTTAAGTGTAAAAAAGAAAATCTAAAATCCCCACTCAGGATTGAACCTGCGACCTCAGCTAGACTTGGGCTTTCATAGCCTACCGTACCACTGTACCACCTGGCTTCTCGGGTTGCTTAGTCCTAAATTTAACTATATAAACTACTGCCCCTAACCTCAACTGAAAGCTAACCAGTTACTCCGTTATATAAGTCTCAATAAGGTGTCCAACCTGATTTTGGAGTATCCATTCTAGTCACCACCCACACATTATAGCTTGTTATATGCGTTCACCGCAAGGCCGCTAATACGACCACGCTGACGAAGCGTGGTTGTCCAAGTGATCTAGCTATATCCATTTTTCAAGCAAGGCAACTGCTAGTTATTTTTTGACTAATAGTGATTATCTCTAAGTATATTTAAAAGTGATATTTTTTCTATCTTTGGCTTCGTTAAGAATGTCATTATTAAGTACATCAACCTGTGAAACAGGTTAAACAGGTAATACTAGCAACTAAGTAATCTCATGAAAAGACAAGACGCAGCCAAAATAAGCAAGTAGGATCTGGGGCATTCAAAAGGTTTCTATTTTATATTTGTACGTTTGTTTTAACCAACATTAAAAAATCAAAATTCACTGTACCAAAAGTAGAGTTTTGTAACAGAAAAAAATGTGGTTTTCTCAAACGTTGACGGTAACTAGCGAATATCTCTTGTTTTTCTGGACTGAAAAACAGTTGGTTTTCCCTATTACGCCTGCAGTGTAGGCGTGATTTTTGGTGAGCGAATGCTGAATTTAGTGTTTGGTCGTCATTTTGGTTTTGCAAAACGTCGGGGGCTGGGAGGAGTGAAAGGGGTGGGGAGGGGTATTAAAGAGACTCCTACACCTTTGGTGGTGTCTTTTGACTCGCCTCAGTCCACGGTTTAACTCGGGGCTCGTTCGCCCCCCAAATACACCTGAAAATAGCTTTGAAAATAACTCTGACTAATTCCTCGGCAATAAAGAGATCGAGCTTATCATTGAAATGCACTTTAAAAAGAGTGAAAACGTCAAGCAAAACTGCATTTGAATGAAAAACTCGATATCTTTACCGCCGAGGAGTTAGTCAGAGCTATTTGCAGGGAGTAATAATTTAAGTCTGAGGAAACTTTCTGTGGTAGTTTCATGATAACTTGTGAGACCTATGGAATGTTTTGACCGCTTACATTTCAAGCAAGAAAAAGCACGTGCTAAAAATGTTTCAGCGAATTATTCAAAATCGAACAGTTTAATTTGTTTGACTTTTTCTCATTTAGCGTGCTACACTGTGTAGATTATAGTGCATTTATTCGATTTTCTCGGGTAACCCGAAAATCGGAAGATAATTAGGAAAAACTGTTTTTCGCCATGTTTGTTTACCGTTGCTATGAAAACACTGATTAGCATAAAAAGAGCATCACCCAAAACTTTCATCCAAGCCTGATATCTGGTATCAAATTCAGATTCATTGAGCTAAAATAAGATTATGTATAAGCGCATTCAAAAAGGGAAGTGTGACCCAAAAAAAAACTACTTGGAGCTACCTTAATCCGAGGGGGAGACGCGCGAGCCTCACGCGCCAGTAGTTCTATCCCCAGTCTCACTCTTTGTATTTAGACTCGCTTCAGTTCTTTTCGGCCGATTCAGTTATCACGGCTTTCCTTTTTTTTTGGTGGACTCGCGCTAAAATACGGACTGTTCTGCAGTCCATTATTGTTCATGCATGTTTACACCACAAGGAACAGAATTGGTCTCCTATTGTTTTTTAATACTCAGTTACAATTTAAGATAAGCTTAATTTTCAATCGCCTCCTTGAAAAGTGATTAAATATTCAGAATAAAACTGACCCAAGCAAAAAACGACGAAGATTAAAGGGTTATTTACGTCATCCACGACGGTATCGTAACATTCTCCAGAATTGTTGTTCA
This sequence comes from Cladopsammia gracilis, assembly GCA_022457155.1. Classification (NCBI taxonomy): domain Eukaryota; kingdom Metazoa; phylum Cnidaria; class Anthozoa; order Scleractinia; family Dendrophylliidae; genus Cladopsammia; species Cladopsammia gracilis. The sequence goes on along the minus strand of JAJGOT010000461.1, from coordinate 128,974 downwards.
GTGGAGGCATGAATAAGCCTCGTCTTCCTGCAGCATACTCGCCAACTAAGACCCTTGCCAAGTACATACACCTGTGTCCATTTTCATCTGGTGGTGAATCTCCCGCTGAGTAGGTTGCCTGTGCAGCAAAATACATCCCGTCTCCAAAGGCACCCACTTAAAATAAACAAAGTGAAACAGCATAAGCAATGTTGATGGGATATACTGAATCATAACCTTGACATGCACAACTTCCAACAATGCAAATCCTTGCAACAAATGTCTCGTAAAATTCAACAAAAGTTGTCCTGCTCGTCCAGAAATGTTATTTATTTGGCTTCTTGTAATAGAAGTAATTTACAGTATGTAGGAATAAACATCAAATGAATTTCAGATTAGACTCCCAAATCATTGGTTTTATATATCTTATGATGTGTTCACATTAGGATAGTGTAGAGTAACATGTTTCCAGTAAACATGCATGTACATTAGTTTTTAATTTCAAAACACGTTTCGCGCCTGGTTCTGTAATTATTGCGGTTTTACGAAACAGGCATAGCTCGCATAACATCTTGAGAATTACACATGAACCGAAAAAAAATAGAGCTCAAACTTGCTGTTGCATGATTTTGTGATTTACTCTTACTTAAAGGGCAATTATTAAATACTTTGTTGAACAAGGAGACGACCACCGACACTTGTAAGTTAAAAAAAAAACATGCGTTCACCACAAGGTCGCTACCATAACCATGACATACTGATGAAAACATCTGAACGGTAAATAAAAGAATGAATAATCTAATGCAATCCACGACCTTAAAGATATATACAAAAAACAACAATCAACCGAATCTACTCACTTTCTTTATGACAAAAAAGACCAAAACGATTTATGTCATTGCAGTCAGAGCCTTTAGCCCCGTGAAACAGGCATCTCTCGTTGCTCCCACGAGCTTTCACTTTGTCCATCATCTGTTTCTTGATTGCATATTCCTTATAAAGGGTGGGGTTTTGGATTCGCTCTATCCTAATAATTCTTTGGATGCCAGACTGAAAAAAATGGTCACTGACTTTCTTGTACTCCCGAGCATCTGTCGTAGGATCCAGCTGGACAAGATGTACTGCGACTTCTCTCCCAGTGCTTGGATTAGTTGGTTGAGGAACCCAATAATCCGGAAGTACAACTTCTGCTGAGATAGAAAAGAAATGATTCATTAAATCCAACGTAGACTAAATACTCTAACTCGGGTTACAGCACTAAATAATGTGTTTCTAAAATCAAGCGCTCAATTTGAAGATTTTGTTAAAAGGGACTGGAAATGAATATTGAATTAAGCATGCACAACTCCCCCCTGCTTTGGCTACTTTGCTGAAATTTCAAATACAGTTACTCTGAAACTAGTTTTGCTTAACGTTTAGTTGTAGTGTGGGTATTGTCCAGTCTCTTTTGAATCTCTTGTTTATGTCATTTTGTGATCGCAACATCCCGAACAACAATTAACTGCCCAAAATATGGGAGGCGGGTGCAATGTGTGAAGGAGAAAGGAATTGTCTTCAACACTTGTAAACGACGCCGGGAAAGGAATTCCCCTTATTATAAAAAGGGTTTATAATTTCATAATTGCATAGTCAAAATCATGGCTCAAAAACGTATCCTTTTTCAGCCCTAAACTTTGTTCAAAAGAATTGGAATATCTTCTGGCATAACAGTTTTAGGCCCCGATTATATGAGCCGGGCTAACCCGGTTAGCCGAGCTCGCCCGGTTTGCCGAGATCTCGGCACGCCTGTTAAACGCAACAAAAAAAATCAACTTTGCGATTATATGACAACCGGGCTGAAAATTTTCTATGTAATTGCGTTTACCGGGCCAGCCCGGCTAACTGGGACAGCACAAAAATTTGCCTCTGAACAAACCTGCTCGCCGGTAAATAGCCCTTTTTCTCTTTAAATGATAAAGGGGTACACAAGAGTGCGTAAGCACGAAGTCAATGAGCTAAAATGCAGAAAAAAATCCTTAATTGAAACATTCTACGCTTTGCGTAATTTTCAAAACAACAACTTTCAGCCAAAACCGTTGATGCTAAATTTAGTTGTCGCCCGGGCTCGGCTAACCGGGCCAGCCCGGCTCATGTAATCACACATCTGGCTGTGTGTCTAAAATTTTCGCCCACAGCAACTAGATAAACTCCCTGGTTTCGATAATTATGGTCTACCGTCTACAGACCGCCCACCTGTGTGGTTATGATTTTAACCACGACATTCTTCGCTTATTGCCTCCAATGCAAACTGTCTGTCCACTTTCATGGGGAAGGAGTGTGTGACGAGTGCAAAGAACATTTGTGTGGGAGACTAGTAGTTTCATTCGATTTTTTTAGTTCATTTGTTTACTCCTTAAGTCTAGCTCGTATGTCATGCACTTGAGAAATAAAACAAAACAGTCAAACCCTTGCCTTCTGCGATTGAGAACGACGGCTCGGTTTTTCCGATCGATAACTTTCCCAGCGCGTTCTTCAAGGATGACGTCAATGTATCACTCTTAATATACTTGACTTCAACGTAATTCAGCTCAACGCGGAAGTCATGAGGCGATGAAAGTTCCTCAAACCTTCCATCTAGTATTTCATCGACGTTTAAAATCTCCGGTAAATTATTTCTTTGGAGGATATCTTTGCCAAATGTCAAGCTGCTGTCTATTTCCATCAGTTTATCGTTTAAGGCAGACATGTGGACTGAAAATGCATCTTGAAAACTTGCCTTCTGCTTGTCTAACTCTTCGGTCATGGTGGCTTCATGTTGTCGAATTATATTTACACAGTGATCAGCGACTCGGTTGACTTCCTTGGCGACCTCATCGATGCTGTTATTTACTCTTTCTCTTCGCTTCTTTAGAGACTCCTTGTGGTTTCTCAAACGAGAGAAGTTTGCTTCAACTTCTTGCATTCTCTTTTCGATGTCTAATTTCTTGGCTTCGAGTGCTCGCTCCAGGGGGGTGAAATAATGATCTTTATGTTCCATCAGAGCGCAGTCACGACAAATGCAAATTTTGCATTTATTGCAGTAAAACCTCAGTTCATCGTTGTGTTCCTTGCAAACATTTGCCTTGCGAGCGTAATCTTGCACATCGCTTGATTCGAAGTTTCCAATTCCTTTAACACGATGGCCCCTAAAAATCTTTCCTCTCTTGTGGTAGTCAGAGCAGTCTTCACACAAGAAGCTGTTGCAATCACAACAATAAAACTTCAGCGATTTTAGTTCGTCGCAGCTTCCACAATGCGGTAAGTCTTCTTGTCCTTGACCGCTGTAAGCCTCAACAATTTCTACCATCTGCTTGTAAAAAAGGTTGGATGATAGGCTGTTAATGTTGTTGCTAGGACACTTGGTAATTTGACAGCATGTCGGACAACTCAGTCCTATTTCACTCTGCTGTCGTAACCAAGCTTCCAGACAGGTCTTGCAGAAAGTGTGGAGACATTTCAGTATTTTCGGTTCGTTGACTTCACTGAACTGCTCCTGACACACAGAACATTCTAATTCCTTTCTAACATCATCGAAAAAGGTTCTACTTCGAGCCATAGCTTCTAATGAAATCAGCCGACAGTGGACACCAATGTCAATAGTCCTACTCCAATTTCCTTCCTTTTCCGCTGACGGAGGAAATAGAAGACGTTTGCAAAGCTCGTTTCCCTTTCATTCGATACCGTCATTGGTAACCAAGCCTTTCGTAATGGTAGAAGCCGTTTCTGCTTCAGTTTAGGCCTGAAGTATGTCGAAACATTAAAATGAGGTACCTTTAGTCCATTACATCTCTTTCGCGAACATGGTGACCTATATGTTTTTATTATATCCTAACTGTAACGGCAGAGTACATGTTCTAAGGCGCTGGTTCAAGGAACCAGTCTCTTTGGAGGCGTGGATTCGAATCACTTTATCATTTTAAGAAGAATCTCATAAGGTCCCATAACAAAAAAGATCCTGGTTCAATTTATCAAGAGAAACCGTGAAAAATTATACTTCTAATTTATTACTTCCGGAAGTATCTTTCAGATCTTTCACACTGAAGTTTTGTGGCAATGGCAGAAACATTTAGACTACCATTTGTTTTAAAAGCAGTTTGACAAAACTGCAAAGTGTTGATCCCTAAACCTCAATGTGATTTCTTTTCTTTTATTCCCCTAAGCGTCGGGAGCCAAGGTATTCGCAGAGGTATTCTTTCGCATACATGACCTTTCGACAGATATTTCTTCCAAACAAGTTTCTATCAAACAAATGAATTAATTTTTATCTTCAGGAATGAATATACTTTCTATATTTTTTTAACAATTTATTTTCCTTTTACCTCTGTGAATATCACTAAATTAATGAATTCCTATTTGGAATTTTGTATTTTCTATGACACCGTCACGTTTAAGCAATAAGGTGTATCGTATGAATAAATTAGCGGAAAGTGTTAAGGTAACTATTTCTTAAACATTGAGTATTGCAGTAAAAAACAGAAGTGGAGAATCCTTGCTGGTATTAGTTCAAAGCTACATTATATGTGCAGCATCAAACAAAATGTTTGGCAGCGGTGGGATTCGAACCCACGCCTCCGATGAGACTAGTGCCTAAAACCAGCGCCTTAGACCACTCGGCCACGCTACCATTCCCGATAAATTTTAGCAAACCAAAGCAAAACCTTGACAACATCGACTTTATAATGTCCAGTCGCACTTGTAGGCTAAATATTCCTTATATTTGTTTCTTCCATATGGCAGTAAAGAAATAAAATGCCAACAGCCAAAGTGATACACGGCGGCCATGTTGGTATTCAGGAACTATACAAAATACACAGCTAAAGGATACAAGAAACGGTTAAAACGTCGTCACCTGTATTTGATGTGGCTTTTTAGTCCCTTCCATTAGCACCAAATTTTTTAAACATCCAAGCACGAGCCGAGTCGATTGCTGTTGTTAACAAACTTGCTCGTTTTAGCTCCTGCAGCTGTAATGGTGAGATCGTTTAACTTCAATCCGCTTAAAACAAAGATCAGAATCTTTTCTGAGGAAGTATCAAGTCTGTATCATTCCAGAGGTGATAACTAGAAAGCATTTTTTCCAAAACTGTGCTCCTTCATTCACTCCTTGTCGAGCGCTTGAACTTTGAACCAGCTTTCATTCAGCCTCGCTGAGCTACACTGCAACACAACGCGAAAATTCGCGCCTTTTTTTCTCCAATCATGTGATCAATATTTTTTCTCTTTTCTTTTTCTCTCTTTTTTCTTCTTTCTTTTCCCTTTTCCATCTCATAGTTCACGCATCTTTTCTTCTAAAGGCACCAAATTGCAGGCAGTGGTATTTTCACTTTCCTTCAAAATGCGACGAAATTTACCTCCATCGCTGGATATACATCATGCAGACCTAACGTATATCCAGCGCTTTATGACCATATTTCGGAAGTGCATCAATGTGTTTCATTATAAAATGTTATATAAGGCGTACACGCGGCGGCCGTATATTATTTACAGAGATGGAAATTTTATTGTGCTGAGCTGCAACGTTGCAACCGTGCAAACGCCCTATTCTATTTTTGCGAGACATGTATCTTATAACGGTAGGGAGTTAATGATATCCGCGGTAGCGTGGCGGAGTGGTCTAAGGCGCTGGTTTAAGGCACCCGTCTTTTCGGAGGCGTGGGTTCGAATCCCACCGCTGCCAATGTTCTTTTTACTTTCATGCCACCATTACTTAGACTTGTCCAGAATAGGCCATTTGCACGATGACGTCATTTGACTACAACTACAAGAATCCTTCAGTTTTTCTGTTTTGTAGTGCAAATGAGGGCTGTTGTTATTTAAACCGCACTGGGATTACAAAATTTCAATAAGAAAGAAAAAACGAAATGAACTCTGGTAGTTGTAGTCAAATGACGTCATCGTGCAAATGGCCTATTCTTGCTGTTTTTTATTTTTTATCGTTTTAAGAAGAAGCTCATAAGGTCCACAACAAATAAACTTCAGGTTCCATTTATCAAGAGAAACCGTGAAAAATTATACTTCTAATTTATTACTTCCAGATGTATCTTTCAGATCTTTCACACTGAAGTTTTGTGGCAATGGCAGAAACATTTAGACTATCATTTGTTTTAAAAGCAGTTTGACACAATCGCAAAGTGTTGATCCCTAAACCTCAATGTGATTTCTTTTCTTTTATTCCCCTAAGCGTCGGGAGCCAAGGTACTTTTTATAACAAAAAGGTACTGCTTAAAACAAAAAGCAGAAACCTTTCTGATGAAGTATCAAGTCTGTATAATATTCCAGAGGTGATAACTGGAAGGCACTTTTTTTTTCCAAAACTGTGCTCCTTCATTCGCTCTCCAACAATGATGACAAAACAGCCCAAAACGGCTTGAAATACCCCAAAGGACAGAAGAATACACCAAAGGTGAGTTCAATAGAATCACTTTATTGAATTAATGCCTAAATTTCGCTTTATTAAACGTTCGAAATCTAGGTTATTTTTTCCCTATATAAAGTCTTAAATTTTTAAAACGGCCGCCGTGTAACCCAATAACGCTTTCATCGAAGGGTCACGTTCCGTCTCACACACCGCTCCTTCGCTTTCTCGTGACGTCAGCTTGGGCTGCCTGTGCAGGCTTTCATTCTACGGATCATCTATCAAAACCATATCTACAAATGCGTAAGACTATTCATAACAAAATACGTCGCTGACTCATTGCGTGTTCGATCAGATCACGTTTGATACAATGAAAAATAAATCAGACATATAAATGTAAACACTAAAACACAATACTTTGATTTCCCTTACAAGCCGCCAACTGGCGGTTAAACTTTCCACAAACTTTCAATCGCTGGCAAGACACCGAACTAAGAAGCATAATTATTACATATTTTCTTGAGTTCAAACATTTTGAATAAATAAATAAATAAATAAATACGCTATCAAGGCGCCTTGCCGCTAAAAATACACCGTTCACATTCCGTTCAGCGAGCCGCCTGAAAAACAGCACCTCGGGTGGCATAACATATTAGTATAATCTAGAAACTTTTTCTCTTGAAATTGATTATTTTTGCATAATCGCGAAAATTAAGTGTCGCAAAACATGTTCTTTTCAAAATAGCGAAATTTCCATGTCACGAAAATTAAATCAGATTGAATGAAACATTAACATTTTTTTGCAAGATCCAGAGAACACTCCTGCTGTGTATCGAGTTTCTTTCTCCTTAGCCACACAGATGGCGCAGATGAATGATATCTTTACTGAGAGATCGAAAAGAAGAACTCGCATGCAATGGAATACATACTTACGACGTAAGCCGGAAGTCACAAGAAAGCGAGGCCTAACGGCCACATCGCAATTAAAATGGCGGACGCGCAGGCAACAACAACGACGAGAAATAGCTCCCCCAAATGCTGTGGCGCTGCACTTTGTTTAAAACGTTCGGATAATTATGAAGGCTCGACGTTTCATGCATTTCGTAAGGATCCTTTCCGAAGGAAGGAATGGGAAGTCAAAATGAAACGCTCTGACGTCCAGTTCAAAGTAAATAAATAAGCTGGAGTCTTTATTTTGCTGCTCAGAACATTTTGTCAGTGGTGATTACAAACACAATCTGACTGAGTGGAAGAAGAAACGATCTTTTGCCACAAGCGGTCCCGTCACGATTTCAGCGGACACAAGATGCTAGGAAGCCTACCAATATGGGCTCCCAGGGATAAGATCAAACAACATCTACCAGAGACATTTAAAGGCCAGTATGAAGATATCAGAGTGATTCTTGACTGCACAGAAATTAAGTGTGACGTGCCCAAGGACTATCAAACACACTCTGTAATGTACTCTGACTACAAGTCCCATGATACATACAAAGGTCTCATTTGCATCAAGTTATATGAACGTTAAATATATTTTTTTATTTAATTCATAATCATAGTTAACTTGTTCCTTTATGTACATGCATTCAGTTCATATAAAGGGTCAAACGTGCAAGGGCATGGCACATATACATTGTGATTTTTCAAATCAATTGCATTAGGCATTTAACATTGTCTCATTTTCCTTTCAACTTTCAAAGTTAGGGGCTGGTCATTATTTATGTAGGTGGGGGGGGGTTAGAATAAGAATGTCTGGTTGTTGTCGCTGTGTTAAGAAATGCAACTACAACAAAAGCAACACAACTTTGTTTAATATTATTAAATAAATCATAGTTTAATAAACACTTGTGGTCTCTTTATGACAAATTATTATCAACATACAATGACTGAAAAACATTGCTTTATAGAATGTTGAAAACATTTTAATTCATGCAGTAACAGTACACTTTTTAAATAACATTACTGGCAATTAAGTATATCCATAGTGTGGCCCACAATTTCAAGAGCAAAACTTTGAACACTTTACTGTTTTCTCAATGTTTCTAACACGTTCACGTCTATTGTTTCTTCACATAACGCATGCTGGCTGTTCTCACTGCACAAATAGCCGTCAGGAAAAACAAAGGACCTTAAATATGAACTCGTCAATAGAGTGGGGGGGGGGGGTGCATTACTAAAATTTAGACTAAAAGAGGTGATAGAATTAGATCCAGCCATCTGAAATCCTTGAAGCTATTTGTGGAGCACTGAACCTCTTGCCACTGGCCCTATTAAGGTGACGTGTTTACATTAAGAATATTGTTATCTTCTGGTAGCATCACAGCAAATGGAATTTATCTTTAATTAATTACTTTATTTATTTATCTTTTATTATTATTTATCTTTTGATGATTTTCCTTTAATTTCATCACAGAATCAGAGTCAATCTTTCTTGACTTCACAGGTCGTGGGTCGTAGAAGTGGCTGTGTATTCTTCTTTTTTTACCAGGCCCATCAGAGGCATGCCTTGGTTTTACAATACTCGTGGTCATTACCGGAAAAAAGTTCACATCTCTCCCCCCCCCCGCCCCGCCCCCCCCCCCCGCCCCATTGTTGAGGTTTTGAGGTACACGTTCTAGTGTCACACTCTTTTAACTCTCCTTTCCTGGTCATGTCTTTCAGTTTCCAAATAACTGCCATAACATGACAACAACATTCGCTTTTAGATGCTGGGCACTGACGATCGCAGAATTCTGACTTAATTTTTTCTGTACTGCCTCCTTGGACAATAAGTTTAATCTTAAATTTGCAATGAAGCCCAACAACAGGCTCTCACTAAGACACAGGTTTGTTGAGGTTCCTTGTACACCTGTAAATCGTGGACAAATCCCATCATTCGTAGTCCTTTGTCGAGGCCTTTGTCGTTTGAGTTGACAACAACACCGGCATTGTCATACTTCTTAATGCATTTTCCTGAATTCTTGATCTGTTGAAACGCATCCATGGGTAGAAAGTTTGGGAGGACTGAAAAGTTATTATTAAATATTTCATTTGCCTTTTCATCTGTCGGGAACGAAACGTCAGGCTTTCCCGTTGACGATGAAAACCGATGAATTTTGCATTGTGTTTTCTTTATGGTTTTCGAAATGCCTTTGAAGTTTCGCTTTTGTGTAGCTCTGTTCCGGGTCTGGGTCGTAAACATTATCGCGGTATTTCGGTATTGCGTTGAAAGACAACACTCTGCAACACTCTGACAACACTCTGTTGGTTGAGTCGTCTACATTTCAACCAAAACTTTAGTTTCTCCATCGTCCACTTTCCGGCGTCACTTTCATTTTCTATAAGTGCTCCAGTAATATCTTCTGGTGTGATTTTTCCAATCTCTAAATCGCAGAACGCTGTTGTTTCCGCCGCCATATTTACTTGTTTGAAGTTCGCGGGAAATTTTGTGGCCCTTAGGCCTCGCTTTCATGTGACTTCCGGCTTACGTCGTAAGTGTGTATAATAGATACAATTGCGGTCAAATTTGACTCTTCTACGCCTACCCTGCAAGCTTTCAAGCTCTTTTAATTTTCCCTGTTCACAAATAAGGAAATTGAATCAAAAGCCTTAAAAGATTCCCTGTTTATTGTTCTTAAAAATGTAGTTTGAAGATTATATTGTCGTGGCATAAGATTTAGGGATTTCCGATCGCCTACAGCTAGACCTTTTTCGTAACGATAAAACACGACCTCCGCTTCCCTCTGTAAACGCTTAGCATCAATCTTCTGATGTTACAAAAACCGTATAGGAACCTTTAAGGTTCCTATAAGAAAAATGTTTCAGTAAAGTAATCTTCCGCCATTATTTTAGGACAACTAGCTAAGCCATTCTGAACTCAAACTACTACTTTATATAATGTAAACGACCGATAGCACTTCCTACTTCAGTGCCTATTGCCGAATTACCATACTGCATGAAATTTTGATCGACGTTTATTTGGTTGGTTAAAGCGCCAGTGTCTCCCCGAAATAACAAACTTTCGCTTACCTTATTTACAATGTTATATCGCCAAATATCACCAAATATACCACTTAATTGGATAAAAAGATTATTTAGCGACTTTAGAGCAAAACAGGAGCAGTAGTTTGGAGATAAAGTGCAGGATTGCAAACTTAAGATGTAAATGAATTACAGTAGGTGTTCGTCAAATTTGGTTTCGTTAGTCAGCTAGCCGTTACTAGTAGTAAGCTTCTGGCCATTATCATGAAAACAAGCCGAGACCCTGAGAGCTCCTTAAACATTGATAATTTGTGAAGTTTGTGGGAAAGCAGATGACAACAAGATATACATCTCTATTTCTAGATCGACGAATTCAAAGCTCCACAAGAAACGTAAAAACTGAACCGGTGGAAAATTTTATGCAATGTGGTGGACTACGAAAAGGCTTTTCATCGCTAATGAAACAAAACCCGCGAGTGACAAGCCAAATAACAAATGGGTGCGCGTGGTGAGGAGAGCTCGAAAAACATACGCGCGAGGAAAACAGTCACCCTTTGTTGGTAATGAGTAAATGGTGAAAAAGGACTGCTAATAATCTAAGCTGACGTCGGGATTTTTGAAACTTATTCAGGATTACTTTGCATAGCTTTCATTCTCGCGGCAGACTCAATCTGAACCGTTACAGTTTGATTGGCAGGATGTGTAGCGTCGCCACACACTGTACAAATCTCGTTCACGTTCATCACTACGCCACAAGATTTGGATCGCAGTCTTTTTAGCTTTCCAAACTCGAGCGACGCGACGGAATCGCAATGCTCATAGGGGTTACGAGTAGAATCACAATATTTCAACGTTGAGCAAGATTGGGATCTCTCTAACCGATGGCATTTACTATGCTTCCCAAAATTTAGCGACAAGACGGAATCGCGATGTCGCGTACGCTGAACTAAATGCGCTCTGCGAACTTTCGAATTCGGCTGTATTCTTTGAGGTTTCCTTGGTATTCTTAAAAGTTCCAAAACAGCTCTCCTTAGTTTGTGGTTTCTGTAGCAGTAAAATATAGGATTCAGGAGACTGTTCATCTGAAGCAGCAAATCTGACCACCGGAAAAACGAACTTCTAAGAAAAAACGGTGCCAATGTTGTTCCAAGAACCATGACTGCGATGTTCGATAAGATTGATACACCTGCGAAAATAGTTAGCAAGAAAGTCGTAAAAGCCACATATACTTCGCTTTTCATTTTTATGAGTGCATTCACCTGACGGAATTGACTTCGCCTCCATTCACGAATTCCACGATAAATGTTGCCATAGAAATATCCCAGAAGAAATAAACCTATACAGAGAAAAAGGCCCCGAACTACTTCTAAAGTAAGAATGATCTCATGATGGGCGCCAATGATTTCTTGCATAGCCATGAGTGTACCTGACAGTACAGCTACAAGCCAGGAAATTATTGCGTACTTTATGAGACGGCCTCTTGTGACAATTGCCTGGTACTCCCTCCATTTGTGTACTGCCACATACCGCTCCCAGGCAATAACAACTAAATGTAAAAACCAAACACCGCAAGCAGTGTAAGTTAAATACGCATTAACGAAATCTATCGTACAAAAAATATCCTTGACTAGTAAATGTTTCTGGAGAACTAGTGCATCTAAAGTGATACTCAACGGCATGGACAACGCGCCCACTAAAAGATCAGCTACGGCCAAACTACAGAGCAGAATGGTTGAGTTCTTTTGCAGTTCATGCCTCGTCGTCACCGCTACTATCAGTAACAAATTTAAAAGAACGGTCAAGGAGCAGGCGATGGAAGTGACAACGATCAACATCTGATGAGAAGTGGCGTTGTCTAAGTCCCAGATCAAAATTTCTATTCCCGGGCAAGAAAACACTGCCCTGGTCTCCGATGAACTGACATCAAAGGACTCAGTACTGTTATTCTCAGCCATGTTGAGATGGAACTCGGTCAAAATAACACGAACAACACTTATAAAAATATAGTTGCGAATCACTCGCAAAACGTAAATTATTGCTCTAACGCAACGAACTGGGTTATATATATCTTTAATTCTTTGTTACGAAAGAAAAATAATCATTTTTAAAAAGAATCTTTTTATGTTACAAAAGTCGGAGATGTTCTGGAATAAGTTTTCTCAAGGCATAAAAAGAGGTAAAAATGAATCTATTATTTTGCTGAATATGTATTCTTATTGAAGTATGTATTCTTATTCAAGCGAACATGAGTTCTTCCATCCACTTTACTTTACGTGGTTTCCCCGCGGGTTATTTGTTTGACAGTAATACAAACGCGAATCGCGAGGCAATCAGTGATATTTTTTTTTTAATATTTTAACCAGTCTAGATATAATGTTAATTTGTTTATAATGGTTCTCTACTGCTATGTAAGATTGAAACTTATATAAAGCTATTAATTCATGATCTTTTTCAGTATATATATAAAAACAAAACGCATGTCCAAGACCAAACCTCCTCGTCGAACGGGTAAGAAACAGATAACAAAGACAAAGTGAACTATCGACCGCAAAACGACTGTCCACCTAGCCTACTCTAACAATATTTCAAATTCTCTGATTTCGTGTTTGTATCACTTGGGCTTTGTGGCTCGACATTCATTGTACTCTTCACATTGTCTTTGCACCCGAATTGCCACCTTATCGCACCTTATCAATGATTGTTATTAATATTTCTTAACCACCATCAAGCGGAATCGCTAGACGCCAATTGAAGGATCATTTACGTCCCACTTTCAGTACGGGATTATGTACAGCAAATAGAGTGAAACTGTGAACATGTGTACCCACAGGCAACCCAATCTCAAAATTGAACAAAATAAAAACAAAATGCTATTCGAGCGGTTTTGCATGCGAAGATTATTCCAAATTAACTTGTCAGATGTTACCCTCAGTCACTAATCACGGCCAGTAAACTATGAATTTGATCCTACTCAGTTACTTTGCGCCCTGTTGTATGTCTCCAGTCCTGAGGTGGCGTCTTGAGTAATTTTCTTGTTTAATTTTGTTGTTCTGCCTCTCGAAGATCAAGATCCACCTGCTATGGTTTTTAAGATGGCTTACTGGGATTGACTGTTAAGTGTTATGGATGCGATATATTTACTCTTAAGTGTTTTATGGTATGATATATTTACTGTTAAGTGTTATGGGTATGATATTTTTAGTGTCAAGTGCGATGGGTATGAATTTTTTACTGTCAAATGTTAGGGGAATGATATTTTTAATGTTAAGTGTTATGGGTGCGATATTGTTACTGTCAAGTGTTATGGTTATGATATTTTTACTGTTAAGTGTTATGCGTATGATATTTTTACTGGCAATTGTTATGGGTGCAATATTTGAACTCTGAAGTGTTATGCGTATGATATTTTACTGTTAAGTGTTATGTGTGCGATATTGTTACTGGCAAGTGTTATGGTTATGATATTTTTACTGTTAAATGTTATCCGGTGTGCGATATTGTTACTGGCAAGTGTTATGGTTATGATATTTTTACTGTTAAGTGTTATCCGGTGTGCGATATTCTTACTGTCAAGTGTTGTTGGTGTGAAATTGTTACTGTCATGTGTTATGGTTATTATATTTTTACTGTTAAGTGTTATCCGGTGTGCGATATTCTTACTGTCAAGTGTTGTTGTTGTGAAATTGTTACTGTCATGTGTTATGGTTATTATATTTTTACTGTCAAGTATTATGGGTGCGATATTTGAACTCTGAAGTGTTATGGGTATATGATATTTTACTGTTAAGTGTTATCCGGTGTGCGATATTGTTACTGTCAATGTTATTGGTGTGAAATTGTTACTGTCATGTGTTATGGTTATTATATTTTTACTGTCAAGTGTTATGAGTGCGATATTTTTACTGTCAAGAGTTATGGGTGCGAGATTCTAATGCTAACTGTTATATGATAAAAAATTAAAGTTAAGTGTTACAGTGAATCCTGGACACTAAGCTACTGATGAAATTTTGTAGTTAACATGTGAAAGAAACACCAGTATTTTTCAATTTCAAAGAGAAATTAACAGGCTATGGAAGTTTTGTGATCCACATCAGACTTTTAGAGTAAGAGAATTAGCTAAAAATCCCGGGGCCCCACGGCTAAAAATGTCGTCATTACTTGGATGATTTTTCGCAGGAGGTTGGCGTTAAGAGTTTTTTAACTGATACAACGAAATTTTTACTAAAACGATAATGTTAGCTGTTACTTGATCACAGACATCTTGTCGCTCTTTTAAACGACACAAGGATTATGTGACTGTGCATGTGCATATCCGGAACGATTTACCAGGATTTCGGTCGTCCCGTGAAAATTTGTAAAAAAAAAAAACGTGTGTGTTTAATTCTTTTCATTCCAACGTTTTGCCTTATTTTATTAGTTTAAAAACATCAAGTATTGCAGTAAAAAAACAGAAGTGGAGAATCCTTGCCGGTATCCGTTCAAAGCTACATCATTTGTGCAGCATAAAAACAAAATGTTTGGCAGCGGTGGGATTCGAACCCACGCCTCCGAAGAGACTGGTGCCTAAAACCAGCGCCTTAGACCACTCGGCCACGCTACCCTTGTTGATAAATCTTGACAAACCAAAGCAAAACATTGACAGCATTGAATTTATAATGACTACTTATCCATACCCCGTTTCGCAGCTAAGGCAGCCATATTGATTTTCTCCCCAGGGCATCCCATAATGAACAATGAAAACAAAGGTCATTATGGGATGCCCTGGGGGCAAAATTAATATGGCTGCCGTATTTGTTACTTCAATATGGCAGTAAAGAAATAAAATTCCAAAACAGTGAAGAAGAAAAAACAACTTTCTATTGATATTTCTTGATTCAGAAACAATACAAAATTCACAGCTTAAGCATACAGCAAATGGTTAAAAAATCGTTGCCTGTGTTTGATCTGCCTGTTCAGTCCCTCCCATCAGTACCAAATTTTCAGAACATCTAAGTACGAACTGAGTCGTGATCGCTGTTGTTTACAAACGTTTTCGTTTTAGCTCCTACAGCCGTAATGACGACATCTTTTAATTTCAATCCGCTTAAAACAAAAGTCAAAAACTTTTCTGAGGAAGTGTCAAGTCTGTATCATATTCCAGAGGTGATAACTATAAGGCATTTTTTTCGAAACCTTTGCTCCTTCATTCACTCCGTGTCGAGCGGTTGAACTTTCAACCAGATTTCATTCAGCCTCGCCGAGATAACTACAACACAACACGAAAATTTGCGCCTTTTTTTTCTGCAATCATGTGGTCAATTATCTTTCTCTTTTCTTTTTTCTCTTTTTTTTTCTTCTTTCTTTTCCCTTTTCTATCTCATAGTTCACGCATTTTTTCTTTTAAAAACACGAAATTGCAGGCAGTGGTCAATTTCACTTTCCTTCAAAATACGGCAAAATTTACCTCCATCGCTGGATATAAGTCATGTAGACCTCACCTATATAGAGAGCTTTATGACCTTATCGCGGCAATGTATCAATCTGTTGAATATGAACATATTATATAAGGCATATACACCGCGGCCGTATTGATATTCAGGAACGATACAAAATGTTTGCTTAAATTATGCTTAAAAATATGGTTTTAATTTGCAGAGCAGGAAATGTTATTATGCTGAGCAGCAACGTGGCCACCGTGCAAACGCTCTACTTTATTTTTCCGAAAGATATAATATCTTATAACGGTGAGAGTTATATGTTATGACGGTAGAGAGTTAATGGTATCTGCGGTAGCGTGGCCGAGTGGTCTAAGGCGCTGGTTTAAGGCACCAGTCTCTTCGGAGGCGTGGGTTCGAATCCCACCGCTGCCAATGTTCTTTTAAGAAAAGGGAGGAACAAGAAAAACGTTTTATTTCTTCTATGTGATGCACTAACACAACCGTTTTTCATCATGAATTAGACTTATCCAGATTAATTGCTGTTTTCTTTTTTTATCATTTTAAACAGAAGCTGACAAGGTCCCATAACAAATGAGCTTCTGGTTCAAATTATCAAGAGAAACCGTGAAAAATTATTCTTTTAAATTATTACTGATGTATCTTTCAGATCTTTCACACTGAGGTTTTCTGTCAATGGCAGAAAAATTTAGACTACCATTTGTTTTAAAAGTAGTTCTCACAGAAGCAAAAAGTATTATTCCCATAAGTCTCGGGAGCCAAGGTATTCGCAGAGGTATTCTTTCGCATATATGACATTTCTCCAGATATTTCTTCCAAAGAAGTTTCTATCAAACAAATGAATTTATTTCTATCTCAGGAATGAATAAACTTTTTATGTATTTTTTTTAACAATATCTTCTTTTAAACTCTGTGAATGTCACTAAACTAATGAATTCCTATTTTTGTATCTTTTAATGAATTCCTATTGTATTGTATTTTCAATGACAACGTTTCATCAATTAGGTGTATGGCATGTATAAATTAGCCGAAAGTGTTAACATAACTATTTCTTACACATTGAGTATTGCAGTAAAAAGAAAAGAAGTGTAGAATCCTTGCTGAATCAAAAAAAATATTTGGCAGCGGTGGGATTCGAACCCACGCCTCCGAAGAGACTGGTGCCTAAAACCAGCGCCTTAGACCACTCGGCCACGCTACCCTTGCCGATAAACCAGGGCAAATATAATGATAACAATAATGATAATACTTATCCATTTCCAGTCGCACTTGTAGAATACGGTATTCCTTATATTTGCTACTTCCATATGGCAGTAAAGAAATAAAATACCAAAACAGTGAAGGGGAAAAACAACTATCTATTGATATTTCTTTTTTAAGATGGTTATAATGATATATAGAGAGGTAGTCCCGCACTTGTCCAAACGATGTCTGTGATTCGCTAAGAAAACAATAGATTTCTCCCGCTGGGATAGGGATTAGGGATAGGGGCATTGTTCAAGTGATATATCAATTGTATCATTCGCCAATCACAGACATCGTTTGGACACTATATAGCAAATTTCATAAAAATATTCAAATGCCCATAACAATGATTAGATAAAAATAAGTAAACACATACATACATACATAAATTGAAATCCTAATTCTAATCTGTTACTGATAAAATTAATAAAAAATACCACATAAAAAAGGTGAAAACCTACAAAATACAAAGCTATGATAAAAATGTTAAGCGAAAAAGCTGCGTTTATTGTGTGATTATTATTATTATTATAGTTATTGTGTTAGATTTTTTAGAAAGTTGTGGTTTTAAGTGTTTTTAGTGGCGTGTTGTGTGTTTCTGACGTGTTGTTGTAAATTGCGTTTGGCAAGAGAAAATGTATGCGACAAAGTTTTACTGTCAAAATTGGCTCAAATAACTTTCTGAGCCGGGTCGTGATAAAAGGCAAGGGTGAAATATGGAAAGGGCCATTCGACAGTATGTGAATCGCAGCTTGGCAGAGAGGCTTTTAACTTTAACAAAGCTGGTATACGCAACATTTCGTAGAGTACTGAAATAATAACATTGAAATGGGGAAAGATCATAAGATAAAAGGGAATTTTCCTAAAAACATAATATGGTGATGGAGGCCTATTAAATTAAAGATGGTAATGAACGATTTCTTTTTATTGGCACACGTTTAAAGAACGAGGTATACATGTATGGATCGTTCAGTGTTTGTTGTCATGTGTTAATTAGGCCTACTCTGGGGCCTTAAGTCGCCTTAAGTCGCCTAAAGTCGCCTAAAGTTGCCTTAAGTCGCCTAAAGTCGCCTAAAGTCGCCTTAAGTCGTCCTTTGTCGCTTAAGGTCACCTGAAGTCGTTAGGCTTAAAAAAGGCCTGCACACCTTTAAATTGCCCTAAAAGGTTTCACTTTTGCTATTTCTTGAATATATAATCATTTTATTGCCCCAAATCTCTTTTTTTAGTTCCCATATATGATTATATACTGCAAGGGTATGGCCCCATGCAGTAAAACACCATGCCTCAATAGTCATGCACCATGCCCTAGTTGCTTCAATTATATTTGCTGAACCCTATAAAGGATGGACCATTTTATTTTTGAGGGGGGAAGGGGGGGGGGGGCAAATACCAAGAAAAAAAATTCACGCACAGATAAAGTATAGAAGTAAGGAAAAATCACAAAAAAAAATTCTTGCACAGCCTCAAGATGGTAAAAAAAATACATGCTTGCTAAAACAAAATGCCCAACCCCCACCCCTAAAAATAAAATGGTCCATCCCCAAGGAGAGTACACTCATTCATCTTCAAAACATTGACAGCTAATTCTATAGGTTTACTTATATTTCATGGACAGAGTCTTGCTGAAAGGATGAAGTTGTGACTTATATTATAATCAGCATTTAATATGAGCAACATCATAAAAAGAAACACTGCTGATCAGCAGTCAATATACTGTAATGGTGCAGGCATTCCTTCACCTTCAGGGTATTATAACAACAGTGAGAGCTGTTTTGGATCACTAAGATCACAATAATTTGAAAAGTATTTTGGGGTTAAGCCCAATTATTGCTTATCACTTTTACGTTGAGCAAGTAAGCTTAAAAAGATCATAAGCTTAACCAAAGGCAATGTAACTGTATACAAATGTACTTAACTTTTAAGCTTACTTAACCAACGTGAAAGAGTAACCAATCAAAGGGCTCTTAAAGCCATCTCGTTAATGCGAGAGAATGTAAGGTTAATAAAAAACAACAACAACAACAACAAGAATTGGAAAAGTTGGGTGCCTTTGATAGGTAAATGTAGTAAAGACGTGATAGGTAATATGTGTAAAGCTGCTAAATGGTTTATTGAAGTTGAAAGATTGAAAATACCTGTAGGTCTAATCGAAGAGTTAGACATTGCAGTCATAGAGGACTTAAGGGCTCTATTTCAATAAAAGTCATGAGCAACAAAATAATCACGAGTATGAATGTAAATAATTTTCATGTTAATTTAGCGTATTTATTTTGTTCAAAATAGTCTTCATTTTACAGCTGAGGGGAAACTTCAACTTGATTATATTAAGCGAACAAGAAGCTGTACACAGCTTGAACTCGTGGCGCCTTTAACTTATTGCAGCATTGATTGCCAAGTGATTTGAGTGCTTTTACAGAGAAACATAAGCTTGAAATTATGTCTAATCAAAGGCTCCTAAGAGCCAACCCGAGAAGAAAAAATGCTAACGCGTAACGCAATATTGCCGTACGCTTACGTTTTCACACTGACACAGTTCGATATATATTTTTTTTAATAAAACGTAAGGATTTTTGACGAACGAAAAATAAAGTACATCACTTTCATAATGTCCAGTTCGAAAAAAGCAAAAAAAAGAAAAGAAAAAAAAAAAAGGACTCTCTGGAGAATCGAACTCGAGCCGTCCGGGACTGAGCCACAAACTCAATCACTGCGCTGTCCAAGAGCACATAATGCCTACGGACTAAATTTTATTATTTTAATCTAGATACGCATCAGAACGCGTGTTTAGGTTGCAAAATCCTTTTAGATCGATTTTAATGTTGCACTAAAAACTCCAAATGCGAAACATCTGTAACCTTATTGTTGTCTATATTCGTTTACATCAAATTAATTATTGTTATCGTTGGATTCACGTTGAATTCCTGTTACGAAACGTGTTCGTAACAAAGCATTTGCTCACTAAGTTTACAGCTGATGGAAGGAGCGAGTGAGTGAGTGAGAGAGTGAATTTTATTTAAACACCCTTGCCGATAGCCTGTTCATCATGCTTTCACGTATACACGGGTTTAAAAGTAAGACCACACTGCATTCACTAGATTCAGTAGCTGACACTTAAACTCGACCCGGAGCTTGATCGCTAAGCGTCCTAAGCAAATGGCAAGTTTAATATACAAAACACAGAACTTGCCAGAGCAAAAATCCCACAGGAATAAGCAGCGAACACAATATTAAACGGCCTATCCATCCATGAACGCCTTGAATTGTCTTGAAAGTGTGCAGTTGTACGCAGTAGTTCTTTATCTTGCTTCTCGAGTACACACACGGAGAGATTTTACGGTATGTATCTCATGGCCGAAAGCCATATAGTCGTCGATATAGACTTAAATATGCGTGCATAAATTTGCATGCGCTAATGTGACACGAAAAAAAGAAAAACAAGAAAAGTCAACGCCGGATTTACAACTCGTGTGCTTCGCCACGAGTAATGAGCCGAGGCCAATTTGGTTGCTACGGGGGGAAATTATGAGGAGGGATGGGGGTGGCAAAACTACTTAGATTCAATCTATCTTTAGAGAGCCCTTTTACTTAGTTAATTTTCTATGTTTTGTATCAGTTACAGTATTTTAGTAGCAATGACTTGTATGGCACTACAATGGCGATTTTCCTATCAATCGAAATTTGGGAAAGATGTTCGAAGGTTAAAAAATATTTACTATCTTTATTTATTGATATTTAAACAAAACTAAAACATATTGCAACGATTTTCATTTGGGATTTAAATTGATTTACTAGCAATGTTTTTAAACAGCCAATTAATATGTGCAGTGTATATGTGGATGTATGAGACAAAACAAGAACTTTGTGCATGTGAATAAGTTCAGTAAAAAGACTTCAGTAAAAAAGGAATGTTTTATCTAAATACTTCACTAAGTTAGACTATTGTAAAAAAGGCAAATGAAAATATTTTACTTGTCGCTTTTTCCGTCAACTAAAAAATTGTGTACCTTCGGGCAGAATGGTGTCTCTTGTGGGAATAGAGCTGGTGATTAGATTTCGTTTCCTTTTATAGCCGAAGCTGTTTTCAAAACATCTCGGCTTAAAGAAGCCTTGGTAAAAACGACAAGCGACGTGGCCCCGAAAATTGCCGACATGAGACGTTCTGAACAGCGAGAAGCGGCTCGATTCCGCTTCAAAAATACGACAAATTACGACAGCGACTTTAGAAGGTTGTGCAATTTACCAATAAAATTAAACATTATTGACCATATCGTTCATATCAACACCCGACGGCCAACGGTCTTTTACATGTAATGATCAATTTGTTATTGAAACGTCTACCAACCTCGTTCCCAAGGCCCCTATCTTCCTCTCTCTTGGATCGGACGTGCAGTTAGAGTACACCCTAGACTCCCGGTATACACATACATATCCGTGACCTTTGATTTTTGATTTTTTGGCGCAAATTGGTTTTAACAAGCTTAATAATTTTCCTTCGAGCATTTTTATTTTAAAAAGAGACTTTTCTTTTTATCTTGATGAAAAATTGCACTTTATCAAATAAAGACAAATAAGTGACAGGTCACGCGTGTGGTTTCCGTTCGAATTACACGCACCGGCTCCCCCGACGGTGTCAATTTGCGCGAGGGCAAAAGTAACGACCCTCCCCTCGGGTGAATGTCATTTTGTCTCTGTGACGCGGTCGCTAAGCTTTAGTATTCGAATATCGTGGTACAAAAAGATGGCCAGAATCGCTCCAAACGGAGCCCTTTTAGAGACCGTGAAAGGGAATTTGGAAGCTAGCACGAATCGCACGGGTAGACATTTAACCTGCGGCCTCACTGGTGGCAATTCGGGGAGCTTGAGTTGAATTGTTTAGAATTTATTGGCTTTCGCGTGGCGAGGGTTCGCTCAGAGGTCTCCAGCCTTCCCTTCTTTTATAGTGGATAGTGGGGCGAGTGACAAAAGTTGTAAAAATGCATTTAAACCGGTCAGGATACATCAAGAGACAATAAAGTAAAGGTGAGAAGACTTTGTGTAATGTGTAGTGTGTAATATTTTCGATTTTTCTATCGCTTATCAATTCCGTGACAAATCGTATTATTACCTAGTATATTTCATTACTGTGCACTGGCTTCGAATCTGTAACTTGATGTCACTCACATCCCGATCATCTGCCTGTGGGATCATCCAATTTAAATCTTTGATGTGTGCCACAACGCATCGGATAAATGTTTACGCTTATCCGCGTTTGAAGATCTTTATATATATAAAAAAGATATAAACATCTAAGAATTTTACGGAGATTTTAAAGAAGAAAAGAACTGATCCATGACCTATGGTCGCTACAATGTCTGTCATTGATCGATCAGAGTCCGTTCACGCATATTCATTGCTATTTTAAGACTTAAATTCAGTCAGGAAGTCAAGACAAAAAAGTGCATATCCTTAGAATTCCTCTATTCCTCAAAGAAAGAATTGAGCAAATATATATTTTTCCAACGTTAATTTCATTTTTACAGTTTTGAGATTCGCTCATTCCTGTTCTTTTATTATCTTCCGGAAACCGGACATTCCACAAAGATAACATAATATAGTGTTGACAGTGTCTTCTTGACGACCCCCGGGGTCACGACCGCAGTAAAATTTCGTAAAATATTCTATTAAGATCCAAGTCTTATGCGATAGTCATATATTGGAATAGTGGGATCTTGCAATAGCTCCTCAGAGTTTATTTCGCGTGTAAGTGTAATGTGTTTCTCGGAGTTAGGCAGTATCTCCATTGTCAGAAGTATAGCATCATTACATACG
This sequence comes from Cladopsammia gracilis, assembly GCA_022457155.1. Lineage (NCBI taxonomy): Eukaryota > Metazoa > Cnidaria > Anthozoa > Scleractinia > Dendrophylliidae > Cladopsammia > Cladopsammia gracilis. The sequence continues at coordinate 106,174 of JAJGOT010000461.1, read as the reverse complement.
GTTTTAAATATTTGAATCTCCATCATGATAGCTGTACACTTTAATCAAGTTTCCCGGAAAGTGACATCATGAAACTTAGCGCCCCAATTTCTCAAATTATAACATTTGTACTAAAGTAATCAAACATGCGGGATTCCTGACCGCAGTATTTTTCAAAACCTTTTTCTGATCTGCCGGAGATACAGGCAAGGTTGTCCGTTGTTGCATTATTATGCAGTATTACTTTATTTTGTATTAAATTTTCCACCGCAGAAATATACTCGCGCAGAAAAAATTACTTGTTTTAATGATGTATATCGGCTTAACAAGAACTTTTCAACAGTGAATATATTGCTATCATAACTCCGAGGCGACCGGCACAACAGTCATCTGTATTCCCGATTCAACTCCACACACGTCCTCAAAAGAACCAGAGACTGTTATCATAATACTGATACATTTTTACAACAACGTACAATAATTCACTCACTAGTTTTCTGGTTGTTTATGTTCATATTGGCGCCAGAACAGCAACCATATAACTAGGAGAACTATAAAAACCTCCGGTCAGGAAGTGAAATTATTTGATACCGATGCCTTGGATTTTATTTATACTTGACCAGAAATCCGCAAACATTTCCTCCCAGCAGAAATTTAAGTTGTCCCGATCGCGCACAAAAATTTCCTCCCGCAAAACAAATTCAGTCAAAATTTCCTTGTGCACGGTAGCTAAACCAATAAAACTATGACGTCTTTCCCATACTATTGCATACAAACGCAAAGTTCATGCTATTTTGCTCTGCCATATCGCTCATATTAAAACACAAACTTTCCCATCCAATAACGTCTCCATTCGTAAAAATAGACCGTGAAATTCTCAAACTACGTTTCCCAAGAAAACGTATTTGACCTATTTTTACCATTCTCGAAAGCAGCTTGAATGGCTTTACGACAAATGATTGAAAATTTGATATATTGATACGTAACGTGAGATATCGAAACTAAGAACTTTAATATCTTTGCGGTGACGTAATGTGAAATATGACAAGTTCATCACAAGTTCTGACATCCCAATACCCTAGGGAAATTAACAATAGGACCGGGGGTGTTCCTCAAATATTTTAGTGACGGTATGTGACGCCCTTCTTGAAATCCTAACCGCTTTAACCAACCATATCCTCAATGCCCTAATATAGCTTCTATGAAGAAGAAAGAAGAAACTCCCCCCCGGAAAAAAGTCCACAAAAATTTGTTAACAGCTTTTGCCCCTTTTTTTTATCTCGTAATTTCGAAATCTCGCTTAATGCGCATGCGCATTAACGAGATAAAAATGGGCCATTTCTCCCGCATACAACCTCTAAGCTGGGTTCTAGCCATCCAACATTATTCGATTTACAACCAATCGTAACGGAACGTTTGAAAACTTGAAACTTCTTTACAACTTGTAAGCTTATATGTCATCTTCTTGACAGTTTGATAAAGCAAAGAATTTAAATCAACCTATACGCTCAAGATTGCAAAATTTGCGTTGATTATGTTACTATGATGGCTCTCTGTCACAAAGGTCAAAAGGATTTCTTGTTATCAACCATTAAGCAGGAATGTGCAAAGGATTTGCAGCTGCTTCCAGCAGGAAAATTTGCCTCACTCGAGCAAACATGGCCGCCACATGTTTTGACCACGTGACTTCTTTTTGGGACATGGATGCCCACGCGCGCGGGCGCGCGTGCACTCATGTTCAGAAAATTAGCACTCAATTGATTCAGCAAACAAAGCCAAAGCTGAAGTGTTTTTTTTTTTTTTTTTTTTATTGACATTATTTATTGACATCTCACAAGCTTACACTTCATACTACACCTACACTAGTACATAAGTTATTTACTACAAAAACTAACATTTCAAACGTTACTTAAAACACTTAACGTTACAAACGTTACTTAACGTTACAAACGTTACTTAAACACTACTTACAGATCATTTAACATATCTCAGAACAAAACTAGTACTATTTACATAATGCTTTACCCTATTTACATAAAATATTTTCTACATAAGAATAACATGTCCGACTGGGTGCCCTTGCTTCGGTTTTCAGTATCTACGTGACCTTTGTTTCATTTAAAAATTGCAGTTTTAATTATTTCTCTAGAAGGGGGAGGGGCAGTATTTTAAAGTGGCCCATTTCTTCTTAAAAGCAGTTATATTATTGTTGTCAAGAGCTACTTGTTTTTCAATTTCCATGAAGTTCATAGTAGATTGCATGTATACCCGTAGCTTAGGGAGGGTGTTTCTTAGTCTGCAAGTGTATATATAGTGTCTAGCAATGAGAAGAAAGTAATGAAGCAGCGAGTTTGATATACTATCAATAAAGCCAAGGCAAAGGGCAGGAGAGAAGGAGATTACTTTCGTCAGAGTAAGATTTTGGGAAATCCAATTGAAGGCGTTTTTCCAGAAAGTCTGGGTATATGTGCAGTTCCAAAATAAATGGATAAGAGTTTCGGTGCACTCTCCACAAAAAGAACAAGAGTCTACCTCTTTTAGGCCTATTTTACGAAGAAAGTCGTTTGTAGCTATCCGTCTGTGTAAAAATTTAAACTGAAAAACTCTTAGTTTTGTTTCTGTTGTACATAAAGAGGGCAAACGATAGGTGTTTTCCCAATTCACCTCCGCATTTCCAATTATGTTGTCTTCAGAAAGCCATTTTCCTTGGCTTTTTACGGGGATAGAGGCTTTTTTTCCAATAATACATTTGTAGAAAGTCTTGCAAACATTCGATGATGATAGTAGATTTTCAGCAGTATCTTTTATTAGAGTAGGGTTGTTTAGGTTTGGAGAACACTTTTTTTTTAATTGTTTCAATGCTGACACTACCGTGTAAAACTCTAGGTAGTTAGTCTTAATATTGTACTTAGCGGTAAAAGTATTGTAGCTTATGAAATTCTGCTCTGCATTGAGTAAGTCCTTGATTTCCTTTACTCCTGCATTAAACCACGATTTATAGAAGAACGGTCTATTCTCGATTCTTATTAAGGAGTTATGCCAGATTTTAGTGGAGATGAAATCTAGGTTCTCGTCCCTGTAATTTAAAGTGCTCCAATATTCTACAATCTCAATCAAAAATGGGTCTGTCAGATTGAGCAGTGGAACGTCTTGCCGTTTTAGATTACTTGAAAACACTACTTTGCCCCCGTACCTTTCAAGGTAGTAATTAAAAAAAGACTTCCATTTCGCCTGATTATCATCATCGAGATAGCCTTTTACCCATTTCATTTTCAAGGATTTATTAAAGCTTTGAATGTCTATCATTTTTAGCCCTCCTTTATTATAGTCGTTAATCATTTCTGTCCTTTTGATTTTGTCACTTTTGCCATCCCAAAGAAAGTCGTATAACAGAGAGTTGATTTCCTTAATAACATCTCGGGGCGTTGGAAGTGAAGACAAGACATAAACCATTTGCGAAACAGCGAGGGATTTTAGGATTGCAATTTTACCCAGGAGAGACAGTCTTCTTGCTGACCAGCTACTTAGAATGTTTTTGATTTTTTCAATTTTGTCAGAAAAATTAACTTTGCTATCGTTTATATCTGCTGTCGAAAACCAGACTCCCAGGGCGTAAACTTTCTTTTCCGCCCAAGTTATCGGTTTGTTTGAAGTGATAATAGTATTCGAATTTTTGTATGAGCCTATCCAGAGGGCTTCGGTTTTGTCGTAATTAACTTTCAAGCCAGATATCTTTGCAAATATATCGAGTAGATATAGGGTTTTGGAGAAGGAGAGTTCCGAGCCATCTAAAATCATTGTCGTATCGTCTGCATATTGTGAGAGTTTGCATTCAGTGCCAGATACTTTAATACCACGGATTTCCTCATCTTTCCTAACTGCATTACCCAGGACTTCAGCGCATAAAATAAAGAGATAAGGGGAGAGCGGGCACCCTTGTCTCACGCCACGGCTTAAAGTAAAGAAATCGGAAGACCATCCATTGTTTTGAATACAGCTGCTTATATTTGTATAGAAAAGTTTAATCCATGCCACCAAAGACGTTCCAAAATTAAAATGTTTTAATGTTTTTTCAATAAAAGACCATTCTATGGTGTCGAAGGCTTTTTCGAAGTCAATGAATAACAAGAGACCAGGGGTTTGTTCCTTATTTGTGTAATTGATAATGCTGTCTATAAGCCTGATATTTTCTCCAATGAATCTATTTTTTAAAAAACCGGTTTGGTCGTTATTAATTATCTTTGGCAGAATTTTTTTCAAACGATTAGCAATGGATTTGGCTGCAATTTTATAGTCGCAGTTGAGAAGAGTAATTGGCCTCCAGTTTTTTAAAAGATTGGCAGGTTTCTTCTTTTTGGGCACAAGGGTGATCAGTCCCCTCCTCTGTGTGATTGATAGACAGCCCTTTGCGTATGCACAATTTAAAGCATTTAGTAAGAATTGTTTAATATCTTCCCAGAAAACCTTGTAAAATTCAGCTGGAAGACCGTCGCTTCCAGGACTTTTATTTGGTGCCATTGTTTTTAAACTTTCTAAACATTCTGTGTCAGTCAATAGTCCTTCGCATTCGCTTCGCGCCTGCTCGTCAAGTGTCTCGATGGATACTTTAGGGAAGAAGATATCATCGTATTCAGGAATATTTTGCGGTTTACAAGAAGAATAGAGTTTTTGATAAAAAGATTTCGCTTCTTTTAAGATCTTCTCGTCCGTGTTAATGACACTGTCATCATCAAGTTGAAGTTGTTTAATAGTTTTTGTTTTGAAGTGGCGTTTTTCCAAATTTAGAAAGTATTTAGTATTTTTCTCTCCTGCATTATGCCAGCGGGCCTTAGATCTTATAATTGTTCCTCGCGTTTGGTACTGAGAAATTTTCTCTAATTGGAGTGTTTTGACTTCTAATACATTAAGTATGTCAGTTTTATCTGTTTCAGATAGATTATTTTCTTCTAGTTTCTTCTGGAGTGATAATATGTCACACTCTAAGTTTGTCTCCTCTGACTTCATTTTGAATCTCTTTTCTTTTGCGTATTTTAGCGAGCTTGAGCGGATACGCATCTTTATGGTGTCCCAAAGGAGCACCGGGTCGACTTCGTTATTGTTCTTGTACTCATTTGAAACTTCGGCAATTGTTTTTTTAATTAAATTTAAGTATTCACTATCTAACAAAAACGAAGTATTAAGTTTCCAGAACCCTGGACCCCTGGGATTGTTACTATTTGCGATATGAAGTGTTACGAGAGAGTGATCAGTTTTGTACCCCGTTAAAATATCTGCTTTCGTGACAGCTGGACTTAGATTGGCGCTGGTCAAGAAAAAGTCTAAGCGACAGTGTATTTCAGGTTTCCTTCTCCTCCAAGTGAATCGTTTAGCATCTGGGTTAAAAACACGCCATATGTCTATCAGGTCTAACGAATTCGCTATGTTCTGGACTTCATTCAGTGAGTTGTTATGTGTCACTGGGTTTCCTCCTTTTTTATCCTTTTGAACATCGAGTACTAAGTTGAAATCGCCTCCCAAAACTATCTCCTCACAGTCGAAAGAGAGAAGGTGACTGAGAACATTTTTGAAAAAGACGGGATTATCATCGTTCGGTGCATAGACGTTAACTAAAGTTATAATCTTATTTTCTATTTTCACGTCTACTATAATAAATCGACCTTCTGGATCAGAAAATTGTCTCATGATTTCGAATTCGAAATTATTGTTGAATAATATACATACTCCTGCGCTTGCACCGGAAAAGCTGCTGAAGATGGCTGAGGACCCCCATTCTGAAGACCACAGGCGTTCCTTCTCTTTGGTGGAGTGGACTTCTTGAAGAAAAAAGATTGCATATTTTTTCATTCTAAGCCACCGAAAGGTTTCTCGCCTTTTCATGTTGTTTGACAGGCCCCTCACATTCAGAGAACAAATAACTAATTCGTCAATTTGGTTAAAAGTGTTAATTAGTGGGTGATGAATAGACATAAGGGCGCGCAGATACGAAATGAAGCATTCCAGTTAACACCCTGCAGGACCGAGAAATGTTTTGACCCGAGACAAAAGAAGCTGAAGTGTTGCTGTTGTTGAAATTGAAACACATTCTCACTTTACAGTACAGCCTGACTAGGCTTCGTGGCTCCCTCTAGGCTACCACTCGCGTGCTTTACCTTCGTGGCGTAGATTGTCAATCAAGCTGGCCTGGAATTTTTGAAATCGTTCTTGTAGCCATTGACTGGCTTCCTGCTTGTATTGCGAAAAGAAAACTAATTCCAACAACTCAATTCAAGGACTTCAAGGTAAGGTAGATGTAAATTTCTGAAATTTATTGGTTAGGAAAAGAAACGCGCGAAGCATGGAAACCATCTACGATTGGAAAGGAATTCTGGGAGAATCAAAATGGCGGACGCCAATGTAAATATTGTCAACTCTGTCATTTGCTGTGCATTCGTTTGTGATCCATTATTTTCTGGAAATTTTTGAGGTAATAATTAACTTCTACACCGGTAAATCTGTCAACAGCCTCATCAGTAACACTATTTAGTTTTGTTTTGACAGGTGAAATAAAAATGTTGCCAGGTGGAAAAGTGTGAGTGCATTTCGGGCCTGGAAGCAGAACTAATCAACCCTGCTAGAAAGTCTCCTACGAGGGTTTGGTTCCCTGTCAGTGGAACATCCAAGTTTTCAGGAGCCGGACATATAGATGCGCTATTGAGAAGGACCCTCGCTTACGGTACCAAATTTGATATTGGAATATTCTATTGGACTAAGGCAGGAGAACAACAAATTGGCTGGGTGCCTGACCAAACAGTTTTGGATGTCGTTTGTCAAGCTTTCGAGCCAAAATTGACTGTGCAACTGCCACAACAGTGGCAGATAAATTAACCAAATTTATGTAATATGTGAAATCGAAAAGTGATTTTTAATTAACTAATTCGATGCCTTTGTTCATTGTTGTATAAATAAGTCAAGGAAAATGTATGTTAGTTTGATTCAGATCAGGTATCCCTTTTTAAGTGAAAAAGTTGGATTTTTTCCCCAAGATTTTGTTTGGCAGTGTATATGATCTTTATTTTTTTGTATGATTATTGTTTTTATTGCAATATCTTAAAAACACTTAAGCAGCTAACTGAATTTTTTCTCATTCTAGATAAGTAATATTGTTCCTGCCTCTTGTTTGGCTAATAAATGTTCATAATACAATTTAGCATTCATATTATTTATATAATGTTGTTGTTGTTATTGTAATAATTTGAATCTCAGTACAGCTAAAAGGGGCTTAAAATCTGGAAACTGGAGATTTACGGTCACTTAAGTCTATCTGAGACCAAGTGAACTGATTGTGATAATTTTGTTTATTGAAATATGAGACAAACTATCATGAATGCCAGGATTCATGTCAGGACTCAAGCTGTAGCCCTAACCCTAACTCTATGTCTAACCTGAACTGGAGTCCTTGGTCGCAAACTGACTTAAGTCCTGACTCAATCGGACCTGGCTTGAATCCTGTCTCATATTTCTCTCCAGAGACCAGTGGCTTGGTATTTAGGTATAGCGATGAAGAGACTGTCAATAACTTTTGTTTCATCATTTTTTAGAAACACTTTTATGTTGCCTGAAGTTGCCTTTAGTCACCTTAAGTCACCTTAAGTTGCCTTAAGTCGCCTTAAATCGCCTTAAGTCGCCTTAAGTCGCCTTAAGTCGCCTTAAGTCGCCAATATTTTAAACTAATTTTTCCTTAAGTCGCCTTAAATCGCCTTAAATCGCTTAAAGTCGCCTAAAGTTACGGCGACTTAAGGTCCCAGAGTAGGCCTTTAATTTACGTGCCCAGCTTGGTGAATTTACGATGATTTTTTATCGGCGCAACATATTGGGCTAATTTTGTTTTGGGAAGCGATTAACAGGCAATGGCCTTTATTCGCTCCAGTCCCTTACAGAGCGAGTATAAATAAGAGCTGTGCATCTAATTTCGGCCCAGTTCAAGTAAGAATCTTTTGGTGCTGTTACCTTCATGTTCTCACCATTTCCGGCGAGCAAGCTCCCGTGGCGGAGGTAGTTCCAGATAGTTCAAGCGCTTCTTCAGTCAGCTCGAGCGCCTCAACCAAGCCCAGCTAACCAGAACCCTTACTGGTAAAATTTTCTTTAGTATTTGTCCGGCTTTTTAGCCGTTTCATCGCTTGTTCCCCCGCGGCTCCACGTGCTCGCCGGTTTTTATCTCCTCACCCTGCTCCTTGTCCCTTATCCGTTAGCCTCGTTTCTTTCTATAGTTTTTCGCTTCCCTGCAGCTTTTATGGAATTTACACGCTTTTATATTTGGTTGTTGAGCTATTTATAGCTTTGCGTGCTTCGCTTCACAAACACCGGGTTTGAGCAGTGCTCTTCCCTCGATACTTTGCCTCGCAAACATCAGGTTTGTGCAGTGCCTTTGAAGTTTGTACGCTTTTATTTGTCACGTTTTGTTATGCGTACTTTGCCTCGCAAACATTAGGTTTGTGCAGTGCTTTTGAAGTTTGTACGCCTTTATTTGTCACGTTTTGTTATATGCGTACTTTGCCTCACAAATATCGGGTTTGTGCAGTGCCTTTTAAGTTTGTACGCCTTTATTTGTGACGTTTTGTTATGCGTACTTTGCCTCGCAAACATCGGGTTTGTGTAGTGCTTTTGAAGTTTGTACGCCTTTATTATGCGTACTTTGCCTCACAAACATCGGGTATGTGTAGTGCCTTTGAAGTTTGTACGCCTTTATTTGTCACGTTTTTGTTATGCGTACTTTGCCTCGCAAACATCGGGTTTGTGCAGTGCCTTTGAAGTTTGTACGCCTTTATTTGTGACGTTCTGTTATGCGTACTTTGCCTCGCAAACATCGGGTTTGTGCAGTGCCTTTGAAGTTTGTACGCCTTTATTTCTCATGTTTTGTTATGCGTACTTTGCCTCGCAAACATCAGGTTTGTGCAGTGCCTTTGAAGTTTGTACGCCTTTATTTGTCACGTTTTGTTATGCGTACTTTGCCTCACAAACATCGGGTTTGTGCAGTGCTTTTGAAGTTTGTACGCCTTTATTTGTCACGTTCTGTTATGCGTACTTTGCCCCACAAACATCGGGTTTGTGCAGTGCTTTTGGAGTTTGTACGCCTTTATTTGCCACGTTTTGTTATGCGTACTTTGCCTCACGAACATTGGTTTGTGCAGTGCTTTGAAGTTTGTACGCCTTTATTATGCGTGCTTTGCCTCACGAACTTCGGTTTGTGCAGTGCTTTGAAGTTTTGTATGCCTTTATTATGCGTACTTTGCCTCACAAACATCGGGTTTGTGCAGTGCCTTTGAAGTTTGTACGCCTTTGTTTGTCACATTTTGTTTATATGAGTACTTTGCCTCACAAATATCGGATTTGTGTAGTGCTTTCGAAGTTTATACGCATTTATCTGTCAAGTTTTTGTTATTAGTACTTTGCCTTACAGACATCGAGTCTGTGCCATGCTTCGCTCAGTTCCGTTGAAGTTTGTACGTTGGTTTTTATTACCCTGGGTCTGCTTGGTTCCTGTATTTATTTTTATGTTTTAAATTTTGCAGATTCGCTATTTTTCATGTCATTGGCATCCTATTGTTTCCTTTTCTATAATTATTGTTGCCAGTTCTACCCGGTTTAGCACTCTTTTATTGTGCGTTCCGCCTTTATTAGTGGATTTTATGGTTCGCGTGTTAATTTATCTTGGTGTTAAAGTCGAAGTTTACATACTTCGGGTAGTTATCCGTATTCCTTTCCGTTTACTCATTATTTCCCTGTCATTTTCGGAGTTTGTTTTGTTCCGCGCCCTTTCCCGCGCCATTTATCTCGTTTCCTTTTTTCCCCATGGTAGCCTGAAAGGGTGTCTAATGCCCTAGTCGGATTACTGACGCTCAGGTTGCCATCCCTTGGGTGGGTTCGCTCGCAAGTTTCCCGCGCACAATCGTTTACGTTTTCCTCGACATTATATCCTGTTCATCACTCAAGGGCTGGCAACCTTTATATCATATATATTTGTCATGTACAGAGTATAACCGTCCTTTTCAATTGCAGAGCTTTGCTTTGTCCTCTGCTTATGCTACTTAAAGGCACCCTAAAAGGAGTTTTCTAGTTTTCTGATTTCTTGGCCGGTAGACAAGATGTTTTCTCTGCCACGCCTAGGCTCCCGGTAAAAGACGCAGGTCCACATCACTTCTATGTCCTCCTCTAAGAAGGCCTAAAATTCATATCCGTGGTTGCCCTGTTCGCCTATCCTGTTCCGCGCCTTCTGCCGCGCTATTTGTTTCGCTCCCCTTTTGCCATGGTTGCCTGAAAGGGTGTCTAATGCCCTAGTCGGATTACTGACGCTCAGGTTGCCATCCCTTGGGTGGGTCTCTCGCAGTTTCCCGCGCACAATCGTTTGCGTTTTCCCCAACATTATGCCCTGTTCACCACTCAAGGGCTGGCAACCTTTATATCATATATATTTGCCATATAAGAAGCCGTCTTTACCAATTGCAGAGCATCCCTTTGTCATCCGCTTATACTAATCACAAGACTCCCTAAAAAGGAGTTTTTTAGTTTTTGAGTTCTTTGCCGGGATGCAAGATGTTTTCTGCCACGCGTATGAGCAGATTGCGAACTCTACTTCACAGGATTACAGTCCCGCCTCCGTTACTATCTGCAAGACGCTCAAATTTACGAGGGTAAACTCTGCACAGCTTTAGAGCCGGGGTGGCCATTACTTTAGCCTTCACTCTAGACGCTATAGCTCATTTTGGTTGGTGCAATGCTTGCTCCTACCGCATCTTATAACATGAATGCTGCACAAGGCCTTCGTTTTACAGGACCATCGGAGTTGCTGTCTCGCCATGTCTCCTTTAGATTTGGGTGGTTGGATGGGATTTTCTGGTTTGGGGTTTGAGGTTTGAGTATTGGCAAGTGTCTCGGGTATTTGGTGTTAGGCCATTGTAACGTTTAACGTCTGGGCACGGTCTCATATCTCCATCTCTTATTAAGCAAGCGTGAAAGGGACTGTCGCGAATAGTATGCTATTCGCTCCAGTCCCTTACAGAGCGAGTATAAATAAGAGCTGTGCATCTAATTTCGGCCCAGTTCAAGTAAGAATCCTTCAGTTGTTGGCAGCCGTACTTGTTATCTCTCTCTTTCGCGCTTGCCTCCTATGCCTCCGTGCTTTTCTTGATCCCCTCCCTCCCTTTCCCTATCCGTTTTCACTTCCTACTCTCTCAAGCACGGTCGCATATCTCCATCTCTTATTAAGCAAGCGTGAAAAGGACTGTCGCGAACAGTATGCTATCGTAGATGAGTATGCCACGCCAACATATCAGCGGTTTCTCGCTTTCTTGACCATATAGTCTCGTTTTGATGTTTACGCTCATCGTCGTCAGAGGTTCTCGTAAACATCAAAACGAGACTATAGGCTCAAGAAAGCGGTATGTACTTGGTGTATCCCTTATTATTTTGTATTTAAACACTTAGTTTTTATTTCAGAAGAAAAAGAAGATAAAAACAGCAGATTAGGGAATCGAACCCAGACCGTATGATTTGCTCCATGCACACTATCCACTACACCACCGAGGACTAGCTGCCGGAAACTGTAATTTTTAAGGGATATAAGATAATATGCTGCTAGCCCAGACCATATATAAGAACTAACCCTTTCGATACACTGGAAATACTGGAATCAGTGCTTAAACCTAAATACTAAAATCAGTGCTTCAACGCTAGATACTGTAATCCGACCATAAATTACACTGCAATATATCTAAAAACATTACAATAAGAGATACATGAAGTACCATACATTACGATCAGGGATACACCAAGTACCTAGGAAGAAAGCGAGAAACCGCTGATATGTTGATGTGGCGTACTCATCTACGATAAGGGCCATTCGTCGAGCTAGCGATTTTTCGCAATTTTTGCAAATTTTGCAAAATCCGCAATCTGGCTCCGGGATAGTGAGTTTATTAGCATCACTAAAGAGTGCAAAAATTTGTAACTTGTGCAACACACGGCCGAAAAATCGTCGAGCCAGCGATTTTTCGCAGTTTTCGCAAATTTCGTAAAATCCGCAAGCTGGTTCTGGGGTTGCGACTTAATTAGCATTACAAAGAAGTGCAAAATTTGTGTAAATTTGCAACACGCTGCCGAAAAATCATTAAGCTAGCGAATAGTGAAAATAGTAAAAAATAGTGAAAATAGTAAAATTTGTAAATCTCCCTGTATTGTAGCGATAAATTGTAAAAATCGCAAAATTTGTAAAATCTTCAAGACCACAGCGAAAAATCGTAAAAATTGTAAATGTTTGCAACTGCAATACTCGCCACATTTGTTGGAACACATGCGGGTCTCTCTTCCTTCGGGCTCAATGTTGGTTTGACATTTAGTGATCTCAGAGCCGCAAAATTCAACATTGGGGGGAAGGACGCCAACTGTAGGGTGAATATGTTTTGAGTGTGAGGTGTCCCAACTAAATGTGACGAGGATTGCAATATTCGCCACATTTGCTGGGACACATGTGGGCCTCTCTCCCTTCTCAGATCTTCTCAATGTTGGTTTGACATTTAGTGATCTCAGAGCCCCAAAATTCAACATTGAGAGGGAAGGACGCCAACTGTAGCATGAATATGTTTTGAGCGTGAGGTTTCCGAACTAAATGCGACGAGGATTGTGTGTGTAATCCTGGACATATGTGGGTGTCCGTAATGCGGGCTTCGACGGTAAATGTAAAAGCCTCCTATTGCGACTGCGAAATGAAAAAAAAAACAGTCAATTTATTTTACAGTGTCACAGTGAATGTATGGGCTTTCGGCCGGGAACAAGACAACTGTCCGTAATAACGGGGTGTCCGTATTAAGCGGGTATCCCGGCGTAAACGGGGTTCGACTGTATATATAAAAGCCTCCTGTTACAACTGCAAAATGAAACAGTCAACGGCTTCTAGAGTGTCACATTGAATTTCGATTGACGAGTAGTTACACTGCTGGCTTTGCTTCGCATTCTTAATTTTCTTATGTACGCTTAAAGCCCGGTTTCACTACTCATAGAGTACTTGTTCCCCTAAGCATCGTGAGCCAAGTAAGAATCTTATATATCAAAATAGACCTATTATACACCGGGAGGAGTACAATCGAATTCAAAGTGAATTAAAGAGGTGGTACGAAGGCGATTTGGGGTTTGAAATTCGCAATTTTGTTTTTCGTTAGCACCGTTATAGGACAGAAATGCAGAAAACAAGCAACGCTTTCCAGTACGCAGACCACTTGAGGACAGCTAGTAGAATTGACACTGAAATAAAGTTGATTGATTGATTGAGTGATTGATTAATTACTAATTTGATGATTAAGCGAAACTCTTCAGGGATTTTTCGTTGGTTCGCCTTGCAATTAGAACGCAATTAGAACCTTCGGTGTCATTTGGAATAACGTCATAATAACGTCATGGGATCTTTGTAATCTCACGTATCTTTACATCAATAAGTCACCTGACCAATTATTTTTAAACTTGTAGCTCAAGTTATTTGACTTCAAAAGTTGAAAGAGCATGCCTTAATTTGACAAATCACAAGTTTTTGTAAATTACTACACCCAGTAATTGCAAACAGCTTTTGGTTCCAACATAATCCTCACTGTATGTGCATGGCCGATTTGGAAATACTAAAAATTGGTGTATTCTCAAATAACTCGAACGCACTCTATTCATCTAGTTAAGATTACTACTAGTATGTACGGATAAATCATTTATAAAATTCTGGAGACACATTTTAAAATGACCAATGGACATATGTGGTATGATGTGACTGAAAAATGTTTGTGTCCAAAGAAGAACGTACTCGATTCTTTGCATGCGTGAAGGATACTACACTTGTTGATGCCATTAATAAATCAATTTATTCATTTAATTTTTTTTATTATGCTATTAATTCTACGGGTAGTTGACTATGAAGTAAAAACTGTACTAGCCCAACAAACTAGTAAATTTGAAAGTTATTAAAAGTTGAGACCTTCCAACTTCTGAGAGCTTATTTCAGTGACCGAGTTGTTCATGTTTCCTGTAGAGTGGATTCACATAACCATTGAAATAGAAATAAAACAAATAAACCACAGTGATCACTTTGGCTAATCAAACATTAAAATCCAATTAACCAACCAGAACTCGTAGCGTCAAGCGCGGCGGGAAAACGCGTGCAGGGAAGTCACGGTTAGCTTTGGTTTTACTTTTGATTGGTTACGAAAGTGGCAAGAGATTTTTTAGCCAATCATAAAGCGTTTCAATACTCAATTGAAATTATGTTGTGTCATTTTCAACAGGTGAATACGCACATACGTAATGAACGCGTTATCGGTAACGGAGACAGATATACAAATGAGCACTCACTCGCTCCTTCCATCAGCTGTAAACTTAGTGACATAATCCTTTGTTTCGAATGAATCCAGCGATAACAATAACTAAATTGTTCTAAACATTATATAAACTGTATAAACAACAATAAGCTTAAAAAAGTTTCGCATTAAGAGTCTTTAATGCAACATTCAAATCGATCTAAAAGGATTTTTCAACCGAGACACGCGTTTTGATGCGTATCTACCTTAAAGTAATTGAATTTATCCGCTTTTAAGTCAGTGATCACGGTGGCCGAGTGGTTTAAAGCGCGGAATGACAGCAGAAAAGCCCGAGATTTGAGTCTCGCTCGGGACCTTTTTTTTCTTTCTTCTTCGGATTGAACATTATGAAAGTGATGTACTGTATTTTTCTTTTTGCGTTTGTCAAAAATCCTTACTTTTAATTAAAAAAATATATATTGAATCGTGTCACTGTGAAAACATAAGCTTACCGCAATATTGCGTTACGTTTCTTATTCACGTGTTGGCTCTTAGGAGCCTTTGATCTTTTGACTATGTATTCAATAACTGTAAACCTTTGCTTCACGGGTTTTCTGAAATCATTCTATTTATAACCATTTCTCGTATCTGAATATGAATAACTGAAAGGTCCCAACTCACCGTAATATATTTCAATCAACGTTTTTATGTCTTTCTAAAAAATACCTTCTATAACTAACAAAATATATACACGCGAAAAACACAGTGGTTTCCATAAAAAGGCAATCTTAAGGGGGCAGTGCCACGGAGATTTGGATTCTTTTTGGTCACAATCATGCTACAATACATTAACTTATTTACAAACTACTGACCAAATCACCAACAGAAAGAAATCATTAATTATCAACCAATTCTCGAAATAAGGAAAAATTATGGTCTGTTCTTGCCCATTTTTGAAACGAAAATGTGTTGCAATTCATACACTAAAGTGTTAATTTAACCCAAAACTGAATCATTATTTTTCGGCTTCTATTACTAACACAAAAAAAATAGTTTGGTTTTTGAAATGACACCAAATCCCCGGCTCATCCTCGGTGTAAGAACCTGTGAAACTCACGAGTGACGTAAAACAAAGAAAACAAAAGGCATAAAACAATAGAGTCAACTGGGAATGCAATACTACAAAGGTAAAAAAACAAAGGAAAAAGTCACAGGTTCTTACACCGAGGTAAACCCAAATCCCCGTGACACTTGCCCAAACCACCATTAAAGAACTTTAAATGCAGAGGTACACACATTATAGATTCTGTGATTTCTGCTTTTCTTTCAAGCAAGACAGCTACTTGTTATATGCGTTCACCACAAGGCTGCTAATACGAGCACGCTGACGAAGCGTGGTTGTCCAAGTGATCTAGCTATATATGTTTTTCAAGCAAGGCAACTGCTAGTTATTGTTTGACTAATAGTGATTATCTATTTAAAAGTAATATTTTTTCTATCTTTGGCTTCGTTAAGAATGCCATTATTAAGTACATCAACCTGTGAAACAGGTTAAACAGGTAATACTAGCAACTAAGTAATCTCATGAAAAGACAAGACGCAGCCAAAACAAGCAAGTAGGATCTGGGGCATTCAAAAGGTTTCTATTTTATATTTGTACGTTTGTTTTAACCAACATTAAAAAATCAAAATTCACTGTACCAAAAGTAGAGTTTTGTAACAGAAAAAATGTGGTTTTCTCAAACGTTGACGATAATTAGCGAATATCTCTATTACTATCTCTTGTTGTTCTGGACTGAAAAACAGTTGGTTTTCCCTCTTACGCCTGCAGTATAGCCGTGATTTTTGGTGAGCGAATGCTGAATGTAGTGTTTGGTCGTCATTTTGGTTTTGCAAAACGTCGGGGGCTGGGAGGAGTGAAAGGGGTGGGGAGGGGTATTAAAGAGACTTCTACACCTTTGGTCGTGTCTTTTGACTCGCCTCAGTCCACGGTTTAACTCGGGGCTCGTTCGCCTCCCAAATACACCTGAAAATAGCTTTGAAAATAACTCTGACTAATTCCTCGGCAATAAAGAGATCGAGCTTATCATTGAAATGCAGTTTAAAAAGAGTAAAAACGTCAAGCAAAACTGCATTTGAATGAAAAGCTCGATATCTTTACTGCCGAGGAGTTAGTCAGAGCTATTTGCAGGGAGTAATAATGTAAGTCTGAGGAAACCGTCTGTGGTAGTTTCATGATAATTTGTGAGACCTATGGAATGTTTTGACCGCTTATATTTCAAACATGAAAAAACACGTGTTAACACAGTTTAATTTGTTTGACTTTTTCCCATTTAGCGTGCTACACTGTATAGATTATAGTGCATTTATTCGCTTTTCGCGGGTAGCCCCAAAATCGGAAGATAATTAGGAAAAACTGGTTTTCGCCATGTTTGTTTATCGTTGCTATGGAAACGCTGATTAGCATAAAAAGAGCGTCACCCAAAACTTTCATCCAAGCCTAATATCTGGTATCAAATTTTAAATTCATTGAGCTAAAATAAGATTATGTATAAGCGCATTCAAAAAGGGAAGTGTGACCCAAAAAAAACTACTTGGAGCCACGTTAATCCGAGGGGGAGACGCGCGAGCCTCACGCGCCCGTAGTTCTATCCACAGTCTCACTCTTTGTATTTAGACTCGCTTCAGTTCTTTTCCGCCGATTCAGTTATCACGGCTTTCCTTTTTTTTTTGGTGGACTCGCGCGAAAATATTGACTGTTCTGCAGTCCATTGTTGTTCATGCATGTTTTCTTTGGGTCTGTTAGTCTCATTAGTCCACTGGAAAGACGGATTCACACCTCAAGGAACAGAATTGGTCTCCTATTGTTTTTTAATACTCAGTTACAATTTAAGATAAGCTTAATTTTCAATCGCCTCCTTGAAAAGTGATTAAATATTCAGAATAAAACTGACCCAAGCAAAAAACGACGAAGATTAAAGGGTTATTTATGTCATCCACGACGGTATCGTAACATTCCCCAGGATTGTTGTTCAGTGGAGGCATGAATAAGCCTCGTCTTCCTGCAGCATACTCGCCAACTAAGACCCTTGCCAAGTACATATACCTGTATCCATTTTCATCTGGTGGTGAATCTCCCGCTGAGTAGGTTGCCTGTGCAGCAAAATACATCCCGTCTCCAAAGGCACCCACTTAAAATAAACAAAGTGAAACAGCATAAGCAATGTTGATGGGATATACTGAATCATAACCTTGACATGCACAACTTCCAACAATGCAAATCCTTGCAACAAATGTCTCGTAAAATTCAACAAAAGTTGTCCTGCTCGTCCAGAAATGTTATTTATTTGGCTTCTTGTAATAGAAGTAATTTACAGTATGTAGGAATAAACATCAAATGAATTTCACATTAGACTCCCAAATCATTGGTTTTATATATCTTATGATGTGTTCACATTAGGATAGTGTAGAGTAACATGTTTTCAGTAAACATGTGTGTACATTAGTTTTTAATTTCAAAACACGTTTCGCGCCTGGTTCTGTAATTATTGTGGTTTTACGAAACAGGCATAAGCTCGCATAAAATCTTGAGAATTACACATGAACCGAAAAAAAATAGAGCTCAAACTTGCTGTTGCATGATTTTGTGATTTACTCTTACTTATAAAGGGCAATTATTAAATACTTTGTTGAACAAGGAGACGACGACCGACACTTGTAAGTTAAAAAAAAAAACATGCGTTCACCACAAGGTCGCTAGCATAACCATGATCTAGAGATGAAAACATCTGAACGGTAAATAACAGAATGAATAATCTAAAGCAATCCACGACCTCAAAGTTATACAGCCATTTCAATTAACTTTGTCGGATGAAAAAGCGTAAAAGCCAAGACCGCAAGGTAGTGTGGGATTTTTATGCAATGGCTGTTTACAACTACCCTTACGACCTAGCGGTCTTGGCTTTGAGCTTTCATCCGACAACGTTAATTGAAATAGCTGTATAGAAAAAGCAACAATCAACCGAATCTACTCACTTTCTTTATGACAAAAGAGACCAAAACGATTTATGTCATTGCAGTCAGAGCCTTTAGCCCCGTGAAACAGGCATCTCTCGTTGCTCCCTCGAGCTTTCACTTTGTCCATCATCTGTTTCTTGATTGCATATTCCTTATAAAGGGTGGGGTTTTGGATTCGCTCTATCCTAATAATTCTTTGGATGCCAGACTGAAAAAAATGGTCACTGACTTTCTTGTACTCCCGAGCATCTGTCGTAGGATCCAGCTGGACAAGATGTACTGCGACTTCTCTCCCAGTGCTTGGATTAGTTGGTTGAGGAACCCAATAATCCGGAAATACAACTTCTGCTGAGATACAAAAGAAGTGATTCATTTAATCCAACGTAGACTAAATACTCTAACTCGGGTTACAGCACTAAATAATGTGTTTCTAAAATCAAGCGCTCAACTCCCCCCTGCTTTGGCTACTTTGCTGAAATTTCAAATACAGTTATGCTGAAACTAGTTTTGCTTAACGTTTAGTTGTAGTGTGGGTATTGTCCAGTCTCTTTTGAATCTCTTGTTTATGTCATTTTGTGATCGCAACATCCCGAACAACAATAAACTGGCCAAAATATGGGAGGCGGGTGCAATGTGTGAAGGAGAAAGGAATTGTCTTCAACACTTGTAAACGACGCCGGGAAAGGAATTCCCCTTATTATAAAAAGGGTTTATAATTTCATAATTGCATAGTCAAAATCATGGCTCAAAAACTTATCCTTTTTCAGCCCTAAACTTTGTTCAAAAGAATTGGAATATCTTCTGGCATAACAGTTTTAGGCCCCGATTATATGAGCCGGGCTAGCCCGGTTAGCCGAGCTGGCCCGGTTTGCCGAGATCTCGGCACGCCTGTTAAACGCAACAAAAAAAAAATCAACTTTGCGATTATATGACAACCGGGCCAGCCCGGTTAGCCGGGATCCCGGCTAACCAGGCTGAAAATTTTCTATGTAATCGCGTTTACCGGGCCAGCCCGGCTAACCGGGACAGCACAAAAATTTGCCTCTGAACAAACCTGCTCGCCGGTAAATAGCCCTTTTTCTCTTTAAATGAAAAAAAGGTACACAAGAGTGCGTAAGCACGAAGTCAATGAGCTAAAATTCAGAAAAAAATCCTTAATTGAAACATTCTACGCTTTGCGTAATTTTCAAAACGACAACTTTCAGCCAAAACCGTTGATGCTAAATTTAGTTGTCGCCCGGGCTCGGCTAACCGGGCCAGCCCGGCTCATGTAATCAAGCCCTAATTGACACATCTGGCTGTGTGTCTAAAATTGTCGCCCACAGCAACTAGATAAACTCCCTGGTTTCGATAATTATGGTCTACCGGCTACAGACCGCCCACCTGAGTGGTTATGATTTTAACCACGACATGCTTCGCTTATTGCCTCCAATGCAAACGGTCTGTCCACTTTCATGGGGAAGGAGTGTGTGACGAGTGCAAAGAACATTTGTGTGGGAGACTAATAGTTTCATTCGATTTTTTTAGTTCATTTGTTTACTCCCTAAGTCTAGCTCGTATGTCATGCACTTGAGAATTAAAACAAAACAGTCAAACCCTTGCCTTCTGCGATTGAGAACGACGGCTCGGTTTTTCCGATCGATAACTTTCCCAGCGCGTTCTTCAAGGATGACGTCAATGTATCACTCTTAATATACTTTACTTCAACGTAATTCAGCTCAACGCGGAAGTCATGAGGCGATGAAAGTTCCTCAAACCTTCCATCTAGTATTTCATCGACGTTTAAAATCTCGGGTAAATTATTTCTTTGGAGGATATCTTTGCCAAATTTCAAGCTGCTGTCTATTTCCATCAGTTTATCGTCTAAGGCAGACATGTGGACTGAACATGCATCTTGAAAACTTGCCTTCTGCTTGTCTAACTCTTCGGTCATGGTGGCTTCATGTTGACGAATTATATTTACACAGTGATCAGTGACTCGGTTGACTTCCTTGGCGACCTCATCGATGCTGTTATTTACTCTTTCTCTTCGCTTCTTTAGAGACTCCTTGTGGTTTCTCAAACGAGAGAAGTTTGCTTCAACTTCTTGCATTCTCTTTTCGATGTCTAATTTCTTGGCTTCGAGTGCTCGCTCCAGGGGGGTGAAATAATGATCTTTATGTTCCATCAGAGCGCAGTCACGACAAATGCAAATTTTGCATTTATTGCAGTAAAACCTCAGTTCATCGTTGTGTTCCTTGCAAACATTTGCCTTGCGAGCGTAATCTTG
This sequence comes from Cladopsammia gracilis, assembly GCA_022457155.1. Lineage (NCBI taxonomy): Eukaryota > Metazoa > Cnidaria > Anthozoa > Scleractinia > Dendrophylliidae > Cladopsammia > Cladopsammia gracilis. The sequence continues at coordinate 85,603 of JAJGOT010000461.1, read as the reverse complement.
CACATCGCTTGATTCGAAGTTTCCAATTCCTTTAACACGATGGCCCCTAAAAATCTTTCCTCTCTTGTGGTAGTCAGAGCAGTCTTCACACAAGAAGCTGTTGCAATCACAACAATAAAACTTCAGCGATTTTAGTTCGTCGCAGCTTCCACAATGCGGTAAGTCTTCTTGTCCTTGACCGCTGTAAGCCTCAACAATTTCTATCATCTGCTTGTAAAAAAGGTTGGATGATAGGCTGTTAATGTTGTTGCTAGGACACTTGGTAATTTGACGGCATGTCGGACAACTCAGTCCTATTTCACTCTGCTGTCGTAACCAAGCTTCCAGACAGGTCTTGCAGAAAGTGTGGAGACATTTCAGTATTTTCGGTTCGTTGACTTCACTGAACTGCTCCTGACACACAGAACATTCTAATTCCTTTCTAACATCATCGAAGAAGGTTCTACTTCGAGCCATAGCTTCTAATGAAATCAGCCGACAGTGGACACCAATGTCAATAGCCCTACTCCAATTTCCTTCCTTTTCCGCTGACGGAGGAAATAGAAGACGCTTGCAAAGCTCGTTTCCCTTTCATTTGATACCATCATTGGTAACCAAGCCTTTCGTAATGGTAGAAACCGTTTCTGCTTCAGTTTAGGCCTGGAGTATGTTGAAACATTAAAATGCGGTACCTTTATTCCATTACATCTCTTTCGCGAACATGATGACCTATATGTTTTTATTATATCCTAACTGTAACGGCAGAGTGGTCTAAGGCGCTGGTTAAAGGCACCAGTCTCTTTGGAGGCGTGGATTCGAATCACACCGCTGCCAACCATTGCTTTTCGTAAAGGGCAGCACAAGAAAAACTTTTTGGGCCGGTTTTTTAAACGAAGTTTAGACGGTGTTGTTAAAACAAAACTGCAGTTTCAATCTAGCTAACCCTAATATGTAAACGCTATTTACTGTAAACAATGTCAAGTAGGCATATAGCATAGACTAGAAAAGCATTTATCTCCTTAAAATAACCAACTTGTAAACAGATATGGAGGGCCGCTAATTTTCTTAAACCGCGCCCTAAGTTAGACTTCGTTTAAATAAGCTGCCTTTATCTTTTGCTTTGTGATGCGTATAACCCCATTTATTGATTATGCGTGTACGCACTACTGATTTTCTTCAGGCGTTCCATTGTTTCGGCTTTTGTTTTAATTTATTGAGTCGTGTGCAAATCTGATGTATGGAGTATAATATGATAATCTTTCCGAGATAGGAACGTCACTTCTACAGTTTTGTTCACCTTTACAAAGATTTCGCTTTTAAATTATTATGTGTCTTTCAGTAACAGTGGCGGTTCTTTGGCAGTAATGTCAGTAATTCTCATGCGAAACTACTCAATCTTTTAAATCGGAAAGTCAACGCTGACTAACGCTTTATTCAACATAAGCTTTACTAGTGAACAAGTTGATATTTCATTGTTCTTTACTGGACTTTTAATTGGCTGAAGTAAAAAATGTTGGAATCTATTGTTCCCGTTCTGCTTTGTGATTGGTTTACTTTGTCTGGGTGACCCCGGTAACAGCAGCCGCACTGTAAACAGTAGTCAGCCTCAAACTGATTAACAATAGTCCATTTTACAGTTGTGTGCTTGGTGACCTTGCCTTTGAGTGGAAGTGAGGCTGGAGGTGACGTTGCTTTGATACAGACCTTGGAGCTTTTCAGATGTAAATTTACCTAGTTAGCATGAGAACAGCATTATTAACATATGAAAGGCAGAAAGGTTTGTATCAAAGCAAGGTCACCTCCAGCCTCACTTCCACTCAAAGGCAAGGTCGCCAAGCACACAACTGTAAAATGGACTATTCATCAAGTTTGAACAAAGAATAGAGCAGTTTTCAATTGAGTGTCGAAAATGATTACACAATTGCTTTTTGGTTTTGCATTGCTACGCTTTGTGATTGGCTAAAAAATCTCGCTCCAATTTATTTCCAGCATACAAATAGTAAGGTTTGAAATTTTATTGCGATTTATTTAAAAACAAACAAACAGAATTTCTTTTATTCTTATAAAATATATGTGCCACCACATACCATAGTTTACGATGTCTATGTGGGATATTCAAAGCGAAATCTTAAACGCGCAAAATTTCACTTTTACTGATTTCGAAGTTTCTTGTTTATCGTCGTCGCGTCATGGCAATATCCGGGATTTTATCAGAAAATATATCTTGCCATACTTCAACTCAAAACCAGTAAGTGGTGAAAATTTCATGTTGATCTGATTTCGAGAAGACCGCTAGTTAAAAGCCGATTGAAAAATTTAGCTTCAGTAAATGCATATAAATATTCGTTCTTCCCTAGAACAATCCCGGTCTGGAATGGCCTTCCTTTTTTAGTGGTACATGCGTCATCTGTTAACCTTTTCAAAGCTAGGATTGTGCTTAATTAGTGATATTTTAGAGCAGTTTTCAATTCAGTGTCGAAAGTAATTACACAATTGCTTTGGTTTTTCATTGCTACGGTTTGTGATTGGCTAAAGGGTCTCTCGCCACTTTCTCGACCAATCAGGGGTAAAACCGGAACCAATCGTGACTTGTTGGCGCGCGTTTTCCCGCTCTTGGCGCCACCGACATGTAATTGCTTCGAGCTCTAATTGGTTCATTGGATTGTTTACGACTGCTGTGATTGGTCAAAGTAGTTACTTTGGTTTTGGTTTTTACGACACTCAATCCACCGTAGGAAAAAAGATGGCGGCTGTTCATTTTACTATAATACCTTGCGGACCTAACACAGCACATAAGGCACAAAGAAAGCTAAATTTTTACAATATTTGTTCCAGTACTAAGGACAATGTATAGACTAGGTTTGAAGATTTTATAACTTTTCTTTAGATTTTTATGAACATTGTTAAGGTTTTTGTGCGCTAAGAATTATGGGTAAATGTACCAGTCGCCATCCTTTTTCCTACCGAGGATTGAAAACTGGTCTATTAGCTTTCTGTTCTTATCAGCTGCTTGTGTAATTTGTTATTCTAGTCCACAGTATATTCAGTCCAATGTAAATTGTATTTGCTTAGCTAGCCGTTGGCCAGCCATTGCCAGTTTAGTGTACTAATGGCAGTTATCTCAATTAAAGTTTAAAGTTGATATTTGTGCGCTACAGGAATAAATAGCTGTCAAAAGAAAATAAGTTTTCTCTTTCATCTGCGTATTTGCTGGTCTTACTGACTTTACTTTACAAACCAGGAAGTTAAATAGAGCGCAGTGAAATATTTCCTGCTAATAAAACAATAATAATTCAGGTAGTCATGCAATCACTCTACATGCAACTGTCCGACTGAGCGATTCACACTGTGATGCTGTAGAATCCATTGACTGTTCTTTTTTCATTTCGTAGTTGTAATAGGAGGCTTTTACATATAGCTGTAAAAAGTTAAAAACGGCGGGAAAATCATTATCACATGGTACCTTTCAGAGTTCACGCGAACTATACTCCTCGTATTTAAATATGTTGTTCTTGGTAGTCTTGGTGTCACGATAACAAAGGACCTCTCTTAGGGAAATTATATTAGTATGACTGTGAATAAAGCGAACAAAGTACTAGTGTGTATTAAACACTCTTTGTAAATGGTTTGAACCCAGGAGTATCAGTAGTCTGTTGTTTGTGATCGTCCGGGTGAGTGTAGTTCTGAAAAGAACTGTTGTTGTTGACAATGACTGACGTTTCGACAACCTGAGCGGAAGTCATCTTCACTCTGTTGGCACCGCCAATGCAAATGTATTTTTTATGCTGTACAAATCTCTTGTATAACCAATCTTGGTCTGATGCCCTTATCTGTCTTATCTCGCCAAGGACAAAAACAAACCTCAGTAAGAAACACAACCGATAACGTCGGATCGAAACTATAGCAATGCTATTGGTTCAATCGAACGAGCCATTGAGAAAACGGAACATTTGATCCTCCCCAAGAGTACAAAACATGACAAAAGTGGCAAGCATTTCATTTACAACGGAATAATTCTACACACAAAAAAAAAACAACAACAGAATAAAACAAGGAGCTAAAACATTTTACTGCAATAAGTCATGATTCTATGAGAGACACGGCAGCTTCAGACTAGAATCTTACACAATTAAATCCGTGATAAAGATTCACTTTCTAACACGTCTTGCACACCGCAGACTTAGACACTAAATCACGGGCTGTTAGACATTTACCGATCCTAGCATTTTCAAAATAACAAAAACTTCAGCCGGTATGTTATCAGTCACGCACGTCACACATAACGGTGTGGCGAGTGGCCAAAAATCAAGAGACCTGCTGTGCCTTGCAGGGCCATTTGTTTCACAGGGACACTGTCCCGGCTGAAATATCGTGTTTACACGATTATGGCCCGGAGCTTGCTTTAAGCTATTTATATTATCTGGAAATTGGAAGAAAAACTCGCCAAAAGTGATGATCACAAAGAAGTGAAACTAAAAAGACAAAACAATGACTAAAAAAGTCTCAATTTCACAAGAATGACGAGTTTGATTTTTTGACGGCCTGTCAATAAATCAAATTTTATGAACTGTAATCCACTTCAATCCTTGCAATCCTGCACTTTATTTTAGACTACGAGCAGTCTCTCTTTCCCAGCCTAGTCTGTTACTAAAGAGACAGTGTCCCTTAGTTCGGCTTAGCCGCTATAAAGTCTACTAAGTGACCTTATCTCTGTCACATCGCTAATGATGACAGTTTTCCATGACAATAATTCGGAAAATCATAAATATCTGTCTGAACACTAAAGCAGACTAAGCCTGACTTACGCCGACTTACGTTAAGTCTACTGGCTTCTACATGTAATAATAACACGTTATGACGCGAAATTCATGCGTGACTTAATTATATGACGTGATCGAGTAATATAACTGTGACGTAACAATGATTTATTAGTAAGATCTGTATTAACGCAACTACTAGTCACAGACCTTGAGAGACACCAATGGGTGAATATTCTTATTCTCTGACATTCTTAATGTCGTTACTTGAGTAATTGTACTAATCATGTCTTATCTGTACATCAACTGTTAATGACTGAATAAACTGCGTACAGTGTTTGAAACCTTGGTAACGTGTGGCTAGCAGTAAACGGATTACTGTCCAGTATGCACATCGTCAAAATCTCATCCAGGCAAAACAGTAAAACTGGGCTTGGCACAACTGAACTCGGTTTAATAAAAGCGTAGCAAATTACTACGCTTTTACTCTGAAATATAAAATACTCTTTTTACTCTGAAATATAAAATTGAAAAATTCGTAGGTTAAAAGTTATGTAAAAGGGATAAGGGGATAAAAGCTCTGACCAATAAACCTTACTCGCGTGTACATATGTGGTGTGTGTGTGTGTATGTGTGCGCTTTTGTTTATGTATACGTATAAACGTAGAAAGTTTCTATTTCCACTGATTGTTTTTTTTTCTTAAGCTAGTTGAAATTTGTGAATAGTGTTTTTTTGTTCGTGGGCTATATACCACTGTTTGCTGAAATATTGTAAATGTAACGTTGTGTTCTTGGTTAATAAAGTATATTAAAAATCAATAAATCAATAAATCAATAAATAAAAGCAAAAAAATGTACAGTCGAACCTCTCCTTACGGACACCTCTCCATCACGGACAGTTTCCTATGTCCCGACGAAATTCTCACACATTTTCTTTAAAAAAAGACCCTCTATAATACGGACCCTCTCTAATACGGACAACGGACACTAAATCTCGGCCCCAGAGAGCAAATTCATATAAGCTCAGGAGCTGATCCAGGAATTTCTGAAAGGGGGAGTCCAGGTGCATGTCCCCGGAAAATTTTTTCGATTTTACCCTCTAAAACGCCATTTCCAGCATTCCTGAGAGTCGAAAGGCGACAATCAGTCAATTGGTGGAAGCGAAACAATTACGTATAAAGCAATTTTATTCGTATATTTTTATGAACCACATGGGAGACACAGGTCTAAGGGGGGGGGGGGGGGTCCGGACCCGCCCCCCGACCCTCCCCCTGGATCCGCCACTGAAGCTTAACCTCTTTATTGCGCACACTCCGGCGATCGGGTGAGTAAGTTTTAGTAAGTTAGTAAGTAATAAGTTAGTAAGTAATAAGCCAATCCGGCTTATGGTGTTTATATATCTCAATTGGTTTATATATCTCAATTGGTAAGATATGCTAGAATTTGCACATCGAAGTTGGATTTTATGCATAGACTTCGCCGACTTTCATCACGTCTCCTTCACCAAGGGTTCAAATCTTCACTCCTTCGTAAATCATTTACTAAATTCTTCAAACGCCACAGTGCTATCATTGAGAAATATGGCACTACACAACGAGAAATTAAACTAGCAATCCAAAATTGAGAAACACCGCCGTATCCTTTGTTATTTCAGATCCTTTATATTATTCTAGCGCCCCTATTTAATTTCTATATTGCTTCTATTCAGGTTAATGCTAGTGCGCGCGCGCAATTTTCCTTGAGTCGTGCGCGTGCTTAGCTTGTTTAGTTGACGTGTGTGCTTAGTTCGTTATTTAACGTACTACATTTGTTTTGAAATAGAAATAAACATATTTGAAAAATAAAATAAAATGTTTTAAGAAAGTGTCAAGTAAATTTCTAGCAACGACGTTTCGGGCTTGGCCCTTCATCAGGTTGATGACCGTTGTTTTGAACGCGACTTGTTTTATTTGAAAAATTGTAATAGCGCGCGCTAAGCAAATAGTGTATGAGCGCGCGCAGTTCAGAGGAAATGGAAAACCGTGTTCCATGCGGTTGCATGGTGCCCAACTTAAAGATGGTTTCCATTTCCACTTGTTTCCTTTTGAGGTTGGTGCCGGTACATAACCTCAGTCCCCTAACGACAATGTCCGACAGTGAGTGGCCAGTAGAATTAAAATGTTCGGCAACCGGGAAACCGGGAGTGTTTTTTTGAACGCTTCGAAGGTGTTCGCCAAAGCGTTCACGCAGACTGCGACCGGTTTCCCCGATGTATAATCGGGAGCATCGACGGCAGGAGATACAATATACCACGTTCTCTGATTGGCATGTAAAATGTTCACGGATGGTAATTGAAACATTTGGTAATGGATGGTAATTTGAAACATTTATTTTGCGTTGTTTTCCTAACTGATATGTCTTGTCAGTAACTGTGCTCACACTGTGGGTGGCTCCTCCTAAAATGTTCTGCAATTGGTATAGGATTTAATGGAGCCGAAACCAATTTTGGGCATCCTACTGATGAACAGTTACGAAATTCAGATATATTTAGTAGCCACATTTATTTGCGGTCTGTCCCCTTTGAATACAATTTCCTGTTTGTGGTTACAAACATATATCGCAAGACGTTTTCAGAATTGTACTTTATATTACTTTTTCACATGCAGCATTGCGTTGTAGTTCGTTTCGTTTTAAAACAGTGATTCATATACCTTAACCGGATGTTGCTGAGAATTTTACAATATAGTACACTACTGATAGACGGTGTCTCGATGCTGTATATTAATCAGTTTAGATGCAGTTAAAAGACGAGTGTGGGCCTGTTTTTAGTTACTGAACAAAAACTGTCAGTGGAGTCTTAAAAGTGACGTCATCGTGGTGACCTCTATAATACGGACACCTCTCTAATACGGACACTTTGCTCTGTCCCTTCGGTGTCCGTATTAGAGAGGTTCAACTGTATTTCTTTTGTCCTTGTTCAATAAACTGACAGGTCAAACAGCGTGGATGGTTGCATCTGTAAGCTCTAGTCCTCCTGGAGACACGACGAAAGACTGGGAACGTTGGCGATACTCTACAATCTAAACCAGATCTTTTTGATCCAATGTAAAAAATGCTTAAAACGTGAATATACTGTGTCACTACATCGGAGAAACGAAACGCAAACTTAAATGAACGCTTTGGTGAGAACCCGCATCAGCTCACGAGCTGCCCTACTCCTATATCACAACACTCAGTTAATCTACCAGGACACGGCTCTGCTAAGGCGGATACGCAACTTAAACCGCTGGAATTATTTCGTAATAACAAAGATTCTGCAAGTAAAACGCGTGAAGAATAGCTCATAGACAAAGCAAAAACATTAGAATCAACAGACACGACGAACTTCAGTTATAAGCTTTCTCATCGCTAATCAGTTTAGTTTGTCACCCGTCAAACCCTTCACCAATCATACTCATTGTTTTTGAATTTCATTAGTTTTTAAGATCTTTTAAGTGTAACGTTTTTAATACAGATGTAATTAATGAACGTTGATTTAAATTCCTATGTATTGCCTTAATTGTTAATATGCATACCTATACTCTTGTTATCTTATGTTTATATTTTAGTTGTATTAGTCAATCATTAACCACTCATGTATGTTTCACTGACGTCATATTAAAATTCAGAAGCAGTTTTCGATTCTGAAATGTTTATGGAATTGTAGAGAGTTTAACACTACACATCTGGGCCAAATTTTGAAGAGCAGGAGCATTTCATTCAAGAGTTATAGGTTAATGAGTATAGACATTTTTAGTAAGAAATGTATGGAGCGGCCATCTTGGTGTCCCACTTAGGGACACCAACATGGCGGTCAAAAATTCAAAGTCTTAATAACACCAAAAATCTCATCACAAAATAATGTATTCATTATAAGAGGCATGAAATCGGCTTATAAGCATCTATAATTAAAAAATAACTTTCAACTAGTTCAATTTTGTTTATTTTCACGGCTTATCTGAAATAGCGTGACGAATTGCGTGACACATTTACAACCTTTATAAATCGAAAACGAAACATCGTTAAAACCTGAAACTTTTTGTGCAAGATTATAACACTGGTATCCACATACCATGTTAGAAACAGCTTGGTAGGATGTATAATTTAGATTTTTGAATTTTTATGACGTCGTGTGCAAACACTCTATAGTATTTTACTTCGGATCATTTCAGTACAGCCATGGCCCTGAGGAAGGCTAATTTTGTTAGCGGAAATATTGGCCGCTAAATAAATCATCCCATTGCCGTAGAGCCAGCCTTGCATTCAGTTTGTCCTATAAACTTCAGGTGACGTCTGGCTCGAGCATCTTTAAGGTTCATTATATAGAGATCCAGCAAAACCGAACCGGCAGTGATTTAGTGAAAAACCTTTGAATGCAGAGGTCCACACGACACAGAAATTAAACTTACTGGTAGTTGCCGGATCTTCCTTGTGAAAGATCTCGTGTCAATTAGTCGAAATATTGGCCATTAATAAATCTGCCCTTTGCCGTAGCTAGTGCCAGCCTTGCATTCAGTTTTGTATAAACGACAAACTGCAAGGCTGATATGACTACGTCAGCAAAAAGGTAGATTTTGCGAGACACCAATGCGACAGAAACCGATAAAGCAGGGTAGCAACCGCGGACAGCTGTTTCGTCCTTTTGTTCATTTTTTGGCTGATAAGGTCTTTCGTAGACCCTACGTATCGTTTACAGCATTATCGTTTGCGGTCCTTTGCAGATTATTTTTGGTTCTATTTTAGTGATTTAGTACCTATTTACGCGTTTTGTGGACCTCTGCATTCAAAATACAAAACTGAATGCAAGGCTGGCACTACGGCAAAGGGCAGATTTATTAACGGCCAATATTTCGACAAATTGTACTAGTCTTCCTCAGGGCCAGGGCTATCAGTACTGAAAGAAAATATTGTAATGGCTCCTCAAATTTGAAAATTACATGGTCAATAGAGCCTAAATGATTGGCTAATACATGACATGTAGACAGCGCACTTGTAAACATAAGATAAAAGTAATATATGACATATATAGTGTATGATACAAAACTGAGTTCAGCGTTCGTTCCTTCGGTTTATGCCTTCTGGTGACAGAGTGTTCCTTCTATGAATTAAAAAGGCCTCGCGCGATCGCGTGCTTAGCCCCCGAAGAAGTTTGGTTTTGTAAAGCAAAATATTGGGCGCTAAAGCCGCTAATATATTTCATTTATATTTTATTTTTTTGTCTTTTGTTTCTGTTTGTCTGCCGTATTAAGGATCAGTTTGCCGTTTCTTTTTGTTTCACTGATCTATATCTAAAGGGATCAAAGGGATATTTATCAGACCCGTGCGAACCGACCCACGCACAAAAGGCGGGAAAAATTGGACCCGGCTTGTTAGAGAACCAATCAGCTTCAAATGCGCAATACGCAAAGCAATCACGTCAGCATTTGCGCAGCGTTGAGCGAAACAACAACACACGGGACAGGTGAGTTTTGCTCTGCAGTTTTCTTTATTTTATCCGTTCTTTCTTTTTGCAAACGTTTCTGTGAATTAGGAATAATTAACAGCCGTAGAAGTCGTGTAAGAATTAACTTGAAATGGTTTTATCAGCGCGAGAAATTGAGCTTTAAGCGGGCTTTTTATAGAAATGAACATGCACAGCTCGTGGCAGTGCCGAAAGACAAGTTTTACCGACCGTCACAGAACTGTTTTATTGTTTGGTTACCATAAATTGCCTTGATTACTAAACAAGAAAATTTACCTGACATTTAGTGCGACATTGAGTTGGTCATGAAGTAAATAAGAGCGCTGCTAATATTTTTCCCACTCGTTGGTTGACCCGTTGGTTGACCCGGTTCAATTTGCCCTCAGGAACATGACGCGAGCAGACCTGACCAAGAAGCGACTCGTGTTTCTTCAAGAGAATTGGAAGATAATTCAGTAAGTAAGAGTTTTTGGTATATCCTTTTGTTTTAGCATAAATACATCTTGAGGACTTCCTATCTTGAGGTGATAGTTACACCCGATTTGGAGTCACTCTTAAAATTTCTTATTTTAAGACTTAAGCTTATGTGCTGTACAAAATCTGTACCCCCTTCCCTGCCCCCATTTGATCTGAAGTTTCCTCCGTCCCAGGTAGCGCATAATACCTGGGAGATAATTGTACAGAAGGAAGATGAACAGCAAAAAACTGTCGAAAAATCCTATCACATAGCCTATTATAAACATCAGCTGGGCTGAAAGATTTAAGATCAGAGAAGCATCAAAGGTGGGAGTTTTTATGAGAAAATCCCTACAAGAATAGACCAATTCTGATATATTAAAATTCATACTTGGCTCCGAGGCTTAGGGGAATAAAACAAAAGAAATAAATTATTCATCCCTGAAACTCAATGTGATTTCTTTTGTTTTATTCCCCTAAGCCTCCGAGCCAAGTATGAATTTTAATATATCGGAATCGGTCTATTGACACGAGAAGATGTATTGTTGGCCCTACTGAGCATTCCATATAAAATAGAAACATTGTTAATAATACAAAAACACTGATAATACCAAAACTAAAAATGTACCCCCCATTTTTTGCAGAAATGAAAAATGTACCCCCCATTTTTGAATACTTAGCAAAAATGTAACCCCCATTCTGAACACTGGCCCCCCTTAGCCATAATTAATGAACAGTCCCTAAGAATGAGTGACAACACAGACCCTGTTTTTTTTCAAACATGATTTGCCCGTGATGGTCTTGTTGGAGGCACAAATGTAATAACTGGTCACAAATGTAATAAAGGTCATAGGTGTAGTGACATTTGGTCACAAATGTAATAAACATCTTGACGAAGATAAGAAAGCAAATCACAACAAAATCTGGATACAGCGACATCCAGACACAAAGTTAACATCAACTGTCAATCAAAATGATAAAAACCAAATGGAATGAAACTCTGTACTATTATTAAACATGATAGGTTCTACCAGAAACCCATAAGTGGGTTGAAACATGCAACTGTCTCTTGTACGCTTTGAAACAAGCTTCCAATTATTCAATTTGCTAAGAAGTTGTTACTGCCATATTTGGAAAATCAAGATAAAAATATTAAGGATGTTTGTGTGAAAATCTTCGAACATTGATTTTTTTCTAAAACTTTTGCTACAGCTAGGTAATGAGTTACTCGTGTCAAATGCAAAAAAATTGGGTGATCACCGAGTTCGTTCCAGAGATAAGATATCTGAAAGGCAACCTTAATTTGGATTTCAAGTTTCCAATCGCTACTTTGAGTTTTGAGTCAAGTGTTTTGAGTTTCGAGTCGCGAACTTCGAGTTTCGAGACGAGAAAACAAAAGATTGCTGCTTGATTAGTTCTTTAGAAGACTAACAAAAGGCTGTACTTCTCTTTGTTTCAAGGAACTTACACAATTTTACAGCGTAGCTGACTTTACCAACGCGAGCGCGTGCGTCATAAAACAGCGATGGTCGTGGTTTCAGCACACTCTCTTTCGCATTTTTCCTTTTAAATTTGGACTTTAACATGATGGCTTAATAATCTATACGTTTGAGAGTTAGACGATTAAAACTGCAAGATATATTTGCTATTGCTTAGTAAGAATATACAGTATATAAAAATTTTCAAAAAGGAAAGCTAAATGTGTCTGCGAAACTTAGCGAAATGTATTTCTCTAAACGTCATGGATCACACGCTGTTTCCTGGGGTTTCAAATTACAAAGCATGTGCATACGCGCACTATGCAAATTCAGTGCTCTTTCGATTTCAGTGTGAAAGTTTGTGCAAATTTGCTTTTAATATTTTACGTTCGCCACAAAATTTAATTTTGAATATTGGTCTTATTGAACACTTCCAATTTTAGTTGATGGTATGCAAAATCAAGTCATGCAGAAAAGAATATTAACTGATGTTAGTCAGCGTTTAAATCACGCCATTCCTATCGATTCTGCTGTCATAAACTTTAATTCACGATTTTCTGAATCATTACAGACTGCTATGCGTTGCATATTATTTTAATATTTGACAACAACCGATGCGTTCAATTGTCACATTCTCGCACTTAACTCGCCGGTTTTCACTAAAAAAGTAACCTCTGACAAACAGGGTAGCTAAACAGGACCCATGAATGCCACTTTCTCTTGCAGGCTGGTGAGAGTTCTATTGAAGGTTTTTTCACTGGATGTTTTGCAGCTCATAGCAGTGCGATAGCAAAACAAAAGCTACACAAAACAAAAGCAGCCGTGTGCAATCGCCGTTGTTCTGTCTTTGAGAAATTAATTGTTTTCTCAAAATTCCTTTTTGAGATTCTCGAAAAAAACTTTGAGAGTCTCGAAACTCAAAACTGGAAACTCGCAACTTGAAACTCGAAAAACTTTGAGGATTGAACTTTGAGTTTTGAGTTGAGACTGTCAACTTACCTTTTGACCGGTACTGTCAGTTATGTCCAGGATTGCAGATAATTAGATGCATGGCAAATTTAATAAGCGTCACAAAGTGTCCTCTTGCTCTTCTTCTCAACTTCAACATCACTTGTTTTCCAAAATACAGACAAAAAATGTCACGAAGTGTCCCCTAAATTCTGCTCTTTAAGTAAAGATAAACATGTGCGTTTACCCTAACCTAAAAATAACACTAACACTAATGCTCACCTTACATTTCAAAAAAGATGGTAAACACTTAGACTTAAGGGGACACTGTGTTGGATATCAAAATTTGTCATGCATCTAATTATCTGCAATCCTGGACATAAGTGGGTACTGTAGATATTTGTATATAGTGCTAAAAAGAAGAGAAAATAAGTTGTGCTTTTCAAATTGAGAAAAAAGCTAATAGGCAGGGCAAAAAACGTTTTTCTTCCCACTTGTTGAGTGGACAAGTGCCACTCAAATTTTGGTTGTCTGAAAGTGAAATTCACTTGTCCAAAAATGAATAAATTAAAAAAAATGTAGCAGTAAAACAAATTTACAACGTACTGTAAAAACTGGCATATAAGCCACATTCGCCCAAAATGCTTTATACATAAAATTGAGGGTGCGGCTTACTGCAATAGATTATACTTTCGGTGATATATAAAGTTGACCAGAATTTTTGAGCCTTGAAATTGCACATTCTATTTATTTGAGGTGTACAACGTGAAGCAAACATAATTCTTTGACTTTAGATGGTGTAGAAAAGTGAGTCTTGTTTCTCTAACAGAGCTGCCAGAGTGCCTCCGAGACCAAAAATCAAATTGGTTTTTGTTTGTAAACAAGCAGCCACCTTGGTTATTCTTAGTAACCAGGCTAAATAAAAACATGTTCTTGAGAAATTTGCATGGTCGGAAAACGGTTAAGTTTATGAGTAAAAAGAAACAGAAATTCATAGAAACCAGGTTAGTTTATGAAGTCCAGTATTCGGAAGCTGTGCTGTAAGTGTACTTATGGGTTTCTGCTTCTACTTATATGCGTTAACTTAAATATATTGGTTCATGACGTTAAGCATACAGTTTCAACATTTGACTATAGTGTCACTTATTCATCACATTGTTGTCCTTAATTGGATAGACAACAAATTATTATTTAGTGAAAGATATAACATGGCCAATGGCATCCTAAACAATGGTTTACTCGCCCAAAATTTAATTCTAGTCTAAAATTTCTGGTATCTCTGAAATTTATTCTGAATTGTGTAATTAACGTTTTGTCATGTGTTTAATCAGAAAAGGTTTATGCATGCAGGATAGGCTACGGTAAACACTGGTGTATGAGCTGCACTTTTTTTGGAATTTGCCCAAAATTTTTGCTCAAAACTGAGGTTGCGGCTTATCTACGGGAACAGCTGTGAAAGGTTATCGTACTTTCTGGTGATATTAGTTGACCAGACTTTATGAGTCTCAAAATTGAGATTTTATTTATTAGAGGTGTATAACGTGGAACAAGATTCTTTAGCTTTTAATGATGTAGAAAAGTGAGCCTTGTCTCTCTAACAGAGTGGCCAGAGCGCCTCCGAGACCAAAAATCAAATTGAACAATCTGCATCGAACACATAACGCACGAACGTGAGCATTGTGTTTATAAATTGTAAAATTTAGCCTCAAATTGTCAAAATACCTGTGTTAAAACAGTGCTCACTATCTTTGTCAGACATTTCAAAGCTTTTAGCAGTGAAGGAACACGCACAATGGAGTGGCCATCTTGGTTATCCTTAGTAACCAGGCTAAATAAAAACATATTGCTCAAGAAATTTGCACGGTTTTCAAGCTTGTTTTGGCCTGAATGAATGGCGGGCAAAAGAATGTAGCTGCACTGAAAACTGCTGAAACTGTGTTTCTTTTTTAAAATACATGTACATGATGATTTGATGCAGGGCTTGAAATTGCGACCAATACGGTCGCATTTGCGACTTAATTTTTGTGTTTGCGACTAAAACTTCCAGAGGAGTCGCAAATTTGCGAGTAGTTTTCGCCTTGGCCAATAACGAAATAAAAAGCCTAGCAGTTGTACTTTGCCACTATTTTTGCCGAAATAAATAAAGAAATGAAAAAATATATTGTTCTGTGCCTTCATTATCATAGAAATTTGAAGATATGGGGTAAAATTGTACGTAATTTACCCGCAATGTTACGACGCAACGCTATTCCCTCGATCGCGGCCGCCATTGCAGCGGTTTCTTATTCATATGTATTGCAGGCTCATTTTTGTTTGTTAAACCGTTGGATTAGAGCTGTCATCGCGGACGATCGTGGCCAGGTAGAATCGGCGAAAGTATCATCAATTTCGCAATGGTGACAGACGTTTAAGTGGATATGTTCCAAGATTGTATCCTTTCTGGAAGCTAATTTCACCAAAAAATATAATTTTGAGTTGTACACTAGTTTTAAGATCGAGAAAAATGTCTTGATCGTTACGATTGTGGCGGCCAAGTTTATAGTATTGCGGTCAGTATAAAACACGGACTGCGGACTATGGACTATGGACTGGGTATAAAACACGGACTAGGGTATAAAATGCGGACTACACACTGGGTATAAAACACGGACTGTGTGTAAAGTAACGAGGACCGAAGCTGTAAACATAAAATATTGATTTACCTCGATAAATACGTAGATTTTTAATATGTAAGGGTTGCAGCATGCTACTTTACAGACGTTTGGTCTCTTGATATTTGAAAAAAAAATTCCAACAAAGGAAAGCGAAAATATTATCTTAATTCTCGTAACTTTTCTTGTTTATAATCTGCTTTATACCCTGCGAGTAGAGTCCCCGGCCTTCGATCTTCACAGGCTAGAAAAATAAATCAAAGCGGCTCCTTCGAGCCAACCCGTGAATGCGAAATGCCAACGGTAACGCAATATTGTGGGGTTATTTTTTGGAAATTAATTATGCGACGAACGCGAACGAATAAAAAACCCAGTAATTTTCAGTTCGAAAAAAAAAAAGATAAATCCGTCCTGGGCAAGGATCGAACTCGCTTCCTTCAGGTGGCTCCGGCTCTATTGCCCGACTTCTTATCAACTACGCTACCTAGGACTTGGCTAATTACTAACATCAATTTTTATATTTCAACGTAGATATGCCGAAAAAGTTTACATCTGAGTGAGTGATGGATCGAGTGAGTGCGGCTTTCTCGTTTGCGTTCATCGAAAATCGTTACATTTAATTTCCAAAAAAAACCCGCAATATTGCGTTACCGTCGGCATTTCGCATTCACGGGTTGGCTCGAAGGAGCCTTTGATTTATTTTTCTAGCCTGTGAAGATCGAAGGGGGCTCTGCTCGCTGGGTATAAAGCAAATTGTAAATAAGAAAAATTGCGAGAATTAAGATATTTCTGCTTTCCTTTATTTGAATTTTTTTCAAATATCAAGAGACCAAACGTTTGTAAAGTAACATGCCGCGACCCCTACGTATTAAAAAATCTACGTAGTTTATTGAGGTAAATCAATATTTTATGTTTACAGCTTCGGTCCTCGTTACTTTACACACAGTCTGCGTCTTATACAGAGTCCATGATTCTCAGTCCTCGTTTTATCCCTAGTCCGTGTTTTATACCCAGTCCATAGTCCGCAGTCCGTAGTCCGCGTTTTATACCCTAGTCCGTAGTCTGTAGTCCGCAGTCCCTGTTTTATATTGCATGTTTCTTTGTACAGTCATCATTAGAGATAACTTGAAAGCTGTTGAAGTAATAAAATCAGAGTCTTGTTAATCATTTGTTAGTCAAAGTTATTTTTTAACTAATTGTTGCTACTTAGTTTTGCGACTAAAATTTGTGAACTTGCGACTTGATTTTCGTATCTAGTCGCAAAATGGCGACTGAACTTTTTTTAAATTTCGAGCCCTGTGATGGATAGAAGAAAAGTCTAGCTCATGTTTGTGGAGCCAATTCCTGACTTGAGTTTTTATTTTAAAAGAACTTTTTTCGCCAAAATTTTTGCTTCAAAACTCAGGGTGTGGCTTATTTATGAGTGCAGCTTATACACTGGTGTTTACGTTAGTCGGTCTAAAAGAAGGGGGCCATAAGAAATTTAACTAAATCAAAAAAATCTGGCTGGATTTATTATAATGACTGTGCGTCATGGTAGATATTATTTATTTATATTTATATTTCATGGTAGATATTTCTAAACTTACATTGTTCCTTTTTTTCAGGGGCCTTTGAACTGCTTGGCTGCAGCAATCTCTTCACTAATGGTATGTACATGTATAAAATTTCATCTAAAACGTGCTAAGATGTGCTAAACTCTTAGGGCCGTAGAAGCCAAGCTATTGGCCATACCCTGCTGAAACAGATATTTAAGAATGTGTCTGGTTTAGCTAAGAGTTAGAGACAAGCGATAAAAAAAGATCAACATACAGGGGTTTCAATAAAATTTAGGGTCATGGTTCGTACAATCTTGAAAAGGTCTTGAATTTTAGCAGTCGTCTTGAAAAGTCCTTTAATTTGGTTAAGGTCCTTGAAAAGTACTTGATTTCTTTATTAAGTCCTTGAAATTTAGGACTTTGTGTATGCCCTGTCACTTTTCTGATAAATGAAATGATTTTGCTACGAAAAAATTGGCCACCAGCGACTTTTAAAATCCGAAAATAACTAGCGAAAATGTCGGCATAATACGTGAATGTGTAATGAAGCAAAATTGTAATCTTTGCCTCAATTTCATGCACCACGGGACAAAGAGTTTCAATTTCGTAAATAAAACTTAGTCCTTGAAAACTATTTTTTGTCCTTGAAAAGTCCTTGAATTTTATTTGTCTGAAGTTGTACGAACCATGAGGGTAAGTGGTATTATAATATACTCAACAAAATATACAGTTTCTTCTGATTGGTCAATGACGAATGCATAAATAGATTATAGAGTGCAAATAAGGTTATAAAGTGCAATACGAAAGTTGCATGAAAGTGAAAGTTGAAAGTCACACGCAGTGTACCGTGACGGCCTCACCAAAATTTTGTTGAGAATATTATAAACAAGAAATCGTATGAACTACTCGTGCATTTCGTGATTTACATGGGCACTCATAATGTTTTGAAAGTTCTCAAATTGCACTCGCCAAAGCGGCTCATGCAATTTTGAGAACTTTCAAAACATCACTCGTGCCCATAAATCACGAAATGCACTCGTGTTCATACAATTTCCTATACTTATTATTCGACATAGCATTCAAGAGTGCAAATACCCATCAAAACAAGTGCAAATATGACACATTATTACACTCTTCTGACCATGCACTAGGAAAAACAGTTTCAAAAAAAGATTACTGTTGTATAAAAAAACAATTAATTTTATGCAGCAAAAAGTTGAAATATGGCTAGCCATTTTTACTCCTCAGTTTTTATTTTTTCTTGCCTAAAGGCTCGAAACAATTAAAGCTCAGCCATATTACACAACTTTACATTGAATAACCGTTATATATTTGTGAAATATACATAGCATAAGTAAGCTGCTTAAATTCATGTAAATGTGTGCATAAAGATCAACCAAGGCAGAAAAGTTTAAATGAAAAACCATTCAAACAATGTGATTTGTTATACTTACTCACCTGTATCTGTTTACAGTCTTGATCTTTTGTTGAAATAAGACAAAATATCGCCTCTGGCATGCTTTACAGTTTTTTTTCCTGCCATTTTAATCAACATGTAGAAAACTGGAAGGACGTAGTGAATGTGATCGAGGCAACATTCGTCACCAGTCTTTCTCCTCTATTCTGCCATTAACATGGCGGACAACATGATCGCTATTTATACTAGGAATAACCTGTGTTCCAGCGTTTTTTTTTTTCGGAGGGAAAGTCGGTGGAGAGCGGGAAGGGAAAAAAAGAACGACTGATACATTTATTTAACGACCCGCCTGCCGCTCCCAAATTATGAAATCTGTCAACTGTCAAAATGTAGCCAATCAGATGTAACCGGATATCACGTCGCTAGTTGTTTACAGTTGGCGCTTGGCAGGCTTTGCGACTTGCCACCTTTCGTATAATTTCTCAGTGCTAGTGAAAATGTTTGGTTTTCCGATCAGTAAAAAGTTGCAAGTTGAAATGTCGCTAATGAAATTTATTGGACAAGCACAGCTACTTTTGCAAAACCATTTTAATCGTAGGTGCACTGTGGAAAGAGCTGTAGAACAGCTGAAAGAAACAAAAATAAACATTAACATTCATTCTACCTAATTCTTCAGCAGCAATCTCACAAAATTGTCAGAGAATTTCTTTGTCGAACTGAAGACTGTTTAAGCTCGCAAGGATAAGCAACTGACATAAGCAACAAAACGGCTCCACAATAATTCGCCAAGCAGATAGACTCCAAGTTCGTTAGAAGCATAAAATATTTTAGGCAAAAGAAAACACTCTTTGAATTATTAAAGTTCTACCAGGCTGGTCAGAGCAAGAGCGTCTTCTCGCAAACAAATAATTCGTCTAATACATTCTTTCTGCTTGTCCTTCAAGGACTTGCGAATAAAATCTCGAAGGGACAAATTCGAAGCCGATCATAATTCACTTTCAACGTTTAACACGACAGCTGCAATGATAAACTGGTGTTATGGGCACGTGCATGCTTCAGACCGGAAGTCATAATTCTAACCCAGGTAACCAATCAGAATGCAGCTCATTGATTTCTTTTGTTTTACAACCAATCAGAAAAAAGTCAGATTCTGACTTTTTTGCAGAAGGTTCGTTAAATAATTTTATAATTCAACACATTGATACACTGTCCAAATATATGGTCAAAAAGTTATCAATATACGTTATGTCTACATGACGTATAACCGGCAATGGCGGTAAATCTCGCATTTTGAAGGAAAGTGAAAATGACTGCTGCCTGCAATTTCGTGTTTTTGGGCGAAAAAGTGTGTAAACTATTAGTTACAAAAGGGAAAAGAAAAAAAAAGAGAAGAAAAGAAAAGAGAAAAAATACTGTTCACATGATTGGACAAAAAAGGCGCAAAATTTTCGCGTTGTCGCGGTCGCAGTGTTTCTTGGCGTAGCTCAATGAAAACTGGTTCAAAGTTTAACCGCTCGACAAGGAGTGAATGAAGGAGCACAATTTTCGTAAAATTCCTTTGGTAATCACCTCTGGAATATGATATAGACTTGATGTTTCCTCAGAAAAGTTTCCGATCTCGTCATTACGGCTGTAGGAGCTAAAAATGAGCATTCCAAGTTTGTAAACAACATTGATCAGATTGATCGACTCAGCTCGTACTTCGATGTTTGAAAATTTGGTGCTGATGAAAGGGACTAAAAAGCCAAATCAACTACAGGTACGATGTTTTAACCGTTTCTTGTATGCTTGAGCTGTGAATTTTTGTAAGACACACTGTCCACGCTGCAGTTCTTTCCGACTTTTCGCCGCTATGTTTAGGTTTGTAGCCGTGTGTTTGTTCAATTTGTTTTGATTCTGAATTGAACTTTTTAAGATACGAAACACTTGTAACTAAGACAATCCATGCCATTTGACTGTGTTTTAATTCTTGTAGTCACTACTCTGTCCTGTTCTTTGAGTAGACGAAAGCTCTTCGTAGAAACTCTCAACTGATTGTGTACGCTAAATTAATTTTAGCTTGGCAAAAGTTTTGGCATTCGCTGCTTGTTTAAGAAATGGTGCGAGGTAAAATATTGTTGTTAGCCTTTTTACTTAATGAAAGGTTGTATATATATTGTTATATATTTTTCTCAAAACTGTGATTTGTTATCAATGTGTCGAATTACAAAACAGTTATAGTGTTCAAACGTGCGCAATATTGGCAAAGGCGACACTTTCATTCATGAACTGTGTAATGTTGCAAGTTTCGCGTGGTAAAACATATGTAAGCTTTTTTTAAAATAAAAGGCTTGTCGGCAATATTTTTTCTTCAAACTGTGCTTTGTTATCAAGGTGTTGAATTATGAAACTATTATAGTGCTCAAGCTTGCGCGATATCGCCTAATTTCAGCCGACTCGGCCTACGTCCTCGTCAGCTAAGTATTAGGCGATATCATGCGCTATATATACTTTCGTGCTATAATAGTTAATTAGCAGAGTTAGCGCTTGTGGTGTTCAGCATTATACTATTACAATTGGCCATTTCCGAGTTCTCTTCAGCCTCCATTTCAAAGCGAGGCTGGATATTAATTTTCATTCACATGCAAATAACACTCATTTTCATATGAAAATAATGTTTTGCACTCAGCCTCACTTTGAAAAAATGGAAAAGGCAACTCGGAAATGGTGACTAAAAGGCCCAGAACGGACTATTTTGCTTTGCACTTGTGTTTTTGTAAACATCGGAATGAGGCTTCTACTGTATTGATGCGCGCCCTTCCAGGTGTGAACACAATATATGGTGAAGGCAGTGAACAGACCAGTGTTAAGGTAAATTCAGAGTAAATCAGTTTAATTCGCTGTTATCATCAGACCACTTCCTACAATAGGGTAGTGTTCACTACACATCCTTTAGAAATTGATACTTTTCAACATGGCTGTATTTGCTTGTGTTATTCGCTAAAAATATGAACTGTAGCATTCTGAACGGTAAGTGGTTGCACAGAAAATCAACTGAGGCTAACAACAGTTAGAGGCACTTAAACATAATCTATAAGACACCTTAAGATCGAGGTTTTGGCTACCTTACCGCAAACGGCAAACCGCGGTTGGTGGTTCGCCGCTCCACGTTCACGGTATGCGCATATTTGGGACTTAAGATTAGCGCAGGTAGTAACAATGCATCATGGGAAATTATACAAAAACAAGATGGCTGCTGCACAAAGGTGAGATGTGACGATTGTTGTTTTTGCTGGTTTTTATTCTTTATGAGAGCAAAACACTAACTCATGTTTAGGTAATTCTCTGTTTCGAGTAGTTAACTTGTCAGGCAAGCATGCACTTATGTGGATTTGCAACAGACACTCTTCATCTTTCTAATGGCTGCCGCACACTAGCCAATTTTTCATCTTCAGACAAAAAATCTCAACTTGTCGGCTAGTGTGCGGCAAACTCAGACAAGCATACGACAAGATCGGACCTTGTTGGGCGATATCTGGCAGTGTTAGATCTCAAAACGTCTTGTTGGGCACTAGCCGACAAGTTGAGATTTTTTGTCTGAAGATGAAAAATCGGCTAGTGTGCAGCGGCCATAAATTTCTAAAACCTTCATTGTTAGCTCACATAAACTTAGTTATAACTTGTGTTTCTGTAGCTTTTAGGTAAAATATTAAAGCTATGGGTCGTAATTAAAGGTACACAGTTTAAATTTCTACTCATTGGAAATTGGAAGTAATTTAAATGTTTGTATTTGTAATCCATGAAAGCGAATTTACCACCCCATCTAAGAAATAAAATTATTTATTCATTCATTCACTTGTTTCTCAGTCTTATATTCAGATTTTCAGTGATGTTTCAGCTGTGAGGTCATTACTTTTTAATTCAGGTCTACCGTGTACCTCTTCCTCTGCAGTATAATGCAATTTTGCAAAGCAAGGTCCAACAAATAAGTTATAATGACGTTCCAGATTTCATAAACATGATATGGTCCGGCTCTTGGAGGCCTTGCAAATACCCGACTTTGATACAAGCCATCAAGGGTCCGTATATACTGGCATGGAATCACTGATGATATTACTGCGGCGTCTCGCATACCAAAATGCTAGCAGAAAATCTCCCAACATTTCTACAACCAAAGTCATAAGTAATTGGCCTGTTGTCTTTCCAGCCCCTTTTTACCATAAGCCTTTTGCAATTTCATTAACAACATTGAAGGGGGTGGGATGACCTTAACAATGGGCCAAGATTTTGCATTTGAATGAAGCTTATTTCTAGTAGCTTTCACTTACTTTTTTAATGCCTTTTTGTCATTTTCCTGGTGTTTATCTAATTAAAGTTGCATACTCTCTCTGCATCCGCCTCCTTTTATCTCGACCTCAATCACTTTGTCACTGGAACTAGTAAAGGCTTTACTTAGGACCAGTGCTACATTGTACTTGTTCCCATTCCTGGGGAGTTTCAGGTCTTTCTGCCACTTCTTTGGCGAGTGCCAAGTCATGGTTGGCCATCTGAACGGAGCCATCTAAAAAATATTAAGATTCCCATCTTATCCATATGCCATTAAATTTCACGGGTTTTCTAGCTCTTTATTCGGATGTTTTCAGTACGAAATAAAAGGGTGGACAGGAAGCACAAATCAAAGATTCCTATTTTACCCATACAGCCAAACTACGGATTTTATAACCCTTTATTCAAATGCTTTATTATGAAATTTACAAACGTGAACCGTAAATGGCAAACCTGACTGCAAGGCCATGGTCATGTGACTTCCTGAGGTTTGCGGTTGGCGGGAAAAAGACGAAAAACCTCGATCTTAAGGTCTCTATTGTGTATAGTTTATCGCCCTATTTTTTTTTCAATAAAAATATTAACTGGAACATATTAAAATGTTAACTGGAATATCCTGAACTGTAAATAGTTGTACATTGAAGTATTGAAGTAATAGATCAGCAACGAGTGCGAGGGTTTGATCGGGGCATCCAAACACGGAGAAGCAATGAAAGCACAAGGCCGCTTTGGCCGAGTGCTTTTATTGTTTCAAGGTGTTTGGATGCCCCGATCAAACCCGAAGCACGAGCTTTTGATCTGGCTTCTCAAATGAAACAATACAGTATTATTCAGTGTTAGATTTTTGGCTTTGTCCTTTTCAAATGCCATCACATGCATAATTTTATTGAGCTTCTTGTGTTTCACCATTTGAGACCACCCTAAACTGAGACGCTTCTGCTTCGCACATGGCTAACACAGTTGTCAAAGTAGAATTATTATGTAGTCCATAAAGCTATTCCCCCGTCAACGAAATATAAAAACAAATAGGCAACATCCATTTTCTACGAATGGTAAACTTCTCGGACAGTTCAAGTTCCCGTTCTCTGAGATTCGAGAGGAATGTTTAGGGACTATGATTTACACAAGATCATATCACTTTCTGCTCGTATTGAAGAAACGGATGCATTGAGTTTGAATTATTGGCTTAGCAAATTTGTCATGGATGTGGCCAAAAAGTCGGGAGAGAGATATCCACCGAAGACTGTTTGTGGCATAATATGCGGTATCTGACGCTTTCTAGAAGAGAAAAAAGGTGCTGAAGCATTTTAAATCCTCTTGATAATGGCAACCAAAGGTGAGAAAAATGGTCCATTTTGTTTTTAAATTAAAATGTTGATGTCATGTTGAAGTTCCAGTGATAATACTCAGATTATTGTTTTGAAGGTTTTCTGTTTCACCGAGCATTGGACGCGGAATCGAAAGATGGCACCCGAGAGGGCTTACATTTGAAGACCAAGACAGGAATGTAAGGTTCCGAATGTATTCATATAATTGAGTGGAATAACATGTATTGTTGCAAAACTCATTAATATGCAAGTGTTTGATTTGAGATCAAACACGGTTTTGAACTGAAATCAAAACCCTTAAGATCTTGATCTGGTGTTTCATTGGGTATCAAGACTCATCCACTTGACCCAAACGGACGTCATTTATTTGCTGGTCACTTTATGAATTATTAATGAGTTTGAGAAGTATTGAAGCATAATCTATTAGTCCAGTGCGGTGTGTAATCCCGTAGGATTTTCTTGCCGAAATTGATTTTTTTGCTGTTTTGCACTAATTTTGGGTCGAATAATAAGAATCCGATGGGGGCCAATTTTTTCGACCACATCTTCCCATGTTTCCCGCTGCTAAATGACTTAATTTATGCTAATTTATGCAATTAAGATGCAGAAAACAAATTTTACGAATATCTTTACTCCGATTCAAGATACCAGGACTTAACTTTATTAGAAGCTTACTCTTGATGAAATAAGTCCTTTTACCTAAATTGGTAACACTGGCAGCCTGCGATAACGTCAGGATTAACTACCTGCTATTTTGTTGGTGGCCATCTTGGATCCGCCATCTTGGATTTTCGAACTCTCATTTATCTTGGATTTTCGAACTCTTATTTATTAAAGCAAAAAAATGTTTTTTTTTACTAAAACGTTAACTTACGAATTATTTTAAATAAAAGAATTGCCTACTTAGATGAAAAACTTTGTTTAGTTTCCTTCTTTTGTTAAACGCAAAAAAAATATGGACTTTTGTTAGAGAATACTAAAGTAATACATGTAATACTATTAAGTACCGTTCCGTTTGAAGTGTTTGTGCATAGAATAGGATTCAAGTTCTCAAGCGCTCAGTGCATCATCATCCTCATCCTCATCTTCAACTTGAGTGTCTTCTTTCAATGGATTCGTACAGTTTTTACCGAAGCATTTGCAAAGAGGAGTGCATGGAAGACCGTTCTTGAAGCAGCTGCAGCGTCCCTTGCAGTCTGACTTGCATCCGCATTTCGTAAGCTCGATTACAGCTTGGGGCGCAGGGAGAGACAGGCACGTCACAGGAATGTATGCTCCTTGGTCTTCATTCCAGCCATTCTCTTTAATTGGAGGCAGATCTGGGCAACTGACTGTATAAGATTTGTCGCGCATGGCCATGAAGTTTGCACGAGTGATGTGTGGGAGTAAGGCAGATCGCGTTGGAGGCAGCATCTCACCTTCCAAGTTCCTGGATCTGAAGAGCTCCCATCGAAGTTCAGGAAGGTTGGTTGGTCCAGCTTTGCAGTATACTTGACAAACAAATTTCTCAAGCTCCTTAACTTCAGTTGGCAGTTCGCCGTTGGCTAATTGGTTTTGGATAGGACGGTCACCAAGTTCTCTGAAGCAGTTGATAACGGGATGCTCATCATCGAGGACCATGTATGCTTTCACCCAGGTCTTCTTGGTGATGCCAACAAACTTCCCTCCCCAGTCGGCTCCGGTGAAGTGAT
Source organism: Cladopsammia gracilis (assembly GCA_022457155.1). Lineage (NCBI taxonomy): Eukaryota > Metazoa > Cnidaria > Anthozoa > Scleractinia > Dendrophylliidae > Cladopsammia > Cladopsammia gracilis. The sequence continues at coordinate 59,576 of JAJGOT010000461.1, read as the reverse complement.
GCAGTCCAATCAGACCTTGACACTTGTCTTGTGTACTCCAATCGCTTGGACTCTCTGAATAACATCAATCGCTCTGTACTTTGGGCCCTTTCCTGTCAAGAACTTCAGGCCATTCAGGTTGCCATGACGTCCCCTGGAAACTAAGTCAAGCAGCAGGACAAGTACGTCAGTGTCCGGCGAGGAAACACAAATCTCTTGCAATACATGCTCATCCAGTGAATGCAACACCTGGTTAGGGATCAGCGTATCCGCTTCTTCGTGGGTGTGTTCTTCTTCACAGTCGAGACATTTGATTTTGTTTTCGTAAACGACAAGCTTGACGGTTGTGCTACTGGAGAAGCGTGCTAACAATCCGTTGGCGAACAAAGTGACCAGCTGGCTTTTGGACTTGGATGATGAGAGAAGGTCTTTGATGGACATGGTGAGCCTCATTTCTGGATGTACCTGGAACTCGACAGATGTTGTGGATCTTTTCTGGCACGTCATGTTCTTCAAGGAGTTTTCTAAGTAGCGATCAAACACAACTCGGCCTTTATCAAAACCCGACAGCATTCGCTCGATTATCTTCATAAATGCGTCTTGGAGATCAGACATTTTCAGGACAGCACTTGTCTGTTTAGACCTGTCTACAAATCACAAATATAAAATTTTATTTATACAGAATATAATTATTATCATTATCATTATCATTATCATTTTTGTTATCATTATTATTGTAGTTACCCTGAACGACGGCCATAGCATCAATGACAAGTATTCGATGTAGATTTCCGGTCGCTGGTGGTGTTTCTTGTGTTGGCTGCGGCTTGGCCTCCTCTATCAATTTCATCAGGCTGGCTTTGTTAGTTGGAATGTAATGCGATCCATCGACAGTGCATAAGGAACGCGGCGCCACTGCCATCTCGTAATCACCGATGGTTTCCTCGAGTCTTGGCACAAGCTCTGGCCTACTTCCTTGGATGATGAGAAACCTTCCGAGTAGCTCCCGCTCTTCTCGCAGTTTGATGACTTTGTCCCCTACACAAACTTTAGTTTTCTCCATCCAGTTTGAGAAGGTGTTCAGTTTCAGCTTTTTCATGGCGTCCCATAAGAAGTGCTTAGAAGATAGCAACAGTCTGTCGTCGACGAATTCTTCAAACCACTTTTGGCTTTTCTCTGCATAGCACAGAATGTCATCCTTTGTTTTTTCTGGCACAAAAGCTGACGACACCACACTCTTCAAGGGAGACTCAACTGTGAATGGGTTGCCTTCGCAGTGCAGCTCTATCGACTGGCGGAGTTTCATGGCGTTTACGCGTGTTCTTACAGCAACATCTCCAGAGAGCTGATATTGCTCGTTCCGCTCAGAAGCCATGAATGCTATAGGTAAGCTGACAAGAAACTGCTTAACCATACGGGCGAGATGCGGTGACGTGATAAGAAGACGTTCTAGGGCGGCTTCGTCCTGACTTAACCCGACCATACCTCCATGGCGCTTTAATTCTTTGATCTCCTGCTCTAGCGTCTGATGGAAACGGGTAAACGGGATCTCTGACTTCGCCACGACAAGATCACCTGACTTCAATGCCTCCCATGTCACAGGATCTTCATGCTCGAGTGAATTCATCTGCGCTAGGTGAACTGGCATTAGGCGAGCGTAGTTGAGGAGATCGTGAGCGAAGAAGTACTTTATGAGGCATTCCAATGCTGCCAGGTAGCCTTCCCAGTCTCCAGAGCGGCAAGCATGGATGAGCTGTAACAGGTTGTCTACTTGCTTGAGGTACTCTGTCATAAACCGCGCGAGATCCTTAAGTCCTTGTTCTTCACGCTCTTGTGGTTTGATCTTTTCAGAGTACCAGGACTGGATGTCATTATAGATGTTAACCATGTCTGGACTGCGCTCGTGGAGGGCCTCTCTAAACGATGCACACTGTGCGCGAGGTATATCCTCATTTTCTGGAAGGGTGGTGAACAGATGATCAAATCTTATCATCAAGAGTGCCAGGCTGGTTGTTATGTGGTACTCGACTCCATTTGTTGTTTAATTTTATAAAAAAATGCACTGTTTTGCCTTAGAAAAATGAGAGTTCTAAAATCCAAGATGGCAGATCCAAGATGGCCGCCAACAAAATAGCAGGTAGTTAATCCAGACGTTATCGCAGGCTGCCAGTGTTACCGATTTAGGTCACAGGACTTATTTCATCAAGAGTAAGCTTCTAATAAAGTTAGGTCCTAGTATCTTGAATCGGAGTAAAGATATTCGTAAAATTTGTTTTCTGCATCTTATTTGCATAAATTAGCATAAATAAAGTCATTTAGCAGCGGGAAACATGGGAAGACGTGGTCGAAAAAATTGGCCCCCATCGGATTCTTATTAATCGACCCAAAATTAGTGCAAAACAGCAAAAAAATCAATTTCGGCACAAAAGTCCTACCAAAGCGTATTTTCGGACATACTGGACCGCACTATATCCTGTATAGTATATTGCTCTTATTTTTTGCTCATAGAAAATTTGCAGTTGTTAATTTTCAAATACAGTAAACTCACTCTGAACAAACACAGCTCTAACATAGACACCTAAAGATAGTGTCACTATCACCTAAAGATGGTATCAGTCAGTCATTTCGCTTTAACTGAAAACAGACAGCCGCTTAGTCCTGACAGTGTCCGTCAAAGAGAGAGAGTTGACTGTACTTATGTATACTATAAGTAACAAAGGCCAATATACTATAGTGAATAGGTTACTTTAAATAACTCTTCCCACTGTTTAAACTCTGGTGATTTTCATAACTCAGTTGCGGTTAATATTTTAAGTACATAAAGAGCGAAGACAACCACATTGAAAAGTATTGTAAAAAGTCTAATATAACCGCCTCATAATTAATCCTTGAAATGTTCCAGTTAATTTTTTAGATTGAATTATGGGTTGGCTACATATTTCTGCTGAATGAGTTAAAAATAACCCATGGAGAATGTTAAGTTTCAAAAAGTATAATCTTGACTCATCATCTTTATCAGTTTGTTCATTGGCTGGTGTTTATTCAGGCAAAAGTGAAGTAGCATCTTATCCGTCGGTGTCCTCTTCATGATCTCTCCGTTTGGTAATCAGCTTACCATTTTGCGACAACTGAAACTACAACATTGTGATTAATCAGTCGAGGCAATGCCACTAAAACTTTGGGATTTTTCAAAGGGTTTTGTGCGATCACTGACTGACATTGCAATATCATCAATATTACAGCTGTCACTGCTTAACTCATAAACTGAAAAAAACCATCCAACTGAAATATGTCATTGCAATAAATTCAAATCAGCAAACACTTGTATGGTTTGACAGAGATCATCAAAGTATTTCCAATTACCATCACTTTGAATAGCACAAGTAAAATTATTTTGATAACATCGCACTAAAGCTTTCATTGAGTACCAAGAGCCACCAACTTCAATTCTGTCCTACATTATCAAGCCACTCATTACCTCGGGAAAACTCAATGAAAATAAATTTTGAGTTTTTTTACAGATCTTATTAATGGTTCATTGGTTGTAGTTCCACAATCTTTACAATTTAACGTTCCAGGTTGTGTATGGATATTTGAAACATACAGTGGCCAAGAAAACTTGTCATACCCAAACTTTTTTAATTTAGGTGTTACATATGTTAATAAAATCCTGCTGTTTAGGACAACATTTTTTTCACAAGTTTGACAGTTAGATGCAAGCATTCTCATCTCATCTGAATTCAAATTGCTGAAAGTTTTTTCTTCAAAGATTTGACTGAAAGTGGAATTACAATCTGTTGCTTCAAATGAACTGCAATGTTCTCGAAGGAACAACCAAACAGGCTCTCCAATCCCTGGCAAAAGTTTACTTTTCTCACTGAACTAAGAATAATCTGAGAGGGATTTGAAAAGCAACTCTGTAAATTCGCTTCTCGTGGATAGTTTGGACAAAAATGGAAGAAACAAACATTTCGACACCTCCAAGAAACAGTAACAGCACATGAATAAATTCCAGATTTCACAAAAGCAGAATTCTGTAACGATGACGCCCAGATGGCCGAGTAATAAACCAGATTATTTTTAACTAAAAAAAACTACACTTTATTCGGCTGCCACGACACCCGGAAAGCATGGTCTACAAAACTATCCATGATCCTTTGCAAGTCTACAATGTCTGAGAACTTCCACTACTGCAACTTCCGGTAGACGACATTATCAATACATTACATCCCTTCCTTTCTTTAAAAACAAACTAATTACAAAAAATGTCAATAAGAAACTTTTCACTGAAAAATAAATCTGTATGAAAACTGTTCTGCTTGCATTGAGTTATCTCAATAAGACTGTCCAGTCTAACAGAGTTCAACACGAGTCCAATGTGTCAACAGAGTTCAGTTCATAAAGCACATAGTCCTTGTACTTCTCTGGCATTCTGACAGTCTGCCTTCGTCTTGATGTCACTACACTCTCCTCCGGTGGAAGTGAATTAGGTGCTTCTTGAGAAGCGGCCTCTGTGGCTTCCTGTAATTCCTCTGGTGGGTTGTACTGCTTAACAAATGAACTGTTCCACCTGTATTCCACACCCTCCTTTGACCTACATGTAACATTCACCTCACCACCTTCCTTAGTCTGCACTGTGTACATGTATGGCAAACTCGAAATTTGCTTCCAGCTTGCCAGACGTTTTCCTGTTCTTCAGTAAAACCAGATCTCCAGGCACTATAGGGCTTTCGGTTGCACCCCGCTTGTTATCTGCATGTTCCTTGTGGATCAACTTGTGATTCCAATCACAATCTCTGACCCCCTCATCCAACAGGTAAGATAATCCTCTGTGTACTTTAGAAATTGGCATCAAAAAGGCATCTGGAAGTTATCTGACCTCATAGATAAGCATAAGAATTGCTTTTTTTCCTTCCCCCATTTTCACAAGAAATTCCATGTTGAGTGCAACTTTTTACAATATTATGGTCTTTTATCTGCATTTCCCCATAAGTGGAAAGATTTGCTTAAAATAAGACCTTATGAGTCATCTTCAACTCCTGCAATTGATATTGAAACCTTGACATGCAAAACAATATATAAGATGCTAACCAACAATCAAAAGCTTCCTCCGCCAACAGCTGAAAAAAGATTATCTGATTTAAGTTTTAACAAGACGCTGTGGGAGCGTATACTTGGGCGTCGTTGTATTAGGCGTATTGGAATGAAAATATCTTGGAAAATCTTCATGCACGTCAGTTTAGGGTTTGATGATAGGGAGTGCACTGAGTATTGGGATAGTCTTGTATGTTGTTGACTGTTGGTGCACATTTGTAAAGTGGAACACATGAAGACTTACGCGAAGTGTGGGTGCAAGGATTATATTTAACGCTTGTAGAATTTGGAAAAGCTTAATTGTGGCCAGCGAAACTGCAAGGAAAACAGAGAATTCATGGCAGCGCATATTCTGTATTCAGGTTTCAAATTACCCATTTGACATATGAAAATTTGGTGCACTTTTTCCTGACAACTACAACAAACTTAAAAGGGCAAAATTTGTTTTCCGTCTTTTCTGCTACGCACCTTTCCCCGCTGTATGACATCGATTATTATATTTAGTTTCATTCAAGATTTATCTTCACAATTGGTAAACATGAAGTTCAGAAAGAATTTTTTAACATGAATTTTGCGTGACGCTGGCACTTGGGTCCTTGTTTACGTGAAGTGACCAATTTTGGTTTCGTTCGCTTTCTGACTGAAAACTCACTCCACTCAAAATTTTTCCATAGCCGTTCACAGCCAGCCGTTCGAAGTTATTGTTCTGTTCCGGCCGTTGGCTGCAAGCCGTTCAAAATAATTGCTCAGGCGTTCAAATGAAATTCGATCTGTTGGCAGATCTCGTTGCCTAGCACGTGATCAAAATCTGCCGTGAAGAAATTGGTAAAAATGACTAATAGCTCCCCCAAAAACATGTCGGCCGACAGACGACCAACAGTCGGCCGACAAACAGCCAACAGTCGGCCGACAGTTCACCAACAGTTTACCGACAGATGACTAACTCATACAAATAGCCAGGCTTTATTGAACAAAATTCAATAAACACTGAAATTAAGTCACTTGTCTTACCTTGTTAAGTTAAAACATAAACAAAACCACGCAGTAAAGGTCGGTTTAGATCACGAGTCCGAATCGCCCAACAGTGCATTGCGAGCCTGGTCAATTTCACTCGTCATTTATGTATACTTAATGTGTATCGTGATTCTCACATCATTTTTACCTCAGTTTAACCGCAGGTTTTGAGGTCACCAAGAAAGAAAGAAGAGATATTATATTCTATTCTAGTTATGAGGGACAATAAAAAGTAAATTACTTAAATGCATTGGTCAAAAACTTTTATTTTATTTGGTGGCTCATAAAGGAGCCGTTTGTTTGTGCAATGCGATCCTGGTCAATTTCGCTCGTCATTTATGTGTACTTAATGTGTATCGTGATTCTCACGTCATTTTTACCTCAGTTAACCGCAGGTTTTGACGTCACCAAGAAAGAAAGAAGAGATATAATATTCTATTCTAGTTATGAGGGACAATAAAAAGTAACATACTTAAATGCATTGGTCAAAAACTTTTATTTTATTTGGTGGCTCCTAAAGGAGCCGTTTGTTTGTGGAATACCCGCAAGTATTCTTAGTTAACGGGGGAGAGCTCTGCGATGTGCTGCAACATATTCTCGAAGCGGTCTCCCGGATACAGACGCTGCCAGTTGAACTCATCGAGGTAGCCAGGAAGTTTGTTCTTGAAGGTGCCGATCATGCTTTTCAGCTTTCTTTTCACCTGACCCCACAGTCCTTCTATAGTGTTCGTATGGGCTCCAGTATACGGGTCGACAAAGTTTTCAGAGTGGTTTACCATCAGGTGAATATAGCCGAGGGTATTCAGGTTAAAATAAGGTGAAAATTTGTCTGAAATAATCACTGTCCCGGGTTTGACAAATTCTTGAACCAGTCGTGTTACCAGTGTTTCTCTTGTGCGATCAGGAACACGGAAGGTTAGTGCCCGGCCACTGCCTCTTTCCACCATACCGAACACCCATGCGCCTTTCGAAACGCGATTAAATAAAAATAACTAAAAATCTGATATATCTAAATAGTCGAGTTTTAAAAGCGTCAATAGATTTACTTAAAACGGTTTCGGCAGAGAGATTGTTCCAATCGATGATTGTTCTTGGGGAAAAAAAACCTTTGACCGGGATTTAAATAATATTAGGAGATTGGGACTGAAAACAAACATGGCGGACAAAAACAGTTTCCTTACGAACGATGATGGGTTAACCCACAGCTTGATGTCAACTTACCGACAGATAGCCAACAGGTAACCGACAGGTGACCGACAGTCGGCCGACAAACGGCCAACTGTCGGCCAACTGTCGGGCGACACTTTTACCTCAGACCTGCCTATAAACAGTCGGCCGACTGTTGACCGTTTGTCGGCCGACTGTTGGTCGTCTGTCGGCCGACTGTTGGTCGTCTGTCGGCCGACTGTTGGTCGTCTGTTGGCCGACTGTTGGTCGTCTGTCGGCCGACTGTTGGCCGTTTGTCGGCCGACTGTTGACCAACAGTCGGCCGACATGTTTTTGGGGAGCTATTAGTCATTTTTACCAAGAAATTGTTCTTTCTTGTTGCACCTTTCTCGATGTAGTGCGAAAGTTATTTTATTGCCGTACATCCAGAAGAACTAGTCGTTTGAAACTATTTTTGTAATGGACGATTTTATATAAGTGACGATTTGTCCGCCCGTTTTAGCGCACGGATGAGAAATTGTCATAAATCGGACCGTTCCATTCTAAAGAGTCTAAAGATGTACATGTACCGGCTTTGAGAATTCATAACTCGAATAATATTCCATCGATTCAATTGAATTAAAGACTGAATAACGGCTAAAGAGTAAGCGATCAAGATATCAGAATTTATCTGCCACTAGAATTTAATTTTCGCCGGCGAGCATATCGAGAAAGCGTTGAAGCTAGCCGAGACGCCAGCTGTTACGCTTGACTGAGTTTGACGCACGCGCATTAGAGCCCAATTGCAAATTCGTGCACTACCAAACTGCATTTTATAACTTGGGCTCTCCGCCCAAGTAATAAAACAGAACGACAAAAAGTATACTCACTCCCGTTTTACGTTACTAAAGAAGTTAAGCTCTCCATGTTTCAATACAAATTAATACATAATATAGTACCTACTAATAGTCTTCTCTACAAAATGAAAAAGGTCAATACTTCATCTTGTCCCTTTTGTCGAACAATAAAGCAAACTATCCTTCACCTTTTTGTTGACTGCCCCCTGGCTAGAGCCTTTTGGGAGGAATTTACTTATTGGTATAACTCCATGTGCAAAAAACATGTCAAGCTTAAAAAAGCAGAAATAATCTATGGTGTCTTAGACAACGTGTCGGAGACTCTCAATCATCTAATTCTTATCGCTAAGCAGTTTTTATTTAACTGCGCCACCAACAATAGTAAATATCTTTTTGCGGATTTTCTCATTGTGGCCGGTTAGGAACAAAATTAAATTAGAAAAATACATTGCTGTTCGTGCTAATAACTTCCATCGCTGTTGTACAAAATGGAAAGATTTCATTTAGATAATAGTCTACATTGTCACTTTCTTTTATTTTCAGTACTGTTTACATGTCATGTTAATGTGAAGGACGTAAGGATTTAATTTTGTATGTAATCTTTGTAAAAATATATTAAAACTGCTTGCCCGAAAAAAAAAAAAACAACAAAAAAAAAACAAATGAACTGTTCCACCTGTATTCCACACCCTCCTTTGACCTACATGTAACACTCACCTCACCACCTTCCTTAGTCTGCACTGTGTACATGTATGGCAAACTCGAAATTTGCTTCCAGCTTGCCAGACGTTTTCCTGTTCTTCAGTAAAACCAGATCTCCAGGCACTATAGGGCTTTTGGTTGCACCCCGTTTGTTATCTGCATGTTCCTTGTGGATCAACTTGTGATTCCAATCACAATCTCTGACCCCCTCATTCAACAGGTTACCAGTGCTCCTTAATTCTGGAAGTTTGGTTTTCAACTCTCTGCCAAACATAACGAATGCAGGAGTAACACCAGTGCTTGCTTGCGGTGTGGTTCTATAATGCTAGCAGAGACTTCTGCAGTTCTTCACGCCAGTTCTTTCCCTCAATGTGAGCAACTTTCGAAGTCTTAAGCAGAGTTCTGTTCTGTCTTTCGACATGTCCATTGGCCTGTAGCCAGAGCGGTGGAGAAGTCAAGTGCTCGATTCCGTGATCAGAGAGAAACTTCTCAAACTCCTCACAGCAAAACTGAGGACCATTGTCAGACTTGATAGACAGCCTTTAGCCTTTAAAGCTACATGTGCTTGTGGGGTCAATGGAAATCCGTATCTGGAGAATATCTGTGTCAACAAGAAGAGGCCACCACAACGCAGAAGGCCACTCTGGAGCAATCAGCGTACCATACTCATGGCCAGCAGACATATGTCTCAGAACCTTCGGAACAAGCAGGGGAGGTGGAAAAATCCAATTGTTATCCTGTGACCAGGAAACCGTAAACGCATTACTAGCCTCACAACCAGGGTTGCGGAATCGACTGCAGTACCTGATCAGCTGTCTGGTTTTTAATGCTGGCAAATCTGTCAACGGTATGAGGTCCCCATAACTGATCAATATAATGAAAGCACTTGGGATCCAGCATGTTGTCAGTGGCATCGTCCAATCTTGAAAGCTCATCAGCAATACTATTATCTCTACTGACCCACTCCACAGAGAGCCGAATGTTTAATTCACGACAAAGTTTGTAAACCAACACCGCCTCCCTATGAAGGTCTGGTACTGGACTACCAACAGACATTATGATCTCTGCATTCCTGTTGTCAGTCCTGTGACACACTTCTTTCCCTCAAAGGTCATGACTGTACGACTCCAACACATACCGTATGGCTCTCAACTCACGGAATGTAGAGCTCCTGCTATCTCTCTTCCTCCGACCAGCTTCCCACAGCTGGTTTACCATTAATGTGAACAGCAAATTCTCCCCAACCGAGACTGCTAGCATCTGAATATGATAAGACTTCGATTTTAGGGCTAGGTGCCCAGATGGGATACCCACTATTGTCAAAGTTCTGTTTCCAAAAGAGCACCTCTGAGTGACTGTCAGAAGACAAATATATTGGTTGATCCCAACAAGGGGCTTGGCAAATGTCTCTGTACATTGCTGTCGTCCAAAGATGTACAACTGGACCCATGGCAAGAGACATAGAAACCAGGGAGCCTGTCAAGTGAGACAAAGTCCTCGCAGACACACGAAAATCCTTAGTAATAATACTGTCAAGCAATTGCTTCAAAGCATTCACTCTGCAGGGAGGAGCAAGAAAAGTACCTGCTTTAAGGTCCACAATAAATCCCAGTAGCTCCACGTATTGGGACGGCATCCACACACTCTTCCTCGTTGGCCACAAAGCCACTGGATTTCACATCCTTCCTGACAGACTCCGAAATACTGCAAGCCTCAGCAAATCCCTGTTCCCCACCAGCGCCATCATCCAGGTACGTAAATATGCGAAATCCTCTGCTTCTCCAATGCTTGACTAAAGTTCTGGATTTTAGTAAACACACAAGGCCCAGTTGCCAAACCAAAGGGGAGAACTGTAAATTTAAAGTATCAAAGTTTTCTCTCCAGCTGGAATGAGCAGCCAAGAAATGCAGTATGGCCAGCAAATATGTCCAGATGGTGATAACCACTTCTATAGTCGAAGGTAAACACCCAGTCATCCTTCTGGAACAGCTCCGAAGCTGCTGTGATACCCTCATATTTAAACTTACAGGATCTCAAATACTTATTAACATAACGCAAATCCAAAATTAACCGTGACTTGCCACTTGCATTTTTCACAACCCCCAACGGATTAACAACAAACACGTCCTCTTGCCTCACTTCCACCATTGTTCCAGAGGCTAAAAGTTTCATAAGTTCTTGGCACACAAACTCCTGGTTTTGAACAACACTAGGATGATTCTTAAAACTCTTCCGAGCTGGAAAAGATATAAAAGGTAAATAGTAACCATTCTTGATAACACTTAGCACCCATTTAGACGCCCCAATGTCCATCCAAAACGCAATGTTCTCTTTAAGTCTTCCTTTAACCTGTACCGAAGATAGTGGTTCCAAATCATGTAACTCCATTAATTGACACACGTCCTGAAAATTATTCAACATCGAGTCCAAACACTGTTCCGTATCTGCATTAATTACTTGATGCGAGCCCAGAGGAATGGGATTGTCCTGATCCGTTGTTAGTGGTAGCTGCTGGACAGTCACGGGCGAGGGGTCCGGGGCGAAAACAGCGAAAACAAGTACGAGAGTCACACATAACTAACGCAGTCGGCACTTTTCCCGCCATAGAACTTGACGGTGGTCTCTCCAAAATCATACGTCTCTCCACTCTGCACTGCATTGGCATAGTCTGTTTGGATTTCATCAATGCTTTACGTTTTTCCTCCCGTAACAACTTGCACTCCTTGACCGCTTTTTTAATTTTCGTTTCATCATCCGAGTCACTCACGATAGGATCAGTGGTATAGCATTCTACGGTATTCCAGCCGTACTTTTCTGCGATTCAAATGTGTTTGTTATGCTCTATCGATAACTGCTCACCTTCCTCCAAAAGCTCGTTCCTTAAGTCATCGTCTCCCACATCCTTCGCCGCTTTGATTTTCTCGAGCACCTTGTTTAATTGGTATTGTTTTTTATTACCCTCGAATTTGAATTCGGGTTCGGTGTCCTCGGGTTTTCCCGCCTTGTTCGGTTTCGAAGCAAGTTCTGCTTTCAATCGTTTCAGTTCCTTTCTGTACTCCTTTTGCTGCGAAAGCAACTCTTTAGCCCAATCCAGGGGATCAGCAGAAGACTGCGATGGTCCTTTATCCGTCTGATCACGAACATGCTCCACTACTGGGCTCCGACTTCGCGAACGGCGAGAACTGTGACTACGAGATCGGCGCTCTACCTCAGGGCTCTGATTATGAGCCCGGAGGCAAGTTACTGCTTTTGAATGAGACTTTGACCTAGTCGTCCTCGCACTCATGGTACCGTACAACAAACAACACGGTAGAGGCGATACAAATTTTGCAAAAAACTATCAAGCTCAAAATAAACGTCAGCAATGGTGGATAGCAAAACAGCAACTGACAAAACACACTGAGCACGTGACTCAAAAAACAGACCCTCGGTCCCAGGCCCCAGAGGTGTGTGAGAAAACATTTTCCACTTATTTCGTTCCTCAACCAGTGGAAAATACAACTTACTACAGTATCAACAATATATACACATATATCAGGATGACGAACTAAGGACGAACTATTTGTTATATCTTAGGGGCCGATTACATGGCGGCCAAACAGGCTGAAATTCGCCATGTAATCGCATCAGAATTTCAGCCCGGGCTGAAAAGTGAATTTCGGCATGCGCAGTGACGCCACTTTGATTCTCGTTATCAATTTTCCCGCTCAATTTCAAACTTGGTGCCCGGGCTGAAATCTCAGCCCGGGCTGAAATTTGTCATGTAATCATAACGAAATTTCAGCCCGGTTGACCGGGCTGAAATTCGCCATGTAATCGGCCCCTTAGGGTTTATGTTCCCGGCATTCATAGTGAATATTAATAACAAACCAAGGTTTTCATTTTTGGTCAAATGTGTGCATCAAAGGCTGTTGCTATGGCAACAATCAGTCGTAAAGATAACCAATTTTTTTGCTATTTGCCACCTGTTTGCAGCAATTTCTCGAGTTGCTATCGGTGAAATATCTTCAAACTTGGCAGTCTTGTAAAAACTGCGTCGGAAAATAGTTTAATTGAAAAAAATTAGAAATTTATGTCGTAGTTTCGTAAAAATCTAACATTTTCAATGGTAAAAAGAAATCCTTAGATAGAATTTTTTAAAAAAATTATTGAAAAGTATGCATCTGTATATTAAAGTATGCAAACTTTCGCGAACTTTCACCGAAGGAGACGAAAAAAATAAGCATCGTTTTTCGTCTTTTGCACGTTTGCGACGTCATAAAATCTCGAAACTACAGTGTGCGCATGTGTATTAAAGGGCTTGTCTCGTGTTCGAAAATTCTGCCTTGGCAGAGTGAAAAGAATCTTTTAATGCTGCAAAAGCTGCTTTTGGCAATATTGCGACAAATTTGAAGGGAAAATGCAGAAGTGATTCTTACCCTATGGACGGGTGGCGTCTTGGAATTGAGTGACGACAACTGCTATAATTCGACCAGTGCGGGTGACTCGTGTTGAGCTTGATGTTGAACAAGATGGCGGTCTCGACAAAATTGCAATGATACCTTGTTTCCTGTAACGGCTGTACACACTCGTCAAATCTTCATACGCCAAACCACTCCCAGCAATTTTTTCTACCATGTTCTTTATAGCACCATTGTTTCTTTCTGGATCGCACAGCTTGCTTCGGAAGGACTGCAATTTTTTGTGTTGACCATCGAGATAAACCATGTCCTGGAATGCATGATTTGCATTGACCAGTGTCGAGTTTTCTACAACAGTTTTATTGGACAGTTCAAGCTTTGATGAAAAGAGAATCTTTCTGAGGGCAAGGACATCTTCCAAGGCATCGTGTGCGTTGAAGGTCTGATTAAACAGCGTCGCATAGATTGAAGACTGGTTAGTTTTTGGATATGTACCATAAGAATTCTTTAAAGCAGGAAGTTGGTTTTCAGTGAGTTCTTTGAACAATGACAGAGAGTCGGCAAACCAGACATCCATAGATTGTAGCACAGCAATGAATTCTTTTCCAGCATTTCTTAAGAGGATTGGTATGTCGAACGTGAAGGCATTGTGCCCAATGAGAACCGTACGAACTTGTTTGTTTGTCGTGTTCTTGGCTATGTTTACGGACTGTGAGAGATAGCTCTTGAATTGTGAAATCGCATTATTGAAAGGTATAGCTTTCACTACTTTGTCGACCTTGAACAGTTTACGTTCTCTGTTTACCATTACTATTTTGAGTTTATTTACCCTTGAAGCATACAAATCGATGTCCTTTGTTGGCATATTGTACACAGATAATTTGTGTGAACCAGATTGGTCAGTCACTGATAGCTGGCAGTTTGCGGCAGATTTACCAGTTGTTTTTGTTTCCGTGTCAAAAATTAAGAAGTTGTAGAATATGTTTTCGTCGTAAATCACTTGTTTTGCCACAGGTCTAGGGGTAAACTTAGGAGCAAAGTTTTCAATATCTTTGAACTGGCTCAGTGGCATTGCCAATGCACGTGCTTGACATTCAGTGATGGAAGACATGATAGAACTGAAGTCAAGATTAAGGCAGATACCTGTTTCATAAGTTTTTCCCTCTCAAGCTTCCTTTCTGGCTGTCTGTGCACACTTTTGAGAGTGAAGCTGAGCTCTTCTGCGTTTAAAATCCACAGTGGATTTTCTGATTTTATCCTGGAGAACTGTTTGTCATTGTTTCGTTTTATTGGGTGCAGTATTTTCCAGGCTCAATATTGAGTGCTTCAAGGGTTTTTGTTAATATATCCATATCTCAAATTAGTTTGTGCAACTCCACAAGCTACACGAAAGTCATTGCTTTCACTACCTCCATAGAACCGGATTTTTGGATTTTTTGATCCAATAACACTGTTCAAAGCCTCTTTCCTTTGTGAATTTGTCATGGGGCCAGTTTCTCAGCCACTGCATCAGAACAGTAGTCACTGAATATAATTATTATTCTCAAGAGCAGATCTTAATTTGTCACTGAACAAATCTTTTCCATAGGGAAGGTCATGGTGTTTATATGAGGTAGAGTCTTGCTTAAATTTACACCACTTGATGTCACAGTTAGTATGGTCTCCAAAAGCATGGGGAACAATGCATTTAATGTTTGATTGGATTGCTTTTGCATTTCCTTTGTTTTGGGCGATACCATATGAGAAGCATTTAACCAGGTAATTGATTACTTTTTGCGACAAGATGGAGCTGTCTGCAAATTTCGAATTATGGCTTAAATTATAAAACCGTGTTGTTAAGGATCTTTTCATATGTATTATATTGCTAAACTTTCAACCCCATAGGAGACTTTCTGTCAAATATGGGCCTCAGTTGTGGAGTCATCATCTCCTGTATAAAATGAAAACTTGACAGCTTGTTTCGGGGTATTGTTAAACATCTCTACAGCTGAATCTGGCTCCATTGCCTTTGAGGAGGCATTGTGATTTTTGCGGCAATCATGAGTCTTAACCTTTTTGTTGCCATCGTTGGCATGGTTACACAATCTGCAAGTCTTAGTTTGTGTGGTATAATCCAAAACTTTGCCAGTTGTTACGCTCATTACTGCTGCATGGCCAGTATGGGAATTATGTCCTTTGTCTCGCTTCTGCCAGCCCATGTCAAATGAGCAAGGAACTGAAACCAAATTGTCTTCATCTGGCTGGAAACCATCTTTAAGGAGTTCAACCTTTTCTTTGTTTAAAGAATATAGACAGCTTGTTTTGGCCACATCTTCAACGGCTTTTCCAACTTCTCTTACTCTCCGTTTAAATGTTGAAGAATTTATAGTTGGAATGTTAATAGTTGACAGGACATTGTTGATGTGAGTTTGCCCTATCCCAGCATGAAGACAACCCAAAGCTACTCTGGTGTTAACATCAAACGCTAGGGGTCCATGCTTGCCACTTCTATGTTCCCTAGAAGTTTTAATTTCATTGGTTTTGCCACAAAATGAGCAGGATACTGAGAATGTACTGGCTAGGCCATGTTGTGCCTCTTTCTTCACATTGAAAAATGATAATGGACCTAAGTGTTACAATCAGAACAAAGGAAATTTGAACTATAGTTCTTTTTTGGTGGGGTATTAAGAGAATCATTAGCTAGAAAGTGACAGTGACTCCCAGTGTTTGGAACTGCTCTCTAGCAAGACTTTTTTCTGATTTCTTTTTTCTTTTTTGAAACTTGTTCTTGTTGTGTAGAGCTAAATGGTCCTCCACATAAATGATACAGAAGTATTGCACTTTTAGACAGGAAAAGGAAATAATTTATTTTGAAATAATCTGTACATCAAGGGAAATAAATCCCTCTAAGGGCTTCAAAAGATGTTACTGTAGGCTTGTCATAATTGTTGCTTTCTGTTTTCTTTTTTTATTAAGGGGTGGTGATAGTCTGTTAATTTTGAAATTAAAGAAAGATGTCTTAAAAAAGTCCAGAAAGGAAATTATTATAAATGTTCCTTAGTAATATTATTACACACTTTATCATCTGGATTTTCTAAGTAAGCTTACCTGAATGACAATAATTGCAGTGTTCTAGATTTTCACGAAACATGTTAAGGTCAATCAGGCGGTTTCCATGTGGAATACACTCTTCTTGTAAAATAGCAGCCTATGAAGAGGTTCATCACATGGGATTTTAAATTATTGACTCCTGAACTCAATTTTTATTTTTCATGTAAACAAGAGTAATGCACGAAGAACTTGTACTGTACCTTTGCAGCTCTTGTCTGGCATTTAGAAGGTGGCTCATTTTCATCCGTGGGGCTTTCAAGAGTAAGTTTCCTTTTGACTGTCCAAGCTTTCAAACCCTCTCTGATGGGACCATTGTATTTTTGTTTCTGGCCGTTTCCAAAGCGCCCATTGGTGCTGCTTTGCTTTCTTGGGTTGGAGTTCTAAAGAGAAATAAAAACCCTCCTAAATAACCACTAAACACAACCTTTAATCTGTGTCTTTGACAGTAACCTGTAGCACAGATGACTATTACTTCAATGAACTAATACCATTTTGTTATATCTAGTTATATTGGCTAAATTAAATGTATAAAGGTTCCGTTTATTTCCTACCTACCTGAAGTAGTGATGTTGGTGGAGCGTTTCCTATTTGGCGAGGGGGTAGGATGTGCTTTCTGTTGATGTACATGGAAGGGGGCCATATTATGGAAGGTTTCTCCGCAGGTATTACATTTATATTCCATCTCGGCAGCTTGGCGCTCGTGGACTTGCTTCTCGTGGCATTTTGCATCTTGCAACAAAGTGAAGGCTCTCCCACAGTAGGAACACTTGTGCCGTTTCTCTCCATTATGTGTCTGTTGATGACGTTTTAATGCATCTTTTCGTGTTAACACTTTTCCACAGGTGTCACATTCATGTCAAGTCTTTTTGGCAGGAGAAATGTTTTTATCCTGTGGGAAAAAAGTGAAATAATTCGCGTTAGCACCTCAATAAACCATAATAATTACGGTACTATCATAATACATACCTTGGCTTTTTGTTTCCTGCCAGCTCCACTCTGTAATTGGTCCGGCACCGGTTCTTGTGGATCCTGAGAAATTCAATTTGATGAGACGAATAAGTAAACTATGTTTTGCACTTCAATAGTGACAATTTCACAGAATTAACACACTTGCCTGCGCTGAAGTGTTAAGCTCGTTTTCCCAATCACCCCATGGTTCTAACATTTCCGTTGGTATGAACAGGTCCGCGTTGTCCTTAAAGAATAGAAAATAATAAATGAGGTTTAGATGACTGATACGAGGAGAAACAATCTATTCAGTATATAATCAGCACAAAAGAAGGCATGATGTAAAGCATCTGGAAATTTCATTTAAATACCCATTCCGTTTTACAGTAATAGCACAAGTCTTATATAGTTATTTTCACTTGGTTATAAACCCTCTAAAATCTCGAATGACAAAGTCAGATCGTGCTTGTTCTACTCACTATAATTCGCTGACCTCTCATTGTAACCTTGACGCACTGAACAAAGAGGTGCTAATTTTACATGCAAATTTGGTCAAGTCTGTTAGCATAATGAACTGATCAACGGTGCGTGAAGTTAATAAAAGAGCTATGAAAGTATATTCTCTTCTCTGTTAACTTACCAGATTATTCACATCAACTGACTCTTCTTCTACGTTTGTTGTCGTGATCTCGTTGTTTGAGACCTGTGGTAAGAAAATAAAATACGGTCAAAGTGGAAATAGAATAGTCGAACGATTCAATTCAATGAAAGTAATGTTTGAATTACTGTACTGATCAGAGTGAAAAAACTGAGTGCGCCGAAGGTTAATGGAATTAAATGAAAGCGCGAACATTACAATATCAATATCAATATCAATATCAATCAAAACGTCTCTATGAACTGAACATAAACGTACCTCGAGTTCTTGAACTGTAAGCTAAGCCAACGGAACACAATTTTCCTGGATTTGAATCGATTCTGTCACAATCTCCCATTCTTGAACCGATGTACAAGCCTTCAAGGCAAATTCAATATCTGAAACGCTGGTAAACGCCATTTTCAAACGAAATAAGTTGAACGATTTGTGGCACGAAGCAATAAACTCGAAAAAATCTCAAGGCAAAAGCGAATGCAAAGAATAAGGCTGTTTCACTGTCTCTGGTATTTTTATAACAAAACAACAATAGATGTCTGGATAAACCAATTAATGTAGAAAATTAGGTGGAAACAATAGGGCAAGTCTGGGCAAGTCTGGGCGAGTTCATTGTGTTGGGGCCAAATAAGCACAGACTTTCAACGCGTACAGGTAACGCAACAGACTTAATTTAACGAAGTAACAATCTTGTAGAATCCTGACATTCACGTTTGATTCGATATGTTCGCTGATGCTCACGCGTACATACGTGTACAGTACGTGGTACGGTGAAAACTAAACCAAAACAGAGAAAAATGTCAACATTAAAGAAATAGTTCAGTTCAATGTAACCATAAACACTTACAAATGAATATCACTTACAATTCTGTGCAAATATGGTCCGTAAAAAGTGAATAAACGGAGATAAGCGTTTTCTCCACCAAGCAAACCATGTGCTTTTGGTCACGTGACTCTAAACAGGGTACCTGTGCGGAAAACAATAACCATAGGATTATAACTATCGTCTTCATTATAACTATTGTCATTATTGGGCCGCAAATCGGCCCAAACACATTGCGCCATTGTGGTGAAAGGGGGTATCCCTGCCAACCTGGTTTTTGGAACTGGTTATTCTAGGCATCAACAGCAATAACGGTCGTTAATGTAATCCACAGCACGTTAATGAGAAACCACAGCTTTTTATTCATGACATAGACAATAGTCTATGACGTCACCCACGTTAATGTATACCGCAGCGATTCCACAGCAATTTAATAAGAAGCCACAGCAAAAAAAAGGAGTAACGGGTGCCTATCCTACTACTGGCAAAAGCGTGATTTTTGTTGTTTTTGTAACGTTAAAAACGGTAATTTTTGTTATTGTCCAAATTCAAATGCTGATATTCTGCAAAAATCGCTGACTTTTGTTTATTGGGTATCTCAATTTGAAAGACTTTCTAGTCAATGTTCACAACTGCTAGTTAAGGCAATGTTCGCACGATGAGAAAGTTACAATTTTTTAAAGCAGTGGAGTCTTGTACGGGCGGTTATTGGCGGTTCAGGTGTCAATGGGTTAAACTTGCTTGGAAACGACATATCAGTTGAAGAAAGATTGCAGTCACATTGAGGTTCGTAGTCACCAATGACAGAACCGCAAATGAATACACATTGATTGCCGTTGACTGCCTTTCACCTCGATGTAATTCGGCATCATTAGTTTTGCTTTAGCAATTGGCTTGCTCTTGCCAAAGTTAATTAGGATTCGCCTCTGCTTGTTTGCACCATCTAAAACTACATTATTTCCTTTAAGGTCTTTGTGTTGGTAGCCTCGGCTCTGCAGGAAAATCAAGGTTTCACAAGTTTGCTTTAGAATAGCTATGCATTGATTGACATTGGCAATCATCCCAGTTGAAGCAGCTGTTGTAAGAGTAACACTGCTGCCTTCAACAGTGTGGTGTCGGAGAACCAAATAATGTGGAGCACATTTGGTACAAACACTAAACAGATGGGGTATTCCAGGGTGGTCACCAAGAGCAGCTAGCACGATAGCTTCATCGATCACTTCCTGCTTGGCGCATTTCCTTTCTTCAGAGGATGAATCTTTTGTCTTCATTACTTTCACTACCACCCTAAACACATCTCGGTAAATTGCCAAGAAACAATTTCCAAAGGTTCCTGAGCCAATTGGTTGACTCTCATCTACAACCAGGAGTTCTCTGCTTACTTCTTTGAAAGGATGTGGTTTCTTTCTTTCTGCTGTTTCTGTCAACTTAGTGCGATCATTCAGTATCTCTACTCGTTTCGGAATTTTAGGTGCCGACTTCTGAAATGCTTGTTCTTGAGGCTTTTGTTTCGTTGTTTTTGCCAACTCCACTAACTTTTTCCCTCTGGAGAGCTGCTTGGACTTTTTAGCTTGAGTCTTAGCACTGCCATGTCTGCAGTTGCAGCGATGAGAAGTCCTTCTTCAACTGCAGGATTTTCAAATGCACATGCTTTCTGTCGAGCTCTTCCTTTCTACCTCTTCAACCAAGCCTTTTTCTGCTTATGCTTTTCTGTTTTCCTGATTTCTTGTGACTTAAAAGGCGTATTTGAATTCTTGCCAACAAACTCTCTTTTGTGTCCTTTTCAATCTGCTTCCATCATACAGTCCAACTACATCGATCAGGCAATTGATCAGTATATGTGATGGTCAACTTGTCAAATAAGAACACAATGAACCTCATTGTTTTAACTTATGGTTGAAATCTTTTACCGACCCGTGAGTGAAATGCTCAGTCGCATTTAGTGTTTGAAATGGCATCGCCTGTTTTGCATTTTATGTATACCCAAGAATGTTCTTTTTGTGACAATAAACACTATTCACTTGTGGTATACTAGAGGATGAAAACCATTCACTGAAGGTGCTAAAGGTTCTTTTACGCATTCATTTTTTTAAAATTAACCTTTTAGAAAACTTCTGGCAAGTGTTTTCCTGTAAGTAGACCACTAAAAATATAATTGTAATTAAATGGCGGTTTGGGGGAGGGGGCCACTCTATCCCTTTGTGAACTTACATGACATTATTGACTGTAACATAACATATCTCAAAATTAATAAAAGCAAAAAAATAGACCAATCACCATATTTAGCCTCACATTCCAATGTTAAACTTTAAATGTTATGCATGGTTGAATTACCACTGTATCCACTCCCCAACCCACTTCCCTAAAGACAGACAGCTTCCCCACCCCTGAGACACTTTACACCATCTGAAATTAAAAAACGAGATGGGAATATGTAATTTAACCATTCAACCAAATCATGAACAAAAGTTAGAAAAATTATTTTGAAGCAATGAAGGTGAACAAATACATGTAACAAACAAAACTGAATGAAGAGAATGATGTTAAGTAAAGTCTGCAAAACTTACCCCACCCTTCCCAAGTATGGTATTGTTCAGTAAATTCTGCTCACCCTCATCTGATATCTTTGCTTCAAGTTTTGTTAGCAGGGGAATCCAACCGGGAATCTACAGCTCATCCACCCATTTTTGCCACAGTTCCTCGGGCACTAGTTCCTCGAAGGTTCGACGGATATCATGGTCTTTTCTACCTTACAAAATATGCTGCAGACTGTCTTCTTTCCATCAAAGGTACACTTTCGCTGAAACAGGCAGCAGTGTGCGATCATCTCGCTCCATGTCTCTCCGTAGTCTGAACACTGTGTTGATGCTGCCCACCACAGTTTCAACTTTTCTTCTAATCTTCCTTTTTTTAGTAAGTGGTGTGAGGCAAGTACATCTTGCCAAGGACACTGAGCCTCCATTTTCGTCTCAAAGGTCTTCTTGGGAAGCATCAAAAATCACATTGCTGCAAAATTTTCTCGGAGAAAGCCCACACAACTGATCGATCAAGATCCAAGGATGGCGAGAAAACTAGATAAATCATCCTTACGAGCACAATCTCTGTAGATCTAGAGCGCTCCACAAAGAATGAATTGCCTTTTCCACAATCAAATTCATATCTTCTGTCAAATAAAATGACTACCAAACATAGTCTGATCCAATTTAGCATTAGCTGTATATTAACTTAAGATTTCTGGTTCATTTTATCCAATGTACAAAACAGCATTGACAGATGTGCATTTCTATGTGTCCTGTAGGTGTCTGAAGGAATGTGTGAAACTAATTAAGTAATAAAAATATGCCTTTGCACTATTTGAGACTAATGAGTAATCGTTTGTATGGTGACAGAGACCCCTGATGTGTGCAATAAAATTGACTCTCTGGCTTGGCATGTTTATATTGGAACAATCAAAGGCAGCCGAAAACATTAACTTAAATACATGACTTTCATATTTAATATTTTAATATGGTTTAACTTATGTTTCTTGGTAAGACTAAACTAGCAACTGCAGTAGCTAAATGAACCTTTTACGGACACAACTCCGACTAAACCTGAAACAATTTTTCTATCTGTTACACTTGCATGGATAAGGTTAATCAGGTTATCACCACACAAACAACAGCTGTGATCTTCAGGATCAGCTTTCTGTAAACCACAGTAGCAATATACATTGTCATTAAATACCCTCTGGGGGATGTAAACACTTTTGCTGGGAGTGTACGGACAGGGCTGATGCTGCTACTCAGGGAGCCAAATTAACATGATAAATAGTTCATACCGTCATTTCTGGTACGTTGTGAGGAGGCTCAGCTTTTGTAAAGCTATGTGCTTTGCTTCTCTACCATCCATGGTCATTGGAAAAAAGACTGTCTGTATTTCTCATAAACTTGATTGACATCCATTGGTACCACATGGCCAGTTGTCCAAATAGTGGCATTGACTGAGTGGGAAGTGGTAATGCATTTGCCCTATAGTATTCTTTTGCCAAGGACTTCAACTTGTTCAGATGTCCCTCTTGTGTATGAAATCTATTCAACAATCCCTTAACCGTAGTCCTACATAAGCAAGGGCCTGTTTATCTTTGCTTTTGCCTATCCCCATCCTTCCTAAGAAAAGTTGGCACTCTTGCAGTTATGACAAAGCATTCTAGACTCCTTTCCTGTGAAATAGTATTGAAAATCCCCTTTGTCATCAAACTACTTTGAAATATTTTTAGCTAAGCACCTCACTTTACGAGGGTGGATCAAATAGTTTTGTCATTTAACCTGTATCTCCAAAGCTTCACCTGCAATTTCAAGAAATACAGTCACATTCCCTCAAAGTAGCTTCCCTTGACTTCTATACATCGTTGCATCCTCATCCTCCACTTCTAAGAGCATTCTTGGTACTCTGAAGCAGGTATGGCCCTCATCTCTGAATGCACAGCTTTAGCAAGGTCTTGGATCCTTGAAATAGGCTTCCCAGCAAGTGCTGACTTGATTTTTGTAAAGAGCCAGAAATCGCACAGAGCCAAGTCGGGTGAGATGGTGGATGTTCCATCAAACGGATACCATTGTCATCAAGGTACGTCTGTGTGATGCGAGCTTTGTGAGAAGCTGCATTGTCGTGATGCAACTGGATTCGAGACTGACGTCGAGTCTGTGCCGTTGACTGCACATGCAGAAGAACTTTTGGCAAAACTGAAGTTGTGTAAAATGTGGCGGTGATTGTAGCTTTGACAGGCATTATGTTGACAACAACAGGCCCCTGAGTATTGAAGAAAATGGTGAACATTCTCTTTCTTGAACGGAAACCTGTTTTCAGGACCTCCGGGCGTGGTTCATCTTCGGCCAGCCACACCATGTTAGAACGTTTATCTTTCATAGTGAAGAAGGAAATCCAACACTCGTCACCCATAACAACATCAGAAAACCTCTTAGGGCCATTTGGTTCAAATTCTTGCAACCAATTGTGGCAGATTGCCACCCTTTGTTCTTTCTGTTCTGTTGTCAGCTGGTGGGGGACCCATCTTGCACACCTCTTGGACTGACCAAGCTGCTCATGGACGATAGCATGTGCACTTTCGTAGCTTACACCAAGCTCCAAACCTAAGAATCTGAGTATCTTCTACTATTAATGCTTTGGCTCTCTCCGCAGAACTGTTGGTCACAGACGTCCTTGGCCTCCCAGCACGTGCTTCGTCTTCAAAGCTCTCTCTGCCATCACTAAAATGCTGAATCCATCTGGCACCTGTGTGAAAAGAAGGCGAAAGGTCCCTTCAAACCGTCACAAGCTCAACATGGACAGGCCTTGCTCGGAAACCTAATTTATAACGAGTGTAAATGTAGAAACGAACATACTCCCTTGAAGGCTTCATGTCACAACCAAATCAGCATGTAAATAAAAGGACGTGGCAAATTCCACACGGGCTTCATATGAGCACTAAATTTGCATAACGATTAGCTGTTAATGAGCTCTAAAGATCAAAATAAGAATGAAGAGCCATTGTTGCATGGAGAACCTAGGACTTTTCTTGGTGACAGAACTTCCTGATCTGCCCTCGTAACATCATATTTTAGTGCATTGAAAACTTTTACAACTCAGCAATCTTGTAGGATCTCAGAAAAGGTTTTACATGTTGATAGAATGTTTGACGTTCTGACTGCTTTTTTCAATAAAACTTTAAAGAGGTAGGCACATCCATTATTTTTTTAAATGTAGGGGCTCCAGATGGGCCTTTTTAAGTAATTTACCAACCAATGGGGTAAATAACTGTCAGCTTTTTTGGCGAGCAATGTTCTCGGTCACTTTGCTTCTTTTCTGTTTTGCCAACATAGGTTTCTTATTGAGTAAAGCCTCCAAAGATTCTACTTTTTCAGAAATTTTGATTCTTTTTTTCATAAACCCAAGGTTTCCATTTGCATTGGTGTTCAGTCCCAAATGTACCCATTAAGTCGGCACAGTTGTTTGTGTTGACGGTACTTGCTCACTTGCATTTTCCCATCCTTGGAACTGGCTTCGTGTATTTGCTTTGAGTTCTGATTGGATTATAGGATTGTTTGCATTTGTGGTGAATGGGCAGAGTAATAACTTTGGTTAGTTTTTGTTTTGTTACAACTAAGAGCTGGACCAAAATATTTAAAAAATATAGGTGTCAGCATCACGAGTGACAGTCACTTTAAGGATCAAGACTAACTTTTTAGCTTACTAGTGACTATAGTGACAGGTTTCATTTTACTAGTCAAAGTAAATTTTCACTAGCTGCATCGGGAAATGCATCTTGATTAGTGTTTATTTTTCAATATTCTTCACCGATCTCATTCATAAATACTTAATGGTTTTTTAATCTCGCCTTTTCGGTTTCAGGTGGAATAGTATTTTTGCCAACAAAATATCCGTTGATATTAGTCATGGGAAATGCATCAGTTGAGACAGCAAAGTTTTTGTGCCCTGCAGGTAATTCTCGGGGCCCACCACTGTGAATTAAACTTCAAGTTGGTGGTAACATTTAAGCTTATACTCTACTGATGAAGCACACATGGCGACTAGACCAACATAAAAAGGCAACTTGTGCTTCATTATGAAAGAAATAATTTGCTCCATTTTGAACTTACATGTACCAGTATTTTAAAATCATTCAAACTCCCAAGCGAGACACTGTTTTTTTTTAAAAAGTGTATGTGACCTGTTGACCTCATTGTTTATGTTAAATGAGTTGTGATGCTCTAATGTTCCACATGATTTCATGCGTGACAGAAGAGAAAAATCATTCTCCACACATCAAATTTAATTGCTTTTTATTTTAAATTATTACTTCAAGGCATAAAATAATTAATAGCAGGAACTACACTTATTAGATTAATGTGACACAATAAAATAATACATGTATTACATACTAATAATTAAATTAAAAAGAAAGAAATAGATGGCTGTGTATTGTGTCTGGCCATCTCCTTGAAGGGCTCATTAATTTGTTGGTCAAGCTTGTCATGAGGATCATTTGACCTGCACATCACTTCACTTCTCACCTTTCTTTGTTACGTCTTAGTGACAAACTGATCCAATTGGCTGCATTTGAGCATACTCCCCCTCCCCAATTGCATGTGCTTTATTTGAATTTCTGCATAAATAGATTTTATTATTCATTCAACTATGGTAAAAAAAGGTAAAGTCGCATTCGGGCCACGATGGTCCACACAGCCAGAGCTTAACACGGTTTCCGTAGCATGAAGCAACTAGGAATATTGCTACTCTCCCCTGGATGGGATGCTAGTCCATCGCAGGGTTACCCCCAGCATTTTGTCGCCAGTACCCATTTATACACCTGGGTGGAGAGACAGTGTAGAGTAAAGTTTCTTGTCTAAGGAAACAACACGACGGCAGAGACCAGGCTCGAACCACCGACCTTCAGGTTGAAAGTCCGACACGCTAACCACTAGACCACCGTGCCGCCCACAGCTTGACTGCCGGACCTTCATGAGATACATAATAGTATCAAGAACAGCATGAATTATGACAAAACTAATGATTTATATACTGTAAATATACACATTTTTCTCAGCAACAACAGCAAGCAAAACTGTGAGAGCTGCAACATTGAGAGCACCAAATGAATTGTTGGAACCGAACAGTAAAATAAACTGGTTGATTTTGTTGTGAAACTTTTCAGTCTTTATTTCACTTTCCATATGACAATAGCAACCAATTGTCTTGTTTTTTTTTCTGTCACTGACAAGCATAAAGGTTCTTCCCTTCATCCCTAAAAACCTGAAACGTTTTATGCTGTGTTGATATTTGTTTACACAAGAGCAAACTTGTCCTAAGAGGAATATTCTTTTCCCACAAAAATTTGTAGAGGTCTCCAATGGTAAAGTCTGGTATTTTTGAAAACTTGTAGGTCCAGTCGGTTAAGGTTTTCGGGTCTGGCAATTTATCTTCACTTGTCTGCAATTTCTCCTTGTTCACAATTTCTCCTTGTTCACATTGTTGTGGTGTTCATTGATATTGTCCAACTTTGGTTGTTTCTTCACTGCAGCTTTTTTCACAAATCAACTAACTCTGCCTTTCTTTTGCCTTTATAATAATAAAATATTAATAATAGTAATAATAGTAATAATAGTAATAATAATAATAATAATAATATGACAGAGATTCAAAAGATCTGCATGCTGGGATCTGCACGAATCCTCAGAAAGGTGCTCAGTGTATGAACAAAATGATTGACTTGAGTGACTGATGCTCTAGGTGCATGGTTTGCGCCCGGCTGATGCACAAAAAGAACACTAGCAAAGACTGTGATAAAGGAGAATAATAATAATAATAATGCACTTTCTCTGTGAATATACTCAAATGCGCTTTACAACACTTTTTGGGGGACTTTGCCAGATTGCTAATTCAGTTTACAATTAATCGCTTTACCTTCAATTTTTAAATGTATAACTTACTCTTGTCAATACTTTATCAGATACCATTCCTCTAAATGGGAGAATTTGGAAATGTTAACAGATAAAAAAACCGAAATCCTAAAATCAAAGAGATTTTTGTTTAAATGGGACATGAAAATTGTTATGCAAGGTTTGAGCCAGCTCTCTGGCCTGTCATTAGAAAATACTTGAACGAAGCAGACACAATTGTGATGAATGTAGTGAAATGTACCCATGTTATCTTGTTATTTTTCTGCTGTTTTGATGACTAATGAATGGTCAGGTCCTTCACCAGCCTCATCATCTAGATAGTCATCAGCTTCCAAACTGTTGTTGTTTGACTTTGGTGAAGTTGATGTCAGACTTGACTTTCATGTTCAACACAACAGAGTAGGTCTAGTACTGGAACTGCTAAAACGTGTCTGTGAAAGACTTGGCTGGTCTTTCTCTGCTTTTACCAGATTTGTTAACAACAATGTGCATACAAAGTGGATGATCCCGTGTTACTGAAAGAATAACAATCATGATGATGATTATTTTTTTTACAGAAATAAGATCGATACAAACATCTCTTGAAATATGATGTATGTAATGGAACTCGTTGCCAATAATTATGTTTATGAGTTACAGTTGAGCATTTCTGTGGACATTCAGTTCTGTTTAGTACTTTAACACTGAGGCTTTGTATGTGGAAGCAGATCATGAGAAGGTCAGAGGTAAATAGGTGGAAGGGCATGTCTCTTTAAAGCAAGCAGATTGGTAAATTATAGTTATTGGTGTGCTTTTGATGCTGGGTTGAGTGAATTTCTTAGGAAACATGATATTGCATGCTTTGGTCTTCCTTGGTATTGCAATGTTTTCCTTGTTATCTTAACGTAATACAACTCTACAGTTGATACATTTAGTGCCCATTCACATGGAGGTGGGTGACCCTGGGTAGGTGAGGTACCCTGCCTACCCGTAATCAAAAAAAGCTAGCCTTCACATGCAATATTGAGCCCCCGGGGCGGGGTTGGGGTTTTCAAATGCTACAGCGTGGCGATGAACACAAACAAAGATGGCTGGATGGAAGACATGTTTTGGCGGTAAACTCAATTTTCCTTTCATTGGCATCTTTAGAGGCAGCTTTCCAGTTATGTGGTTTAATGTTGACCTATTTAATTCTCGAAAGATGGCACCAGAGAATAGGCCTAGAAGCAGCAAATCAATACGACATTGCTGTTGCTTGTCTGAGGCACGTCTGAAGGAGACAAATTTATATAGGGTAAATTATGGCGATAGCAGTTGTGGCTTAACCTCTATAATGGAGGCCTACCTGAGTCTGAATGGAGAAAGAATCTATGCATGGATTGTGATATATTCATGTCGAAAAGCAACTTGCTCAGACTATACTTTTTGAAGGATCAAGGCTCTCTTTCCATGACAGCTACTACATTTGGTGTTACAATAAACACTTTTTCTACTATCATTCATAAAGTCTGCACCACTATAACTCGAGCAATGGGGCCATAATAAAATTACCTCAAAGTGACATAGAAATGTTATCTTGTGAGAGGAATGGAAAACAAAATTAATATGAATTTCTGATGAGGCTTTCCAGAGTTATATAATTATACTATTGTATAATAACCTATAAATACATATTATGAAGCAACTATATGCTAGGGTACAATCTTTTAACCGCATATTCACTAAATTGCTGATACATACTTTCATCATCCATTTCTGATGTGTCGTCCCATCCCTCACGGTTTCCCTATCTATACCAAAGGGAAGGGCTGTCATCGCTTTGGAGCCACCCCAAATTTTAACCAAAAGCTCATAGTGTTCTTGCATGATCCGTCCACTTCCGCTCCTTGTGCCCTTGTTGACCACCGTTTGAAAGTCCGGTTTGATATTCTGGATTTTTTATTTTACTCGGTCATAACCTTTCTTAATAAGAGCTTATTCTTTGTTGAGCTGGTTTTTTAATAGTCTTGCTATTCATAGGCGTACGGGCCGGGGGGGGGGGAGGGGGGCAGCAGCCCCCCCAGTTGAGGAAATTTTGGGCAAAACGCTAATGATTCGGGCAACAGCACTTGGGAGAAAAAAAAATACCACATACACAACATCAAAGTGAGACGCACTCTCTGGCTATGACAAAGTGGCTGGAATACCACCAGATGCAGAGGAAACCCTCTTCTATAATCAGCATCATGGATGATGGGCATCGCAAGTACGTCCAACGCAATCGGGAGTTTTTACGTGTGATCATCGAATGTCTTTTACGCCACCCGACAAAATATCGCTCAAAGGATTGATCGAACCTGGAACAAAGGTCAGATGTCAACAGGGGTAATTTTCTAGAGCTTTTGCACCTTCGATGTAAAGACATTCCTTGACTGGGAGAGAAGTGAACACTCAATCACAAAACCACGCTCAATGGACCTCGCCAACCATCCAGAATAAGCTACTGGAAATTTTTGCTGACCTCATAACTGAACTTATCTGTAATGATGTAAGAGATAACGGCTGGTACGGGATTATAATAGATGAAACGTCCGATATATAAGCCGAGATGAGCAGGTGTCGATCTGTCTTAGTTACATAGCGAATGGCAGTAACAAAGAAGTATTTGCTGGATTTTATGGAACGAAAGCAACAGACGGTGAAACTCTACCAACTAGTCAAGGATGTCATCAACAAGCTACAGTTAGAGCTCCAGAATATGGTGCAAGTAATATGAGTGGTGTAAATAAGGGACTCAGTGCGCGAGTAAAAGAATGCTCTCCGCTCATGATTTATGTGCACCGTTATGGTCACTTGTTAAATTCAGCACTGCAAGACACCACAACAGTGGAACCATTGCAAAATACTCTTGGCACAATCCGGAGCCTGTACAATTTTCTAGAAGCTAGCACAAAGCGACATGCTTTGCTTGGAGACATTGAGACTGAAGAGGGTAGTTACTTAAGACATTGAAGTCTCAAAGTGTAACAGGATGGTCATGTCGGTGGGAAGCGATGAAAGCCGTCGACCAGCAGCTCGAGCGAATAGTGAAGGTATTGCTAGTACTATCCACCGATACGGGCACTAAAACATACTCAGAAAGTTGCTCACTTCTGCATGGAAACTGTGATTTCCAGTTCATCCTCGGTCTGTATGTTTTAAAGATTATTTTATCAAATACGAGCAGCCTGAGTGCTTACTTTCAGGGAAAGACTGGATGTTATCACGGCGAGGCAAAATGCCAATTTGACCTTAGTGACCCAACGAAGCTGCCGAAATGAGGAGAGGTTCACCTCAGTGCGGGGACTGTGTGAATGTATCAGTGTTAAGATATCATGGATTGCTGAATTGGATTTTTCATTCCGCGATGCTCGTGTGCCACGACGACAACCATCAACCTGCTTCCAAGCGTTAGTCGGGGAAAACCGAAACGTCAGTACTGCTTCTTCGCCATCGAAACCAGAGTATTACCATCGTGTCAACACATTTTTCACCTCTCTGGATAATCACTCTTATTGACCTGGTTGCCAGGTACTATACCCTCGACAAGGAGCCACTGCAGGCAGACCAATGCCAGTTCATGCAGTCAATTCAAGACAGTACACGCAAGGAGATCAATAAAAACAGCTGCAGAAGCATTGCACGAAAACAGCCTTTATTAAATGACCCCAATGTTCTCAAAGGTAGCTTCCATTCTGCCCGTCATCCCCGCAACATCATGCTCAGCGAAGCGCTCATTCAGGGGACAGAATAGACTAAATAGCCTTGCTATCGTCTGTATTGAGGTTTTCAAAAACTAGGTTTTCAAACTAGGTTTTCAAAAACTATTTTTGGAATTATAACAGTTACATTACTTAAAAAACATTAGAATTGTAAACGTTTTTTATTTTTCATGCAATTTGAGTGCGTTTGTATCCCGATTTCAACACCCACGCATTCGGGTATTCTGTACATTTTTCAGGCAAGAAGGTTACCACCCCCCCAAGACCAAAGGTGCCCGTACGCCGATGCTGCTATTCCTCACCGTTCTTTTCCTTCAAGGGTTTTTGAGGCTCAGTGGGCCTTTCAGGCCCAAATTCACCAAAGTAATTAAGAGGATGTCTCTTAAATAACCACCCACTCAATTTTGTGTGAAAAATAATTTTGCCTGAAACTCTACAGTGGATTTCATATCATTTTTAGTAAAAACCTTTCTAGTTTTCTATACGACGAACAATTTTACTTTCAATTAAACTGAAAACGCGAAATTAAGCATAAATTATCATGACTCCCACTAAACGCCATCCAACGAAAGCTGGAAATGACCTTGATTTAAAAGCTCATTTTTAAAAATTGGAACCTAGTTCATAAGTTTAGCCAATGCAGCCGGAAAGTGTAGCCTTTCATTGTCAAAAATATGCAAAAACTGCTGTACGACTTCAGTATTTCAAAAGTTATGACCGTTTGTATTAGCACAAGTGCGACCATTTGTGATTTTCCCAACTACTGGTCTGATGCTGTTTACTCAGAGGTCCGCTCAAAATAGACCGCTGATCGCTCATACTTACGAACGAGATAGAATTCTCTTTTTGTTTTATCAAGATATTTGTCACAGACCACTATAAGATTTCGGATGGTGAATTACTTTTTTCTTTCATTTTTTTCTCACTATAGTTGATTCTATACAAGCAATACCCTATTTCCTTGAATGGCCATCCTTTGCGTCATAGCCCTGCCCCTCACCTCATGAATAATCGCCTCTTTTTTGAGGCATAAATAGTAATAATAATAATAATGATAATAATAATAATAATAATATATATATATATAAATATATATATAAATATATATATATATATATATACAATTATGTATACAATGTGCCCTCCCGGTTATTACCATAATGGCTTTATGGCAACTCCTGAACTTGGGCACAGGATGTACGGTTACACATTGTTGGATTGCATTGTGGAGTCACGAGAGTGCTCAAACTGCAAGCAGTGAGCGAAGCAATTATGCCAATAGTGAACACCTCTTACGAGGCTCTCCACCCAATCCAGAGAGTGCTCAAACTGTATGAACAGTGAGCGTAATATACAATTATGTATACAATGTGCCCTCCCGGTTATTACCATAATGGCTTTATGGCAACTCCTGAACTTGGGCACAGGATGTACGGTTACACATTGTTGGATTGCATTGTGGAGTCACGAGAGTGCTCAAACTGCAAGCAGTGAGCGAAGCAATTATGCCAATAGTGAACACCTCTTACGAGGCTCTCCACCCAATCCAGAGAGTGCTCAAACTGTATGAACAGTGAGCGTAATATACAATTATGTATACAATGTGCCCTCCCGGTTATTACCATAATGGCTTTATGGCAACTCCTGAACTTATATATATATATATATATATGTGTGTGTGTATATATATTAGAATAAAGCTTGTTGGATATCCAATGAAGATGGCACTTGTGAAAAGGATCCAAGGATACTGGATGCTTGCACTTAATAAGGATAAATTGTGTAAACAAAAGCGAGAAGCGAACTCTTCACATGTCCTGAAGTTTAATAGCAGAGGTTTTGCCCTTCGGGCTTCTTCAGTGCTTATATGCAGCATCAAGTCCAAGTATTCTTGATCCTGGATATAAGCACTGAAGAAGCCCGAAGGGCGAAACGTCTGCTATTAAACTTCAGGACATGTGAAGAGTTCACTTCTCGCTTTTGTTGACACAATTTATATAATTTTATATATTAGCCTTGTCTTCATCATCCAGAACCCTTTCTGGGGAATGCTGGTACCAGTTCAATGTTCTCCAGAAATCTGCATTGTTGGGAACAGCACATCTGGAGTAAAGAACATTTACAAGAACTCCAGAATTACTGTGCGAACTCTAGATAAAAATAATCATCATCATCACCATCATTCTCATCATCATTATAATCATGATAATCAATCAATCTCTAGTGACCATTATTCAAGGAAACAGGGTAGTTTGGTAGGCAACTGGTAGAGTCAGATAAAGGTGCTTTCCCGAACTTGC
Source organism: Cladopsammia gracilis (assembly GCA_022457155.1). NCBI lineage: Eukaryota > Metazoa > Cnidaria > Anthozoa > Scleractinia > Dendrophylliidae > Cladopsammia > Cladopsammia gracilis. The sequence continues at coordinate 26,417 of JAJGOT010000461.1, read as the reverse complement.
AGGTGTCCTGAACTTGCTTTGCCCTGTTGTACTTTGATTTTGCTTAATTCAGACCAACCTGGCAATCAGATAAGAGATCAGCTTCTTAGTGAACATTTATGACAGGAGACATTGTTTTTTTCAGTTGTTAAAAAAGGCAACGGTTACAGACATAGATATTAGTGGAACACTTAACTCAGTTGAATCATTGTGGTTGATGGAGTTTGGAATGGTTGTTTGTGTGTGTCTTACAACTTACAGGTGTTTGGAACTTTTGGTTCACTTGGATCATGTTAAGTGGTGGTAGTTTGATCTGACACCAGGGTTTTCAATAGGAATTTGAGTAGGTGGTAAAACTTGAGGAGTAGGCTGAGAAGGGACAACTCAAGATTTCCAAGTGCCAGCTTCTAGGGGGTACTGGGTCATGCTCTCCCAGAAAAAATTTGAAATTTCAACGCTCCAAGTTGCGACCACTTTAGTCGCCGTGGCGACTTAATTTAAACCCAAGTCTCCATTCCAGCGACTAAAATATGACTAATCGAAATTTTGAGAGAAAATCATCTGAAACCTGAGTAAAAAAAGAGAACACTCTGATGCGTTACAAATTCACCTTGTAAAAATACTTGTTTTGCGACTGAAACCAGCAGAAACTGAGTAAATAAAAACAAAACACTTCTATCCATAAAATATACCCGCGAGAAGGAACGGAGATTTTTCTCTTGATCAGAATGAGACGAACTGTGCTCGTTCCGCTTGACTGAACCTGAACTTTAGCACATGACAATGTTACCTTTGAGCCTGATACTGTAAACGCAATCTCGTAAATTTCCTCCAAGAATAAAAGGAACTGCGAAAGCTTGGAAAGTTCCACCATTAATTGATCCACAATGAATTTTAGAAACACATCTTGTTACAGGGGATGCAAAAGTACTTCATATGAAAAGCCAGCCAATTTTGACAAGGGAGGTATAAATAAAGCGTGTGTGTCGAGTCTAGTCGTAATCGATTCTGTAAATAAAACTGCAATAACAAAAAGCTACGCCGGTCCACGGCAAAAAATTTTTACTTGAATGAACAAACCAGGATGTACTTTTTTACTTTTTTCAAGATTTCTTCGATACAAAAAAATCATGTCTTGGCGATTGCCTTCAAACATGAAAGATTTTTTTCGAATTCACTTCACATAAAAATATGTAAATAACGCCAGGACATGCACTATTTTACTTTCATTTCTCGAAAGATTGTTGAATAAACTATACCAGTTACACTAGTATTTTGTTTTGTGAATAATGAATTATATTAAACAATCCTCACATTTCCGTGTTTTTGTTTAGTGGCTTTGATTCTTAATATATATATCTTAAAATCCGATATTTTCGCGGGGAAAAAATGGCCATTTTTCAAACAAATCTAGTGCTTCTTGCAAAAATCCTATTTAGCTAAAAAGTACATAAATGCAAAGAGAAGTTATCAGAGCACCAGCACATGACAGAAACAGTGTCACCAGGATGTCATGTTTTCTTGATCGTTTTACAACATTTTGTTCATTGTTTAGTTTGTGAAAATACACCACGATTTTGTCTTCAAACCATGTGGCTTCACTTGGGTAAGCTGTTAGGTTAGGTAGTGTCCAGTTTTCCACAGCAATAATGTAGGCAAACATTTGGCCGCTAAAGGGTCACAAGTGTTAGAAAATTTGGTTTCCTGAACTGGCAGTAAAGGCATGACATTTCTTCAATCTTGACCATTGTTCTTGTTTGATATTACAACTAGTATGTACTGTAACTGTAATCTTGAAAATCTACGAAAGTCGAAGTTTATTGTAAAGGATTAATTGAAACTGAAGCTAATTAATAAGTTAGCCAATGATATATCAAGTTCATTATGATGAGCTGCTAATACGTTTTACAGTAATCAATCATTAGAATGAAAAGATTTGATTTCACTTTAAAAATTGTTTGAGAGTTAAAAATGTTTAAGTGAAAGCGAAAGCGAAAGCGCGCGTGATATCGCCTAATACTTAGCTGACGAGGCCGTAGGCCGAGTCAGCTAAAATTAGGCGATATCACGCAAGCTTGAGCGCTATAATAGTTTTATAATTCAGCACATTGATAACAAAGCACGGTTTGAAGAAAAATATCGCCGACAAGCCTTTTATTAAAAAAAAAAGCTTACAGATGTTTTACCGCGCGAAACTTGCAACATCACACAGTTCATGAATGAAAGTGGCGCCTTTGTCAATATTGTGCAAGCTTGAACACTTGAACTGTTTTATAATTCAACACATTGATAACAAATCACAGTTTCGAGAAAAAAGTCATTGAGATATACAATCTTTCATTAAGTAAAAAGGCTAACTACAATATTTTACCTCGCACCATTTCTTAAACAACAAGCAGTGAATGCCGAAACTTTTGCCAAGCTAAAATTAATTTAGCGTACACAATCAGTTGACAGTTTCTACAAAGAGCTTTCGTCTACTCAAAGAACGGGACAGAGTAGTGACTACAAGAATTAAAACACAGTAAAATGGCATAGAATGTCTTAGTTACAAGTGTTTCGTATCTTAAAAAGTTCAATTCAGAATCAAAACAAATTGAACAAACACACGGCTACGAACCTAAACATAGCGGCGAAAAGTAGAAAAGAACTGCAGCGTGGACAGTAAGCTAACAAAAATTCACAGCTAAAGGATACAAGAAACGGCTAAAACATCGTACCTGTAGTTGATTTGGCTTTTTAGTCCCTTTCCTTAAGCACCGAAATTTTCAAACATCGAAGTACGAGCTGAGTCGATCAATGTTGTTTACAAACTTGGAATGCTCGTTTTTTAGCTCCCACAGCCGTAATGACGAGATCAGAAACTTTTCTGAGGAAACATGAAGTCTATATCATATTCCAGAGGTGATTACCAAAGGAATTTCACGAAAATTGTGCTCCTTCATTCACTTCTTGTCGAGCGGTTAAACTTTGAACCAGTTTTCATTCAGCTACGCTGAGAAACATCACTGCGACCGCGACAACGCGAAAATTTCGCGCCTTTTTTGCCCATCCTTCAAAATGCGAAATTTACCGCCATCGCTGGTTATACGGCGGTGTATCAATGTGTTGAATTATAATAATTATTAATTGAATAGTTAATTATTAATCGATTAATTAATTCTGGCGTCTAAAATTTTTCATTGGCGACCAAGTCTTAAGAGTCAGTGGCCAATTGGCCACCAAGAAAAAAAGTTAACTTGGAGTGTTGAATTTGGGCCTCTTAGAATGCATTCTGGTGAAAGAATTTGGTTATTTGAACAGAACACAGACGTATATTTTTGGCTTTTTTTTATTCAGAGAGAGTACATGAATACTCAATTTTTTTTATCTTCTTGCCAGTATTGATAAATGACTGATTGTTTCAGTATCTCTTTTAATTCACTTGCAGACAATTCTTTTTTTCTTTTAACAGTGACCTCAGACCTGTGTATAATTTGCTGTCAATCATGAAATAATGCTGTGAAATTTTAGCTTGGTGCAAAAGAAAGTGCAGCTGTACAGCACTTTTGCTTCAATTACAACAAAACAAACAATGACACTTAATCTGCATGTATGTATTGCAAAGCCGTGCTAAAATGAGCCTGGAAAATGTTCAGTGTAGTAAAGCAAATTTATGCATCACCATTCTTTCCATATTCCTGATTGTACAATTTGGCAGTAAGCACATTTGTACATCATCAGTAAGTTTTAGGGCTGATGTGGCTGCTTCAACCTCTGCTTTGATGGTTTCCATTTGCTGAATTAGTTGCTCTTGGTACTCATCCTCATCAGCCTTGACTGCTGCATCAGCAACTTTTGTGACATATGTAACTGCTTCAGGAGTCGAAGCTTCATTACCTCTTGGCTGTGGTACATGCATGTTCATTCTTTTCTTTGCTCTGTTCCAAGCATCCATGCCTGAGTGAACAATATTGGCGCATGTGTCAGTTTCAACTTGAGGACCATTGATTGAAACCTGCAGAAGGGCTTGCAACATGTCATTTCTCAGCCAAGTAATACACCGCCTAGGTTTGACATGCTTAAGGGCAGTTGCGCCTCTTTCTGGTCAAGCATTGGAGACGGGGATGGATAGACAGTGCTCAGCTAGGGAGGAAAGTGGGCGAAAGATGTGACGGAATGAGGGCTGGCATGTCATACGGTGAAGAGTCCAAGTGGTGAAAGTGGTTGCAGCCTTTCCTTCCTTGATATCTCTTGTAAGGTCGGCTTTCCAGTCAATCAGATCAAACTTGAACTTTCCCCATTCTGCCTTGAGCTTTTCAGTGTTGACATTAGCTTTGTCACTCTTTTCCGTTTCACTTTAGGCCAAAAAATGCTTTACTAGCAACTTAATGTAAACATCTCCATACTCCTTGTAAAGGGAGTTTGACAAGCCTGCACGACTCCTTTCTGTGGGTGGCCACAATATGTTATTTTGCGCCTTTATATTTTTTCTAACAAGCATGTCTTTAAGTCTAGGCCTACACGGACTCATACCTCGTGTTTTTTTAATGCCATTTGCTCCTTTATGTTTTGAATGGGTATTCTACATTTAGTTTGTAAAAGAGAATTTTAGTTTGGACTGAGTTTCCAAACCTTTAAGAAGCCGCGTGCAATGGACTAGAGGTCAAGTCTGTCGGTTGTGGTTTTACCGTGGCATGTTGCTTTGTAGATTTTGACCTCATTTTAATGTCCGTTTTTTTTTGCGTTGCAGTTGTGTTGTTTTCTCAGGGGTTTCAAAATTATTTGAAGTAGGCGTCAGACCTTGGAAAAGTAGGCGGCTCTGACAAGTGAGGGGTCGCAAGGCCCCTAAACCTAGGGGGGTCTGGGGGCATGCCCCCCCCCAGAAAATTTTGAAATCTAGAAGCTCGGAAATGCCATTTTCAGCGTTCTAGCATCGATTTCAGAGGTAAATTGTGATTTATTGACAACGGCATAATTGTCTTGATTTTCTTAAGTGACATTAATTTTAATGAAAAGTAGTCAAGGAAGCAATGGTGATTTTATGAATATGAGCCACCACGGTATTCTACTTTACAGAGTATAGCATCAAAATGAAAGAAATGTTTTTATCACATATGTTTGTCTGAGATGGAAATGTTCAAATAAAAAATCATTTATAGTGTTTCAAAAATTCATGTTTCTTTTCTCTTAATTTCATGCTACAAGTCAATTCCATGCAAACAGCTCACTCAAATGACCGACTACCAAACAAGTTCTGAATCTGACTCCTCGTCACTGTCAAAATCTTCAAAGTCAGAGTCAAAGTCAGAGTCATTTTCCTGAGGAAGCTTCAGAGCCTCAATTACAGATTCAACTTCTGTTTCGTTCACACCTTCAGCTTCTGATGGGAGTTGCAGTTCTTCAGAAGCTGAGTTTAAGACTTCACTGTCAGATGCATCTTCAGGCTCACCATCCAATCTCACTTGTACAACAGCTGCAGCAGTAGGAGGTGCTTCTTTAGAACTAGATTTGTCTTTGGCAAGTTTCTTTCGATTGGGCATCCATTTCTTTACAGCTGTTTTAATCAGAGGTTCACATTCTGATTCACCAATGTTTGGACCATTAATTGACACGTGCATTAAGGCTTGTAACATGTCATTCTTGATCCTGCTACGAAGTCGAGTTTTTAATCTCTTTACAGCTGAAGTGCCTCTCTCTGGCCAGGCGTTTGAGATAGGTAGGGACAAACAAACTTCTGCAATTTGTAGCAAACCAGGCATGAAGTGCTGATATGTTGAACGCTGAGACAACATTTGATGGAGGGCCCATTCTGTGGAGGTCACAGAAATGAGATTCTGATTTTGAGGCGGATGCAGGATGTTCTTGGGAATTTCGCTTTTAAGCTGAAGTAAATTGTATTTGAACTTTTTCCATTCGCATTTAAGCTCTTCTGTTTTCTCTTCTTGATCATCTGCCTCTTGATAAAAATGTGCAGCCACCATATTCCTTAAAGGATTGGTCTGATCTGCCAGGGATTGCTTTTGGGTCGAATATCTTGAATGCATACAAAACAGGAAGGCTTTCCGAGAATCGATCCGTGATGTTGTCCTTCAGTGAATCGATGTATCGCACTGTCAGGTTCTCAAGGTAGGATTCAGAGCTAGGTGTGAGGGTCAACTCAGTACCTGACAGCCTGCCACCTCCTCCTAGGTCTTTCTTCAATCGTAGTAGCCGCCTTTTCTCAGTGGCAGTCTCCGTAATTTGATCAGTAGTGTACTTAATTGCTGGTTCAATAGCAGACAATGACACGGTCCCTTGCTGAAAAGCTTTGCTTAGATGAGAAAGCGGGGGTAGAACCTCGTGCAATAGGTAACAACAGAGAGAAACTTGATATTTGCTATTTGCTGGAGCAGACCTGTAGCAGTGCTATCTCCCTCTGTTTCTTTAAACACTCTGAGGGTTTGAGTCAAAGGCTCAAAGTCTCCAAAGACTCCCTGAATGGCCATTTCCATTGAAAGCCACCTTGTTCTACAAGCTTTCTTCAACTTCTTGGCAGCAGTTCCCTTGCCTTCCTTGCCTGTAACTACCAATGATTTGGCAGCTACAACTGCCTTGGCATAGGATGCACTTCGCTTTGATGAATTCTTGAAAAATGACCACAACTGCACCAAGATTCTTTCAACCACCTTGATGTACGACACATGGTCATTTGCAACTCCACAGGCCAGCGCTAAGCGGTGGCATATGCAGTGAACATTCAGAAGTAGCTTGCACTCCTGACGCATCTTAACAGCCACTCCATTTCTCTTTCCAGTCATAATGCTACAGCCATCTGTGGCAAGGCCTGTAAGCTTACTCTTCTCTAGCTTGGCTGCTGCAATCTGTTTCACTAACATACTCTTGATTGAATCTGCATTGGCAGATTCATACTCTTCTAGTACATCATCGATTGCAAGGAATTTGACATCTGCTTTCCCAGAATCTTGGTCAACATACTGTACAAAACTTATAAGCTGTTCTTTGTTTGAGATGTCACATACTTCATCACAAAGTATGCTGAAGAAATTAGCCTTGCCTACTTTCTGGAGAACTTGCTCTCTTACTGTTTCTCCAAGAATGAGAAACATCTCCCGCACTGAACCTCCAGATTTATGGTCAAAGTGCTCGATATTAGGCAGCTTAAGTAATTTCAGCAACTTAGTAAGCCTATCAAATTTGCAGTTGGGAAGTTCCTCTTTAGCAATCCAGTACATGCTCAAAAACACATGATAATAGAGCTCGTCTTTGATCTGCTCTCGCCTGTCAATCTGTTTCTGAAAGGTAGAATCCCTGCTCATTAGTTCAGCCTCAAGAGCTGCAACATGTTGAGCTGAAGAAGCGTGTTCTTCAACAGTTTTGCGTTTGTATCTGACTGAAGCATCCGCATTGAACTTCTTGGCCTTATTCTGGGGATTGATGGCATTATGCTTTCGGCAAAGTATGCAATACACTCCTTTACCTTCCTCAAACACGAGCCAATATATTCCAGTCTTGTCACAAAAACTCAAACCTTTGTCGAAAATCCACTGGTGTTGAAATCGATCCTTTGATGACTTCATTCTTTCCTGTTCTGTTTTGCTCAAACCTTGACAGTGCTTACTTTGGCAACCACGGTCGTAATGGCGCGTGCTTCAGTGCTTCAACCTTATCTGCAGTGGGTGCGATTCCCTCTTGCGAGATAACACATCCCATGTAAACAACTGATTTCTCCATGAACTTGCATTTCTCAAGTTTGAGCTGCAAACCATACTCCTTGAGCCGCTGGAGAACCTTCTCGAGATTCTGAAGATGTTCAGTGTCATTGGATCCTGTTACCAATATGTCATCCTGGATACTGGCAACATGGTCTAGACCTTGGAGAATAGTGTCAATTGTTTTCTGGAACAGGGCGGGGCTAGACGCGATTCCAAATGGAAGCCTCTTGTAACGATAAAGGCCTCTGTGGGTGTTAATCGTAACGTAGGGGAGACTTTCCTCATCAATCAAGAGTTGTTGGTATGCATTCTTGAGATCCAATTTTATGAATAACTGCCCACCCCTTAACTTGTGGAAGACCTCCGCCGGTAAGGGAATGGGATAATGCGGGACATTCAACTGGGGGTTGACTGTGATTGCATAATCCCCACATGAGCACGTGGTGCCATCAGACTTGGGAATGTGGACCATGGGCGTCGCCCACTCACTGAACTCTACCTTCTCTACGATGCCTTGCCGCTCAAGGCGATCATACTCTTCGTTAACTGCTTCGAGCAGCGAGTAGGGGACTGGATGGGCTTTGCAAAATTTGGGAGTTGACCCTTCCTTCATTTCCAGCTTGGCTGTGACACCCTTGATTGTGCCCAACTCCGACTGGAAAAGCTCTGAATGGGCATCAATTATCGTGCGAAGTTTCTCGTGGTGAGAGAGTTCAGAACTTGCTCCACTGAGTTTTGCTCCACTGAGGTTCAAAATGCCCCCCCAGTCTAGCTGTAAAACTGAAAGCCAATCTCTGCCCAAAAGAGAGGGGCCCGTCCCTTGAACAACGACCAAAGGAAGACTTTCATATTGGTCCTTGTACCTTACATCTACAGTAATTTGTCCATGGACCTGTATGGATTCCCCAGTATAGGTATGGAGTTTGGCTGAGCATGACATGAGAGGAATTTCCCTGAAATATCTGCGATAGGTTTGCTCTGAAATAACTGATGCACCAGCACCGGTGTCAAGCTCCATGGTAAAGCTAATGCCTTCTAACTCCAGACAAACATCTATGCCATGTTTTCCAATCTTATACAGTGCAGTTGAAAATGAGTCAATGCCATCTGCAGGTTCCTTGTCTACAATGACTTGTTTAGTTCCTTTGCTTAGACATGCCTGAGCCAAGTGACCCTTCTTGTTACAGGAATTACAGGTGTAAGATTTATACCTACAGTTTGCTCGTTTGTGACCTGTCTTACCACAGCTTAAACAGGTTTCCTGATCCTCTGATTTACCAGGTTTCTTGACTTCCCGCTTGTTAAACCTTCGCCCTTGTTTGCCTGTGACTTTGTTTACAGGTTGGCCGAATCCTGAGGGATTGATGGCGGAGAGCTCGCGTACATCCTTCTCTGCCGTCTCGATGCTCAACGCAAGTTTGAGGGCTTGCTCAAAACTGTAGTCGGCTGTCAGGAGCTTCCGTTTCGTTTGTTCACTGTGAATTCCGCAGACAAACCTGTCGCGTAGTGCCTCATCGAGGTGTCCTCCAAAGTTGCATGTGGCTGCCAAGTGCTTGAGATTGGCTACAAATGCAGACACGGTTTCGCCTGAGGCTTGAGAGCAGGTATGAAATCTGTATTGCTCGGCGATTACAAACCTTTTTGGAGCAAAGTGTGACTTTAGGATCGTCGAGAGTTCCGTGTACGTCTTGGCTGAAGGAGATTCGGGTGAGCAGAGGTCGGAGAGAACATCATAGGCCTTTGCACCTATCACTGAAATCAAAATCGCCCGACGTTTGTGTGACGTTTCGGAGTCGACTGGCACCCCGTTGGCGACAAAATACTGCCCCAAGCGCTCGAGATAGCGCTCTATATTTCCAGTAGTGGTGTGAAACTCCTCTATCTTGCCAAGCGCGGCCATTCCGGTGCAAAACTTTATCCTCGTCGCCAGAAATATGTCAAAATCTCATGCGAAGGAACACATGCACGCAGCTCAACATGGCGGCTATAACAACACTCCCTTAATAAATACCGCTGACCAAAGATAGTGGGCTCAATTGCACAGGTAGCCCACTGCTGAATAACAATATAATTACATCATGATATATAACACTGGCTTTAAAGGAAGACTCCAAGAAACACTTGACATCTTTGACTGGAACTGGCTTGATTTTTGCCCCAGAATCAATCCGTGCTTTATCAACAGAGGTATCACTGACAGATTGCTCCTCCCATTTGCAGCAAACACAGATATTCTCGCTAAAGTGTAGAAACGGCTAAGACTGACGCAAAAAGTTTAATTTTTCCAATTTGCCGAAAACGTCATACATAATTTCTATCTTGTTTACATCTCAGCAAGACAATAATAATTACAGTAAGCCCTGAATCAGAATATTTTTAATTTACAAGATAAGATAACAAATTAAAGCTTGGGATTATCATCGATTTTGCTTTTTTTCATATATTAAAGGTCTGAGAATCAAGCGATCAAAGTCGTCATTGTTTAAAGGTTTCAAATTTCACATTGCATGTTGTTTTGCCGGTATGCAAATTTCTAACTTTTAAAAACTAAAATTTCCAAACGCAAGGTCTTTCTTGTCATTTTACTCTTATTCTTTATTTATTATTATTAGCTTCAAAAAGGCAATGATAGTTTCATTCAAAATCTCCATTTTGAAAGGCAGAAATAGGTGAAACGACACAGTCACGTTTCGAAAGCGGGTTTAGATTTTGCTTCGCCTCCACATGTGCAAATTAAGTTTAACTCGCCAGAACTGGATGGCCGAATGAAAAAAAAGTTGCGCTTCCTCAATTTAAATTGTCGCTTTTAATTAGCAGCTTAAGTTTAGATTTCAACAAGACTTTTCATTTTGTCTTAAAAAATGCAGAGCAGTATGAATCTAAGTAATAAACAACAGATTAATCATATGGTCAAATGAACAATGACGAAGTCCGACAACTAAGGTGTATTGGCCGAATTTCTTCACCTACCTGAGGATCGTGACTTTTTGAAGCCAAAAGAAAAGTGTGTTTTCAGTGCTAGTATTTGTTTGATGTTTGCGTTTCTCTGCCATGCTGCAGCTCAGCTAGAAGCGACTGAAGTCACCAAACACCCAAACGAGGTTGGCCTGGCCCCTTAGTCACAATTCAAGATGGCAACAAAAACACTTCTGTAATCAATGCAAACGGCACAGGCCAGATACAGCGGACGATTTGCGCTTTCTTTTTAGCAAGATTGTTTCCTATTGCATATGTATTATTGCTGCAAAATTGAGCGTGAAGTTACTCTACCGTCTTAAAGATTTATGGATAAGAAGAAACGCTAAGATTGTTTGTCACAAGCTGATTGCTGTGACCAGAGTAACCGGCGACATGTAATCAAGTAGCCGGCGGAACTCCGGCAGTCGCCGGCTTGTTTTGAAACCCTTGTTTTCTCCATTAATATTGGCATGTAGATTTTTATGTAGGAAAGGTTTGAATTTCTATAACTTATCTCTCTGAAATACTGGACACGACAAGATCTGAAATGATCTGTTGGCCATTAATGTCTTTCCCGCTATTAATGTCATGCTGGGCCCAGCTATTTTAGTTTCGTCTTTGCAGCATAAGGGCATGGGCATGCTCGATGCTGGATACTATTGTGACATTTCAAGATGGCGCAGAAATGATACATACGTTTTTTTCTCAATTCTTTCCACTTAGAACAAATGTGACAGGACACACAACACCACACTAAACCTTTTCCTCACAAATCCAAGTGCCGGGCAAAATCAACTCGACTATGAAAAATTTTTGGATCAAAATGTGCAGATCAGACATGCCAATCTAAGAGCTTGCACTTTCATCAACCTTGTAATGATGTTTTCTTGAAACTATGATTTTTTTATCACTATGTTGAATTATGAAACAATTATAGTGCTCCAGCTTGTAGCCTCTTTGGCTATGTATTGGGCAAAATTGCAAGCACTTTCTCGCTCACTGTAAAATGTTTTATTACAATCTCATGTTTTCAACAGCATGCATGCAAATACACAGGAATAGTTCAATTACCCTTAAAAACATTTCTTCCAAATGGAAAAAGAATTTACTTCACAGAGGGTCAACACCAAGGGAAAAGCCATGCCTTAACATGCTTGAGTCATCCTCATTAAGAAACTGTTCAATGTTGCCTTGATCAGCAAAAAAGACAGGACGTGTAGGACACATGCAGCAGTTACCAAATAAGGCATTTGCTCAATTTCTTCCATCTCTCCACCTTCCTATAAGGACTGTACCTCCTGTTGTTATCACGCAAACATTCTGTACATTGCATAACAGTCACAGTCACTGTCCATTCCCTAGGTCAGTTTCTACACGAGATAAATAAAGTTATCCAAACTCTATAAAATGTGTTTGTAGACTTCTGCAACCTAAAAGTGCTAAACTGTTTCTCTATTTTGCAAACGAAAGAGCCTCGGTAATGAAACTATTTTGAGCTAAGGGCGCAGCACACCTTCTCACCAAGCTGTTGCAATACTGCGTGAACTGGTTTTTCATTCCAGTTTTGAACCCAAATTCAGCGCAGTTGACATAAGAGAAATGGACCACTGAGAACGAGGACATCCATGTCTGGCGATTGTAAGACAATATGACACTCTGGATAGGTATCTGCAGAATACTTGGCATGCAGCAGTAACCTGTAAAACAAAAATGCAAATTAAAGGTTGTCAAATATCAATATAATGTTACATACAGTACCACTCAGAGATAAGCGAACCATCAAACGCGTTTGCCACGCGTGGACAAAGAAGAGCCAACATGTTGGTCTGTTTTTGCTAACGTGTTACCTAATACGTTAGCCAGTGCCTTTGTTATTCATTTTGTCACCTCCAGCTTGTTTTCTTTTGCGCTCTTTCTTAAAGCAACACAAAAGACTCTTCAACTTGCATCCCTTGAAATTTGAGAAGGGAGAAGTGGCAATTGAGCGATCGGCCACGACTCGAAATCGGCTGGCTTCCTTCGAATCATTTTGTTGATCTCGTCGCTCGCTTGAGTAAAATAGTTTCGTCAATTGACTCCGAATTATTTGTTTCTTTCTGTTCAGATTTATTTTTGCCTGGTTCAGAGAAACATTTTCACTCAGTTCTGAATTCGAGCACATGAAACATTTGTCACCTGATTTGGGAAAACGTACACTAACGGATATCCGTTAAACGGCTTGAAAAAACATACGCAAAACGGATAGCAAACGGCCATGAAAAGCGTTAAAACGATTTCCCAAACCGTTCGAACGGACGAGCAAATTTATCAAACGGATTGGCAATAGCGTTAAAACGGTTTCACAAACCGTTTGAACGGCTGGGTAAAAATTCGAAACGGATAGGCATAAACGTTTAACGGTTCATCAAAACGTTCAAACGGATTTAAAACTTTCATTTAACGGATAGCCATTCCGATTAATGCAGTGGCTATTCGTACGGCATCCATACGCGGACTTCGATTTGTTATTTGTACGGGAGTCCAAAACTTTCGTCAATTTTCGATATTCTTCACTTTTATTGATCCACAACATTAAATGTTCGTTTAGTGTTACGAAGCGCTTCTGGTAAGCGATGTTGATTTGGCTCAGACTAATATGCCGAGTCTCTGTATACTACGTGAGCGACTCATTTCGTGACACTTAGAATTTTTTTCGCATCAAAGAATACTCCTGTACGACCAACTTCGATTTGCTATTCGTACGGGAGTCCTAAACGTTCGTCCATTTTCGATGTTATTCTTTACTTTTATTGATCCACAATATTAATTGTTCGTTTACTGTTACGAAGCGCTTCTGGTAAGCGATGTTGATTTGGCTCAGACTAATTTGCCGAGTATCTGTGCTGTATACTACGCGGGCGACTCATTTCGTGATACTTGAAAATTTTTCACGTCAAATACTCCCGTACGGCCAACTTCGATTTGCTATTCGTACGGGAGTCCGAAACGTTCGTCAATTTTATGTTATTCTTCACTTTGCCGATCCATAATATTGTACGTTTGTTTAGATTCACGAAGCGCTTCTTGTGAGCGATGTTTATTCATCTACGCGAAGGAATCTAGTGATACCGCCATGTACTGCTGCCGAACTTGTTATTGTTATTTCGTTACGCGTGAGTCTACTTTACGCTTGCGGACAAACAACTTAATTCCGTAAGCGAGTCATAGTTTATTATATCAGCGCAAACGTTTAGGTTGTCGAACAAGCTTTGAATCTTTGACATTAAATGAAGCAAACTGCTATTTAAATAGCATCTAAAAACAAAATCAATGTGTCACAATTATTGCCGTTCGTTCTAATCACGCTTTCAAATTTGCATAAGAATTTGACTTCACGAAGCTGAGCGAAGCTGTGTTTTGAAAATAAATTTCGCTTCTACGAAAGAAAATCAAAGTTTCTAACATTTTGTAAAAACTTACCTTGTTTTGTTCGATTGCACACAATGACATAGGATTTTTTCGACGCAAAACAAAGTGTCTTGTTATTACTCAAGCTATCTGTAAAATGATACCGGCTCGTGACTGCATCAATTCATTTGAATTAATCTTTATTCCCTCTGGATTTTACTTGAGTTTGATACATGTTATGGTGCCAGGGTAAAGCACAGTAAATGGTTTTGATCTCAAAAAACCGTGTTAAGCTTTTACAATTCTTGAAACACATCAAATAGTCTAACGAACACAACCAAAACACATCGACCGGCATAGTTTGTTATTATTATGGTTTTCTTATCTTAATTCGTTCCCATTTTTTCCCTGCCGTGGGGTCATTCTCGCATGTGGAACATACATGAACAGCGCGTGGCTGTTCTGTTTCACTTTAACTTTCATTTCAATCTTTACCTTAAAGAACGCGAGCAGGAAAGTTGAAATAAGAAAGTAGCGAACACCAAACCCGTACCAAAGGAGTAAAAATACAACAGAAAGTAAGGAATACAAAATTTATTGAATGACTGAAAGAAAACCTGTTACATTTGGTGGTATTCGTTTTGTCCTTCAAACCTATCGTAACTTTACACATAACAAATCACTAGTTCGAAACTGAGCTTACAAGTTTACATATCAATTAAAAGAAATCTACTGAAATAGAACGCTTAGTTACAACTTTCTTATCCTAAATTTACAAAGACCGAATTTGAAACTTGCTTGCACGACATTTAGCGTTAATTTTCCCTTTGATAGACCTCCAAATCTTATCTTTTTCTTCATTTGAAGTTACAGGAAACCTACTAAAAACTAATGTCTTTAAAGAATTCAGCCTGCTGCTGTCAAGGCATGCTTTATTGTGGGAACCATCCGTGTTGCTGTTGGCGAGCTCTTCCTTGCTGAAAAACTGCGGAAGCAGCTTCAAGGCGCACTTGTGGCGTTTCTTCACTCCATTCAGCGCCGCTTGGACGCCATTCACTTTTCTCGGTGTGACGCAGGTTCTAATCAGCTCCTCGCCGACTCTGCCCGGGGTACTCGGAGGAGGTGACCGCACTGTCGATGAGCTGGCTGCACTGGAATCGTCTTCAGCACGTAGATTTGAAAATGCCACAGCGTCGATGGTTGAGAGGTCGAGATTTGGTAAATCGGGCACATCTGACGAGTTCTCAGCTGAGACATAATTGACGGTACCACTTGTAAACTGTAAAGAAAATGAAAATAAAAGCAGTCGTAAGGTGATTCGTCATAAAAACAAATGGAAGAGCACATCCCTCAAAACTCTCAGGGAGAGTCAAGCTAGCGATTAATACGCGAGCGCGTACGGGCGAAAATCGCGCACTCTGCTTTTCGCTCAACCATCCCCGAGTAAAAAGAAAGACTGCTCATAGTATTTTTAAATATTAACATTTTTGTGAAATTTTGACCTTGTTAGCCGTCATTTTGTCTCTATTTCAAGTTAAATAAGCAAGCCCCTGGCCATAATGAAAATATGATACATAAACTAAGACAGTGTTCGAACAAGGATTAGCAGTAAAAACTACTTTTGAATGAGATCAATGAAATGCTTGTAATCTTCGTTGAAAAAGAAACGTCAACTCTTGGTTGTCCAAAGAACGATTAGCAGTTAAAACTGCTCTTTGAATGCGGTTAATAATTATTTATCGGCTTCCGAACAAGTTATTGAATGGTCACTAAATAGGTACTCAACAAATCTGTGGGATCAGCCATTCGTTCCTCGAGGGAGTCGAGGCGCTGCTCTATTTTGGCAAACGAAGCTGTCATCGTGTCTTG
Organism: Cladopsammia gracilis; assembly: GCA_022457155.1. Classification (NCBI taxonomy): domain Eukaryota; kingdom Metazoa; phylum Cnidaria; class Anthozoa; order Scleractinia; family Dendrophylliidae; genus Cladopsammia; species Cladopsammia gracilis. The sequence goes on along the minus strand of JAJGOT010000461.1, from coordinate 10,530 downwards.
AATGGCTGCTACCTGGTCCTGAAGCGTCTCCATCATCTGTTAAGACAAAAAGGACAAGGAATCGTTGGAATGACAGACAAATCAAAACAATTATAAACACTAGAAATGGCATTATTGCTTCTTTATAGCAAAACGCTTCTTGAAAAGGGAACATATGTGAAGATAAATGCAAAAATCATTGAAACAAAAAATTAAGTTCTCTGTATTTGCGCATTTCAAGTCCGTGCAAAGTTCTAGCTCTAACACAGAGAGCATGTAGTCGATAAGTACAGTATTTTTTAGTGTTGAGTATGTATTGCGGCTTGTGACTTGTCACTGAATAGAAGTATCGAATACAGCACTTTACTAACATTTCTCGCCGCGAACAGTATTCGGCCCACTGTCTGAATTCGTACTGTAAAATTTGGTAAACCAACTGCAATTATATTTGGTCATGTGTTCATTATAGAAAAAGGTCACCGTTTATCATAGAACATACCTTGCAAAACTGTTCCTGCACTCTAGCTTCCGATTCCAACGTAGACAATCTGCTGCTAAGGCGACTGCACTCCTTTGTCTTTTCCCCCAGTTGCTGGCGTAAAGTGGCAATATCTGCTTCCTCGGCATCAAGCCTTGCTCGTTTGGCTGCCCGATTGGCATCCCACTGGAGTTCTCTTTCCTTCTGCTCAGCTAAGAACTTCGTGTATGGATGGTCTGCGTCAGGTTTTGCGTCGGTGGAAGGTACTGTCTTGTCGGTTACAGGTGTTGCGTCGGTCGAAGGTACTGTCTTGTTCAGGACAGGCGTTGCGTCAGTGGAAGGTACTTTCTCCTTGGAGACAGGAGTTTCTTTGGGGCGAGGTACTTCCATGTCTTTTGCCGACTTCTTCGCTGTGGAAAGAGAAAAAGGTTAGTAAAAGGCCATACAGGTTATCGAAGTTACGAAGGCTGCAGAGACCAAAAAAAAATAGACAAATGCAAAACAAAGAGTTACCAACCTTTCTTTGTTTTGGGCTCCCAACTCTCTGCCACTTCGGCATCGTACCAACGGGTGCCAAATTTCATTTTCACAAGGTCTCCAATTTTCAGTGGCAATAAGGAGGTTTCTGCTTCATGTGGAAGCCTAATGTCTCTCCGCTTTGGCTAGTGTGGCCGACCGTTCCATTGGCAAGTCGTTTTCCACAGGACTTTTACTTTATCGTTTTGAGACATGGTTGAAATCGTATTAGCTTTGCTACAGTATTTAGTGGAATGAAACCAAATAAAAGATATGCCTACGCATCGGTCTTGTAACTGACTTGCGGACCTTGGAGGAAACTGTTTCACATTGGAATAATGAGGATCGAAAACCACCAATCGCAGAATTGTTTGGTCCTGTTACAGTTTTGTGACATCATGCAGAACCGTGACGAACTGGAACTCAAATCACTAAGGCCCCGTCCACACGTATCCAGATATTTTTGAATCCACAACTTTTTTGTTGCGGATTGGCCTTCCGTCCACACGTATCCGGCGAATTCAGCTGACGAATCCGCCACTTTTTGAATCCGCTCTCCAGAGTGGAAATTTTTTAATACGCTACGAGTATGGCATTGTGTGGACGGTCGAATTCGGATATTTTTGAATACGCTACGTGTGGACGCGAATATTTTCTAATCCGCAACAAAAAAAGTTGCGGATTAAAAAATATCCGGATACGTGTGGACCGGGCCTAAATAAATTCAATGTCCATATTTCAGACTTGTGACGCCAAACACTGAGAGATGGAATTGCTGGGACACATTATTCCTGATACACACAAAACCCCAATAATGATTTTGAACTTTTGTTTTTTTCAACTGAGATGATAAGGTAAATTGGCCACCGTAAAAAGATTCAAAAAGCTTGGTGGCCAATTTACCTATCAACTCTGCACCAGTTTCTTTAGAATCTCAGCCCTTTACCCATTAAGAATTGGAGTATCGTGAAAATCGTTGTTGGAGACAGTGATTTCAATGGTTTTGTCATTTCTATTTTATTATACATTGAATATACATGTAAAGACCCTATAGGTTCAAGTAATAAATCTATTTACAACAACAGTGACTAAAAAATATTAATTTCTTTACAATCATAATAAACTGATTTTCGTGGGGATCTAGAAGAATACTGGAAAGTATGAGTTTAAAGTTCAGTTCAAGGCGCTGGAGCAACCAGATCCTCAGTTCCTGGTTTGCAGAACGGTCTGATTTCCCGATATAAATAGTTCTTTCTTTCGTTGCTCAAACCTTCGGGATAAAGTTTGGACGGTAGAACTGAAGGTTGAGGCATCACTGTATGATCCTTTAACAACTGCAGAGAATGTTCCGGCGAAGACTTGCATTCTTTAAAATAAACTTTCCCAGGCTCGTCCTTTGAAAATCTGAAGTGATGATACTTCTTAATGTTCGGCAATTTGTTAAAGTACCTTGTGAGAAACGCTGCCCAGTCGTAGAAAGGAACAAGTACTCGTCCGTCGTGTGTGCCAACCAATTGCGCTTTGTTTACTCCCACAGTACTCGAAGACTCTACCATCTGAGCAAATTCATAGAGTGATGAAATGTAATTTACTTTGTATGCTCGCTTGATCAAGCCAAAGCAACGATCTGGGGCGAACTTCGTGTGCCCAGCAACGAGAAAGGAATAGTTAATAGACTGATGAAGGCCGTTAATTATTCTCCATGCTAAATACCACAAAAAGTAGTTGTTCTTATTTTGCCCAGAACAGTTGTCAGCATGTAAGTGAGCATCAGTTTCTCCTAGTCCGTGGTTTTCAAGATAGTGGTGGACGTAGCTGATGGTGGAATTGGCGCCTTTGCCAACAGTACTAGCTTCGTCAATTAGGTAGTTGACTTGGCGTGCTATCCCCTCGCACATTACACCAAAGATTCCACATTTACGAGGGGTCTTGAAAAAGATAGGCCCAGGCTGCATGGGGTTACTTGGTATGTGGACTTGCTGCGCATAATCAAACGAGTAGTGCATGGTGCCATCGAGGGAGCAAGGCTCGTGCCTTTCGTTTAAATGGAGAGTATTCTCCACTGTTTCATAAGTTTTTGTAGCCGCTTCACACACCTCCTTGTAGTACTCTCTTTCACTTTTCACAGTGTTCAAATGTTCTTGTTGAACACGGACGCATTCAGTCTTTTCACCGTCTGGGAGGTTAGCTGATCTTACTAGTTTGGCAGTGTTCTGCTGGCAAGTCATGCATAAGTCAGTCATCGGTTTGGCAACAACAACATTTGGATAAAACTGTTCCCATAAATCTTTGAATTTTGAGTAGCTTACGCACTGTTTTTCTGCAGCCTGGCATGCTGTAGCGAAATCGCGCCACACACTTACCTTTGTTTCACTCGAAGACAGAAGCTTTGTCGTCATTCTTGTAGCCAGGAATCCTCCCAGGCAGTACGATAGAATTTACTTCGACATAATTGCAAAGGAACGATTTAACGTCTTCAATAACCATCTGAGGGAGCGTGTTGCTTGGCAGTCTTTTGCTGTTCCCGTGGCTTCTTTGTGAAATGCCATGATTTTCATAATGTTCCTTTAGTCGGCGAAATCGGGAGTAACTTACACCATAAAGATTCAGAAACATATCCCTGCAGATAGGTGACGATTGGTATATGAAATTACACCGGGGACTCCGACTCCTTTTATCACCAATGTGTTCGATCCTGGTAAATGCTTGAATGTTGGCCAAAATAACCAGATCCAGTTCTGCACTTGAGAGTTCGAGGCAGTTATTCAAATTTGCCATCACAGTTTCCGCTGAAAAATTTCTAGAGCAAGGGCCACCTTTCGCTCCTTTCGAACACCCACATCCATCTTGTAGAAAATTCTTTACTTTGTTAATCACTTGCTGTTCATTTTCATCTTGTTCGATAACGTTGGATTCCGCCATGGTAAACCGATGGATTTTGATTTAAGATTGCATATCAGAAAAGCGAGCTGTTACCATAGCGACGTGTGTCGCTATTGATGAGCGGTGACTTCTAATTGGTAAGTGTCAAACAAAAGCAAGCGCGTGTCAAGGCCCGTTGCGGTAAATCAGGACTTGTTGAATCTGTAAAGGAATACAACCGTACAGACAATATTATGGCAACCGGTTATTTAGCCCACTAGACATTAAGCCCCCCCCCCCCAAAAAAAAAAAAACTGTGTTGCTTGAAAGGAAACTAAGAGTATATGTACCGATTCTTGGTTATAACAACGTGTTGCGCGAAGGGAAACAGAGTATATGTATATTCCTCATTATAAAGGCGTGTTTATAATAAAACGTGTAAATGTGGGAGCTAAATGTTCGGGGTAAATGGCTAGGGCGCTCTCGCGTGAATGTTCCTAGCTGCCGGGAGCGATCAAAGGCGGCTGTATTCACAGGCTAGATGACCGTATTAAAATACATTAAAATAACAACAAGCAATGTGAGCTGAAATGGTTTTTATATTCCCTTGTGTAAACAAATGTCGCACAACAAAAATATAGCTCATGAATGCTATCCGTTGGAGCTACAAGGATAACAGCGAATTCTTGGAAGTGCTGATGGTCTGTATTAAGCAAGGAATCAGAAAATTAACTCTGTGTGTAAATTATAGTGCTAAGGTAAACCCTTAAATTTCCCTGAACTGAGGGTTAGCCCTAGTAAGGAAATGAGGGACCACACGAGGGAAAGAAAAAATCTTTGACCTCGGTGGGATTCGAACCCACGACCTCCGGATTAGATCCTCCGTCGCTCTACCGCTTGAATGAAATTATTGGTCTGTATTAAGGTTTCATATTACCCATTTGACACATGCAAATTTAGTGCACTTTTTACTAACAACTGCGTACGACAAACTTAAAAGGGCTAATTTTTTCCTGCTACGTGACTTTCCCTGCTGTCTTCACTTCGATTATTACTTGGGCGGAGAGCCCAAGTTATAAAATGCAGTTCGGTAGTGCACGAATTTGTAATTGGGCTCTAATGCGCGTGCGTCAAACTCAGTCAAGCGTAACGAGGAGAAGAATACTGGTCAGCTGGCGTCTCGGCTAGCTTCAACGCTTTCTTGATATGCTCGCCGGCGAAAATTAAATTCTACTCGCAGATAAATTCTGATATCTTGATCGCTTACTCTTTAGCCGTTATTCAGTCTTTAATTCAATTGAATCGATGGAATATTATTCGAGTTATGAATTCTCAAAGGTACATGTACATCTTTAGACTCTTTAGAATGGAATGGTCCGATTTATGACAATTTCCCATCCGTGCGCTAAAACGGGCGGACAAATCGTCACTTATATAAAATCGTCCATTACAAAAATACAGTTTCAAACGGCTAGTTCTTCTAGATATAACAATAAAATAACTTTCGCACTACATCGAGAAAGGTGCAACAAGAAAGAACAATTTCTTCACGGCAGATTTTGATCACGTGCTAGGCAACGAGATCTGCCAACAGATCGAATTTCATTTGAACGCCTGAACAATTATTTGGAACGGCTTGCAGTGAACGGCCGAAACAGAACAAAAATTTCGAACGGCTGGCTGTGAACGGCTATGGAAAAATTTCGAGTGGAGTGAGTTTTCAGTCAGAAAGCGAACGAAACCAAAATAGGTCACTTTACGTACACAAGGGCCCCAAGTGCCAGCGTCACGCAAAATTCATGTTTAAAATTCTTTCTGAACTTCATGTTTACCAATTGTGAAGATAAATCTTGAATGAAACTAAATATAATAATCGATGTCATACAGCGGGGAAAGGTACGTAGCAGAAAAGACAGAAAACAAATTTAGCCCTTTTAAGTTTGTTGTAGTTGTCAGGAAAAAGTGCGCCGAATATGCGCTGCCATGAATTCTCTGTTTTCCTTGCAGTTTCGCTGGCCACCATTAAGCTTTTCCAAATTCTACAAGCGTTAAATATAATCCTTGCACCCGCACTTCACGTAAGTGTTCACGTGTTCCACTTTACAAATGTGCACCAACAGTCAACGACATACAAGGCTATCCCAATACTCAACGCACTCCCTATCATCAAACCCTAAACTGACGTGCATGAAGATTTTCCAAGATATTTTCATTCCAATACGCCTAATACAACGACGCCCAAGTATACGCTCCCACAGCGCCTTGTTATATTTAGTTTCATTCCAGATTTATTTTAACAATTAGTGAACATGAAGTTCAGAAAAATTTTCAAATGAATTTTGCGTGGCTAATACACTTGGGACTCGGGGCCGCTTGTTGACATTAATATTATAAAGAAACCATGTTCATCATTCTCTCGCCTTCAAGTCAAAGCAACAAACAGAAGGAATCGTCGTCCTTACAAGGTAATAAAGTGCTCGCTAAAGGTAAACAACAAGCGTGTAATTTACTTAATTTAGCCGAGTTCACCGCGAGCCGTTCCAAATAATTCTTTAGCCGTTCACAGTCAGCCATTCGAAATAATTCTTTAGCTGTTCAGCCGATGTCTTTCAGACAGTTATGGAAACGAACAAGCAAATCGTTTTTCAAAAGCACTGCCACGACAATAATTATTACAAACGCGCCCTTCTGTCAAATTGATTGATACAGCGTGGCTGTTGTTGTGTTACCTGTCATGATGTTTCGTAACTCGTATGCAAATGTAGACGGCAAGGAGTCGCAGTCATGCTTCAATGAGTTCAACGGGATTCGCTTGCAGTTCGCTTGTTTTTCTCTTCAAGTTATTAATTTTTTGTTATTCAGTCGTTTTAATATAGTCTGCGGGAAGCGTTGCAGACGGAAAATTTACAGCGGTAAATTTTCCGTCTGCCACGCAGGCATGAATTTTTGTCTTCTCGTGTTCCGCTATGGTTCAAAACTTTACGTGACCTGTTCAGCCGTTCCCGGCCATCAAAGTTTTAGCTTTTTTTTTCTCCATAAAAATGTATCAATTCAAAGACACTTTGACAAGCGTTTTATAATGCTAGTATGCGAATTTGAATCGATTCATTATGATACAAACTAAAGGGTCGATTATCCGGCATCAAACAAAGTTGTAAACAAGAGAGCTTATTACCAGTCATGTCAATAAATCAGTCGATTGATGATAGACTATGCTGCGTAATTATAATTCAAACATGTTTTGTGAAGCGGTTGTTTTACGTTGAATCGCAACTCAATCGATTCCACGAGAGCGCATGCAGTTCTTGCCGTTTTAACGGATTGATTTTGCCATTCCAAACGGACGGCTATTAAACGGAGGATTGGATCAGTCTATTAAACGGAAGACTATTGCCGTTAAAACAGATGGCGTATCCGTTCAAACGGATGCCTTATCCGTTCAAACGGACTAGTGTTACCGTTAAAACGGTTTGTTAAATTTATCAAACGGATTAAAAAACAGATTAAACGCTTCTTCAAACCGTTTTAACGGATGCTAAACGGATAGCAAACGCTTTCAAGCCGTTAAACGGATATCCGTTAGTGTACGTTTTCCCAAATCAGGTCGCATTTCTCAGAATCCCAGACATTCTGGTGAATGCATGTGTAAACAACTTGCAATGAACACGTCAATGAATTCGTCATTGAATGCATAAAGTTTTAAATACCATGTCTTGAATAAGAGTAATGAGTTGAATCGCCTTTTAATAAGCTGCTTGGTGGTTTGCCTGGGGAGGAGCTGTACCCGTGAGTGGCGAAGCCATATTAAGCGATTGAGTGACTCTAAATTGGCTGGCTTCTAATGAAATCGGTTGTCTATTTTGTTGCTTGGTTAAAAATAGTTTTGTCAATTTGTTCTGAATTGTTTTCTTTCTGATCAGAATTATTTTTATCTGACTCTTTCGGTCAGTTCTGAATTCGATGGTGGGTTTGTGATCAGAGTTAACATGTGCTGTGCATGTCCTGGAGTCCCAGAAATGCGGGAATTATCTCCCTGACAGCTGAATGACAAATTCGTTCATGAATTATTTTCCGTTTCCAGTGGCTTTAGGATTGTTTCGCAGACGGTTTCAGTTGTTTTACAGCTCCTGGAGTATATTATTCATTTAAACTACGAACATAAACATTTAATGTTTATGTTCGGATCATATTGTTTTGACACTGCATAATATGCAAGGCTCGTGATAACAATTATTTGCGGCTTGCTTTGGAAAATTTTTTTTTCTCTGATCGCCGCTTTAGCGTGATGATGTGACACAAGTGAAAAATGCAAACAGCCAATAAAAATCAACTGTTCCCACGGCGAGAATTTGGATTTGAGTTCAGCAAACATACTACTCCCCGCTGGTTTCAATACTTGAACTAAAACCATGTCATTGATTAGATAAAGGGTGTCTCGTGCAAATGATTGGAATTGGAGCAGACGTTCACTTTGGCTTCAATGATACCTGCCAGGGCGCTCTTGGTGGTCTTTCTCAAGCTGCCATCTGGATGTGCCAGGGAGAACAGGATGGGTTAAAGCTCATAGCATAGAACTTCCTTCAAGTTAATCTGCATAACGTTGGCGGCGATCCAAAGGCATCCAAACATACGGTGGCCCATAAGGGTCACCGCTTTCTGCAATAAATTTTGCAAACATTTAAAACAAAAGCACTACAACTGAATAAATGCACTGCAAATAAAATAAATCCGCATACTTTAAACAAAATAAATGAACCCGCACACTGCAAACAAAATAAATTCGCACGCTGCAAACAAAAAAATCTGCACGCTGCAAACAAAATAAATCTGCACGCTGCAAACAAAATAAATGTACATGCTGCAAACAAAATAAATCTTGAAACAATAAATTCGCACGCTGCAAACAAAATAAATCTTCACACTGCAAACAAAATAAATTCGCACGCTGCAAACAAAAAACTCACACGCTGCAAACAAAACAAATTTGCACGCTGCAAACAAAATAAAAAGTTCTGCGCACGCAGGGAGACGTGAAGTACTGGGACCGAGTCCTTTGGCACCTAAATTTCAAACAGTACATCAACAATATGGTACTTTCTTCCAGAAGAATTTGGGAGAATTGACTGCCTATTTCCAGTTTCAGACAAGCTAAGAGAAATGGAAGATAGGTTGCAAGAAATGGGTGTTGAAGACATTGACCCAATCTGGGAGGCGTACTTCCAATAAGTGATGGAAAAAATGTTTTGTCACACCCCACCTCTATTTCTGAGGCAGGCAATCTCTTTCAGAACGTTGCTCGATTTGCAAAGGGCTAAGGAAGATTAAGAGACAAGTATTTCAAAGCGTTTTGTTTTAATGTCTTGAATTTTCATTTGCAAAACAGTACTTGAAGTGTTCTATGGTAAATTTAGGCTCTGGCCACCAATATTTGCCAGTAGGTTGATTTAAGGGTGGGGGAGTGGGATGGGGTGGACTTGAGCTATGGTGTCCCTTATGGGCCACCGTATTGAGCACACCAAGGAAAGTTTATACAAGATACTAACCAGACACATTTTCCAAAATACTTAACTGACCGTTATTTCTTCAACTAGCGGGAAGGCGGAAGGCCTTTGATTTGATGATGATGATGATGATGTTATATCCGTGCAGATTCCCTAGTGGGCTTGCTCGGAATAAATTATTGTATTGGGGCCTGCTTACAAGTTCTTTATACATGTATGTGTATGGTCATTCAACATTCAAAGTCCTATTAAAATTCGAGTTAAAACGCCAACATATCTTTTTATTAGATCATATTTTTTTTACATTTAGTTAAACAACCACACCACTCCCTAAGCTGATGTAACTTGATATCTCTGAACATGTAAGGAGAATCTACACAAAGGCTAACAAACTGCTTACATCCTCATCTGACCAAAGCATTTTTTAGCTTCCATTGCCATGCGGGGAAAGCTATACCATGCAAGATTTCTTGAATGGATGTTCAGTTGTTCATTTTCAGAAGTAATTCAAAACACCTATATTAGTCGTGCACTGCGGGTGCCTTGGCACTGTTATTGCATCAGATGAAGATTAATATTGCTAAGTGTACGGACATGGGAAAAGAAAACCCAATATATTAACTTCAACATGACAGACTGAAAAGGTTCCCATTATCTTCAAAACTGGATTAGAAAAGTACTAATCAGAAGTAGCTAGTAGTAAAAAATAAATAAAAGTAACCCTCATTTATTCATAATGGTAAAAAACATTACTTCCGCTTCCACTGATTTGTTTTTCTGTTTTCTGACTAGGTTGCAAACGCAAAATGGGCAGAAAAGGAAATCTAAAAAACAATACAACATTTTCACGTTTTAAAAACAGATAGTCCACATGCTCATTTCTTGGCTGAGTTGAACTAAAACCAAACTACGTAAACCATTTCATGCCTTATCGAACATGGCATAACTTCAAAATTTCAACAGTTAAAGAAACAATACCACGAATAGGAATTTATCCCTTATCTTTCTACATAAGGAAGATCTCTGAAGTCATTTTGTAAATTGAGAATTTTTCTCAACTTAAACATATAAGCAAAACATTTTGATAACGATGTTTATGGTAACCCAAACTCATAATCCTCAAAAATGTCTTCCATGAAATTAAAGGCAAATTCATTACTGTTACAAGTATACCTCTTGTTCACTGGTATTGTG